>CM050515.1:107583570-108271070 GCA_027563665.1 Antrozous pallidus | reverse complement strand
TCTGTAAAAAATCAATAAAAGATATTAAAGGAAGAAAAAAAAGAAATACAGTCAGGAAAGACTTGACCAGTTGGCAAGCAGAATTGAAGGGGAATAGAAAGTCCAGAAATTGGGGGCCTTGCCAGGTAGGAAAAGCCAACAGTTTCTAGCCCCCAATAGATGTGGAGTTTTAGCACGTTGGCGGAGCCAAGGGCCGGTAAATCTTGAGTTGGATAAGGTGATTTAGCGAAAAGATCAGTTAAGGGTGTGGCCTTTCTGTTCAAGCCAGGGAGAGCTCTGGGTGTGGTTACTAGTACTCAGAATGGGGAAAAGCAGGCTGATCAGCAGCTTACAAAGCTCTTGAAGGATTTGTAGCACCAAAGAAATCAAAAGTGAATGTTAAGAGTTTTTCCCTATTCGAAACTTAGAGCACATTTTGTTCTAGAAGAAACATAGGTGAAAATCTTTGTGACCTTGGGCTAGCTAGCCCTTTCTCAGGTACAGAACCAAAAGTACACCCTTAAAAGAAAAAACTTGATAAATTAGCATCAAAATTAAACTTTCTGCTCTTCGAAAGACACAGCTAAGACACTTAAAAGACAAGCCAAGGACTGGGAGTAGATTTTTGTAAATCACATATCTAATAAAAAAGAACTTACGTTCATAATATATAAAGAATTCTCACAACTCAAAATAAGGAAACAACTCAATAACAAAGTAGACAAAAGGCTGGATGGTTAACGGAGTTGTTCCCCCGAGGAGGGGTGACTGTCTTCTGTCCCTGAGAGGAAGGTGGGCTGGGGTTGAGGCTGGCTAGAGGCTCGTCAATCCCACTCCTACCTCCAAGAGTATTGCTCCCAACCCAACCTTGGTCAAGTTTGGGTCATGTGAGCAAACTCCCGCCAATGAATGGCCAGAAGTTAATAGGCCAGTTCTATGCCCTTGTCCCTAAAAGGTCCCACATCACCTTGCATTGTCTCCTTCCCTCTGTTCCAAGTGGCTAGAAGCCCAGGAGCCTAAGGTAGGAGACCCACCCAGTGGAAAGAACCTGGGTCCCGCAGGCCCCCTGGAGAAGATCTGACCACACGGGGCCTCTGAGTCTCATCGGATGATGACATGGGATGAGAATTGAGTTCCTGAGAGCTGGTTTAGGGGTTGGTTGTTTCAGCAGCATGCTACTCTACTGACTGATACTCTGGTGCTGGTTAAAGAAGCATGTGTGAGCTGGGAAGGAGCATAGCTAATATGTGAGCCAACTCAAAAGGCTGGGTGAGCCCTAATGGGTTTGGCTCAGGGGATAGAGTGTCGGCCTGCAGACTCAAGGGTCCCAGGTTCGATTCTGGTCAAGGGCATATATCTTGGCTGCAGGCACACCATCAATGTTTCTAACTCTCTATCCATCTCCCTTTCTCTCTATAAAAAATCAATAAAATATATTTTTTTTTAAAAAGAGAGAGAGAGGCCTGGTGACATTGAGGAGCTTATGGGACTCCTGCAGGAGCCCAAGTGGTGTGGGAATGGCCGGACAGCAGCGGGAACGAGGGGCTCTCTAGCGAGGCGTGTGGCCACTCTGAGCTCCTGCATGCAGAAGACACAGGTCCAACAGTGAGTTGACCCCTGGATCCCAGAATGACCTGTTCCATAAAATCTCTGCCCACTGCAGAGGACGGGGAGGTGGGGCCAGGCACGGGTGTGAGAAACTGGGTGCTCAGTGTCCACATTCAGCTCCCAGAGGGAGTCCCAGCAGGGCAGGGCAAAGACCAGCATGAAGGGATTAGAATGACCTGCGTGATGCCCTGACCTGGTTTGACTCAGTGGATAGAGCGCTGGCCTATGGACTCAAGGGTCCCAGGTTCAATTTCAGTCAAGGACATGTACCTTGGTTGTGGGCACATCCCCAATAGGGGATGTGCAGGAGGCAGCTAATGGATGTTCCTCTCTCATTGATGTTTCTAACTCTCTCTCCCTTCTTCTGTGTAAAAAATCAATAAAATATACTTAAAAACAAATAAACCTGGGTGACCAGGAAGCGCCTCCTATAGAGAAATCCAGTTTCCAAATCTTGGACCCAGGGACAATGGGGTTGGTAATGACTATCTGTGTTGAGCAGGATAAATAAGATTACAGATCAGCTCACTTCAGTTCGGGTCAGATTTTGCTGCCAAATGAGTTTGCTATACACCTGTAAAAAAAATGCCTTTGTGCCAAAACTAGTTTGGCTCAGTGGATAGAGCATCGGCCTGCGGACTGAGAGGTCCCAGGTTCGATTCCAATCAAGGGCATGTATCTTGGTTGCAGGCACATCCCCAGTGAGGGGTATGCAAAAGGCAGCTGATCAATGTTTCCCTCTCATCTATGTTTCTAACTTTCTATCCCTCTCCCTTCCTCTCTGTAAAAAAATCAATAAGATATATATATATTTTTAAATGCCTTTGCAATTTTTTTTTTGTTTCAACCTTGCAAAGGGTTTAAGAGCAAGACACTCTGAGAGATAGAGAGCCGGCTTGTGGTCACACAGCTGTCACTGTGGACCCAGATTGTAGGCCACCACGGTAGGCTTCATCACTCTACGCCCACCTGTCCTACCTTGGGCGGGGGGGGGGGGCACGACAGTGAGCGGGGGACCAGGACTCAGGTCCTCGGCCCCTGGCCGTGTCTAATCCACTCCCCCACACTGTCCAGCCCCCCGTGAGACCCCCTTTGACATCACTGGTGCTGCTCTTATTCTTGTTCAGGTTGCCTCGTGGCCGGAGCAGGCTTTTTCTACGTGATCAACCCACACAATGCAAATCAGGAACATTAGAGAGCCCAGAATTTCTGAAACATAGGAAAGGAGGGAAGAGAAAGAGAGGCAAACAAGTGGGGTACCAGAGACCCCCCACAGCCAGGGAGCTATCTGGAGGACCGGCCTGCCAAGCCTCCTCTGTAGGTCCAGAGGTGCATCTGACAATCGGTGGGGATGCCCGCCCGCGACATCGTGCCGCTGCCGCTCTGTTCTGAGGGTGAGAACAAGCCTCCCGGGGTCGGGTCTATTGACTCAAATATTTGTCCCCCAAAATCGAGCTGTGAAAACCGTCCACCTCACCCACGGCTGGGGAGAGGAATGTGCCTCCAGCTGGAGAAGTATGTCCGCTGCTTCTGCCGCGGGGACCAATCAGAGGATGAGACGGTCCACGGGGTGCAGGCGTCCGCGGTATCGGGCCATCTGGGGGCCCCCGCTTCCCTGGGCCCGCGGTGGCGGCGCGGGGGTTTTCTCCGGAGCGCGGTGGAGCTCCATATGGCCGAGATCAAAGGTGTTGCTGGGTGCACGGTTCTGCTTTATTTCCAAGCACTGCTGTTAATTAGAAAACAAGATCAGAGGCAGTATTAAAATCCAATTAAATTGATATGAACAGATTGCCAAGTGATGTTCACTAATGTATAATTGAGCACCATGCAAATTTCGGTGGCTGGCTTTTGTTTCCCCCCCCCCCCGCCCCCCCCGCACCCTGGAATGAATGATGAGGCTATGAAGTTCCCCTTCATTGTGAAAAACAAACATGCTAATGCATCGATCTGGGGAAGGGGGGGATGGCTGGGTGATGGATGGAAACAGGAGAGGAAGGGTGGAGTGGGACTTTGTGAAGGGAGGGGAGAGGGTTCTGTGATTCTCTCTTTCCTCTCTTTGCTTCAGTATCCATTTCTCCCCTAGGGAGTCAGCACTCTTTTCGGTGGACACCCCATCGTGAGCGACCCATAGAAAGTTCCAGTGGGCCCAGCCAGCGTGGCTTAGTGGTTGAGTGTCGACTTATGAACCAGGTCATGGTTCGGTTCTCGGTCAGGGCACATGCCCGGTTGTGGGCTGGATCCCCAGGGTGGGGCGTGCAGGAGGCAGCCAATCAATGATTCTCTCTCACCATTGACATTTCTGTCTCTCTCCCTCCCTCCCCTTTCCTCTCTGGAATCAATAAAAATATATTAAAAAAGAAAAAAAAGAACATTCCTTCATGTCTCAGGGACTGATTGGAAGTGAACTTTGGAACTGTGAGGGCAAATGGCACGGATAAGAGAGAAGAATCTGGGTGCAGGTGGGATCTGCTTTGGCATCGCTTGCGTGCTTGTGCTTTTGTGTCTTAAAAAGAAAGGATGCTGTCCTGATTCGGGCTGGTGAGCGAGCGCCCAGGATGTGGAATCTGGGGAAGGAGAAAAGGGGGGGGGGGGGCGAAGGCCAGTGTTTCCGAGAACGGGAGAGGCTGCCGATGGCACAGCGCGCGCCAGGAGTTGCCTGTTATTGTTGCAAATCACATCGTTTGCTCGCTCTGGATGGAGCCGGTTTGGGAGCTCAAGGTCACTATTCATGTATAAAAAAAAAAAAGGTACCACCAAGGAATGGAGAAAAGGCCAGGGTGGACGGCACTGTCCACACACTCAGGCTGCATGGGTAGCATTTGGGCCTTCGTTTTCAATCCCTAACAAGGAAGGAAACTGATCAGCTCACTCCCAGGACGGCACTCGGTGGGCTAGGCGGCGAGGAGTCCAGGAGAGGAGCTGGGCCTGGCCTCGGCCCCCAGGCAGCCAGGAAGGGGCAGGGGGCCCAGACCCCAGAGGCACCGCTAGGCGCTGTGGCCCTGTCTCTGTCTGCAGGTTCCACTCAGGCCACCGCCTGCTGTGCGGCTCAGGGCAGGGGGCCGGGCTCCGGGAAGCTCCTGGCTGCTCTGAGCGATGGGGTACAGGTACAGACAGGTGACCCATTCTGGCCAGTGACACATAAGACGGGAATGTCCTCTCCCAGAGGCTGCTGGGAGTCAATCTGGAGATGGAACCATGAGTCAAATGCTGCCACCAGCACCCAGAGGTCCCCAATGAATCGGAGCCACCAGGCACCTGGCAACCCTCCTCTCATCCTCTCAGTGACCCACCAGGTCTGCAGCCGCAGCGCCACGGCCCGAAGGAGGCTCTGAGCTCAGAGGGCAGGCCGGCCGCAGGGGCTGCGGCTGAGCTGAGCCAGCTGCTGGCGCCAAGGCCGGGCAGTCAAAGGGTGCGGAGAGCACGAGACACGACTCGGTGATTCTCTGCCGCCACCCCCAGAATGTGCTCAACTTCACATGTCACTGAGTCCGGCACAAAGTGTCCCCCACGACCATGAAGACACACCCCAACACCACACACCGAGGAGGCTGCCTTCGCCACCAGGATGGAGGCGTCCACCCATCGTTTATCCGGAACAACAGCGGCCAGGGGGCACTGGGTATGAGACATGGCGGGGAAGGTGCCCCCAGATGGGATCCAAATGGCCTAGCCCACCGAGTGCCGTCCTGGGAGTGAGCTGATCAGTTTCCTTCCTCGTTAGGGATTGAAAACGAACGCCCAAATGCTACCGGCACAGCCTGAGTGTGCAGACAGTGCCGTCTGCCCTGGCCTTTTCTCCATTCCTTGGTGGTACCTTTTTTTTTATATACATGAACAGTGACCTTGAGCTCCCAAACTGCTCTGTCCACAGTGAGCAAACAATGTGATTTGCTGCAATGCACCTGAAGTAGTTGAGGCTTCGGGCAGAAATAGAGTACTGGTGGCCAGTTCCGCTCCAGCAACTCAGAGCGTTCCCGCTGAATTCCTCTTCCTCTTCCTCTTCCTCTTCTCTTCTTCTTCTCTTCCTCTTCTCTTCCTCTTCCTCTTCTCTTCCTCTTCCTCTTCCTCTTCTCTTCTTCTTCTCTTCCTCTTCTCTTCCTCTTCCTCTTCTCTTCCTCTTCCTCTTCCTCTCCCTCTTCTCTTCTTCTTCTCTTCCTCTTCTCTTCCTCTTCCTCTTCTCTTCCTCTTCTTCTTCTCTTCCTCTTCTCTTCCTCTTCTCTTCCTCTTCCTCATCCTCGTCCTCTTCCTCCTCCTCTTCTCTTCCTCTTCCTCTTCCTCTTCGCCAGCCCTGCACCCTGCCCCTCTCAGCTGGGCATCCACACGTCCCTGCCAAGCTCAACGTTCCAAAGGGGTCAGCCTTTGGGCTCCATCCTCAGAAATGCAACACTGTTCGACTTCCAGAACCCTTCACCCCTCGCTAAAATGAGAGAGCGGAGGAGAAGGGGGGCCACACAGGCAGGGTGGGGGTTTGGGGGGTGTCTCAGGATGGGAGAGCAGCCCTGGTCCTGAGGCTTTATACCTGGAGGGGTGGGTCCCTCCCACAAGGTCCAGCAAGTGGGAAATTCAGACGAGGCACCGTCTATGGGCTCTGGCGGGAAGAAAGGGTGCCGGGGAGGCCTGGCTCCTTTGCAAAGAGGGTGAGGGAGCCAGCGGCTCCTCGGAGAGGCTGTCTGCCCCCGGCAGTGTCAGGGAGCCAGGGAAGCATGGAGGGGGGCACCGCCATCTGCACAGGCAACTGGAGACCAAGGCTACGACTGCACGCGCCATCGCGTCCGCTCCAGGCCCTGCCCACAGGTCACGGCCGTGCCGGGTGTGCGCCTCACAGCATTGCTGGCTGGCAATCCCGGCCAGCAGAGCGGGGGGAGCACTGGACCCAACAAAGCGAAGCATGTCTCCCGCTGCAGGATTATCAGGCCTTTACTGCATGGAGTTCCACTGGGACTCTGCAGGGTGGGGCAGAAGACACAGGAATTGGCAGGCTTACCTGGCCACCCCTCTCTCCCAGTCCTGAGACCTCTCCCTGGGAGCCAACTTTTTTGGGGGGCAGTGGGGGGTGGAAGTCAGAGTCTCCTCGCTGGATGGCGAGGGTGCGGGAGCCCAGGAAGTTTGCACCTAAGAAAGGCGGCCACTGTGCGGGCGTGGCTGTGGCCTCTCTTCCCCGGGGGTCTGGCCCATTGGGGTGGTGGCCGGAAGACAGAATGGGCGCTGGAAATCTCAGGCCCTCAGGCCCCCTTGCCCAGTGTGTGATCACACAGGTGGAGCAGACGCTGAGCCACCCACATCCTGGGGGCCCCTGAGTGGTGCAACTCCGGTGGCGACTGCCATGAGCTTGGCCCACCTCCCACCCCATGTTCACACCATGGGCTCCTTGCCCCGGGCCTCAGAGCCACAGAAGCCGGACGGGGCAGGTGTGGTGCAGCCCAGAGCCTGGATGGGACGCTGCCAGAGGCCGTAATCAGCCACGGGACAGCGTCTGGCAGCCCTCCCTGGAGGGGTAACCTGGGGGGTGCAGGCCAGCCACCCACAGTGGGGACCAGCTCAGTAACGGCCCTCTGTTTCTCACTCACCAGATCCCACTGTTCCTGGGCTCACCTCCCAAGTCAATTACCTGCATCTGACTGTTCGCCTTGGCCTCTGCTTGCAGGGGGTCAGATACCGAGGCGAGGGCCCGCTGTCAGAGCCGGAATGCTCCCCAAGAGCAGAGTGGCCTGCGATGTGAGCGCCAGCCCAGGGTGGTGAGCTCCTGGTCCCTGCAAACACGGCAAAGACGCTGGTGGAAAAGGAAACCCAGCCATGGATGCGGGGGCTGGGACAGGGACAGCGAAGCGCCTAACCGTGCGCAGGAGTCACGGTTTTCTCCCGGGCTCCAAGGCCGGTGCCCAGCGGCTGGGGAAAGGCCATTGGGTGGGCAGAGACCACGAGCACAGGACCACGGAAGACCACGTGGCCAGACCGGCGTTGGAGAGGCGTCCAGGCAGAGTGGGAGGCCGAGCATGCCGAGGGGAGCCAGGCCCCAAAGGAGGCAGAGCTGCCTCAGGAGGGGTGCGGCGGGGGCTGGGTGGTGGGGGGCACCCAGGGGCAGGCATAGCCTGCAGGCCTACAGGGCAGTGCGTGGCCAGGGTGCCTGTGGGAGCGACGCAGGCAACATCTGGGGGAGAAACTGGACACGGGACACGAATGAGAGACTCCCAGAAAAGAAAAAATACACGAATCCCAACATCACACAGAAACATTTCGGCTTCTTCATCAATCAAAGAAACGCCAAGTGCAGCAACAATGTCCTGTTTTCTTACCAGTTTAGCAAAGTTGTTTGTTAAAGGGTCGTTCCTAACCTTGGCCAGGGAGCCGTGCTGTGGGGACCCCAGAAACGGTCATCAGAAGCCACTCTGGTCTTCCCGTCCCGAAGGCCCGGGTATCCATTCAGATCACCCGGTCCCTCAGTCACATTCTCAGCAGCCACTGGCTTCCTCTGTTGAGCGCTGTCTGGATACATGCTTTAGCCTCTCAGGATGGGTGAACCCAGTGGTCAGAAAACTGTGGCTCTTGAGCCGTATGCGGCTCTTTGGCCCCTTGAATGTGGCTCTTCCACAAAACACCACGGCCTGGGCGAGTCCATTTTGAAGTGACGTGGGAAGAAGGTTACGTTTAAACAATGTGGCTCTCCAAAGAAATTTCCATCGTTGTCCTGTTGATATCTGGCTCTGTGGACTCATGAGTTTGCCGACCCCACATCGATGAATGTGTGTTAATTCCTCACCTCCCGTGCCCCCTTGGTCAGTGTCCACGCCTTAAGAGTCAAGAGGTCAAACCAAACTATTCGGACGACAAAAGCAAAAGATGCTGTGTCCTCTGAACCAGAGGATCTTGGGAATTGGCGAGGATCTCACATCACATTAGGGGCTCCAGGACAGGGAGTCACACTCCCAGATCACCTCACGCCTGGGAGCACCCAGAGAGGACGTGGGCCACCCTCCCACACTTGACAGCCTGCCTTCCAATCGTGGCCACACCACCACGCATCTCCTCATCGACAAAGCAGAGAAAGGAGGAGCCAACGCCTCACAGAACTCCCTGGAGGACCCGGTTACACGTGCCGATCAGTCCTTAAAATCCCCGGGCAAGGCCACCCAGCACCCTCCAAAATGGCTAAACCAAAAAAAAAAAAAAAAAAAAAAGACTACCAATGTCAAGTGGTAAAACCAATGAGACTTTCCCACACTGCTGGCGGTGATGCAAAATGCTCCCACTCTTTTGGAGAATAGTTTGCCAGTTTCTTACGAGGAGAAATAGATACTGATCCCACAACCCAGCAATTCCGCTCCTTACCATCCACCCGAGAGCTCTGTGTAGTCCATGTTTGAGGTGTATTGAATATGTAAATACGGATCGATGTGAGACTAAACAAACAAACTGGGGGAGAGCCCAACGAACTCATCTGCCAGGTGGGGTACTGTCCCACAGGGCCAAGGAGCAGACACGGACACGGGCAGCAGGGCGAGCCTCGGTCTGCCCATCTGTAAAATGGGCATACCACCCATGAGCGACTTGCCTGTGAGCGACTTGCTGAAAGCTGCGGCAGCACCTGGCACAATGCCTGGAGCAGTGGCCTGGGCTGTGTGCAAGGAGCTGGCTAAAAGGCATGCACACAGTAGGATGCATCTATTTGAAGAAGAAAAACGCATTTGTTGGTAGAAGACTACAGAATCGGGGCTGCCTCTGGGAGGGAGGGGGTAGACCCCTAAAGAACCAGGGGGCGCTTTCTGGGGTGTGGCAAGGCCCTCCACCTTAATGAGAGGTCGGTGGCAGGAATGTTCACATTCGCCAACACTCGCCAGCCGGTGCCGTGAGACCGGGGGGGGGGGGGGGGGGGGCGGGGGGGCGTTAACTGCACAACGGGACCTCGGTAAAGAGTAGGAGTGGCTCTGGCACCGGCTCAGCCCTCGGTACCATGGTGACGTCGGCATGACGATGACTGTGCTAGCTCCATGACACCCAGGACCTCGGGGCTGGGGACCCTGGAGTCCGGGTCCCTCCCCGTGTTCGTGCCACGGGCCGTCGGGCAGGTGGGTGACCCCGAGGGCGCTTTCCCGGAGCGCAGCTTTGCCCGCACACAATAAGCCACGCGCGATGACAAAGGAAGCCCATTAGGCTGAAAGCTATCAAATATTAAAAGCGGGCCTTTATTAACGCACTAAATAACCAGCCCCGGAGGCTCACGGCGGCCGTCATTTCCGCCGCGCCAGGGGCTGGCGCTGCCGCACCGACTGGAGCGCGGGCCCATCTGGGACGCCGTGGACAATGAGGTAGCAGCCACCGCAGACGCCACGCCCAGACCGCCTGGTCCCCCACGAACAGAGGGCTCCGGGCAGTGAGAGCTTAGAGGCGACAACAGTGCCACCTCAGCTTCCCAGCTGGTTTCCAGGAACTGCCCACAGCCCCGGCCTCCCCAGGACACCCGGCCTGCCCTGGGCGGGGGGGGACGCGAAGGAGGAAAGGGAGGCAGAGAGGACGCTGCTATCCCAGTGTAACTAAAGACTCAAGCCAGACCCCGTGTCCTGCCCCTGGTCAGCCCTCAGTTCTGCAGAGATAGACAGATGGAGAGTTAGCACAAAGCTTGGCATGGGGGTGTCTCCGCGTTAAAGACTGATTCGTTGGTACTGGGCAGGCCGAGGCAGGGACGCACACGTGTCTGCAAACACATACACACACACACATACACACACACTCACACATACACTCACATATATACACAAATACGCACACATACACACACTCACACACATACACACACTCACACATACACTCACATATACACACACATACACACACACAAATACACACACTCACACACACATACACACACACAAATACACACACATACACATACATACACACACACACACACATACACACACTCACACACACACGTACACACATACACATACACACACATACACACACACACACACATACACACACAGATACACTCTCACACACTCACACACACTCACACACACACACACATACACACACACACACACACACATGTGCTCCCCCACGCACACTCTGACCCTTCCTGATTCCACAGCGCAGGACTCAGCGTGGGGAGCTCGGCTGGACCCCACAGCTCCTGCCGGGTTCGGCCCAGAAGGCGGGCGGCCCCCTCGGCGGCAGAGGTCAGCAGGCCGCGCCCACCGCAGGCTGGCAGCCTGGCAGCCGGGGCGCCCACCGAGCACAGAGCCGCTGCCCATATTAACACCCCACGGAGATAATTCTTCTCCAGGCTTTTTCCCCGGCCACCAAGGGGGCCTGCCACACACTGCTGTGTTTCATCTTGTTAATTGAGCCATTTATTTCGTTAAAAGGTGAAACTCGATCGGGGTTTTCGTGCCGCGTGTGAGAAGGTGTACTTCCTAACACTTCTAATGGAGGCGGGGGCGGTGGTGTGGCCAGCCACCGGTGGGGGCAGAATAAAGCTGACCCTGTGCCGTGGAAGGATGCCGATTTTTTTAAATATATTTTATTGATTTTTTTACAGAGCGGAAGAGAGAAGGATAGAGAGTCAGAAACATCAATGAGAGAGAAACATCAATCAGCCGCCTCCTGCACACCCCCCACTGGGGATGGGCACGCAACCAAGGTACATGCCCTTGGCTGGAATCAAACCCGGGACCCTTCAGTCTCCAGGCCGACGCTCTATCCACCGAGCCAAACCAGTTAGGGCGAAGGATGCTGATTTAAAGCAGCCACGGGTTAGGTGCTGGCAACGTGGGCGCCAGGGTGCATACGACAGCACATGTTCCACCCAGACGTGCCCTTCTCCCCGGACACACCTGTCTGTCCTCCAGGGTCAAGGGAAGTCCCCTCCACGGGCCCTCCTGTGGCCACCCACCCCCTCCACCCCCTGTATCACTACGCCTGTCCCGTGCTGTGTGTCTGTCCGTGTGCGGGTCTTGCCCAGGTCCTGGGCGCTCCCTGTGGGTGTGCACTCACACCTCAGCCTTCCCTGCATCCCTACTGTCTACCTCAAGGCCTGACACCTAGTAGGACCTTGTCACACCTCGAGGCCTCCCCTACAACTAAGAGCCTAGTTTCTCTGCCGTTTGCAACTTGACTGCTGTTCAGAGGAAGGAAAGGGAAAAGGGGACATGTGTGGTCAAATCGGTGGGGAGCACGGAGCCAGGGAAAACCCTTCATTTCCCACGGAAGCGACTGGAGGACCTCACAGGTAGTGTCTTGTCCAAGATCATAGAAGACGAGGGCGGGGCGGGGGGGATATTGAGAAATGTGACCCAGAAACAGGACACAGAGCTCCTGCTCCACTTGATTGCTTTTTTTTCTTTTTAAATCACCAGAAAAAGGGAAGTGCTGTGTCAAAGGCCCTCCAAGCCTGACCTGCGTGTTCGGGATAAAGTTGGGGACACGCATCCGCCATGGAACACACGTGCGTTTGGCAGAGGCGGACGCACTCACCTCCCACTCACCTGGCTGCCGGCTTTGGATTCGCTGCGCCCTGAAATCCCCCAGGGGTTTCAGAGTCCGAAAAGGCGCCTCTTTTCCTTCCACCCAGCTGGCAAAGTCACACCCATGAGACTGCTCACACCCACGGAGCCGAGGACAGGATCCCCTGAAGCATCCATTTGTTTTTTTGTTTGTTTTGTTTTTTAATATATTTTATTGATTTTTTTTTTTTTACAGAGAGGAAGGGAGGGAGATAGAGAGTTAGAAACATCGATGAGAGAGAAACATCGACCAGCTGCCTCCTGCACACCTCCCGCTGGGGATGCGCCTGCAACCAAGATACATGCCCTTGACCGGAATCGAACGTGGGACCTTTCAGTCCGCAGGCCGACGCTCTATTCACCGAGCCACACAGGTTTCGGCTGAAGCACCCATTTGGCTGAAACCGGGCGGGGGCCAGCAAGCACCTGCGCAAGACAGAGGGTCCCGACGCTGGTTTTCCCGGAGCATGGTCCTGTCGGGCTCGGGGCAGATGGGAGAGAAATGCACCTGCCAGACTTCAAGGTCAGTGCTAAGAACCAAGCCACACGATGCTCCTCCGGGAACCGTACTTCCCGGCCACGGAGTCCAGAAGCCACGGGCACTTCAAGTCTTGGAATCGCTCCCTCTCCTTGGGGACAGCCGCTCATCTCTCTTCCTCGCCGGCTTCCTTCTCGTCCCGGGATGCACGCAACCCACTCACCTGGCACGGGACGCGCTCCCGTCATTACAGCGGGCTGTAGAGATTTACAGGAGCATCAGCAAACCTTGTTTCAGCCCAATGGAGAGCCGGCGCCGTGCGCGGAGCGGACTCGGGCGTATTCCCCAGGTAAGTCATTTATTTCTTTCCTCGAAGAAAAATCCAATATCCTGAGCTCAGAGGCCGAAGGGGGCTTTGGTGGAAACGGACCCGCGGCCTAGCCCACAGGTCCTGCGGGTGCGTCCGGCCCAGCAAAGCCCCCGACATGCTCCCGGCCCCCCCTTCCCCCGCCCCCGGCCGGCCATCCTAATTAGCTTTGGTGCAAACGGCCTCATCAGCGCTAATAAGAACGTCTCCCTCCACACGGGAGGCCCCGTGACATCACCGCCCTCCGGGAGGGCTGGGAGCCGGCCTCCGTCGGATGAAAGAGGAGGCTTTGTTTTGATGTCTGCCCCCGCGGACCTGGGTTTAAACGGGGCAGGATGATCCAGGCCGAGCAGAGGTGCTGGGTTCACTCTGGGGAGCGAGGGAGAGATTGTAGCTGGCCCGTCCTTTCTCATAATCGCGTGAAAGGCCTCTGGATCGTTCGCCGGGCACCGAGGGGCACTGACCCCCGGGCAGCAGCCTGTCCGGCTGCTTCATCCTTTCTGATGCCTTTGCTCCCGGAGCAGGGACGTCAGCCACACAGGAAAGCAGTTCTGGGAGACTTGGGCTGGTCCCCTCTGAGAGCCCAAAGCCCGGCCCCTCCGACGGGCAGGCACCCCGTCCAGACACCAGGTCCCTGAATTCCCCTGCCCGGAGTCCTTCCTACCCCACTCTCTCTTCTTTATTCACCTTCCTGCACCAGTGCCCACAGCTTTGGGAGGAGAAACCAAGGCTCAATGACACCGAGTTACTTGCAAGGTCAAGGTCAAGGTCACACACTGATAAATGACCAGCTGTGTCATTCCTTCCCGTAGGAAAAGGGTCCGTGTTTAGGCCTGGACCCATTTTCTGGGCCCTTCTGTAGCTGGGCTACAGCAGGCGGCCCTCCCGCAGCTCCAGGGCAGCGCTGGCTGACTCCAGCCCTGCCTCTTCCCGCTGAGTGGCCCCCGGGGGTCCCTGACTCTCTCGGGCCCCTGACTCCATAAAAGCAGAGCTAACAGCACAGCCTGGAGGGCAGCTGGGAGGATGCCAGGAGGAGCAAAGGTCTTTCCTGGACCTTTCATCAACTGTATTGTGGGCATCAATGGTTGTGGACCCCGAGAAAGAAGACACCTCCTACAAAGGACTCGTGGTGGCTAACTGAGCTCAAAATAAACAAACAGAGCCCAGCAGCCATTTCCACCCAGGGGCCTCTCACCAACCTGCCCTTCAGGGAGAAGCCACACTGAGCTGCCTGCCAGCACTCTGCTCCTACCAGCTGAGGCAGCCCTTATAAAGGAGTCCCTGGAATCCCATGTCAACCAATAGGACTGAGGCTTTCCCCACCCCGTCAGAGCTACACCGCTGTATCCCTCATCTGCTTCTTCACCGAGCAATCACCGCGGCTCCCTTCTGACCAATCAGGACAATGTCTTTTGAACCAATCAGACTGTGGGGATTTGGAGGCCTTCATGTGCATGAGGATGGGCCAATCAGGGACCAGGGCAGGGACTTTTGTCTACACAGCCAGCCCCTCGCCTGTGCAGGAGTACACTCTCCCTTCCCACGGAAGACTGCTTTCCCCTGCGGAGCTGAAACCCGGTCTCCCTGGAGCAGAGGGGAGCACCCCGGCAGGAGCAGAGCGGCTCAGAGCAGCTCAGAGCAGAGCGGGCCGGCCAGAGGGCCAGGCCCAGGACTGCCCACAGCCTCACAGCCATGCTTTACCACAACTGAGCTGTTTGCGCTAAATAAGTGTCCCCAAATTGAGGATTCCTGTGGGCACTGATCTGGCACCAGTAACCACCGCTTGACACCATTCACCTCTTGGGAAAGTGGGAGAGCAGTGTGTGGGGGGGGCGCGTGGGGGGGGGGGGGGGCTTGATGGCAGTCACCCAAAATTTCAAAGACACTCTCATCTAGAAGCCCCTGGGACACCCTCGACTCTTCACCCGACCGGATTTGAGAAAGTACGTGAAACAGGAGCACCGAGGAAGCTCAGGGGTTCACTGCTCTCCACGCCTGGGCTGGGGGAGAGGAGAGGCAGGCTGGCACAGCCGGGCTCCCCCAGAGAAGTGCTGACGGACTTATTTGCCCCCCAACCTTGCTGTGTGACCCGGGTTAAAAATTCCCAAACCTCTCTGAACCCGCATTTCTACAGCTAAAAAGGCAGAATGTCAGGCCAGTCTCTTAGACCTTTCTAGGCATTAAAACCCATGAGGTGTCCCAGATGTCCCCCAACTCTGTGCCATCAGAACCTGGAGGGTGTCCTCGCTCCCGTTTTCAATGCGAGAAAACGCAGGCTCTGCGAACCTCCTGGGTTCTAAGATTGCAGGAGGGGCGGGGCGGGCCAGGAGCAGAACGGGCCCATGTGCCTGCGGGGCCGGGCGGGGCCCTGCCTCCCTCCCTGCGTGCAAGAGCTGGCGTGAACCGGCTGGCCGGCCCCCCCAGGCCTCCCATGCCGGTGGGAGGTCTGCCAGAGCCAGCCAGTGTGTCCTCCGTGGGGGCCGTGCCAAGCGGCCCTGCCCAGACCGCACGAGGAGCTGGCCGAGGCCCGCCGGGCTGTTTCTCATTGAGCGCGAGCCCAGGCTGCAGCCCAGACATTCCAGCGGGGACATGCCGACGCCAATCCCGCCCGGGGCTTGGGAGACCGGGCTGCAGGCGGCCCGTGGTCAGAGCGCGCCACGGTTTCCTTTTCCCGCCGACATTCCGAAAGCCGCCGTGCCCTTCGAGGGGGTGGGTGCACTCTCTTTGGGCGCTGACCCTGCCTGCCATTCAAGGCCCCCCCCCCCCCCCCGCACCAAGAATAAAAGTGGGTGTGCAGAGCAGGCCAGCCTTGCCTGGGCTCCCCTGCTTTCTGGGATCAGCCCTCCCCGCCCCGGCTATGCTCAGGCTGGTCTTCACCTGTGTGGGCCTCCCCTCCAGCTGGGAGTCCGGAGGGTCCCTGGTAGAGAAGGCATCGGGACAGCACCGCTAACGATGGGCAGCTGCTGGCTGTGGCCAGGGGTCCTCTCCTGTCCCGGGAGGTGCAAGGAGCATCGCTCCAGCCATCCCCGGAAGAGCCCTGCCCTTCCCGCGTCCCTGAGTGAGGTAATTACAGACTGCCGCCTAACCACACACACGAAGCCCCGAATTCCAGCAGAGTGACAATTTGCCGTCAAGGTGAAGCTGACGGCCCGCGCTGCTCGCCGGCCGGGCATCCGGGCGGGAGGCTCCGGTTTGCCGGCCGCCCCTCCACCTCCTGCCCGGCACCTGGATTATGCTTGCTTGGCTTGCTAGTCAAAATACATTCCTTCTCCTGACAGGCCTGCCGTGTCAGCCCCCAAAGGGAGGGATTGTGCTCTTCCCCTTACCTTTTATCCTCCGATTTATAAATCCTTGCTAATGAGACCAGGGGCTTTAAAATGTAGATCTCACAGTACAGCGATTCCTCAACATTTTTTGATTATCTTATGGTCCAGCAATTCCACCGCTGGGTGCATCCCCAAAAAGAACGGAAAGCAAGGACCTGAAATAGATAGCTGTACCCCCGTGTCCACAGCAGCATTTCTCACAATAGCCAAAAGATGGGAGCAGCCAACGTACCCATCAGCAGATGAACGGATAAGCAATCGGTGGTTCGTCCGCACAATGGAATATTCTCAGCCTTAAAAAGGAAGGCAATTCTGCCCAGCTGGTGTTGCTCAGTGGTTGGGCGTCGACCTATAAACCAGAGGATCATGGTTCTATTCTCAGTCAGGGCACATGCTTGATCCCTAGCGGGGTGTGTGCAGGAAGCATCCGATCCATGATTCTCTCTCAGCATTGATGTTTCTCTCTCTCTCCCCCCCCCCCTCCCTTCCTCTCCGAAATCAATAAAAGATTTGTGGGGTTTTTTGCAGACCCACTTTTAGTCCTGGTCATGGGGGCCTTGAGTGCCAGGGTCAGGGACCAAAGAGAGTGAACTTTTATATATAGACTAGAGGCCTGTTGCAGAAAGATTCATGCAATAGGCCTTCCCCTGGCTGCTGGCACTGGTTTTCCTCTGGCACCCGGAACCCAGGCCTTCGTTCCAGCCACAGGGGAGAAGCCAAGCCTCTTCAGTCTTTAGTCATCTTCAGTCTTCAGTCTTCATTCTATGCCTGCATGTGCAAATTAACCTGCCATCTTTGTTTGGCTTATTTGCATACTCACTCCTGATTGGCTTGGGGGGGGTGACCGTGGTGTGGTCAATTTGCATATCTCTCTTTTATTAGTGTGAACAAAAAGAAGGCGATTCTGAACATGCTACAAATGGGTGGAACTTGAGGACATGATGCTCAGTGAAAAAGACAAAAAGTGCGTAATTACATGTATATAAGGTACAAATAGAGATGGAGGTCGAATGGTGGTTGTCAGGGACAGAGCGGAAGTGCTTGCTCAGCAGGAATAGAGGACCAGCAGGCAAGGAAACATTCTTGGGGTAGATGGTGGTGGTGGCTGCACATGAATGTACTCACTGCCACGGAGAGGTACTGGTATGTGAAGGCGGCTAAGATGGGGATTTTATGTCATGTGAATTTTACCACCACAAAAGAATCAGTCTAAGGAAAACAAAGCATCCTCTTGGTTCCCTGAAGTCTGTGGCTGATAGGGTGGCAGGTACGAGTGATGCTGCGAAAGCCGTGTCTCCACAGGTCACAGCCTGGCGCAGAGCTCCTGACCCTGCCGGGGACCTGCAGGGACCTGAGGGGAGTGGCTGGCTCAGGACTCGCACCCGCTACCTAGAAGCAGAGCAGGACCGAGGACCAAAGCCACTCGGGCACCACAGCGCTCTCTCTGTGGGCACAGCACTCAGGAGAGGGGCTCACGTGCCCCTCTCGGGGACCACGCCCCAGTGAGGCAGCTGGGAAAGGCTCAGTGGCTTTCATCAAAGTCTAGGATGGCCATCGATCCTCCCCTCCCTCAACCCGCACACGGGGGCAGGGGCAGGACAGGTCAGGAAGCCAGGGGTCATGACGCGTGGATGTTAAATAATGCCTACCTCACCTGAAATGCCCACTATTGCCCTGCTGACCTCTGCCTCCTTCTCTTCCTCCTCCTCCTCCTCTCCCTCTGCTGCTGCCCAGACAGGCCCCTCACACGGGGACCCTGAGGGACCTGCAGAATGTGGCCTTAACCCAGCTCAATGCACAGGGAAGCACTCAGCGAGTTGTGGGGCTGGGCCTGGAGCACCCCCTGCTCCATCCAGAGCTCGTCCCCTGTGCCCGGTCCCCAGCCCTGACCCAGAAGGGGGCCCGAGACAGGAAGGAACCCGCGTGTACAGATCGCCGCCGAGTGAGTGCAGGGGCCGGCGGAAGTTGCTTTTTGCATCCCTGGCCCCATCCACCAGGTCCTGATTCTGTGTGACAGGTCATGGGGCAGGTCCCTTGGAAAGTGAGGGGGTTCAGGCTCAGAGGTGAAGCGGGCAGCGTGGGCAGCGGCCAGCCAGGAGGACCAGCGACAGACTCACGCCGACCGTCACTCACCTCTGGTCCCGCCTGGATCCCTCCTAAGCTCAGGACCCAGCGCCAGCGCACACAGGAGCCGGGCTTGTGCGGAGAAAGAGAGGGACGCGGTGAAAACGAAAGCACGGGGGAGGAAAAGCAAGAACAAAGCGGTGAATGTTAGTAGCTCCCAACCCACTTCCATGTGAACTTGAATCCGTCTACTTCTCGTCCAGCCCTCGGCTGCGGCCCCGTTTCCACACCTCGGCCCGTTATTAATCCGCACTTAGCGGCGGCGGGAATTCAAGTTCTGTAATGACAGCCTTCCCCAAACACTTCAGATGAGGCTTCTGTTTGACATTTAAGGGACAGGCAAGTATGGAAGAGGCGGTTTCCGTGGGCCCCCGCCCGTGGCTGGGGTTCTGTGCCAGGAGACAAGCTGTGGGTGTGGCCCAGGGCGGAGGACGCGTGGCCAGCGTGGGCCCGGCTGGGAAGCGGTGGAGCTCCCTGACTCTCTGGGGCAGTGGTCGGCAAACTGCGGCTCGTGAGCCACATGCGGCTCTTTGGCCCCTTGAGTGTGGCTCTTCCACAAAATACCACGGCCTGGGCGAGTCCCTCTCCAGCAGCAGGCAGCTAGGGGCCAGGCCCTCCTCCAGCCTGAACCAGCGCAGGGACAGCTAGAGCGCCCATCGCCTGTGTTTCCCATTTCCCTGCGGCTCTGTGAAAGAGGGTGACGTCTGTAAGTGCACTACACCCCGTGTTCATCCAGCCTCTGTCACCCTAATCTTGACCGTCATGGTGATCCCCCTGGGGCCTGCCTGCTAGCAGTGTCCCCTCCCCACTGAGTCAGAACTTTCTAAAGCCCAGATCTGACCGGGTGGTACCCCGACATCCGATTCCCACATTCCTCCTCAGCCAAGTTCCTTGGCCAAGAACCTGAGACCCTACAAATGTGGGGTCAGACGCCCTAATCGTTCCTGCCTCCTCAAGGCCTCAGTCAGGGCGAGTGGCTGGTGACCCCAACAACGCCTGGCTTCCGCGTGGCCCAGGGTCTTTGCACGTGCTCTGCCTGGGACAGCACCCCCTCCCTCTCTGCAGGGCTGACTCCCGGTCCTCAGGCAGCGCCCGCTCCAGGAGGCCTCTGCTGATGGCCTGCCCTCCCCCCCCGCCAGCTGTGCGCCATCCTCTGAGGGCCCAGAGCCCCACGTGACTCCCTGGTGATCTCGGTTCAGTGTTGTCTGGTTCCGAGCCTGTCGCTCCCACCGGCCTGGAGGTCCTTCAGGCGGGGACCAGGTCTGAGTCATCTCTGTGCTCCCGGCACTGGACCCGGCACATAGTAAGTGTCCAAGAAAAATGTGTCAAACGAATGAAATGTACTAACCTGGACCGTGCAAGACCCACACAGGAGTATGGCCATTCTCTGGCCATCAGCTCTGGGGGGCTGGGCCCCACGTCCCAGAACTCACTCACTGAGGCTGCCGAGGGGAGGGGCTGCACAGACACCATCATGGAACCATGGACGGCCCCAAAGAAGCAGCAGACATGTGTATTCTTCTGCTGGGCAACCATGGCAGGCACGTCTGTCTGCTGGCTTGCCTGGATATGGGGCAGTGGCCTGGACGACAGCGGTTCCCCCCTCCCTCCCCCTGCCTGCTCACTCAGCTCTGGCCCCCAGGCTGATGGTGATTAGTTTCTGGATGAGGGATCTTGGTGCTCAGGCAGGACACCTGGAGGACGGGAGCGGGGGGAAGCAGTGACGGGGGGAGGCAGTGAGGACGGACCCAGGTCCCTAGGACCCAGGTCCCTATTCATCCAGCACCATCGGGATTCCCGCTGGCTCATGACTGCCCCTTCCCGCCCCACCGCCTGCTCTAGGCTGGAAGCTCTGGGCCAGAGGTCACCCACACACCCCGGGCTGCCGACCCAGCTCCACGCCCGGCGGGTCAGACCCTCGCCCAGACCTGCGTGTCCCCGCTCACCCACACCTGCCCTCCGTCCTGTTTCCCACCAGCCCTGCCTGACCCAGAAGATAGGTCCCCGCCTGCCTCCACGCGGACTCGCAGGACAGTGCGTCACTCTGGGAGCACAGTACGGAGGGGCAGGGAGGGGTGGGAAGCCAGGGCGAGCTTGAATACTATGCAGCACACCTGCTGGAGATGGCGGGGAATGGGCTGACCCCACACTGAAGGGTCATGACCCTCCTGCCAGAGTCACGGCTCCCCTTCCCTTCTGGAACCCCTTCCACCCGCCACCCTGCACCAGTGGGTGCCACTCCAGAGAGAAACTAGAGAAAACAGTGGGCGTCATGACTGCGACCTTGGATACATGTCTGTGGAAGTCAGGAGCAGAAGGGACAGGAGGCCCCCAATACAGCCTCCCGGTGGAAACCGGTGCCAGAAGTAGTTCTCAGCCCTGGCCGCTCCCACGCCTCCACCCACTCTCCCAGCGTGGACATGGGTGACCCTGATCCTGTGCTGCTGGGAGGCACAGCCCCCAGAACTCCGCTGTCACAGCCCCCAGAACTCCGCTGTCACAGCCCCCAGAACTCCGCTGTCACAGCCAGAACAGGAGGGTCCGAGGTCCTGCCTCTTGTGTTTGCAGATGGGGAAACTGAGACTCGCAGACACACCGTTCTCTTTCCAGGCACCTGAGACGGCAGGCCCTCACCTCCCTGAAGTGAAGAGTGGTCACATGACTAGCTTTGGCCAGTAAAATATGAGCGAAAGTAACAAGTGTCACTTGTGCATGGAGGCTCTCCGCTTGACCATTATCACTTTTTGCCGCCCTCCTGTGAATGAAGGACCAAGCCCGTGCGATTCGGCGTCAGCCTGCATTGCTGAGTGACCGTGACTGACAGAGCCCTCCTGCTGACCAGCGCTGGACGTGCAGCAAGAGCCAAAATTCCGTTTCCATTCTATTTAAGCCACTGCCTATGGGGGCTGTTTGTTACCTAGCATGACCTGCCTGGCTCTGACAGATACACATTTCTTCTGCGACGGCGCTGATCCGTTGCCTGGTTTTTCTTAGTAAAGTCCATGACGATAAGATCTGTTTCCTGAACTGGAGAGGCAAACCCAGCACGTGCGCAGGGAATGACAGACCATGCCCTGGGGGGTGGCTAATGTGGCACACGGGCTTTCATTCAAACGACCCCACCCACGTAACGATCGGCCATCGCCTCTTACAGGGAAGGCAGAGAGGCCCCGCGTGCTGGGCCGAATCGCCCACAGTCACAGCTACCGTCTGAGCAGCCTACCTGACTCAGCGCCAGGAGGGCCCCTGCCTGCCTCATGCTCCCAGACAGGAGCCCAGGGGAGAAAGAAGGACAGACCCTTCCTCCCCTCTCCCTCTCGGTCAGACCTCGCAGGGCAAAGCGCAAAGAGGAAGTGAGCAAGTGTGACTCTGGCGTCCGCCGTCCCATGTGCTTGAGCATGTGTGGCCCTTGGGAGTCAGAAAGCCTGAGAGCTAGGAAGAGCTCTGAGATGGTTTGGGGGGTCCCGCATGGGCACCCAGGTTCTCACTGTCAGCTGCATCAGCGCCTCCCTGGGCCTCAGTTCCCCCACTCCCTCCCCCCGCCCCCCGCCCAGGCAGGGCGGCCAGGCTAGGACCGCATCCAGCTCTGAAGTCCCGCAGTTCCTGTGCACGTGCCTCTGGCTGAGGCAGGAAAGAAAGTCGAACCCTTTTAAGAAAATCGCTAAAGCCCGAAAATTACGTGGAAGGCTTTGAGAGTCCCCGAAAGAAAGGTATTTGCCAAATCCCCTCTATTATTCCCAAAGGCTACTTCCTATTATTATTATTTACCGAAGGAATTTCTGGACAGAGTTGAAGTGCCCCAGAGCCTACAAAATCCTCTCCCTGCGAAACATAACAAAAGGAGCTGCCTCTGCTTGGCCCGCAACTTCCTTGAAACGTGTTATGAACAAAGAATTTTCTTTTTCCCCCCAATTTCTCTACGTGTACGTGAAGCGCGCGCACTACACATACACACACACTCACAGACACACACACACACACACACACACACACACACACACACACTCAAAACCTTGTCATAATTATCAACCTCGAAAATGTTCAAGTTAGCCACACAGCCAGAGAACGGGCGTACAAGATTACCGCCTGCCATTCAGGCCACGCTCAGTATCCGGCAGCATCCTGGAGACTGGCTGGGAATAGACAAAAATGGTCCGTGTTCATCGAGGACTAGGAGCCAGGCCCTATGCCAACACCTTTATACATGGTAACTCACTTAACCCTCCGCAAACCCGGTGCCATAGGGGAACTGAGATGGAGAGACGTTTAGCCTCAGCTGGCCCAAGGTCACACAGCTGGAGTTGGGATTCGAACTCAGGTCTCACCGATGCTTGAATCCAAACAGACGGGCCAGACCAAGGCATGGTCCCAAGGTCACACTGAGTGAGCCTAAGTGCCGCCAGGATTCAAACTTGGGTCCTTCAGACCAGAGACCCCTTTGCCTGACTCCGCCCTATTTACAGGCACGAAGGCATCAAGATGCAGGTCCCTCTCCCGTGAGCCTCACTCAGTGGCCAACTCCCCAAACCCCCGGGCTTACGTGAATGAGAGAACAAGAGGATTCTTTGCAGAGCAAATGTGGCCAGAGGACGGATTAAACCCCCAAGCCAGGACGGAGCTCTGCGTTTGGGGGGCATTGCTGCGAGGCCTGCTCTGGCCCGGGACCCGGCCCTGCCAGTAATTCCACTGCAGGCAGCTGATTGCAGAGGTTAACAACTCGGCCCGTAAAAATGTGCAGTGCGCTGCAACTTGGCCCCAGCTGCCTCAGACGAGGGGAGAGACTAGCATTTGCAAAATATGGTTCCAATAATCCTGCCTCCCCCCCCACCTTTTCCTTTAGTTTTAGGAGTTCAAGAAACCTAGAAGTTTTGTGGTTTCACACTGGTCTTTTTATGGTTTGAAAGACTCCAACACAGAGTTGATTTTTTTTTTTTTAAATGCATCAACATAGTGCCAACTGTTGTGTGGGCATTCTGAAGGAAGCATGCCACCGGGCCAGGGGCTGGGGGACTCAGATTTTGTCCTCAAACAAAGGAAACTCCCCGACTCAACAACTGGAGTCCCAAATCCACTCGGGAGAAGTAACCTGATACAAGAGAAGAAGCAAGGACTTAGGACCCAGCCAGGGAAACCTAACCCGCCCCATCACAGGCACAGGACTGTGGGAGTCTGGAGAATCTCAGGGATCCTCTCCATCATGGGCACAGGAAGCTGTGCTCAAAAGGTTGTTGAAAGACTTGAAAGAGAATATTTGTAAAGCATAAAGTGGATCACCCAGTCCTTCAAGGAATAATTGTTGAGTGCCTACTAAGTGCCGGGCTTTAGTCACGTCACTGGAAAGTCCAGAGTAAACATGGCAGCCCGGTCCCTGGTTGAGCTCTGCTCCTGGGGAGAGACCGTAAATGAGTGAAGACTCAAATGAGGTCTTTGTTGAGTTGAAGAGCAAGCAGGGTAATGGAATGGAGAGCAACTGGGGGGGATGCTCCTTTAGGGACTGTAGTCAGTGACGGTTTCTCTGAGGAGCTGCCACTTGAACCAGGGCTGAGTGCCATGAAGGAGAAAGCCATGGAAAGATGGCAGGGAGCAGAGTGCGCCAGAAAGAAGTGTCAGCCCGTGCAAAGGCTCTGGGACAGAATGGGGAGGCCAAGCCAGAGCACGTGAGCGAGCAGGGCGTGGAGGAGATGAGGCTTCCAGGGAACGCAGGGGCCAGATCAAGGGATGACTTGAAGGTCGTATTAAGGGTTGCATTGGCCTCCGTTCGAGGTTCAACAGGAAGCCATGGGCAGATTTGAAGCAGTGGAATTACAGGACTGATTTGCATTCTGGCTCTGCTAGATGGAGACAGGTTAATCCTATCTAATAAAAGGCTAATATGCAAATGGACCATCACTCCAACACACAAGATGGCTGCCCCCATGTGGACACAAGATGGCTACCACAAGATGGCCAGCAGGGGAAGAAAGTTGGGAGGGACCAGGCCTGCAAGGGAGGGCAGTTGGGGGTGACCAGGCCTGCAGGGAAAGGCAGTTAGGAATGACCAGGACTGCAGGGGAGGACAGTTAGGGGCCAACAGGCTGGCAGGGGAGCAGTTAGGCATCAATCTGACTGGCATGAGAGTGGTTAGGGGATGATCAGGCTGGCAGGTAGAAGGGGTTAGGGGTAATCAGGAAGCCAAGCAGACAAACAGCTGTGATCCAGCAGTCCTGGAGTGGGATGATTGTGAGAGGGATGTCCGACTAAGCATTTAGGCCCAATCTGACAGGCCAGTAGGATTGGGTCTAAATGGGCAGTTGGATATCCTTCTAGGGTTCCCAGATTGGAGAGGGTGCAGGCTGAGCTGAGGGATACACTCCCCCCACGCACGAATTTCATGCACCAGGCCTCTAGTCCTATATAATAAGAGGCTAATATGCAAATTGTTCTTATGGGCAGAAGTTCGACCAACCTAGAGTTAAATGTGCGCTGACCACCAGGGGGCGGTGTGGAACATGGCGGGCATTGGCAATGCGGAGCTAGCAACAGGTGGCAGTGGAGGTGCTACCAGCCCATGGGCCCCAACAAAAGTGGGATCACAGTGGGATGTGGAGCAGGTGAGTGGGAAGTGCCAGGACAAGGTGAGTACAAAGAGAGGTCCCAGCACACAGCCAGGGGGAAGGGAGGCCCCGGCCAGCAGCTGGCAACTGTTAGGGACCCTACCCACGCACAAATTTTGTGCACCGGGCCTCTAGTGGTAAGATAACTAGGAATACAAGGAAACCAGTGAAAAGAATTTCTCAGGCTAGCACAGGGTGGTGGAATATTATGGCAGCAATGAGAAGGAAGAGAAGCATATTAATTTCAGGATAGAGCTTGGAGGAGGCGGGGCCATGGGCCAGATGGTGCCCAGGAATGAGAAGAAAGCCTGAGACACCTACCCTTTAGAAGCTGGATGAAGGAGCGCGAGAACAGTGGCAGGTGAGGAGGGAAGGAGCCGGGAGGGAAGGAGTGCGGTGTCCTGGAGCTTTACCCAGAACGAGTCTGAGGGAAAAGGGTTTGGCCAGATGGAGGTCACATCCATGACCTTGGATACTTGAGAGGAAGATGACAAAACAGAGACAGCAAATGCAGGCAGCTCTCTTAATACGTTCAACGCACACGCGGTGTGTTTACAGTTCGTCCTTTAGGGATGGAAATGGCGCACCTCATTCCTTCCATGGATGGAGAGCTTTCAGGTTTATAAGGCAGCTTTACACACATGGTCTTATTTCTGGTGACTTACACGGCTCCCTTCGTGATCACAAGAATGTCCACACGAACAACAACTCTTGACCCGCAGATGTTCCGTCAGGAGGGCGGACCAAGCAGACACTGAAAGACCATCCACACCACCTAACCGCCAGTCCAAGCAAATAAAAATGTTGGCTATCATGGAACAACATGCTATTTGAATACAAAGTCAAGATCAAAAGCAAGGCGGGGGAAATCTCCAGGAGCTCAAAGTGAAGGTGAAACTCCACCATTGTAGCTGGTAGAAGCAGAAGACAAACAAGTCATGGGACTTTGGGGCTGGATGACAGCAGCTGGGGATTTGGAGGAGAAGTGTGACCTCAGTCTTCAGAGAGGCAGTGTGTGTCTCTGAGCCTCCACAGACGCCAAAGCCCTCCAGCCCACCCAGGAAACTCCAGGCTATCAAACCATTTAAAATCAGTCCAAGGCTGACCAACCCCAGTGAAGGCAAGAATAAAACTACCGAGAAGGGATACCTCCAAAACGTGAGAGAAAGAGGCTCCGAGGGAAAGCTGCCCCCTTGAAGATGAGCTCACAATGAAAAATTACAACCCATGAAAACAAAGCACCATCCCCAGGCCCAGTGCAGCCAGGAGAAGTAACCAATGAGAGGCATGGATTGAGAGAACTGGAAATAATAAAGGACACGTTCGGGAAAGAAACTTGAAGCATATTTTAGTTCTTTGGAGAATGACAAAACATACAAACCAAGAAATACATGCAAAAGCCAGATGTACGTCAAACGGGGCACAAGAATGAAGTAGAGATTCTCAGAATGGAAACTACAATCATTCAAATGGGAAAGTCCAACAGACACATTCACAGGACAGACAGACACACTGAAGCGAAAACACTGCACAATGAACCTTCGGCAGTCACACAACGTAGAAAAAAAACTGAGAAAAATTAAATGTATAATATGAAAGAGGAATTTGAAACAGGACAGAAATCAATTAAGTCAAGCTGTTTCTGTGGGTCCAAAACGATCGACTATGAACAATTTCGTGCAGTTTTACCAATTATGTTTAATACGAGTTCCAGAGAAAGAATGTGGAAGAGACAATGTGTGAAGAGCTGAGCGCTGGCAATTTTTCAGGTGAAAAAAACAACCGTGAGGTCTCATGTTGACTCAAAGCAACTTAAGTAAAGCATCGTGAACCCATCAAAGATAAAGAGAAAAGCTTAAAAATCACCAGAGAGAAGGGATCAAATCATGGCAGGCCTCTGGCCATCATTCTTCAAATCTAGACGACATGACCGTTTTAGAGGCTTACAGAGGTACCGTCAGCCACCTGCTGACATGGAGGGGCAGCGAAGATAGTTTCGCTATACAAATGCAAAGTATTTTTCCGTTTAGACTTTAACGGAATAAAAATACTGCAGGAGGACACCAGTCAGAGTTGGAAGAAGGGGAGTACAAGAAGCCCGCTGAGTCTATTGGATGGCAAATATGTTGGAAATCTAAGTGACTACAAAAAAAAAATAGGATGACTAAAACAGAGGTTAAAATATGATAGAACTAAAATGTTAGGCCACAACGATATTTTTAAAGGAGGGGACAGTTCAGAATTCAAGAGCTCTGAGGTCACAGAGTAGTCAGGGCAGAGGATAAAGATAGCTGTAGATTTTTCTAAATATTCACCTTAAAATGCTGATGACCACTGCTAAAAAGTATTTTTAGCAGTGACCTCCAAACCAGTAGTTACCAAAAAATAAATAAATAAAATTAACTTTGTAGACAGAGATAGGCAAGCTTTTTCTGGAAAGAGCCAGATAGTAAATATTTCCACCTCTGTCATTTCGCTGTAAAAGCAGCCTTAGACAAGAAGTAAGAAAATGAGCATCACTGGTATCTGATTCTGGAGGGCTCCATATGGTGTGCTATTTCTTTCCCAATAAATATTTATTTTTAAAACTTGGTGCTGGTGTACTTTAGCCCTCAGGCTATAGTTTGTCATCCCTGAAACAGAAGGCCAGTGAAAGGATAAAAGTGAGTAATAAAGAAAATGCATGTATTTTTTTTTAAAAGTTCATTAGGCATCACAATAAATGTAAATGGACTAAATTCATCTATTAGAAGATCCAAGTTGCAGAACGACGCAGTGCGATGTCTTTTATATACAGATTTAAGATGCACAAACAATACCACTTCCCATGTATAGATACGTTCATGTGTAGATACGGGACAGTACAGAACGCACCCAATTCCAGAGAGTGCTGCCTCAGGCAGTGAGTGAGAAGGACAGATTTGGGCAAGGGCACAAATAGAACATCAATATAACTGCCAAAGTCTTGTTTCCAAAAGAAACAATTAAAAAATCAATTTGGCAAAACATGAATATTTGCATATTCTAGGTATCTGGTATGGGTATTATAGTACTCTTCTTTTGTGTGTGTGTGTGTGTGTGTGTGTGTGTGTGTGTGTGCTTTAATCTTTATTGTTCAGTTTATTAATTACATTGTTCCCCCCTTTTTTTTCACCCTATAGTTCCCCTCCACCTAGTACCCATCCCACCCTCCGCCCTCACCCCCCCTCCACTGTCCTCTCCCATAGTTGCATGATTTTTGTCCAGTCTCTTGCTGCACTTCCCACACCCCCTTTCTCCCCAAGAGTTGTCAGTCCATTCCCTTTCTATGTCCGGGATTCTGTTACATTCACCAGTTTATCCTGTTCATCAGCTTATTAATTCACTTGATTTTTAGATTCATTTGTTGATAGAGTGATGAACTCCTTTAGCTTTTTTTGGTCTGCGAAGCACTTTATCTGACCTTCAATTCTGCATGATAGCTTTGCTGGATAGAGTAATCTTGGTTGTAGATTCTTGCTGTTCATCACTTTGAATATTTCTTGCCATTCCCGTCTGGCCTGCATCGTTTCTGTTGAGAAATCTGCTGACAATCGTATGGGTGCTCCCTTATAGGTAACCATCTGTTTTTTTCTTGCTGCTTTTAATATTCTCTCTTTGTCTTTTGCTCTTGGCATTTTAATTATGATGTGCCTTGGTGTGGTCCTCTTAGGGTTCCTATATATTGGGGTTTGGTACGCTTCTTGGACTCCTAAGTCAATTTCTTTCACCAGGTGTGGGAAGTTTTCGGTCACTATTTCTTCAAATAGTTTTCATTGTCTTGCTCTCTCTCTTTTTCTGGCACCCCTATAATTCGGATATTGGCATGCTTGAGGTTGTCCCAGAGGCTCCTTACACTATCTTCAATTTTTTGCATTCTTTTGGTTTCTTGCTTTTTCAGCTGAGTGGATTTTACTTCTTTGTATTTCAAATCTTGAACTTGGTTCTTGGGGTGCTCCAGAGCACTTTTAGGTCTTTGTATAATATTTTTTATTTCAGTCAGTGTATGCTTAATTTCTGGTTGATCCTTTTTCATATCCTTGAGAGTCTCCTTTATATCCTTGAGGGTCTCCTTCATTTCCTTGTAGGACTCATTCATTTCCTTTGCGGTCTTGCTTAATTCGTTATAGGCCTCAACCTTTTGTTGGAGCCTCTTGAAAACCCTATAACCGTGGTTTTGAATTCCATGTCCAGTCATTTTTTTTCCTCCATTTCTTTCACTTCTGATTTCTTTCCATGTCTCTGCATGGTGGCTGCTTCCCTGAGTTGGTAAATTAGTTTTGTGTGGTAGACTTCCTACTAGGGACAGTGGCTCAGCCTCCCCAGTTACCTGAGGTGGATATGGGCTGCACAGTCTTGCTGAAGTTAAGCTCAGGTTAATTGTTGTTAGCACTTGGAGGGGTTGACCTCTAGGCCAATTGTCTGTGAAGTTCAGCTGTGCTCAGGTTGGATGGGCGGAGTCTCCAGGCCAAGCAGACAGCGTTAGCTCCACCCTATGTGGCCCCAGGGACTCTGTGTTGGTGGCAATGGCTGCCAGCACCTCTGAGAGAGAGCCGCTGCCAAGCTCCACTGGCCGCTGGGGAATTCAGACTCTCCCCAAATGAGTCTGCACACCCAACGTCTCACCCAGGGTTGTAAAACAAAGCAGACTAATGGTTTCCCGAATGAGAGGGCAAGTCCCAGAGTGCTCTCTGCGAGGTCACGCAGCCGAGCTGTTCACGCAAGCTGCCTTCTCCACAAGCCAGGAGACCCCTGCAGCACCCGAGCTTCGGCATGCCCTCCCACTGTCCAGTTTTCACCCCGTATGGTAGTGGGTTCCCTGGACTTCGCCCAGAGCTGGAGAATCAGTCCAGTGGGACGTCTTTGTCTCCCTGTTCGAGAAAACTGGCCGGTTTTCAGCCGCCCGCCCTCTCCACTGGCGCACGCTCCAAACCTCTCTCTGCGCGAATCTTTCAACGCTGTCCGCCGCCGCTCCTCCGAGTCACAGTGTCTTATTTTCACTTTTATTTGTGGAATTTTCACTCGGCCAGCTTTCTGGTGACTCTGGAAGGTGTTTGTTCTTTCGTTAAGTTGTAGTATTAAAATTGCTGAGCATGACGACAAGATAGGTGTTTTACCTATGCTGCCATCTTAGTTCCCTAGACCATTCAGTACTCTTCTTATTTTTCTTAGATCTGAAAACATTTTCTCTTCTAAGTACTTGTATCTCATTTGGATTTCCACACTCATTAGGGGAATCCTATATAATAACAGGCTAATATGCAAATGATCATGATGCCCTCACGTTATAACAACCGATCAGCAGGAGGCTGCATGCACAGCAGGCATGGGTGGGCGGGACTGTGTGTGCAGTGAGGCCAGGGGACATGAAGCTATTATAGTTTATTTATTAATAAATTTATATATTATTTTCATATACATTTTACTAATTTTCTTTCATCTCTGACACTTCTATTATAGGGAGAGAACAAATAACAATATTAAAATATTTCCTTGAATTAATTCCCTTTTAATGTGCACGAATTTTGTGCACCGGGCCACTAGCGGTATTATAAATGCCGCATTCCCAGATGAGGCACTTGAAGTTGTAGAAGGCCAGGAGACTTGGGAAAAGGAGAGGTTGATTTCATTGAGCAGCGGGTTGAGCTGCCCTGAGCTGAAGTTCCCCTCAGCTGAGTTCAGTTGAGCTAAGTCAAGCTTAATTGAGTTGAGCTGCACTGATCCAACCTTAGCAACTGAAGTTCTCACAACAGTTTCTTAGGCTAGAAACACTCTGCCAAGCAGTCCCACTGGTAGACTAGTTGCACATGGGCACTTCATACACCAGGAACATGCATCTGACGCACAAGAGCTGGTCCCCGGCAGGCGGGGCCCAGGCTAGTTAAGTTGTTCAGTGAATTTCATGCATTTCCTGAACCCTTGGACCAAGGAGACCAACTGGAAAGAACTCCAGGGGTTTTGTGTCAGCACTGTCTTCTGCCCAGGTGCCCATGCCTTGGGCAGAGCCTTTGGTGGGACGGGGAGTTCAAGAGGCTGGCTCTCACCCCATGAAGGCTGCACAAATCCCTCTGAAAGGGGGATCCAGGTTGAGCACAGGCTGCCCAAGAGGAATAAACCCCTGCCACCTCTGTCCCCACAGCCAACCAAAGCCAAGCAATCCCTCGGGAAGGAGGGAGGCTCCCAGGAGCAGCGCGTTGGGGTAGAGACAACACAGGCTGCAGAGTCAGGGTGGCCCCTGTGACTTGCCAGCTGTGTGACCTCAGGCAGGGGCTTCATCTCTCAGAACCGCAGTCCCCGTGCGTGTCGAAGGAGTGGAATAAAATAGCACTGTCTACCTGAGGGAGCTGCTAGGAGAAGGAAATAAAGCAGCGTCTGACACAGTCGGTACTCGAGGAGGAGGCAGCCCTTCTCTCTGGTTTCACCTGTCTCTGATGGAGACGTCGCCTGCAAACTGCTCATCAGGTCTGCCAACAAGCTATGGCAGTGGTCGGCAAACTCATGAGTTCACAGAGCCAAATATCAACAGGACAACGATTGACATTTCTTTGGAGAGCCAAATTTTTTAAACTTAAACTTCTTCTAATGCCACTTCTTCCAAATAGACTCTCCCAGGCCGTGGTGTTTTGTGGAAGAGCCACACTCAAGGGGACAAAGAGCCGCATGTGGCTCACGGGGCATAGTTGGCCGACCACAGGGCTAGCCTCAACCATCAGCAGACCAGGTGGGAAGGAAGTGGAGTGTCATGTTGCGCACACCTGTCTCTCCTTCTCCCCGCCCCCGCCTGCCCGGGAACGGCCGGCTCTGGCCGCACTCCCTCTCCGGCCTCTGCTTGCTGGTCATTAAAGGAGAGGTTGGGCCAGAAAAACGCTGAGAGCCCTTCCAGCTCTGCCTCTGGAATCACCCACTGTGCCCCCCCGGCCCGTGTAGGCAGAGTTCTGTCTCATGCCAGCATCATGGCCTGGCCGTGGTAAGAGCGTGGCATCACCAGTATCACTCATGATAGTGAGATGTTGAGTTTCCCCAGAAATGGAAAGGCTTGTTTCAATGGCCCGGGAAGGGGAGCCCACATTCCTGCCCCTGCCGCCCACCCCCCTGACCCTTTCAGCTGCCGACTGGGCCATGCTCCTCCCACCACTGGGCCTTTGCATGGACGCTTTCCTCTCTTTGTGGGATGCTTCACACACACACACACACACACACACACACACACACACACACCCCTAGTTCACACCGACTCGGCTCTGCCACCAGCTCTCAGCTCATTCTTCGGTTTCTCAGGGAAGAAGACAAGCCTCCCAGATAGTCACCTTGTCTGATTACACGTTCTCATGGATCTCCCTGTATCGGTCCCGTATTCTCATGACGATGCTGAATAACAAAACCCCTGAAACTCTACCACCACCACCATGTATTCTGTCCGTCCAGGTGGGGCCCAGCTGATCCCAGGTAGCTCACATTGGCATCTGCGGTCAGCTGGCGGGTCAGGTGGAGGCTGACCCGACTGGTGGGCCTCAGCTATGGTGCAGGATTCTTCCCCACAGCAGGCTCAGCAGGCGAGTTCTCATGGTGGTGGCAGATCCAGGCCAGGCCTCTGGACACCAGACTCTTATCCACTAACCTGTAAATCCGTCTCCTCCCAGGATTCATTCATTCACTCATTTACAAACAACCTAAAAGGAAAGGAACATTGTTCAGGATGTTTCTGAATATGATTTTATTTCACCCTCCAATTATCCTGCTGAATAAACATTCGTTTTCCCACCGTACCCACTAAGAAACAAAGACTCAGAGGGAGGAAGCAACGTACTTAGAGCTAAACACTGAGTCAGCTTCCAAAAAGATGGTGTGGTGGTCACTCGTACATAGTACAGCCAGTGCCTTGAGTCCTTTTCCTTCTGAGGACAGGGTGGGCTGCACTTTTCTGGCCCTTTGAACTTAGGGGTAAACATAGACTTGCCCTGGTAAGTAAACAGGAGGGATGTGCGTCACTTCTTGGTGGAAGCGTTCCACAAGCAGTGTTCCGCTCACAGGATTGTGACAATAGGTGATATTCCAAAGAGCGGCTGCTCTGTAGGTGGACCTGAGTTCCTAAGTGATGACAACACAGAGCTGAGCCTACAGCTACTTATTGGACATGAAGTGTTTGTCGAATTAAGCCATAGAGATATTGGGGCTATTTGTTACACAGCACAACCTAACAAATACTGACTGGTACACAAACCTATAGCTCTAGTAGATCCCAAATCAACAGCTCTGTTTCTAGCTTAAAAAGCTGACCAAAAATATCATTGTTCGGAGATTAGGTCTCTGACCCTAAATTCTTAATATATTGGGCACTTTTCTGGGTGCTAAGCATCTATGATGCAATTTTATTCCTTGACACACAGAGGGTGTGCTGGGATTGAGAACAGGGCTTGGAATGGAAGGAACCCAGACTTGATGCTTTAAGTTCCACACCAGCTATTTATTGTGACAAACATTAACAAGCACCTGCTATCCCAGACCTTCAACCAAACCCTAGGCACAGAAAGGGCACAAGCTCATCACTTAGTGGGTAACTGGGGCCACCTCCCTGATTACGCAGATGTTGAGCACAAACCCTGTCCCAGTCACCGGGCACAGCCATGGATCAGTAACAGTTCCACCTAAATCATGTGCAGATGAAGGCCAAATCCCCCAGCACCCATTGCTCTCTCTGTCCATCAACATCTCAAGCACCTGTTCTAGGCCCTGAGGACACATCCGAGAACAACAGAGGTGAGAACCCGGCCCTGTGACACGTCCGTTCTGGGGAGGGGTGGACAGAGGGAGACCGCCATCCACAGAGAATCACCAAAAGTGCTTTGGGCCCCACCCTCCGGTTTGGGCATCTCTATCTGTAGAACGTTCTCCAGGAGCTGGTCTCAAAGCAGAGTCTGCAAGCACCGAAGAACTGAGGGGGGTGTCGGAGAGGGAGGGAGTGAGGAGTCCTGGGCGCCCTCCCAACCGATATCAAACACGGCGGGTCCTACGAGTTCCGGATGAACTCAGGGGGCTCTGCCAGGCCTACAAGGAAGAGAGATTCACCGGGGAATCCCACGGAGTCCCTGCCCCACAGCAGGCTGGCCGAGAGGGAAGAAAGGAGAGTCCCGGGATCCCGCCGCCCTCGGGGGCTCTGTCCGGGGCCATCCGCAGACCACAGGGAGCGCTGCTAGGAGCAGCCCTCGTCAGTGCCCTCGGCTAGCCACTGTGCCTGAAACGTCAATCAACAGCTCTCGCTGCCAGAGAAGCCACGGCAGCCAAATCCTCTTTGAGGCCTCGGGAACCAGCGCGCTTGCATTTCCACGAATCAGAGGAAGCTGCTGCTTGGGCTGAGCACAGGCTTCGGCTCCCCCAGCTCAGGCCACGAATCCATCTCCCTGGTCACTGTGATGTCCGTCCTGGCGGTCCCAGCGGGCTATGAGCCTGGGCTCCGGTGTGTGTGGCACGAAGGTCACCCAGCCATTTCGCCAGTTCCCAGGGCTCCCGCCCACTCGGCCCACCCCTCTCTAAGCCTTGGTTTCCTTTTCTGCAAAATTAAGACGATAATAACCTCCCCCTACCCCCGCACATGAACGAATGGTGGTTGTGACTTCTTTTGTTTTTAATATATCTTATTGATTTTTTACAGAGAGGGAGAGGGATAGAAAGTCAGAAACATCGATGAGAGAGAAACATCGATCAGCTGCCACCTGCACACCCCCCACTGGGGATGTGCCCACAACCAAGGTACATGCTCTGGACCAGAACAGAACCTTTCGGTTGGCAGGCCGACACTCTATCCACTGAGCCACACCGGTTGAGGCTATTGTGACTTCTCTAAGGGCCGTGCACAGACACAGCTCCTGCGTAGAAGGAGGATGCGCCCAACACGGTTTGCTGACTGCGATGTCACCTTGACGCGCAGCACTGCCGAGCCTGACCATGAGCCGGGCATGGCCACTGCCATCCTCCTGTCCCGTGCCGTTCAGTTACGGAACCGTCCGAGGGGGCACTTGTATTTGTCCCGCTTCATCGACACCAAGGCTCCAGAGACTAGCCTTGGGCACGCGGGGAGCACCGGGGCTTCAGACCAAGCTCTGCATGTGAAGGGGCTCCCGCTGGCACAGGGGGCTGCGGAGGGAAGCCCTGGGCACACCTCAGGGCTGTGCCCACCTTCGCGCCTGCCCTTGGCCTTGCCTTTGCTCTTTCTCTTGCAGAGGCGGGGGCCTCCCGCCTGGCCAGTCCCCCAACACCTTCTGAGCCAAGCACAGCAGAAGCGTGGGCTCCGGGAGGGTGGGCCCCCAGACTCCCGCACCCGGGCCTGTCAGCAGAAGCATGAACACGTATGCAGCCGGTGGGAATGGGTTGTTACCGCCCACCACATGTCTGACAGTCGGAACACCGCCCACGGCCAGCGTGTGTCAGTTCCGGAGGGACAGGGAGCACCTCAGGACACCATGCTCCCCTCCCGGGTGGTGACAGAGGCCTCTCTCTCCTCGGAGGCATGTGCCCGGCTCTGTGAGCGGCTGAAGCCCCCGCTGGACAGCGGCCGATGGCGGGGGTCCTGCCCTGTGCGAAGGTCTCACAGCCAGGCTGTGCCGGGCACTTCCTCTCAATGCCTCCCCCTTCTCCTGCGTGCGCACTCCTGCTGCCTCAGCTGCTTTACATCCCATTCTACAGATGAGGAAACTGAGGCTCCGAGCAGCAACGTGGACTGGGGCCCACAGTTCGTAAGGGGTGAAGCTAGCCCCAGCTCCTGATTGGCTGGTAGCAGAGCCAATCAGGAGTGAAGGTACGCTCAAATTTGCATGTTTCTCTTTTATTATATAGGATATGCAGTGAAGCCGGGGCTTGCCCAGGCCCCAGGCTCCAAGCTGGTGTCCCTGCCCCTGACCCCCTAGCCCGGCTCAGCTCCATGAGCGGAACCAGAACCAGGACTCAGGCACGTGCAGGGGGAGTTACCGTCCGACAGTGATGGGTCCACAGGCCAGGGGGTGGACATGCGAAGGGACAGTGGCATCTCAGCCGGCACCCAAACATCCTGTCTCAACAGCCTCTCGGAGAGGAGAGCAGGGGAGCCGGCCTCTGGCTTCCGCATCCGCCCCGCGATGCAGGAGCGCAGGTCTCCGGGCGTGGCACCCGCATGCCCATCTCGCCAGCTGTGGGTTGGCACATTAGCAAAACATCCACAAAATATAGGTTTGGGGAGTCATCCTATAAAACGGAGTGAGCCGTTTTCCAAAATAGAAAGTTGCTGGCGGGATCGTTAAAGGTTCGGTTGTTTTGAGCATTCAGATACCCATAGGGCTTTGTTGCCCTCAGCCCGTGCCTGCCGCCGTGTTGGGAGAGGGGGCTTGGCTGCATGCTGTGTTTGGACCTTCTAACATCCCTGCTCTCTGTATGAGGCTCAAGGGCCCGCTGTGTGTGAGGAGACATAAATACTCTGATTCCGTTCGAGACCTGGAATGCTGATTTCAAATGTCCACACGGTCTCTCTCTCGCTGCGACAGGCTCAGGCTGCTTCCCAAATCCATAGAAATCCAGAAGGCGTGTTGACCTTCCTTAAAGATGGCCCTCTGTCCCTCCAAAACCATATTCTGTCTTTGCCTTTCTTGGAAGAACGGAGACCTTGAGGATTTTAGAAGAAAGGAAGGGGGAAATAGAGTATATAAATGATAAACAAACAACCCCAAGTGAAATGAGAAATCTTTATGGATTCTAGAGAGGAAGGAAGGGAGGGGGAGAGAGAGAAACATCGATGTGAGACATTGGTCGGCAGCCCTGACCAGGAATCAAACCAGTGACCTCCCGGTTGATGGGTCGGTGCTCACACAACTGATGTTTCATTCAGGGCCAGAACGAAATCTTCGGAACGAAGTCTCCGTCGCAGCTCTAGAAGGACCCACAAGTGCCTTTCCCCGCCCCATGGGCCCATGTGTCTGAGAACCAAGAGGGGGTGCGATCTCTCCCCGGACCTCTTGTTAGTTGAACGAGGTGCTTGTGAGGGTCAGAACCGGGCGCTGCTGGGATCCCCAGCCAACGGGATGTGCCTTCGCGTCATCATCCAGACTCAGGAAATGGAGGCTCAGACGTGAGTCCGTTTCTCAAGACCTGGAACTGCTGTGTGGCCAGGCAGGATCCAACCCAGCGCTCCCAGCTCCAACCCCGGGCGCACGCTCTGCCGAGGAGATGACTCCTGGCCTCTTTAAGTGCCTGCCCGGCTTCCAGACGCCACGGGAACAAACACGGCTGCAGGGCGTGTAGGGGAGAGACAGCTGGAACGAGCTGAGTGGCCAACCGCTTCACCTGGTGAAGGAGCGGAGCCCGGAGAGGGCAGCCGACCTGCCTAGGGCCGCACGGCCTGGGCTACGCCTCTCAGAACCCGGGGCTCCCGCGCAGCTCCCTGCCTCCGTGTCCCCTCCCTGTTCTCCCTCCTGAAAGAACAAAGCAGAACTGGCTGTCCTCCATCTTGCAGAGCTGGTCAGCCTGACCCCCTCCTCCCCTGATGGGAGTGACCACAGGAGCACCAGGAATGCTCTGACTCCCCCAGTCACTGCCCGAGTGAACCAGTGAAGCTGCAGGGACTCGGCTTAGGTCCAAATAAGGTCACACCACAAGGCCACAAGGTGCTCCCTATGCGTCGCTACTGACCATTCGGGGGGGGGGGGACGGTGGGGAAGTCAGGGGACGGCTCTAACCTCAGAATGTGAAACCCTAACCAAAGTGACCAATCTCTGCAACTCACGCCACTCTCCTAGGCCCCCCAAATGACCAGTCCTTATAACCTTTGTCTCCCCAAGCTCTCTCTCTCTCTCTCTCTCTGGTCCCGCCGCTGCGCCGATAAGGGGGCTGTGAGAGCCGAGCCCGGGCTTGAATAAAGACTTTTTGCTTTTGCATCGGAGAAGAGGCTCCCTGGTGGTTGATTATTGGGGATCCCGAACTCTGGGTATAACCCCTCCCGCATCCCCGGTGTCAGGTCTGTGCCTCAGGAAGACCATGGCCTTGGGCTGGCTACCGGCTCAGTCTGCAGGTGAGCAAGATTCCTTCCCTGCCGCGCAGGTTTGGACCACGGACGCGTCCGTTCTCCAAACAGCCTTTCATCCTCACAGAGGCTCTCCTGAGGATCATCCCCCCGACATTACACAGCGTCAGACAATCACAGCGCTCGGCCCGGCGCGGGAGGGGCGCGCCTCCTCGACAAGAACACTTCATTAAAAAGCGGGGACGATCCTCTCACTTCTTTTCAAAAGCGCTGCCAAGACGGCTGCCCACGCCTTTCAAAACTTTGTTGTGAAAAGTCACGGCGCGAGCGAGAGGGGGGACGAGAGCGCCGCGTGGGCCCGGAGCCGTCCCCGATCCCGCTTTGATTGCCAGGCGATTGACAAAATAATTTGTACCCGTCGATGCGCGTGAAGGGGATTTTTACAATGGCTCTGCCGAGCAGATTTTTAATTTTAATCAGTAATGGAAAAATGACAACACGAATCACAACAAGGCATCAGCCGCCGCACGGCTCCGCCGTCCCTGCCAGCCAGCCTCCGCCCGGCCCCGCACCTCCGCGCGTGTCAATCACCGCTCCGGCTCCCTTCATCTCCGCCGTCTAATGAGACAGTTCAGCTCTCCACCCGCCATTTGCAGAACTGTCACCTACCAGGAGCGCAAGATGCTGAAATGTCCCAGGCGGGTCTGGGGGCCGGGGTCCCTCCCTCCCTCCCTCCCCGGACGAAGGCTGGGTCCACGTTCGGACACTCCGCGCCCTCGGGCTGGCTCGGAGCTCGGCGCACCGCGAGGGACAGTTTCGAACAAAGCGAAACAGCAAACGGTCGACGGGGTGAGGAGCGGCACACACGCTGGCGTGGGAGGACAAGGGAGAGGAGGGCGCTCTGTGTGTGGACTTATCCTGAGACCTCCTGGGGGGGGGCGCCGACTGCCCTGGCATGGGACACGAAGGGGCATAGGGCAGGTTTATGCCCTGGCTCTGTCACCTCCCGGCTGTGTGACCTTGAACCAGTCCTTCCCTACCCTGAGCCTTGCCTCCTGTAAACCTAGAAATAGAACAGTGAAAAATGAACCACTTCCCTAACCGGTGTGGCTCAGTGATTAGAGCGTTGGCTGCGGACTGGAGGGTCCCAGTGCAGATTGCGGTCAAGGGCATGTACCTTGGCTGCGGGCACATCCCCAGTGGGGCGGGCGGTGTGCAGGAGGCAGCTGATCGATGTTTCTCTCTCATCGATGTTTCTGACTTTCTGTCCCTCTCCCTTCCTCTCTCTAAAAAAAAAAAAATCAATAAAAAATCAATAAACTATTTTTTTTTTAAGTTAACCACCACTCATGAATGAATTGCAACCATGTATGTAAAATTCCTGTAGGGGGCTCTGCCAGTGGCTCATTTCACCTGGCTTAAGGGAGCCTTCCTTTTTTTTTTTTAATCTTTTAATATATGTTTTTATTGATTTTAGAGAGAGGAAGGAAGAGGGAGAGAGAGACAGAACCATTGATTGGCTGCCTCCTGCACTTCCCACGCTGGGGAGGGAGCCCACAACCCGGCATGTGCCCTGAGCAGGAGCGCACTCCTGACCTCCCCATTCAAGTCCTGAGCCCGGCTTAAGGGCTGCTCTCTGTCAGCAGGCGGGAGAGGCGGAGATGTGCCACCCACCTGCAGAGAAACCAGAGGGACTCGGAGATACCACGCGAGTCGTGATCGCGAGAGACACACCGGCACCCAGACCTGTTTTGGCAGGAAGAGGGCTCCCGCCCACCGGCCCACTGGCCGGCACTGTGACCGCCCGTCCCAGGAACGCAGGCCACCAGCTGTGACCGGAGACACACAGGACACACAGTCTATTTTGCAGCCTGGGCCTTTCATCTTGCACCTTTGAAAGTCCCTCCTGCCGCGTTTGCTCTTGAAACCGTTGGGGTTTTTCGTTCCGTTTGGTTGTCTGGTCTAGATGGAACAGACGTTGTCTTGGTCTCATTGTTCACCGACGGCAGAGTGGGTGGGAGGATGAGCCTTCGGGAAGGAGAGGGGGGCGAAGGGAGGGGCCCGGCTGAGCTCCGCCACCGGCAGGAAGCAGGTTGGGCATGAACAGAGCCTTCTCCTTTAAGAGAACCGTGGTTTAGCCGGGGACGCATTAATTGAAAGGAACATAAAAGGTGGATTGTGAAAACCGATTACTCACAGATAAGAAATGCACCCCAGGCAAAGCTAGGGAGCAAAACTCCTTTTCTCCCTGAAGTTTCTTGGAAGGGATGGGTACGCCCCGCCCCGAAGAGTGACAGGGGGGAAGGGGGGGCAGGGCCCGGAGGGATATCTCACCTTGCACTGAAGTCTCTGGGAGCCGGACCATCAGCCCAGAGGGCGAGTGTTAAACCAGTTAATGCGCCAGTCTGAACGGACGAAGATGTATTTTGCAACGTCTCCCCGGCCCAGATCACCTGTCCGCACCTGGGCGAGGCCCCACGCCTCTCCTGCGGGAGACAGATGAGGCGCTGTTACTCACTCACCCCCACCGTTCTCACCTCTCTCACATTCTTGTCTTCTGAGTGACCACAGGGCCCTTCCCAGAAGGACACCGCAGTGCCCGACGGCAGACTCACAGAACCCAAACCCCATTACGCAAGAGTTGGCAGGAACCGGGACTTGGCGAGCCGCGGCTGGGACTCTGAGGCCAGGACCCTCAGCCCGCTCAGGTGCCAGCCTCCGCTGTGTGACGGCAGCAAGCAGGGCCCTCTCTGGGCCTCAGCCACCTCGGCTGCCAGCAGAGAGCTTCTGATTCCAGGAAGCCACGGCCTTGGATGGGAAAATGTTAATCTAGAAAAAGCAAACACGGGTTTTAGAAGCAGCAGATGTAGGGGTGTGTGTGTGTGTGTGTGTGTGTGTGTGTGTGTATACCGGTCCTCCTGCACCTATATGCGCCACCTCTTCCAAGAAACCCTCCCTGGCTTCCCTTCCCTGGGTCTGGAGAGGGAAGGGTCTGTAGGGAGTACCTGATCCAGAATCCCTGCACCCACCACACGGATCTACCCAGTTCCTTCCTTGGGGTTTTCACATTTTCCAGGTCTGTTGACCAGTCCCTCCCTTGGGGGATTGTGGGTCTTTTCACCTTTTATCATCCCAGGTTCCTGGGATCCTCTTCACATGTCTGTGGGCACCCTCTCCTGCTCCATCACGGTTGTCCCTGCTGGCCTGCAGCTGTGCCTCCCTGCAGAGGTGAGGGCTGGGCTACCTGCGCTGCCTGACCTGCACTCAGAGAACCAGCCTGCCAGGAGTTTATGCCCCTGCGAAGTCCTTAGCCAGTGCCCAGCCAAGCTCCTTGGCCTCCAGCCAGATAAGATCAAAGGTGCTCTTTATGCTCCAAAGCTCCCCTGTGGGATGAGGCCGAGACTGGGTGTTGGCCGGATGTCCTGCCCTCTCTCACCTTCTTCCCCTGCCTTTTCTTCTCCCCTCACCCTCACCTCTTACTGGTTTCTTGTGGGTGCTTCCTTAATAAATCCCTTAACACATGTGCAGTTCTTGCCTCTGGGGAATCAGAGCTAAGATGTATCAATCGTTAATAAAGGGGGTGGCACATGGGAGATGCTGCTCAATGAATGTTTGTTGGATGGATGGATGGGTGGATGGATGGATGGATGAATGGATGAATGTTTGTCAGATGAATGAATGGATGGATGGATGTATAGATGGATGGATGTTGGATGGATGGGTAGATGGATGAATGTTTATTGGATAGATGGATGTTTTTTGGATGGATGGATGGATGGATGGATGGATGAATGGATGGATGTTGGATGGGTGGATGTTTGTTGGATGGATAGTTGGATGGATGAATGAATGGATGGATGTTTGTTGGATGGATAGATGTTTTTTGGATGGATAGATGGATGGATGGATGGATGGATGAATGTTTTTTGGATGGATGGATGAATATTTGTTGGATGGATAGATGGATAGATGGGTATACTGGATGGATAGATGGATATTTGTTGGATGACTGGATGGATGGATGGATGGATGGATGGGTAGACGGATGTTTGTTGGACGGATGGCTGAATGAATAGATGTTGGATGGATAGATGAATGTTTGTTGAATGGATAGATGGATGGATGGACGTGTTGGATGGATGGATGTGTTGGATGGATGGATGTTGGATGGATGAATGTTTGTTAGATGGATGGACGGATGAATATTTGTTGGATGAATGTATGGATGAATGTTGGATAGATAGATGGATGGATGAATGTTTGTTGGATGGATAGATGGATGTGTTGGATGGATAGATGGATAGATGAGTGTGTTGGATGAACAGATGGATATTTGTTGGATGAAAGGATGGATGGATGGGTAGACGGATGTTTGTTGGATGGATGGATGTTTGTTGGAGTGATAGATGATGAATGAATGGATGTTTGTTGGATAGATGGATGAATGAATGGATGTTGGATGGATGGATGGATGGATGGATGAATGAATGTTTATTGAATGAATGGATGGATGGATGGATGAATATCCCGCAGGCTCAGTCTCTGTTGGTTAGATGTCAGAATCATTCCATAGAATTGGAAGCCAGGAAAGACCAGAGGAGCCCTTCTGGAAGTCTGTGTTGGCACAAGCTCTGTGAGAGCACAGATCTGTCTGTTACTGTGCAGCCACTGAGCCTGGCTCCAATGGATCTCAACAAATCAGCATGGACTGGAACAGTGACTGTGGTCTGCCCCTCTGCTGCCAATCATGCAGCACCCTCCAGTTAAACCCCTCCTCCTTTCCAAAGGAAACCTTAGGGCTCAGCTTCCCACCCTGACACTGAGCAAAATCCAAGCATGCTTCCCTCCAGACGTCTTGCTCGCTCTTACCTGAGTCTGCAGCTGCACCAGACCACAGCAGAGATGCAGAAAAACTGGTCCCTCTCAGCAAAGCCTGCTCCGAGGCCACGCCCACAAAGGCCCCCTGGGCAGCCTCACCCTGGTGACCTCCCTGACTCTGTGGGAACAGCGGCAGGCAGAGGGAAGCCCGCCCTCCATAGGCCGGGGCGGCAGGTTCACACACTTCAGACCTGTGTGTGAGCGCCCTCCACAATGGGGCTTTGTCCTGGCCCTGGTGAGCCAGCGTCTGCCCAGCCTGGGAGGGCGTGGGCAGCGGACCAAGGACACACCACCACCTTCCAGCTCTGGGAGGGTCCAGGAGGAGACAAGCCAGTCCTGGGAGGCCACCAGCAATGCCTCTCCCGGGGCTGGAGGAGCACCCAGAATCTCCCACGCAGTCTATTCCCTGGCCGTGTGCAAAGAGGAGCGTGAGGAGGAGGGAGCAGATCTCTGTCCACGGAGCTCTCACTGTAGACCAGGTGCCAGGCCATACACTTTACACGGCCTACCCCATCCCACCTCTGTGAGGGTGCCTTCTGACACCCACTAGTCAGATGGGTAAACTGAGGCTCTGAGCGACAAATGACTCATCCACAGTCAACAGCACCCCAGGTGTTACTGCCTCAAAGGCCTCTGCTCTGCCCCCGCCTCCAGTTTGGCTCCCCTCTCCCTTAAGCATCTGCTCGCCTGGCACTTCCTCCAGGACCCTGCTGCCTTTGGACCCCAAGAGCACCCCAACTCAATCCCTGGCCTCTGCTCCTCTCACCCCTGGGTCACTCAGAACCTGGGAACTTGCTACAAAACCTGCTTCCACTGGCCGCCTGCCTGCCCATGGCCACTAACACTGCCTCCACTCCCGGCCCAGGCGGGAAAGGCTCAGGACCGCCTCCTCTAAGGTGCTGGCCCCCCCTCCCACCCCCAAGTGCACCAACAGCTGCCAGGGACAGATATCCGGCGCTCCCCCAGACCAGCCGAGGATCAGGAGGGCTGGAGCTCGCTACCACGCCTGTCCCACGGGGCAAGCCTCCGTGTCCACGGACGGAAGAGTGGAGGCTGGGAAGATTGGCCTACGTCCATCGAGGCCGCCACTGGGACAGGACCCTGAACTCTGGGTCACCGGTCCACTGTTCAAGTCCGGGCGTCCTCCATGTCCAGCAGAGCCAGCTGTTACACGCTAACGGCACACGGCTGACCGAAGCCATCACTCCCCTTCCTCCCCAAACCACCCGAGACGATAGGACTACCAGGAGGGCACAGGCACCACCCTGGATGCACAGGATGCAGAGCTGGCAGCTGGAGCCGGACTCGCTCTCGGCTCTCCTCCCGCAGAGGGACCTGGGCAGCTGACCACAGGCCCCGGAGCCGCCACGCCGGTGTGCGTAGACTGCCTCAGCTCTTGAGTGTCAGAGCAGAGCCGGCCGGCCCCCAGAGGGCACGGTGCCCCGGGGAGCAGCCAGCGCCCGCCCATCCACCCAGCGCAGCCACAGGCGCCGTCAGTCTCCCAGCCCCGTCCGCCTGGAGGAGCCACTGCGCACACAGAGCGCAGACCACGAGCTCAGAGGCAGTGGCCTCAGCGGGGGACCTGCTAGAGAGAGATGCACACACTGGAGGTGTCACTCAGCCACGCGGGACCCCAGTGTCTCCTGTGCTCGGCGGGCCTGGCTGCTCTTCCCCGGTGGGGTGCCCCCCTCCCCAGTTTCCGGCCTCTCTCCAGCCTCACTCAATGCCGGGACAGGCTGTCGCCCCCAAGTGGGTGCTCTGTGCTTGGGGACCTCAACCATTCTTACTTGTCCTTTCTCCTCTTCCCAAATCACTCCCCTTCTCTTCTCCTCCATCACAGTAGCTACTACCTGTGACATCTGACCAGATGACAGGTCCCAGTGTGTGAGTCCATTCCAGAGGCTCCCTGACCCTCCAGTGGGAACGCTTCTGAGTCCTCATCAGCTGGGACAGGAGCCCCAGAGAGTGAACTACCTGGGCCGAGGCCACCCAGTCTCGTGACCCTGGCAGTGTCCACGCAAGAGGGACTCCAGAGGCCAAGGGAAGAGCCAATCAGTAAACAGTTGTCAAGGAGTGATGGACTGACTACATGTGTGTGGCTTTTTTAAAGCCCGAATTTGACCTTGTTCCCGCCCTGAGGCAGGTGTGACCTTCACTCGGACCCGAGCTCCTCGCCCCTCTGGCAGGAGTGCTCTGTGAGCTCAGTGCGTGGTCTCCCAGAGAGCGGCCTCCACAGCACCCCCGGGGGATCCAGCACATTCTAATGTCGGGGTCCCAACCCTCAGCACCTCGGAGTGTGATCACAGCTGGGGTCTCGGCCAGGGTAAAATGAGGTCATCAGGCTGAGCCCGCATCAGGTGACGGGGGACCCTGTCTCACCTCGCAGACCCTCCACAGCAACTCTCCAAAGACATCCTTCTCCCCATTTTACAGATGAGGAAACTGAGGCTCAGATTGTTGAAATCGCTCAAACAAGGTCACACCCTCGGGTGCTCCAGGGCTCAAACCCGGCACAGCCAGCAGCCACACGCCCCGGGAAGCACGCGGCACAACCTGCCGTGCTCCATGGTGCACAGGCCTTGCTGGAAATGGGACTTGCGCTTGGCTGCCAACAGCTCTGCCCGTCGTCCCGGTAGCATATGTGTGGCGGGGACGGAACAGTTGTGCGCTCCTTTCCCCACACCAAATATTCCACATGTTCCTCTCTCCAACACCAAAGCTCTCCCATCGCCACGTTGCACGCACCCCAGAGATACTTCCTCTCCTGTGCTTTATCCCACACGGTGGCTGTCTGCTAAGAAATCAACCAAGGGACAAAACCTTGTCAACATGCCAGCCATTCGCTTACCTGGCGGAATTACCTAGCAAAGAGCGACATTTGGGGCTCACTTTGCCAGCAGAGAACTGCATTGTGCAATCAGCCAACACTCCGTTAGGGGGGTGTGCAGCACACATAAGCTCCTGGGGGTACCGCAGGCCCCCAGAAAGCCCTGGGTGTGGGGACAGGCCCAACAAAGTGGCCCCCTGCTCCTGGGAAGGTGCCGGCAGGCGGGCTCTTTGGAGACGTAAAGGTGAGCTCTGTCCGACCTGCCTTCACACAGGCCCAAGGACATAACTCCAGCTGCGCCAACAAAGCCCAGGCCGGGTGGGTGGTCTGGGGCCGTGGGAGCTCAGTCAGGCCTGAGGAAGGCTTCTCGGGGGAGAGGACCTCGGAGTTTGGTCTGAAGGCCTAGATGATCGGGACTGCTGATGCAGCAGGCACGTGCCAGGCATGGAACCCCATCTTCTGATGTTCCAGTATCACCAACTGGTCCTCCACTTGGGGGCGGAGCCAACTTCTTGCAACCCCTCAACGTTGAAGTGAAGCAGCTTTATAGGCCTGACCCATACACCCTCCAACAGCCCCCCTAGATGGGCATTCTCAGGCTTATTTTATAGCGGGGGGGAGGGGAGAGGGGGGAGTGCAAAGAGGTTTGATCTCCCATGTTGGGTCAAGCCCGTTCCAAACCTGCAATTGAAAAGCACCAGAGCCGTGCTCACAGCCCCGTGCCCACGTGTGCCAAGCCTCCCCTCAGAGCCGCTGGGCGTGGCTGCTAAAGGGAAGACATCCAGGACTCGCCCCACACGGACGAAGTCAGAATCTCTGGGGCTGTGGCCAGGTGATATGAACTTGGTTAAACACCCCCCCAAGGTGAAGTCTTCGCCATGCTGTTCCCTCTGCCCGATGCTCTTCCCTCAGAGAGCCACCTGCTCCTCTCTGTACAAGGCGCCAGCAGCCTGCCATGCAGCCAGAGGCGCAGAGAGAGACCTAGAGTAGGTGGAAAGGATCCTCCCCTGTCATCAGCCAGGCCCTGGGGGGATGGAACCCACCAGAAAGCGGTCGGCTTGTCCAAGGCTCAGAAGTGACAGAATCAGAGTTAGAATCCAAGTCACCCCGACTGGATGCCAGCCCCCCTGGCCCCACCCCTGGCCTTGCTGCCCCGTGTGGTTTCATTCATGCCCACAGGGACCCCAACACCAGTCCTTACAGTATTTTCCCAAAACGACCACCGTGTTTCTTACCTCAGAGCCGGGCACATCCCCGGCAATAGCCATGGTCCGTCTGCCCCCGTACCCCTGGGACCCTGGAGCATGTCTGACCATGAAGGACGGTCCGTGTGGAGCTGACTTCTGAGTGCAGGTCACAGATGTAGGGTCACAGCTGCCCCCTGACTCACAGGACACTCATTCTTGGAACCTAGCCGCCGTGCTGTGAGGGAGCCCAAGGTACATGTGGAGGCCACTTGAAATGTCCCAGCTACTGGCCCCTCCTGCGATGCCAGCCAACAGCACCCACCAGACACGAGTGCCAGGGAGCCAGCGATAATCCAGTCCAGCCTCCCTCTGACCACAACCGCCTGAGAGATCCTGGTGAGAACCGCCCGGCTGAGCCCAGCCCCTGCGGAACCAAGAGAAATACTTACGTGAGTGAGCGTCGGTGGGTGCTGCCAGCATGAGGGTTCGCTGCCCGGCTGGAGACAACCAGGCACTGGCCTGATACATGGGTGCGGGCTCGGATGCCACGTGCTGACCCCCAGGCTGAAGGGCAGGCCCTGGGCTATGTCCTGAGCTGGGGGAAGGGGAAGAGGGGAGCAGGGAGGCCCTCCCGGGCCCCTCTTCATCGGCTGCCATGTTCCTTCTCCTTCTGAAGCCCCGTGGGCCCCTTTGCCTCGGAACTAAAGGACGTTTGCTACCAGCGCTTCTGTGCACTTGGATGAATACAATGGAACACTGGGATGACGACGAACATAAAAATTATGTTTTCTTCACAAAGAATCTCTCACTCTCTTTCTCTCTCTCTCCCAAATCAGCCCAGCCCACAAGAACTATGAAAAGTACAGCCTCCGAGATGTTACTCAATCTGTCAGCTCAGCACACACCACGAAATGAAAGATAAGGCTGGGCGTAGCGAAGGCCACCGTGGAGAGGGGCTGGCCAGCTGTCTGCCCTGAGAACTGGGGCGCCCCGTCGGTAAAGCGGGGAGAAGACCCCCGAGCGGGGTCGGGGTCAGGGTCACGGGGGTCCGGAGCCCCCCAGAGCCATGCAGGGGCCCAGGCGGGGGCTGAGCGATTCCTTCCCACACACTTTCTGGTTTCTTCTCCCGCTTTTCCAAGGCAACGGTCTTCCACTTCCTTTTAAGATTTCCTTTTGCTCAGAGCAAGAAGGCAGCGAGCCTGCACGGATGGGTGCCCTCCAGGCCCCGTGCGGACCATGCCCCTGGCATCCCCAAGCTCGGGACCACCTGGTGGCAGGGGCCTGGGCTGTGAAATGAGCCGGGAGCGGGTTGGAATCCTCTCTCTGACTCTCGGGAGCCGTGCGAACTGGGGGCTCCCTGAGTGAATACTTGTTGGATGGAAAATAAAAGGCCTTGTTCCCTCTCCATCGTGGTCTCTCCGGCCAGCACACGTGCCATGTATGGATGCACAGGAGAGGTTGAGCCCCGCGCAGAGACTGTGTGCACGCTTCCCACGCCGGAGCCAGCCCAGGTGCTCGCTCCTAAGCCAGGCCCCCTCCCTCCAACACGCAGGCTGTCCCCCACCCGCGAGCAGAACAGAACCCAGCCTGTGTCCCGTCTTCCAGAGCCTGAGGGAGCTGAGGAAGAGGCTCGGGTCACGGTGGAAGCAGGGACAATGGAGCGAGTGGGGGTGGTGCCACAGGGGCCTGGAGGTCCCTGGAGAGGCTGGAGGTGGTGAGAAGCAGCATCCCTCCTGTCGCCCAGGCAGCCCTCGGGGGAACCAGAGGGCCCAGTGGCTGGAGCCTGTGTCCTGAGAGCACCTGATATCTTCGAGGTGACCTGCCTGCCAACCCCTTGGAGCCCCACTCCCGCCTAAGGACATTGCTAATTCAATTCCATGGACGGGGAACCCCGACATCACGTCGCATCTGCACCTTAACTCACTCAGCAGCCCTGAAACAGCTCCCGCTGGTGGGCAGGAGAAAGGTTACCCCGAGGGGCCACTGGCTTGGGGGCCCAACCAAGCCTCAGAGGAGGCTCTCTTAATGCCAACACCTGCTGCATATCACCACAGGGCCTGGCACAAAGGGGAGGATTAGATGGCTTAGGAACGATCATATCCTATATAATAAAAGGCTAATATGCAAATCAACCGAACGGCAGAATGACCGGTGGCTATGTCACACACCGACCAACAGGGGGCAGACGCTCAACGCTCCCACAGGGGAGCGCCCCTCAGCCAGAGCCCTGAGCCGGGCTCACAGCTGGCAGGCACAGTGGCAGTGCAGGACCCTCTCCTGCCTCCACAGCAGCACTAAGGATGTCCGACTGCCGGACCACGAGAGGGTGCAGGCCGGACTGAGGGATCCCACCCCCACCCCACCCCAGTGCACACATTTTGTGCACCAGGCCTCTAGTATTTTATCACATTTCATAAAGGGCGCTGTGTTTTATTCGCCCTGAGCCTGGTTTCCTAGTCTGTAAAATAGGAGTAATATTACCTGCCCACCAGTGTTACAGGATGAAGCGAGGTAATATATGTGCATCTACGCATCTACAACCACCAATTTACATGCAATTAAGTTCAGCAAATACTTAGTCACCATCATCATTGCTATCGGCTATCATTTATTTAGCGTCTGCTAAGCGCTGGAGGCTTTCTAGGCTTCCTCATAACAGTCCTTCACGGAAGGCGGTCTGGTTGCATGACTGGGGATCTGCAGGAGGAACAAGGCGGGAATAGAATGAGACCGTGGTTTCCCCGCTGTGGGGGCGGCAGACCACTCCCCCCCGGGGGCCCCCTGCCGCGCCCGTACCAGCCCACCCAGAATAGCATGTTCTTTTTAAAAATATATGTATGCTTTTATTGATTTCAGAGAGGAAGGGAGAGGGAGAGAGCGATTGAAACATCAATGATGAGAGAGTCATTGATCAGCTGCCTCCTGCACACACATATACACATACATTCACACATAAACGCATGCACATCACACGCATACACACACCACACACATACACACATATATGCACATTCGCACATACTAACACATATACACATTCATACACACACACACACACACACACTCTTTCTTGCACATCACATTTTTTCTCAGTCTGGTGTTGCTGAGGTTGGCCCATTTTGACATGTGATGCTAGTTCACGAATTTTCGAGGCCGCACCGTCTTTTGTTGAGACTGAGCCGCAATTGTTTCATCCACTCCCTTACCGGTCTGCGTGGCTAGTGTGAAACCCGCAACATTTGCTAACACTCCTCTCGAAGGCGAATGCTCTCAGGGGTGGAATTTCTGGGCCGTGGGATGCCCAGGCCTTTGACTTCCCTGGATATTGACGGCGCGGGAAGTCACGCCAGGTCGCCGCGTGCCCGGCCACAGCAGCCTAGGGGGCTGGACCAGCATCCCCGCTGGAACATCTGGAATATCTCCATCGACTTTTAAACTAAGGACGGAACGGCTGGAGGCATCGGCGGGTCGTCAGAGACGGAGGGAATTCGGGGGAGAGCCTGCAGAGGCATTGCTGGGGGGCAAGCCCAGCGTTTGCAGGTTCCTCCTAAAGGGACTGCTGAGGCCGGTCAAGGCGGCTGAGGGGGTAACACTCTGACAGATGTCCAGACCAGGAGGACCAAAAAGGAAAGCTCAGGGCGATGACTAGGAGGCCTTCCAAAGCCGCCAGCACGCAGAGTGGTGTGAGTCCATTTTTTCATGGTTTCTACTTCTCTTCCTCTCTCGTGCCTTTGAGGAGAAACTGATTTGGGTTTGGTTTTGAACCAACTCTGAAAAGAACGTGCATCCCTGTAGAGTCCGTTAAAAACCGGTCGGATGTGCCCAGGAGGAAGGCCAACCCGCGACATGCTGCGCTTGAAGGGGTGGGAGCCCTGTTTAAAAAGCCCCCCCCCCCCCGTGGGACGCAGGCGGTCCAGCACGCCCCGCGGCCTGTGCCTGAGCCTGAGCCGAACACCGAGCCTGGGCTGCTCTGGGTGCCCTGCTCCCGGCAGCCACTGAGGGCGCCAGGCCAGCACAGGGCGAGGGAGGAGAAACCCCGAGCCCGGCATGCCCAGGAGCAGGGAAGTCTCGTGTCACAGAAGATGCTCCACTCAAAGATGCGTGTGGCAACCTCTGGTGCAAAAGCTACGGTGCATGTAACGGCGGCCCGGGCGGCACGCCATGAGCCGGGGAGTCTTCACGGCTGTGAACTTGCAGGAAGGAGCTGAAGGGAGATGGAAGTCAGGCCTGTGGGCTGGCGTGTCTCTGGCTCTCACACAGCTACGCAGCGGGGAAGAAGAAACGCCATGGGGACTGGGCAGCAGCTGTGGGCGGTCCCCACCCCAGCTGCCTGCCTGACCCCGACCCCAGCCCGGGGCCCCTGCAGCTCGGAGTCTCCAGGTTCCCAGGTGCCTGCAGCCATGCAGGGCTCTGGTGTTTCACAGCTATGTCCAGCCTTGCCAGCTGCTGCCAGGTGTTTCCAGCTAACCACCCCGACCATGCATGCACACACATACACATGTATACACGCATGCACACACATACATGCACACACAATCACTCATACACACACACTTGGGCACACACATACAATCACTCACACACACACATACACATGCCCACATATGTACACACAAAAACACACATGCATACACACTCACACACTTTCTCATGTACATGCACATACACGTGCACGTGAGCACATGAACACATACTCACACATGGACATATGCACACACATACAGAGCCACATATGCACACACATGTACACACAAACACATACATGCATGCTCTCATACATATACACATGCTCGTGCCACATACTCACACGTGCACGTGTATACACGTGAACACGTGCACATACGCACACATACACATAATCGCTCTCACATGTGTGTACACACATGCACACTCACGTGCACACATACTCTCGCATGCACATACACACACTCGTGCACACACATACTCACGCCTGCACACACACTGCCCTGGTACCGGTGCTGGAGCCGCGCCCCGGCAGAACCTCGGCTCCGGGCCCTGCAGAGTGAGCTCAGGTTCTGCAGCTCAGCCCGCAGCTCGCCCTCCTCTCCAGCTGGCCGGGCTGCTCCGTGGCCAGTGCCGGGTCACCCAGGGACAGAGCAGGCCTGTGCGGACGGCTCCGATTCTGCCATCAGGAAATCTAACCAGAAGGTATTTTAACATCTCACTGTACGAGCAAGGCCTGTGTCGATATGAGAAAACATATGATGCACTTGACTCTCACGGGGCTAGAAGATCCTTACCCCATCTCGGCTTAGGGCTTCCCAAGGCTGGATTTCGCCCGGACAGTGGCTCAGCCCATAGGAATGATTTTCCAACTCGATTCTGCGCTGCTCTCTCTTTGTCTCTCCCCTTTTCTATATCTTCTCTCCCCTCCTCTCTCCTCCTCTCTCCTCCCGCTCTCCCCCGTTCCCTCCCCCTCCCCCGCAACTACACAGAGCCATCTCCAACCCTAACACACTTCGCATTTGGAGAAAAGCACTTCAGCTGCAAAGTGATTAGAGGCTGAAGATCCGTCGTTTACAATTTAAATGAAACTGATTGAAATGAAAGGCGCACTTCACGTGTTTTAAGCAAATAATTATTTTTTACAAATAGATCTGAGAGGTTGGGCCGAGCCAGGTACAACACCGGAGTGAGAACGTGATAGGACCCGACCGGGGGAGCCAGCCTCCGGCGCCGACCTGCCCTGACCGGCTCCGGCGGCCCTGGGCAGCCTCCCCAAACTCTGGGGGACCACAGGCCCCAGTGACAGCAGCGTCTCTTCTGCTCCCAGAAACCAGCCAAGACCCTGGGCCTTCCCTCCAACGTCCCCCAAAGAGTGGGACTCCAGGGACCTCTATGGGGCATCCAGCACTTGTGGAGATGGGTCTGACTCATGGAGGCGGGGGAAGGTTCTTTCCGCTCTGTGGTCCCGCCCAGTGGCACACCTACTCCACGCTCCCGTGCTCGTCCCTGGGGCCACAGTAGAGGGAAGGGAGACTTTGGGGTCACCACACAGCAAAGAGGACCTCACATTTAAGAACCACTGTTTGATTGAAACTGGTTTGGCTCAGTGGATAGAGTGTCGGCCTGCAGACTGAAAGGTCCCGGGTTCGATTCCGGTCAAGGGCATGTACCTTGGTTGCGGGCACATCCCCAGTGCGGGGTGTACAGGAAGCATCTGGTAGATGTCTATCTCTCATCGATGTTTCTGACTTTCTGTCCCTTTCCCTTCCTCTCTGTAAGAAATCAATGAAATATATGAGCCACTGTTTGTGTCCAGGACACAGGAATGAGTCAGCAAAGTCCCCGCCCTGGTGGAGTTCAGCCAATCAGAGGAGCGAAAATACAAATTACGGAAGAGGTTGTGAGTAATACAGAACACAGCGCGAGGCATTGAAATAGAACAAAGATGAGAGTGGCTAACTTCCGGGTCCTCTGAGTCAGCTTCACAGAGGAGGGGCGATGTGAGCTGGGATTTGCAGGATGAATAGGAGTTTTCTGATGGACGAAGAGCACAAGACATTCAAGTGGCCAGACACCGTGCTCCTGGTACAGAATGGAGACGCGCAGAATGAGGTACTCAAGTTTTCTCTTCTACCAAGTTGGAAACTGAGTCTCAAAGGCTTGAAGCTCCTGTGTGGGGTGACAGAGGTAGAAAATTGGAAGCTTACATACAAGTCTGACACCAACGTCCCAAGCATGTTTTTTTAATATATTTTATTGATATTTTATAGAGAGGAAGGGAGAAGGATAGAAAGTCAGAAACATTGATGAGAGAGAAACATTGATCAGCTGCCTCCTGCACACCCCCTACTGGGGATGTGCCTGCAACCAAGGTACATGCCCTTGACCAGAATCGAACCCGGGACCTTTCAGTGCCCAGGCCGACACTCTATCCACTGAGCCAAATCGGTTTTGGCCCAAACATGTTTTTATGCCCGCTTTGTTGATGCTTCAGTCCCAAGATCGGGTGTTTTACATTTTGTTTGTTTTGCTCCTGTATTTTTGGCCCAACTGCAACCTGGGAACCAAAACCACACACCCACCTACCCCGCAGTGCCGCCTCCTGCCGCCCCAGGTCTGCACCTCGCCTCGAGGGGAGCTGGTGGGTCTGCACCTGGCCTCGAAGGGAAGCTGGTGGGTCTGGTCTAGAGGGGAGCTGGTGGGTGTGCACCTAGCGTCGGAGGGGAGCCGGTGGCTGGGCCTCAGAGCCGCTGAACAGCGAGCAAGCGAGTGGAAGAAAACAGCTGCAGGTCTGCGTGCGGGAGGGAGGCGGGCAGCCAGCCCGGTCCAGGGGAGCAGGAGGCCGAGCCCAGCCAGACGTTTCCAAAACAAACCTGCGTCCAGGTTTCCAGCACCTGGGGCGCGCCCCGCCCCGGGAGGAAGGCGACCGCCGTCCAAGCAGGTCCGTCTCCCCATGCCTGCTCGCTCTCTGGCTTTCCCTTTTCCCTAATTAGGTTCCGGAGACCAGAAGCTGTGGGATTGGATGTGTGTTTATTTAAAACTGCTCCCAGAGCCGGAGGGAGGCGTTTTCTAAATCAGAAGGAGGCGTGGGGCTGGGGGAGGGGGAGTCACTGGTCATGGGGACCAGGTTTCTCTGGGGTAGCAGGGATAGCTACACAACGTTGTCTTCTTAGGAAGGCCCCGCACGATCGGCCCGAAGTCACGTGATTAGCCCCTGTGATACCGTGAGAAGGGTAGGAAACAGAGGAGGGAGAATTATTTCACCGGCGCTGATTCGAGGAACACGCCAGGCTTTGGGGCGTTATGGATCTCTGTCCAAGGAGAATGGAAAGTTTGGGGACATCTGGGCCTGGCTGAGGCACGGCAGCCTCGGGAACACCCTCGGGCTCCCGGGACCTGCATCCAACAATGTCCATGTCCTTGGAGCCATCTATTTTCTTTCAAGGAACAAACTGAGACCTGTCCACTGGGAGGGGCCTCGGCTCCCGGGCATCCCCTCAGCAGTGGCCCTGCCTGCGGGAGCAGAGGGGGTGGAAGGCGCCCTGCCTCCCGGTGGAGGGCAGGGTAGCGGGGAGGGCACAGCTTGGCAGAAGGAGTGCCTCGTGGCAACTCCAGCGCTCTCGTCTTTTGAATGTGACTAAAGTCCTTGACACGCATGTATGTGCCTGGCACACAGTAGGTGTGCACATGGCTGCGTCTCTCTCCCTGTTGCTCCTGAAAGGAGCCTTGTGCCTGACGAAGCCACCGTTTGATTCCTGAGGACTAAGGAAGAGTGAGCCTCGAGGAGGCCGTGGCTGGCGGGGTCACAGGGGGCCGGAGGCTTGCTCTGCCTGCTCAGTGATCTGTGTGATTCTGCCTCCGGAGTGGGGTGCAGATGGGAGGAAACCGGGGGCGGGGGGAGAGACATAGCCAGGGCTGTCGGGTCCCAGGCCACTCAGCAGCAAAGACCTGCAGAGGCTCCTTGGAGTGAGTGAGGCCATGATGAGACCCCTGATGGCTTAGCTCTGAAACCAGAGAAAGGGAAGGTCGACCAGCAGGCTGCGAGATCCTCTTCCGCTGTTCTCCTCTCCCTGTAGACGGAGCCTGTCTGTCCTGCACACATGGGCGGCTGTCTGTCCAGCCTGGTTCAGGGTGTGCTAGAGTACGTCAGCTGGTCAGAAAGATCTCCCACACCCCAAAAGCCAGCTCCTTCTAAGCCAAGACCACGTCCCTTGCTTGCAGGAAAGGACAGGGACGTGTTGGAGATCCACTCAGGAGTTCCTCAGACATCGCCCGTCTGCCAGCAGCGCCCGTGGGAGTCCCTGAGAGTCCCGAGAGAAGCCTCCCTGCAAAGTGTTTCCCAGTCTCATTTGACACAAGGGTCTTTCTACCCATAGTGCCTTGAGGCTCCAGTTTAGGGACCTAATTTGGGAAATGTGGCCTTGCTGTCTCTAACCATGGCTAATCCTGGCATTGATTTTTCTCAGTTCTTTCTGCAGATATGTGCAGTCTTGGCCACCGACATTCTCAGAGCCTCAGTTTTGACATCAGTGAAGTGGGTGCCATGTCCAGTCTCACTCAGACAGCTGCTGGAGGCAGTCACGCCAGTCTCTCGGGGGATCACCAAACACCACTTTTTGTCACCCATTGCAGTTGCTCTGACATATTGATCCCCACATTTGACAAACATGTACTTCCTGACAGACCGAAAAGGACATATCACCCCCTTTTTTGGTCACTGCTGTTTGGTTTGGGACGCGGACGCTGAGGTGGGGGATGGAGCTGAACTTTCCTGGTACCCACAGCTAGGAATTCCAATGCCAGGACCAAACCTGGGCTGTGTGAGCCCACATGCAGGCTGTGCCCACCACCCCAGCTGGCACAGCTCCTGCAGCGAGGCAGAAGTCCAAGGTCCCTCCCCAAGGAGGTCACAGCCCCATGGAGACCTGAAGACCCCCTGGGAGCCTGGGGAGGACCACGCCAGGTGGACAGACAGGCCCAGAAAGCCCAGAGTGGGGAGGAGGGCTCCCACAGAGAGAAAAACATGAGTGAGGAACCTGAGCAGAATGAAGGACCATGCATGGAGGAGGAGGAGCAGGGTGGGGTCTCCAGTGAGGCCTACAGGATGGACCAGCAAGGGATGAACCTCCATGCTGTGGACTTTGGAGAGCTTCTGGAACTCCTGATTGGTTGGGGTTGTCAGATGTGGGGTGCAGGAAGACCGATCTGAAAACTAGAGGGGGAACTGTCATACTCTGGAAGACATTCTGGCAGTTTCTCAAATGATTAAACAAAGACTTACCATATGACTCAGTAGATCACGCCTAGGTATCCGAGAGAAGGGAAAACACTTATCCTCGGCCCTGGCTGGTGTGGTGCAGCTGGTTGGGCATCACCCTGTGCACCAAAACGTTGCTTTGCTTCCTGGTAAGGGCACATGTGGGCTTGATCCCCGGTGGGAGATATGCAGGGGGGCAGCCAAATTCCACTCTCACATTAAGGTTTCTCTTTCTCTCTCCCTCTTCCTTTCTCTCTCTCTCTAAACATCAATAAAAATATTTTTAAAAAACACATCCATGAAAACATACACAAATATTCATAGCAGCTTTATCCATGTAGACCAAAAAATAGAAACAACCCAAATGTCCACTAACTGATGAATGAATAAAATATGTTAACCCATACATTGGAATATCATCTACACTAATAAAAGAGTAAGATGTAAATTGGCTGTACCTTCATGACACCCACCAGCCAATCAGAAGTGAGTATGCAAATTAGCCCAACAAAGATGGTGGGTTAATTTGCATATGCAGGCACCATGTGGCAGGGGGCAGGCATTCCACACCACTCCAGCCCCTCAGGGCCTCTGGGTAGTGTGGGAAGGCAGAAAGATGGCTCCCATCAGAGTGAAGGCAGTGTTGGCAGCCAGGATAAGGAAGGCCCATTCTTGCACAAATCTTCGTGCGTCGAGCCTCTAATCCAGTCATATAAAAGAATGGATTCCTAATGCTGCTACAACATGGATGGACCTTGAAAACATGCTCAGTGCACAAAGACGGACACAATAAACTATGTAAATGATTCTGTGTATATGAAAAAGTTGAGTCGGTCGGGAAATCTGTGCAGGTAGAAATTTGAGTGGGTTCCCAGGTATGGGAGAACTGCAGGATAAAAGCAGGTAGCAGCTAAGGGGCCTCTCTGAGAAGTGATGAAAGTGTTCTAAAATGGACCGTGGCGATGGCTGTACATACTTGTGACTACACCAAACGCCCTTCAGCTGCAAACTTTAAGTGGATGAATTGTCTGGCCTGTGAACTACAGCTCACTAAAGCTGCTAAAAAGAATTACGGAGTTCAGCAGCCAGTGTATGGAGCACTGTAGTGCATATACACAAAGGAATATTACTCAGCCTTAAAAAAGAACGGAATCTTCCGATTGCGGCAGCGTGGATGGACCCGGAGGGTATTATGAGTCAGCACCTTATGTTTTCATTTATATGTAGAATCTAAAGGACAAAATAAATGAACTAACAAAAGAGAAAGACTCAGAGATATAGACTGGCTGTGGGTTGTCGGGGCGGGGGGGGCCGCTGGGAGGCTGGTGGAAAAGGTGAAGGAGTTTGGAAGTATAAGTTGGCAGCTACCTAATCGTCCTGGGGTGTCCAGTACAGCAGAGGGAACGGAGTCGATGATATTGGGGTGACTATGGTGCCTGGCGGGCACTGGAAATATCAGGGGAACCTTGTCAAGTACATGATTAACCACTCTGCTGCACGCCAGAAACTAACACAAAAGAATACTAAATGTCGACTGTAACCGAAAAATAAAAACTTTAAATATAAATTTTAATCTTTAGTGTTGATTTTGCAAATAAATAAATAAAATAATTTAAAATATATTTTTAATAATTTTTTTTAAAAAAACTAACGGAGCCATCCAGCACTTCACGTGTTAGCTTCCTTAAACCCCACCTCCCTGCGGGAAGACAGACATGTTTCCCATTTTACAGGTGAGAGGAGGAGGCTCAGAGAGGCGGGGTGACAGCACTACTCCAGGGGCCCAGCAACTACTTACTTCCCTGGGACAGTCACCTCCATGGTGGGGGGCTGAGGGGCCCTGGCAGCCCCGCCTGTCTCTCCACTAGCTAAAGGCCAAGGCTGGCAGAGCTCCCCCACACCCCCACAAATCCTTTCAGTGCCACCCTTCCCCCCCCCCCCCCCCCCCCGCATTCTCTCCCGGGCGACACGGCCAAGGCGGGCTTTCCTTCTAGCCCAACTCTTCATCTTCAAAGGCGATGTCCGCTCCGAATGTTTATGGCAAAACACAGAGAGAGGCTTCGTTCCTTGGGGCCGCTTTCCCAGCGCGCATTTCACAGTCAAATCTGTCTGGGCACAGGAGACCTCTTGGCTGCTGGCACTGGGCACCGGCACCCCCCACCCACACTCACAGGTCCTTGACAACCCCCCCCCCCAAGGGTCCAGGGAGGCACTCCAAAGAGCTTCCGAGATGCCACGCCCCATGCATTTGGCTCTGACTCCATCCTCTCAGGTGGGGTGCCAGGCAAGTGTCCCCGAGTGGGGGAGACATCAGGCCCTGGGGAGACAGACTCAGGGAGCCCTTGGAAATCCACCACCACCATTCACCAGCTGCATGACCTCCAGCCAACTGATCCCATTAGCCCGCTTCTGTAGCTGGCGAGTAGGGACAGTATCGGAACTCCCGGATTTGACAACAGTGTTTAAAAGCCTATCCAGCTGAAACCGGTTTGGCTCAGTGGATAAAGCGTCAGCCTGCGGACTGGAAGGTCCCAGGTTTGATTCCGGTCAAGGGCATGTGCCTTGGTTGTGGGCACATCCCCAGTGGGGGGCGGGAGGGGGGTGCAGGAGGCAGCCGATCGATGTTTCTCTCTCACTGATGTTTCTAATGATCTCTCTCCCTTCCTCTCTGTAAAAAAAAAAAAATCAATAAAATATATTTTAAAAGAATAATAAAAATAAATAATAAAAAGGCTATCCAGCGCAGAATAAGAACCAAAAAAGGGTATCTGTTGTTTTTTCCTTCTCTTCCTCCTCCTTCTCCTGCTCCCTCCTCCTCTTTCTTCCTTTCTTCTTTCTTCTTATTAAACACAGAGTTCTGAGATGAAGAACAGCCACAGGAGAGGCGGGGGCTGGAGGAACAGAGGGCAGGGCTTGGTACCCTGTTTCCCTGAAAGTAAGACATCCCCCGAAAATAAGACCTACTCGCTGTGATATAAGACATCCTCCCGAAAATAAGACCTAGCGCATCTTTGGGAGCAAAACTTAACATAAGACACTGTCTTGTTTTCGGGGAAACGGGGTAAGTGTGATCCGGCAGGTTCAGAATAGTCACAGGATGGGAAGTCTGGCGGGGGTTGGGTGGGCAGTAACACCGTAGTAACTGCACACGGTACCATGCAGGGTCCTGGAATATGGGGGGGGGGGGGGGGACCACTTTGCAAAGTACACGATTGTCTTGACGACTACGCTGTATGCCTGCAGCTAATACAGAATCGTGAATGTCAACTGTCATCGGACAACAAATACATAAATAACAGCTAGTGTTTATCACACGTATTTATCGCACCCCAGCCGCTCGCATGAGTGTCGCCGTCCCCAGAGCGCCCTGCAGCATCCGCCTCCTCGGTGCCCTCATTGGAGGGGGAGACTAAGGCTCAGAGAGGGACACTCCACGGCCCAAGGCCACAACAGCCCCCGGGGACAGGCTGATTTGGAAGCCCAAGCTCGTTCCCCTGGCCCCTACTGTCCTCCTCTTCCCCAAGGGCCACCGGAGGCGGGGACACGGAGCAGCCACGGGACACAGAGGGTCACTCATTCTTCGCTCTGAGTCTCAAAGTCCTGAATTGGCCCAGAAGATGGGGATGGGAACCTCAGACCTGTCAGCACATTCCTGGGGCGGGAGAAGCCAGCTCCCGCCAATGAGAGCCAAGCACAGCCCCACCCAGCACCCCCCCCCCCCCCTCTCCCCGGCCCAGGCCAGTGTCTCCAGGCCCCACTACCCCTCCCTCCCCCCCCCCCCCCCCCCCGCACCCACCGGCCCTGGCGGGAGGGAGCGTGCAAACAGGAAAAACTCTTCGGGCGAGTGGCCCGGGCCCAAGGCGCTGACCCGGTGCCGCGCCCCAGTCTCGGCGTGTCCAAGATTGCACGTCTGGGGACTGATCAGCACAGGGGTGCGGACGGGTGCCAGCTCCCCTGGGGCTTTCCAGGGAATGGAAAGAAAGCTCCCGGGCCCTGGAGGGCAGGGGCGGGGCCTCTCCTTTATCTAGAAGATTCCCAGCACCAAGCCCAGCGGGGAGCCCGGGGAGCTGGACAGGTGTGGTCTCAGGCACGAAGCCAGCGCCAAACAGCGGGGCCCAGCCCTGAGGCCAGGGCTCCGAGGGGCAGCAGGACACCCGGGAACAGGGAAGCCCCCTGTGTGATGGGGTAAGGCAGACCTGAGAGGCCCGGCCCCCCACACGGACCTCTGTAGCCACTGGACTCAGGGGCTCTGACCCTCCCCAGCAGGAGGCTTGTTCTGGGGAAGGGACACGTCCACACATTCAACCTTCCCGAGGCCTGGGGACGCTGGTCTGGCACTCACTGGATCACCTGAAACCGGCCTGGTCACCTTCCCTCCATCCAGAGGCCAGTCGCCCTCCCATGCACTCACCCAGAAAGTGACCCAGCTTTCATTTTTCATCTTTTTCTGCGACCCCCACGCCCTGCATGGTTATTCCCCCAGGACTCCACGCAGGTCTCCGCCCACGGGCCCACCCGGTCCGCAGACGTGATCACTCCCGGAGGAGTTCCCGCCAAAGCGCCTCTGCGCCCCGAGTTTCCTCGTGAGTGAACCAAGGCGGAGCTGGGGAGACCAGAACTGTGGGCTCACCCCCCGCCGCGGGGAGCGGAGTCTGACCTCTGACCTTCTGCTGGAAGGGGCCTGGTGCAGTCAGCCTCTGGGAGGACTGTGTCTCTGTCCAGACAGGGGGATGCAAACCGACTCAAGAGCCCCTCTTCCGGGTACGAGCTTCGTGGAGACACAGAAAGGGCCAAGGTCCCCGGGAGAAGAGCTGCTTGCTCCCCGAGGCCACCCTGTGTGTGCATGAGCGGGAGCAAACGAGGTCCCCGAAACTTAAAAAACCATGTTAATCATCATGCTAACCTCATTCGGCACCTGTGCCTGAGTCAGCACGCTGTGGCCCGAAGGCCCAAGCGTCCAATTCTATAAATACAGACAGAAGCCGCCCAGCCAAAAGGCCAGACCATCCCAATCTGTCACCCGGTGCGCGCTGATAAATGATGTGCACCCTTTAGAGGGAGGCGCCCGAGGGCCGCGTCCTGTCTGGGAGGCTTCACCAGGCAGCCCCGGGCCCGGCTCCCTGCCATCCGGGCCCCCCTCTGCCCGCGCAGCCGGCCCCGCCCTCCCCGCTGTCTCCTGTGGGCAGACCAGGTGTGCTGGGTGATGGATTGCCCATCGGCCCCTGGGTCCCGCAGGCGGCGGCGGGCCGGGGGGTCGGGGGGCACCTATCCCATCTTTGACAGATGGCAGGCACGTCACAACTGGAAGCGAAACTATCTCGGGGGGACGCGCGTTTTATTTGTGTTGCAGGGGCTCCTGCCCAGCTTCTTCCCTGACCACGCCCCCATTTCTCCTCCCCTCTCTTCACAACTCAGGGCCCTGAACGCGCTGGCACCTGGGGTTCTGAGAAGCCCACCTTAGCCCGAGAGCAGCGGGAAGAAGCGAGCTCCTCCCACTTCGGAAGATGCCCTGTGATCTTAACACAAAATGAAAAGGTGCCATGTCTCCTGCAGCTCCAGGCTGATTCGGGGAGAGGGTTGCAGTCATTTAAAAGGAGGCACAGAATGTAATGTATTTAATCCACATCTGATTACCAAGGAAAAAAGTATGCGTGCTCTCTCTCTCTTCCCCCCCCCCCCCCCCCATCTTACAGGGCTGGACTACTGCAGTAACCCTTCCGTCTGATTTTTTTTTTTTAAGATAAGATTTGCTAAAGGTCATTCCATCTCCTGACCAACCTATGCAGCAACATTCAAATTTCTCTGGTCCCAGAATAAAAAGATTCTATCGTTAAAAATAAAGGCATAAGGACATCTCTGAGCCCGTGGGGGGATTTAGAACGAGGAGACATTTCATTATCAGGGGCAATCAGGAGATTTTTTTTAAAGCAATATCTCTAATCTACTCCCCTCCCTCCAACCCCCCCCCACCCCCGCAATTCATCCACCCCCCTCTTTCCACATCAAGATCTTTTTATCTTCCAATTTTGCATCTAAAGATGAGGTGCATACTATTAGCTCCATTCAACCTCAAGTGCAGTCAGATGGGCCTGTGATTTCTGAAAAGCGCTGGCTAAGGTCACATTAAAATGTATAAGAGCCCTGATTCCCGAGAAGGGGGCTTATTATCCGCCCGGCGAGCGGAAGAGAGATGTCAGTGGCCGCAGACTTGGGCGAAAACAAAAGAGATACCGGGATTTCAGCCTTTTGTCAGCAAGCTTTTCTGGTTTCTTTTCACAGCTTCCACCCTCGGCCCCGCAGATAGCTAGCTGGCCAGACTGCAAACTTAGGTCTCCTACAAAAAATTAAAAATTTCAGCTGGCTTCTCCTGCCAGTTCTGGTTTAACCCTTTTTGGTAGAGTCAGCGCTGCCCCTGCGCTTCCAGGTTACCGACTCGAGCTTCCTTGAGGGACAGGATTTGGTCGGGGTGCGCCTGTGGCCTGCCTCTGTTTGTCTCCCCAGTAGACAGGAGGCCTTGGGAAAGGCGTGGCTGTGGGAGTCACACCTACCTGGGCAGGGAAGCCGGCTGTGCCACTCCGCAGCCACGCCAGCCGGATGCCCACCGTTCACCTACTGGACAGAGATGGCCGGAGCGCTGGTCTGTGCAGCCCGGGTTCTGGGTTCGGGCACACAGAGGAACCGGGCGGGCGGAGGTCACCAGGGTTTGCATGATCGAGGGGCGGCTGCCCTGCAAACCCCTAAACAGCAAGGCAGTTGAGAGGCTCATTGTCCCCGAGGAAACAGACAGCGTGCTGTAAGGGAGGGAGCGTGAAGACCAGCTGCAGGCTGGGCCATGGAGGGAGGCCTTCTGGGGAAATGAAATCGGAGATAAGGCCTGAGTGCGGAGGCTAAATCGGAAATCCAAGGGCATCCTAGGCACCTGCTCCGGGGAGGGAAAGAGTGTGTGTCCTGGGTCCCAGGTGTCTATTATTTTGCCCATCCTCCCCTCAGGCATGCCCCACATCCAAGGCATATGCTTTGCGGGTGGTCAGTCAGGTGCTCTGACTCAGCCAGCAGAGAAACGCGTATGGGACCCAAGGCAGGCCGTCGGAGCTCCACCTGGGCTTAACTCACTTGACTGTTTCTGAGTTGTGTCCTTTATGAATAAACCAGTGGTCCTAACTAAACTGTACTTCCTGAGACCCGCGAGCCATTCTAGCAAATTGTCAAACCTGAGCAAGGGTTCTAGGAACCGCCAAGCTTACAGTCAGCCGGGCAGAAAGGTGGGACATCCCACTGGCAGCCAGTATCCGAAGCCGCTCCAGGAGGTGCCGTCAGAACTGAATTGTCTGACACCCAGTTACTGGAGAATTGCTATGGAAAACCCCCACATATTTAGTATCAGACCTGTTTTCTGGGTAGGAAATAAACTTTCAGATAAAAGTTAAATAATCTTAGTTATTGCCATGTATCACTCCGTTATTTAATATATCTCTCTATATATATTTAGGTCTTCTTTAATATCCTTGGAAATGCTTTATTGTTTTCAGTATCACCTTTGTTAAAATCAGTGCTAAATATTTTATATTTCCAATTATTCTTGTTAGTACGTAGAAATACAGTAAAGTTTTATATATTGACCTTATAATAAGCAACCTTGCAAAATTATTCACCTCGTAGCATTTTCGCAGATTCATTTGTCATCTTTAAATAAATATGGTTTTATTTATTTTTTTGTTGTTTCCAAAATTTATTTCTTTTTACCTGACTGCCTAGAACCTGTAGCTAGTAAAAAGAAGTGGTAAGGATTGTTCATACTTGCCTTTTCCTGATCTTAGAGGAGAAGCAGTTAGTCTTTTACTATTAAATATGGTGTTAGCTATATGTTTTGATAGATGCTCTTTATCATGTTGAGAAATCTTCCTTCTATTCCTAGTTTTCTGATACTTTTAATCATCTATGCATGTCAACTACTGTCAACTGATTTCTATACATCTATAAAATAACGATATGACTTTTCTACTTTTTTCTAGTAAGATTATGAATTATATTGATTGTTTGTTAAGTGGCAAGCCAAACTTCATATTAATAATATCCAGTTAATATTTTTGGATTTGATTTAGAATATGTTAAGAATTTTCCCCTCAATATTTACGAGGTAAATCAGTCTCTACTTTTTTTTTTATATTGTCTTTACATCATGGCAATGCAACATCGGTTAAGAAACCTTATCATGGATTCAAGATGGTGGCCAGCAGGACGGTAGTGAGGGAGAGAGTGGGAAGGAGGGAGCATTAAGGGGAGTGTGTGGACACATGTGGGGTGTATGTGTGTGTGAGGGAGGGACAGTTATATCCTGTAGGACTTTCAGGGGCTGGCGGACCTGGCTGTCTTAAATGGGGAGCCTCCACTACTGCTGTAAGCACTCCTGCCCTGGCACAAAAACCACGCCATCTTGAAGGGGAGAGCTTCTGTGACTAGGAGCTCAGCCTCACCACCACCCACATTGGCCTTAGATACCACCTGGGACTCTACAGCCACTCTGGCCAAAGACCCATCACCAAAGCTGCAGACCCATGGATACTGGCACTCCAGCCTCCCCAGCTGCAGGCTCCTATGAGTTCTGGAGAGCACTCCCTTCCCCCACCAGCCCACTGCTTTGGCCCCGGACCCTGCAGAACTTGGTGCCTGGACCCCTTGGTGATAGGAAAAAATGGGGAGACAAAGAAACAACACTCAAAAGAAAGAAGAGGCAGAATCACCAGGAAATGAACTAAATAAAACAAAGGCATGCAATATGTCAGAAAAATAATTCAGAGTAAGGGTCACACAATTCATAAACCAGATGGATGAGATCATACACTTATGTAAGAATCAAGAGGAAATAAGAATTATAGAGCTACAATAAAAAACACAATGGAAGATTTCAATAGTAGACTAGAAGTGGAGAATCAAATTAGTGAGTTAGGAGATAGAGTAGAGAAACAAGGATTGGAGAAAAAAATTAGAAAGCAGAAGGCAAGCCTAAGGGAGCTTTGGGACAACATTAAATGAAGTAACATACATATAATAGGGGTGCCAAAAGGACAAGAGGAGTAAGGATTAGAAAACCTATTTGAAGAAATAATGACAGAAAAGTTCCCTGATTTGGAAAAAAGTCACACAAGCACAGAAAGTCCCAAACAAGATGAAGCCAAAAGGCCCATACCAAGATATGTTGTAATTACAATGGTAAATGTTAACGACAAAGAAGAATCTTAAAAGCTGCAAGAGATAGACAGTTGCCTATAAAGGATCTCCCATTAGATTATCAAATGATTTCTCAACAGAAGCACATCAGGCTAGAATGGAATGGAATGAAGTATACAAAGTAATGCAAAGCAAGAGACTGAATCCAAGAATAATCTACCCAGCAAGGCTATCATTCAAAATTGAAGGGGAAATCAGGAGCTTCACAGACAAAACAAAGGCTAAGGGGATTTATCATTACCACACCAGCAATGCAAGAAATGCTAACTGAACTATTGTATAAAGAATAAATAGAAAGGGAAGAAGGAACACAGGCATAAAGAATAAAAATGACTATAAACAAGTATCTAAGAATAATAACTTTAAATGTAAATGCTCTAATCAAAAGACATAAAGTGGCTGGATGGATAATAAAACATGACCCATATAGATGCTGTCTACAAGAGACCCACCTCAGACAAAAGATTCACACAGACTGAAAGTTAAGGGATGGAAAAATATTTTTCAGGCAAATGGAAATGAAAAAAAAAATCTGGAGTAGCAACACTTATATCTGACAAAATATACCTTAAAGTGAAGGCCATAATAAGAGATAAGGAAGGCCACTTCATAACACTAAAGGGATTGACACAACAAGAGAATATAACTCTAGTAAACATATATGCACCCAATGCAGGAGCACCCAAACACACACACACACACACACACACACACACACACACACACACACTTCTGGAATATTTAAAGGGAGAGATCAATAGCAATACAATCATAGTAAGATACTTTAATACCCCATTGACATCACTGGATAAATCCTCTAGACCAAAAAAAATCAGGAAAGAAGCAGCAATTCTAAATGACTCACTAGATCAGATGGACTTAATCGACATTTTCAGAACATTTCACCTCAAAGTTACAAAATATACATTCTTCTCAAGTGCACATGGGACATTTTCAAAGATAGACCACATATTGGGACACAGGCAAAGTCTCTTCAAATTTAAGAAGATCAAAATCATATCAAGCATCTTCTCAGATCACAATGGCCTAATATTAGAAATAAACTATAATAAAACCAATTTTAAAAACTCAAATACTTGGAGGCTAAATAGCATGTTATTAAACAATGATTGGATTACCAGAAAGATCAAAGAAAAAATAAAAACATCCAAGAAACAAATTACAATGAAAACACAACAATACAAAATCTATGAGACACAGTGAAAGCAGTCCTGAGAGGGAAGTTCATAGTATTACAGGCCTACCTCAAAAAAAAAAAAAAAAAAAAAAAGGAAAAACTGGTAATAAATTATCTAACTGTACAACTCAAAGAATTCAAAAGAGCACAACAAGAAAAGCCCAGAATGAGCAGAAGGAAAGAAATGATAAAGATTGGAAATAAATGACATAGAGACTTCCCCCACCTCTCCAAAAAAATCAATGAAACCAAGAGCTGGTTCTTTGAAAGGATAAACAAGATTGATGAACCTCTAGCCAGTCTCACCAAGAAGCAAAGAGAGAGGACCCATATAAACAAAATCAGAAATGAAAGAGACGAAATAACAACAGACCCACAGAGATACAAAGGACTGTAAAAAAAAACAAAAAAACATTACTATGAGCAACTCTATTCCAACAAACTGGTCAACCTATAAAAAATGGACATCAAACACAATCTTCCAAAACTCAATCAGGAAGATTTAAAAAATTTGAATAGGCCAATAACTATGGAGGAAATTGAAGCAGTCATCAAAAAACTTCCAGTAAACAAGAGCCCTGGGCCAGATTACTCCACAAGGGAACTTTACCAAACATTCAAAGAACTAAACCCTATCCTCCTCAGACTATTCCAAAAATTTCAAGAGGAAGGAATACTTCCAAGATCTTTCTATGAAGCCAGCATTGCCCTAATCCCAAAACCAGATAAAGACAACACAATGAGAATTACAGGCAAATATCCCTGATTAACATAGATGCTAAAATCCTCAACAAAATTCTAGCAAATCAGATCCAGCATTACATTAGAAAGTCATACACCATGACCAAGTAGGATTTGTTCCAGGGATGCAACATCCTCAAATCAATAAATGTGATACATTACATAAACAAACTGAGGGATAAAAATCACATAGTCATATCAATTGATGCAGAAAGGGCATTTGACAAAATCCAATAAACTTTCTTGATAAAAAAAAAAAACTCTCAGCAAAGCGGGAATAAAGGGATCATACCTCAACACAATAAGAGCCTTATATGACAAACCTACAGCCAACATCATGTTCAATGGGCAAAAACTAAAACCATTTCCCCTAAGAACAGAAACAAGACCACTCCTGTTCAACATAGTAATGGAAGTGCTAAGCATAGTGATCAGACAAGAAGAAGAAGTAAAAGGCATCCAAATTGAAAAAAAAAGGAAGCAAAACTGTCATTATTCGCAGATGACATGATATTGTACATAGAAAACCATAAAGACTCTATCAAAAAACTGTATTTAATAAATGAATTCAGCAATGTAGCAGGATACAAAATTAATACTCTGAAATCTATGGCTTTTTTATACAGCAATAATGAACTCACAGAAAGAGAAACAAAAACAAAATCTCATTTATCATTGTTACAAAAAAATTAAGATACCTAGGAATAAATTTAACCAAGGAGGTACAAAACCTGTACTCAGAAAACTACAGGACATTGAGGAAAAAAGATAGAGAAAGACATAAACAAATGGAAGAATATACCATGTTCATGGATTGGTAGATTAACACCATTAAAATGTCCATACTACGCAAAAACAACCTATAGATGTAATGAAACCCCCATTAAAATACCAATAGCATATTTCACAGGCCTAGAACAAACTCCAAAAATTCATATAGAATAAAAAAAAGACCCCAAATAGCCACAGCAATTTTGAGAAAAAAAGAACAAATTAGAGGGATCACAATACCAGATATCAATACCAGCTATATTACTAAGAGATGGTTCTCAAAACTGCCTGATACTGGCACAAGAACAGATATATAGACCAATGGAATAGAACAACAGAGAACCCAGAAATCAACCCACGTCATTATGCTCAATTAATATTTGACAAAGGAGGCAAGAGCATACAACGGAATCAAGACAGTCTCTTCAATACTACTAAGTGGTTTGGGGAAATTGTACAGATACATGCAAAAAAATGAAACTATACCAGCAACTTACACCATTCATAAAAATAAACTCAAAATGGATAAAGAACTTAAATGTAAGATGGGAAACCATAAAAATCTTAGAATAATCCATAGGCAGCAAAATATCAGACATATGTCATAGCAATAGCTTTACCAATTTAACTCCTAGGGCAATGGAAACTAATGAGAAAATAAACAAATGGGACTACATCAAAATAAAAAGCTTCTGCACAGCAAAAGAAACCATCAACAAAACAACAAGAAAGCCCACTGCATGGGAGAACATATTTGCCAATGTTATATCCATCCAATAAGAGCCTAATCTCCAAAATTTTTAGGAAATTTATACAACTTAACAAAAAGAAGATAAACAATCCAATTAAAAAAAATGGCAAAGGACTTGAATAGACACTTTTCAAAAGTGGACATACAGATGGCCAAGAGACATATGAAAACATGATCATAGTCACTAATCATCTGAGAGATGCAAATCAAAACAACCATGAGGTACCATCTCACACCTGTCAGAATGGCTATCATCAACAAGTCAACAAACGACAAGTCCTGGCAATGATGTGCAGAAAAAGAAACCCTTATGCATTGCTGGTGGGAATGCAGACTGGTGCAGCCACTGTGGAAAACAGTATGGATTTTCCTCAAAAAAGTAACAATGGAACTCCCATTTTTCTCAGTAATCCTACTTCTAGGAATATATCCCAAAATATCAGAAACAGCAATCAGAAAGGATATATGCACCTCTATGTTCATATCAGCACAATTTGCCATAGCTAAGATTTGGAAACAGCCTAAGTGCCATCAGCAGATGAGTGGATTAAAAAACAGTGGTACATCTACACAAAGGAATATTACGCTACTATGAAAAAAAAGAACTCTTACTAGTATCTTTCACAGCAGCATGGATGGACATGTACAATATTATGCTAAGTGAAATAAGCCAGTCAGAGAAACATAAATATCACATGATCTCACTCATTTGTGAAATATAATAAACAACATAAACTTATGCACAAAAATAGATACAGAGACAGAGAAACATCGAACAGACCATCAAACTTCAGAGGGAAGGCAGGAGAGGAATGGGGGAGTGAAAGAGCAACCAAAGGACTTAAATGCATGCATATGAGCATAAGCAGTGGACACAGACACTAGGGGGATAAGGGAATATACTGGGGGGTAGCTGGGTGGAGGTCAATAAAGGGAAAAAAGGGACGTATGTAATATTATACATAACTAGGAGCCTGGTACACGAAATTTGTGCACTGGGGAGGAGTCCCTCAGCCCAGCCTGCCCCCTCTCACATACTTGGAGTCCTCAGGGGATATCCTACTGATGGCTTAGGCCCACTCCCCATTGGGAGTGGACATAAACCACAGTCTGGCCTCTCTTTGGAGGAGGTGACCAGGCTGATTAGGGGAAAGTGCCAGCCATTGCCAGTCACTGCAGCCACCAAGTTGTTTTCATCAACATGACTCTGGTCTCTTCACCATGAAAAAAATTACAACTTTCTTTATGTATTTTCAAGATGTGTCATAGGATAGGACATTTCTTTCTTTATTTTTCTTTTTACCCTCACCTGAGGATATGTTTCCATGGATTTATTCCCCTTCCCTCCTATCCCAGGTTCAGTCCCTGCCCAAGCCTAAAGCCTGTGCCTGAGGCTCTAGGCTTGGGCAGCACCCCCTTCTGATTGCCAGCGTGGGCCTCCTAGGCTTTAGGCTTGGGCAGGGCCCCCCTCCCCGCCCCTCTGATGGCTGGCTGAGGGTGACCTGGGTGCTGAGGAGGTTCCCAGGACCCAGGCATATATGCAAATTAACTGCCATCTTTGTTGGGTTAATTTGCATATTCTGATTGGCTGTGGGCATAGTGGAGGTATGGCCTATTTACCTGTTTCTCTATTATTAGGTAAAATACTTCAAACAATAAAGAATTTTTTTTTAAAGAAACGTTACCTTTTCCTCTACTTTATGAAATAGTTAACATAATATTGGTATTATTATTTCTTCATTAGATGTTTGCTAGAATTCACAAGTTAAACTATCTGGGCATTAAGGTCTTTAATAAAATTTAATTAACAATTATGAAATTATTAATTGTTAATTTAATTTAATACATATAGGATTATTGATATTATCTATTTTCTTGTATCTATTTTGATAAGTTGTACCTTTCAAGGAATTTGCCCATTCTAAGTTGTTGAAATTAGCGGCATAAAGATTTTCATGGTAAATCCTTAGCATCCTTAAAATGTCTGCAGAATCTATCATAATATCCTCTATTTTATTGCTAATATTAATAAACTTTCAGAGATGCCCTTTATAACCTGTAAATCCAGATATTTACCAAACTATAAAACATTTTGAGGAATAATCTTTGGGTTTCATTAATTTCTCTATTGTTTTTCTATTTGCAATTTTATTAATTGCTGCTTCTACCTTTTTTTATTTCCCTATTTCTACTTATTTTGGATTTTACTTGCCTTTTGTTTTTTTAATTTTTTAACATGAATCCTTAGATCACTTTTTTACACATTTCCTCTTTCCTAAAACAAGCATTTAAAGTTAAATATTTCTCTCTAAAAACATGAACCTTAAATATGTTATTTTTTTTGTTTCCATGCAAAATATTGTCTAATTTTCTTTATGATTCTTCTTTGACTTATGGGTTATTTAAAAGTGTCTTGTTTAACTTCCAAATATTTTGAGATTTTCCAGATTTATATTTATAATTTTATTCTCATTTAGTTTCATTGTGGTTGGAGAATATACTCTGTTGATTGCAATCTTTTAGACTTATTGAGAGCTATTTTATGTCCCAGCATATGGGTTATCATAATGAATGATTCACTTAAAAAGAATGTACTTTCATTTCTCCAATCGTGTGGAGTAGTCTATAGATGTCAATTGGGTCAAATACATAGGTTGATGGTGTTATTCAAGTTTTATTTAGCTCCTTAGAAGCGTGTTCAAACTCTTCAATTAATTAATGTTACAGATTTATCTACTTCTCATTTCAACCCGCTTCTTTTCTTTCTTTTTTTCTTTTTTTTCATGTATTTGGGAGCTCTGCTGTTAGGTCCATTCACGTTTAGAACTGCTGTGTCTTTTTGATGAATTGGACATTTGTAATTTGCAAATGTCACTCCTTATCTTTGGTAATATCCCTTTTCTGATAATGACACAGCCCCTCCAGTTTTCTTGGTATTGAGCTTTTATTGTAATACCTTTTACATCCTTTGACTTTTGCCTATATAGTATTTCTTTATACTTAAAGTGTACTTCTTGTATACAGCATATGGCTGGATGGTCTTTGTTGAGCCACTATAAGATATCTGTCTATTAACTGGAGTATTAAACCATTTACAATTCACATGATTAGTGATGTGGTAGGCTTTGAATCACTATACTGCTAGTTCTTTCTTATTTGTCCCATCTGTTCTTGTTCCTTTTCCTCTATTTCCATGCCTTTTGGGGGTTTATTCAGTGCTTTTAGTGTTCACTTTTATCAACTCAATAGGCTTATTTTGCTATACATCTTTGATGTATCTTTATTGGTTTTTCTAGAGCTTACCACATGTGTATTTAACCTATCACTATCTACCTTCTGGTAGCGTCCTATAACTTGACAGTGATGTGAAAACCCGTAGCACTATCCTTCCATTTCCTCCCCATGCCTTCGGACTATCATTGTCATACATTTCACGTCTCCCTATTTTATAAATCCTACAGTGTGTTCTTGTTTTTATTTAAACAGTCAATTTTCTTTTCTTTAAAATACAAACAAGAACAAATGTCTTTCTATAGCTCTATACATTTGACATTTCTGGTAGTCTTCATTTTTCTCTGTAAATTTGGGTTTGGACATAGAGTCATGTTCTTTCAATCTGAAAAACTTGGTTTAACATATGTAATCACTCAAAGTGTCTTTATTGTACCTTTTTTTTTTTTAAGGATATTTGCTGGATGTAAAATTCTAGGTGGCCAGGGTGTTGTGAGATTTTTCCCTTTCAATACTTGACAGATGTCATAGTATCGCTTGGACCGAATTGTTTCTGAGAGAAGTCAGAGGCTGTTGGGGAGCAGGGGAAGCACCGTGGTTTGGGGTGGTTTTTTTATTATTATTGTTATCTCTGTTGTCCTTTATGTAATACTACTAGAGGCCCAGTGCACGAATTTGTGCATGGGTGGGGTCCCTTGGCCCGACTGGGGGAGGAGCCACAGGAGGTTGGCCAACCAGGGGGAGGGGCCGTGGGAGATTGGCCAGCCAGCCCGCCTGGGGCCATGGGGCTGGCTGACCAGGGGGAGGGAATGCAGGAGATTGGCCAGATGCAGGAGGCTGGCTGTGGGAGCGCACTGACCACCAGGGGGCAGGTCTTGCATTGAGCATCTGCCCCCTGGAGGTCAGTTCGCATCATAGCGACCAGTTGACTGGTTGTTCGGTCATTCAGTTGTTCAGCCACTTAGGCTTTTATATAGAGAGAGATGTCTTTTTTCTTGTGGAGGTTTTTAGGGTTTTTCTCTTTGCCATTGGTTTTGAGAAATTTAATAATAAAATGCTTTGATGAACTTTTTTATTTATCTTGCTTGGGGTTCATTGAGATTGATAGATAAGTAGACTCATGTGTTTCACAAAATTTGGAGAAAGTTTGACTTTTATTTTATAAATGTATTTTCTGTCCCGTTGCACCTCTCTCTCTCTCTCTCCCCCTCTTTCTCTTTCTCAGATTCCAGTTACACACATATTGGGCTGCATGCCATTGTGCCTAAGCCACTTTCATGTTTCAGCCTTTTACTTTTGGTCTTCATTTTGAATGGTTTATATGACGACGTCTTCCATCTTTTCTTCTGTGGTTTCCAATATGCTTTTAAGCTGATCCAATGGTTGTTTAAATTCATAGGTTGCACTTCTCAGCTCTAGAAGATGCATTTGCTTCTTGTTTATCGTTTCTACTTATTCTCATTACATACATGTTTCCTTTAAATTCTTGAACGTATTTGTAAGAGTTTATATAGTTCTTGCCTTGTAGTTCCATTACCTTTGACATTTTGAGTCTCTCTTGATTTTTTTTCCCCTCCAGGTTATGGGCCACACTTTTCTTATCACATGTCTGGTAATTTTTCACTAGATGCTGGACATTGTGGCTGCAGCATTGCCGAGCGACTGTGTTTTGTCCCAGCGGGCAGTTCATTTACTTGCAGATCAACGTCGCCCTTTGAAGCATGTTAACAAACCTTGCTGAAGTGAGTCTAGAGCCAAGCTTATGCTGAGGTTTACCTCACTCTCTTTTTAAGGTATAGCCTTTCGGGTCTCTACTGAATTCCCCAGTATTGAACACGTCACTCCACTCTTATTAGTTAGAACTTGAATGATTCACAACTCTATGTAAGTTGCGGTCATTTTTGCTGGCTCGCCACCCTACTGTTTGTTTTTTTCTGCCATGATTTCCTTTGCCCAGCCTCGTAGATGCCCAACCTGGGCACACATATGTGGAGAACCAATCCTAGCATGTAATAATTACAAGAGTTTTACCAAAAGGTTAGTGAAGCTTGGGGAGCTCAACAGGGTTGAGTCACATGTAGTTGACCTGTTGGAAATGGCTAAAAGCACTTCCCCCAAACCTGAATAGGATTATTGTGAGCTGCCAGACAGCTCAGGGCATTTTACTGCCTCCTGTTGGCCAAACACCTGAACAGCTGTAGGCTATTCCCCAAACTGACAATGTTTCTGTAAACCCATTGATACCGTACCCTTTGAAGTATATATTTCCATCTTGCCTTGGGACAAATTGTGTTTAATAAAAGCATGGGTCCTTGGTCAAGGTGAGAGCCTTCTAGCTCTTCTGACCCCCAATGCCTTTCAAAAATATCTTTCATCCACGGACTCCTTCTAAATCATCTACACACAGCCCTTTCTCCAGAATGCTGATCCCTTTGTAAGGCTGGGGGAAGAACTCGGCACACGCAGATCGGCATTCAGTCAAAGACCCCGGAGGCGTCTGGAGATTTTTAGAGATCACTCCCGACGCAGCTCCCTTCCTTCTGGCCCTCTGTTCCATGGTAACCATCCCCGTCTCCCTAAGCTCTGGTGGTTGTCCCCCTTACCTAACCGCTCTGCTGTGCTCCCCTTGGGTTCCCCTTTCCTGCATTAGGGTCATAAAATTCCTCCAGGAAGAAGCAGGGGTTATGATAGGGCTCGTGTTGTCCGTTTCATGTCTTCCAAGGATCACAGTCCTGCTCAGCCTGTTGTCAAGTATCTGAAAGGGCTGTTCTATATGCTATCTCTAGGGTTATGGCTGTTTGTGGTGGAAAAACTTATCCGGCACCCATTATTCCCTCATGGAAAGGCCAAATAAGGGACAATTGGAGGACGAATATAAATAATAATAATAACAGATTATATCCATTGAATAAAATAGAATCCATGTGTCTACTCGTCTGTAAATGAAGAAATAAATAAATGGGAAGAAAAGAAAGCTTTTGTTTCTCAGAGTAGCATGCTAACTAATAAATGTACAAGGAATGATAGAATTCTAAAATCGCCATTTGGCAGTCATCGTAGTAATAATTAATTCCGCCAAGAAGCATCAGTAGATGATAAAACTTGTAATAAATATTTGATGAGGAGTGAGCTACTTACATAGTTCCCAAGTACTTCCCCCCCCAAAAAAAATCCTTATTGATTACAAAAGAAGAAAGGGGAACTTTTCAATAAACTTGACAGATACCACCCGTGATAAAAGCTTACAAAGCCGGTAATGGGACTTACCCAAATCATGCCAGCTGATGGGATGTGTTATGGACTGCTGGGTGGAGGACACCAGGATAATAGGTCAGGGAAGAAATGTGGAAGCTGGCTGTTACAGATTGAATGTTTGTGTCCCCCAAAATTCACATGTTGTGCCCTAAATCTTGTATTCTGAGACAGAGCCCAGAAGGAAGTGGTGTCAGATGAAGCCTTACTGGTATCGGGCTGATGTCTTTAAAAGAAGAGGAAGAGAGACCAGAGCTCTCTCTTGTGAGAACACAGTGAGGAGGCAGCTATCTGCAAGCCAAGGAACCAAACTGACCAGAACCTTGACCTTGGACTTTCAGACTCCAAACTGCAAGAACCAGGTGTCCTTTGTTTAAACCACCCAGCCCATGATGGCTGTTTGTTAGGACAACCCACATCGATTAATACATAAGAAAACAGATGAAGGGGCCTCCCTCTGAGACATTCCTGACGAAGATGCACATCCTGAGTCTAATCATTAGGAAACCTCTGACAGATCCAAAATGGTAGATGTTATACAAAATAATTGGTCTGTGACCTTCTACAATGTCAAGGCCATAAACGTTAAGGAAACACTGAGAAACTGTCCCAGTGTTAATGAAATTGAAGAGACATTACAATTAGCTACCACTCCTGATCTTGGATTCTTTTTGCAGCTGTTCAAATTTCACACTTAGGACATTACCGGGACAATTGGCAAAATTGCATGAGGTCTACGGATGGATGGTAGTCATGTATCAAAAATTATTTTCTGATTCTGATAGCTGTACTGTGGTTCTATCATTGTATTTGGGTTATGTATAAGCATATCCTTTTTTCTTTAGGAAAAAATACACATTCAGTGGAGGGACAGGAGGTTAGCCACCTTTTCTCAAATAGTTCAGGGTTTGTTTTCATACTATCTTGAAACTTTTCTGTAAGTTTGAAAGTATTTCAGAATTTTAAAAAATCAATACCATATCTCCAGGAGAATTGTAATCATCAAATATTTGATGGTAATCCTCATCACACCCATATTCAATTCTACAGTTTCAATCAATGCAAACTGAAGAATTCAGAGGGCACTCTAGGTTTAGGTAAAAGCAATCAAGCATTGACTGTTGCTGGTTTCTTCACAGGAGATTCTGGGGGAAGGGATTCTCTTTGCAGCTGTTTAAACTTCACACTTAACTCACTTATTTTCAGGCTCTTTAATTTCCTAATACATGCACCAGATTCTATTAATTTTCCTCTAAAGACAAATTGATCTGCATCTCCCAAGCTATGATATATGATTTTATAATTCATTTCTACATGTTTTATAATTTTCCTTGTGATTTCTCTTTAATTTACGGATTGTTTAGGAGTTAGAATTTAGAGTCAATGCTTTCAAATGCATGGGAAATAATTTTTTATTGTTCATATTTTATTTTAACTTATTTTGGTCAGAAGATGTGTTTTGTATAATGGCCATTGTTGAAATGTGTGTTGACTTCCTTAATGTCTAATACATTATTCTTTTTGGTAATTACTTAATATGTGCTGGAAAATAATATATGTTCCCTGAAGAGCAAGTTTCTATATATTTCCTGCCAGATACCACTTGTTTTTCTATGTTTTTATTTATTCTTCATTTGCCTAACGAATCCTTTTTCTGGAAGATGGATATTAAACCTTCTATCATGTTCACAAGTCCTAACAATTACTCCCTGTTGTATTGACAGTTGTTGATCTTTATAGTTTCGGGCTGTGTAAGTTAGGTATATACAAATCAATGACTATAGAAAAAAAGAAAGTGTGAAATAGCCCAGGTAATTAAAATGCTACTTATAAAGCTATTCATATTAAATCTATTTTGTGTGTTATTAAGAACACATACTGGCTTTCTTTGGGTTAGTAAGTGTCTAGCATATATTCTCTATATTCCTTAATTTTTTTAAGTATGTGTATTATCATTATCATATACTTTTAATTTTTAAATCTAACCTAGAGTCTCTGCCTTTTAATTGTGAGTTTAACCTATTTACATTTATTGTGGTTAGTAATATATGTGAACTTTTTTCTCTTTCCTTGCTTTCTTTCTACCTCTTATGTTTTTCTCCTTTTGTTTCTTTTGTTGGAATGATTGAGCTTTTTATATTTCTTTTATTTTCCACTACTGGTTCAGAAGGCATGCATTCTATCACGCTAGTGTTTATCCTTATATTTTAATATTGTTTACTTTGCATCCCTCTCCTTTCTTCTGGAGTGTTTTTTCTTGTTTAAGTAACATGCTTGATAATTATGTTAGGGAGCATCTGCATGCAGATTCTACTTTATGTTCTGATTTATCTAAAAATATCTTGTCATCCTCACCCTTAGCTTGGTTGGGTATAGAATTATAGATACACAATTACTTTCTATCAGTTTCAAAGATGTCATTCTGTTTCTTTCTGGTGTGTGTTGTTCCCGAGCATTGATGTTCTGTGGAAGGCGATCCATATTTTATTTTCTGCTGGCCTTTGGGATATGCTCTCTCCCTGATGTTCTGCAGACTCACTGTAAAGTCTCTAAGTGGGGGGCTTCATGGGGCTTTCTGTACATCTGGACATTTATTGTGGTTCCCAACTATTATTGCTTTAGGTGCCACCTTGCTGTCTTTAGCCAGTCTCTCTTCCCCCCCCTTCTATTTCAATATCCCATCAATTTATATTGAAGTTTCTCACTCTACATTTCATGTCTCTGTATTTCCCTTATAATTGCCACTTCTTTCCTACTTGCCGTCTCTTCCGTATTTTCCATTCTGTTAGTCATATGCTGAAATGCTTCATTCTGTCTTCAATTTTTTCAAGTTTTCTTTTATATTTTCAATCCCCAGGATGGGTGTTTGTAGCCTCAGTGTACTCCCTAGCCCCATATCTAGTGCCTCCTCCCAGCCCCCCACCCCCACCAGCAAGTGCGTATCAAATTGCTTTGGGGGAAACTAGCTCTCCTTCCAGGATCTGAACCTTCAAGCATCACATGGGAGTGCGGGGAGAGGGGGGCTCCCTGCAGCGGCAGCAGCTGTGAGGGGAGTCCAGGCCTGCTGCTTCGTGGTGTGACTGTATTTGCTCCTCCTGCTTCCTCTATGTTGTCTCCTTGAGCTGGTTCTCTTGGCTTCTGCCCACTCCCTGTCTGTCTCTGATGTGAAGTCCCTAATACAGAGTGAAGGAAGAACTCAAGTCAAGGTGCAGGGGGCCACTCTGCGGGCTGCCTGCAGGACCGAAGGTCCAAAAGCAGGGACTTCTTTGTGGGAACCCCTTTCATGTCCCACATGATTCAGGGTCCCCGGTTCAGGGTTTGGGTTTCTGGAGAAGGCTACACACAAATGAATAAAGAGACTTAGGAAAATATTAATTTGGAAAATGGGGGCCAGGCGGTAGTCCAACTCTAGTGGGAGAACTATGACCCGCTCTGGCTTCACCATCCCTTTTATTCAGATTAAGATCACAAGATACACCCGTCTCCCCCAGGCTGGAAACACCAGTAAAAGCCAATCAGTGACTCTACTTAACAGGTGGGGGCTGCTCCAACCACTGACATCCCAGTAACCAGCTCCAACCCTTCAGAGCAGTTAAGGTTGACCAGCCCTCAGATTCCCTGTCCACAGCTCTCCGTCATTAAAACAGTGATCAGCTTCCGGCACTTCCTCCTTTAGGTGGGAGATGGCGCCCCTGCCTCTCCCCGGACCCCTTGTGCGTCTCTGAGGTGGGTGCTCCGGGCATTCCTCTGAGAGGCTCTTCCTGGGAGGACACAGCGTGGCTCCGTTGGTGGAGCGTTGTCCGGTGCACCGAAGGGCCACCCGTTTGATTCTCAGTCAGGGCCCATGCCCAGGTTGCGGGATTGATCCCCATTTGGAGGGTGGCGGGGGGTCGCCGATCAGTGTTACACTCTCACATCAATGTTTCTCTCTCTCTCCCTCTCCCTTCTCTCTCTCTAAAAATCAATTTAAAAAAATAAAATAAGCCGAAACCAGTTTTGCTCAATGGATAGAGCATAGGCTTGTGGACTGAACGGACCCGGGTTTGATTCCGGTCAAGGGCATGTACCTTAGTTTTGGGCACATTCCCAGTAGGGAGTGTGCAGGAGGCCGGTGGATGATGTTTCCCTCTTATCGACATTTGTATCTTTCCATCCCTCTCCCTTCCTCTCTGTAAAAAAAAATCAATAAAATATAATATAATATAATATAATATAATATAATATAATATAATATAATATAATATAATATAATATATAAAATAAAATAAATTGGGAAAAGAACAGAATAGAGCTGCGGAAGAACTGGGTTCGAGTCCTAATCTCATTTAACGTCATGGGTAGGTTTCCCCATGACGGAAAGTGCCCCTGTGTGTACTCCTTCTTCCAGGGGATACCATGAGCCCCCCAGGGGGAGGGTGCGTTGTCCGTGGCGACCCCGCCAGAGTCCGAGAACCCCCTCCCCCCCGTAGGCAGCCCTCGTGCCAGCATCCACCTCCCCCCGCGTCTTGAGGATCCCGATGCCTGCCATCTGGAGGGAGGACGCCGGACCGGGGCGCCAGGCCAGCAACAGCGCGCAGGAGCGGGGAGCCAACGCGCCATGTGTGCCAGCACCCCCGTGTCCACCGACCGAGGAGCGGGCCTGAGCACACAGGCTGGTCCCGAGCCGCCATCTGTGGCCGCGCTTCCCGGCCCAGCACCATATTGCGGGAGGCACGGCTGAAGGCAACAGCGTGCGTGTCGCGCCGTGTTTGTTTGGTTTGGGGCTTTTGTTGTTTTTTGTTTGGGGGGATTTTTTTTTTTTTTTAGCAAATTTAAATGTGGCTTCCTCGCTTGGCAAAGCAGGCCGAATGGCCCCACGAGCTCGAGTCTCCGCAGGGAGAGGGGTTGGTGCACCCGCGTTTGCACGGCGGCTCTGGGCCGGGTGGAAACCGGTCACACCCAGCGCAAACCGGCACGCGGTGAAGGTGGGGTGGACGCATGCATAGCAGGTTTTGCGTGCACCTGTCATTCCTTTAATTGGCACAACAGTCTGAGTGGTTCGTACTATTTCTATTCCGTTACGTAGACATGGAGACAGAAGCCCAGAGAGGGGGAGTCACTGGTGCGTGGCCACACGGCCCGCAGAATGCGGATCCCAAGGGGAGCTCGGGGTTCGGCCCACATCCCCTCTGGCTGTTCCAGGCCTTTCTGGGAACTGCCACACCTACCCCCTACCCCACCTCCGTCCCTTCCTTCCACATGGTCCTGCTGCATGTTCCTCTGCGCATTGACCGAATCAGAAATCACCTTCCTTATGGATTGTGTGTGGGCTTTGCCCCTCGCACCAGACCATCGGTTCCCTGTGGGACAGGACATTCCCAGCGATGAGGGTGCGGCACAGGCCGCCCCCACCCCGGGCGTCAGCTTCCTCATCCTGAACGGCGTGCGGTGCCACCTCCGTGGCAGTAAGATGACCGTCAAACACCTGCTGTGTGAGGGCTCATGGTGCCTGGGGAGCAGTGCCGGGTGGGGCCTCCCCTCTGGCCTCACGTCACACGCGAATGTCTACGCTCCTGGCACCTGACCCGCTACATTCAAGCATTCTGTGTGCCCCCTGGCCCCGCCCCGGATGAGGGCACAGCCGCGACATCCTTCTCCTCTGCTGCTTGCCACAGAACAGACGCTCAAGAAGCTACCACTGAATAATAAACAAAGAGCCCTCGGTCCCTTTTCTGCTCCCAGCCTCAGTTTCCCCGTCTGTCACATGATCCACAGGTCTCTAAAGTCCAATACCCTTTGGCCAACTCCTGCAGCCCCGGAGAGTCCTGAGCCAGTCTTGCAGCCGGGAGCCAGGCAAAGCGCGTTCTGCATCCAAGTCCTTCGGTTGATCTCCCACAGCCCCCGCCCCCCAACCTCCCCTGCCTTCCCGCTGTAGTTTGACAGTCTGTTCCATGCTTCTTTGCCTCTGTATCTATTTCGTCCCCCGTTTCTTTTCTTTAAAAAATCTTGCCTCTGCAGACTAGAAATAAACATATAAGAACAAAAAATGCTTGAGTCCCAATTTCAATGTCCGACAGTTCTGAGTCCCAGTTTCAATGTCAAATAGTTTCTTATGTGTGCATGTCAGCAATGATATAGGGTGGGCAAATGGTGGGAATACAGGTCCGACCCTCTCTGGTTAGGTCCTGGGCCGCCTGCTTGTGTGCATGCCTATAAGCATAACCAATGGATACAAGACACTGGGGGGTGGGGGGAGACAGGTGAGGGCATGCGCTGGGGGGTAGGGGAGGCCAAGAGGAGGTCAATGGGGGAAAAAAGGAACCATATGTTCTACTATTTGTAATAGTTTAAGCAATAAAAAAAACAATTAAAAATAATAATAATAAATTAAAAATTAAAAAAAAAGAAAGCACGTTCTGCCGGTCAATAATGCAGGCCCCGGGCAGCTGCCTCCCCGCCTATGCCAAGCCGGTCCCGGCCTCGGGCCTCTGTAGCAGGCACCCCCTTTCGGGAGGGGCCAGGCCCATGAAGGTGCGATGCCCTCCCCGCCGTTGAGGCTGCAGAGACGCGGGGAGGAAGGGGCGGGCAGGCTCTGCCCGGAGCCCAGGGTACAATTCAGTGTCATCAGCTGGGAGGGCACACACATCGCTGCTGCTACCGCGTCGTCCTCTTGCCGCCCCGGGCCCGTCGCGGGCTGCTTCCTCGCTCTCGTTTTTTGTTTTTTAAAGGAGAAGACAAAAAAAAAAAAAGCGCTCTTTGGGAACTGAGGCAAAATAAAAATGCCAAGAATTAAAAATGCAAATTCATCCAAGATGTTTTCTGCCCGAGCCGGCGACGGCCACATGGCTCGGTAACATTTTAAATGTTAAGAAATGGGTGATGTGCGGGAAAAATCAGATTTGCCAGCGCCTGTGTCTGAACGAATCTCACAGAGCGCTCGGGCGCCCAGCCATGAGGCACCAGCAGCGAGCCCCTCCCGAAGGCGGTGGGCCACCAAGACGAGGAGAAACACACGCTCTGCCGCTGGTCCTCGGACCCCGGACTGCGAGGGCGGCGGGCTGTGGGTGCCGCTCGGCACCTCTCTCCCTGCACTTGGTGGTCCCATCTGTAAAATGGCCATAATCGAATCCTCCTCTGGGATTTCATTAGTCGTAGTCCTGCTATAAACCCCCAATAAGTGTTTTCTTCTGCTTTTGTTTGTTTTTAAATATAGGTGTATTGATTTCAGAAAGAAAGGGAGAGGGAGATAGAGATAGAAACAGCCGTGATGAGAGGGAATCATGGATCGGCTGCCTCCTGCGCGCCCCACACTGGGGGTCAAGCCTGCAGTGCTCAACCACCGAGCCACGCCGGCCGGGCCCGATCGGCGTTTTCTGGGCAAACATTGAACAAACAGCTTGCGCATCCATAAGTGCCTCCCTGAATGACGGCTTTAAGGACGGGGTGAGTCTGAAATACGCTCCCACCGGCCCCGGCCCCACCGCGCCCTCAGAAGCAGGCTTCTTGTTCCCCTGGCCACTTCTCCTTGGAAGTCCCTCCTCTGTGGTCGCTGTACCCCTCTGCCTGCCGGTCACATCTCTTCTCAGGCCCTCAGGAATCCTGGCCCACCAGTTTCTCCCTGATGAGCTGTGCGAGCTGCCCCGGCCGCCCAAGGCTGGCCCCTCGCTGTACGTGGCCCCCACTGGGTCCGGGGGACCGTGTGTGTGTGTGTGTGTGTGTGTGTGTGTGTACCCGGCTCTTCTGTGTGGGCATGCAGGCAACGTCACTGCAGGGACAGACGTGAAGGGCCTCTCACTATACTCCGGAAAGGGTGTCCTCTTACTGAATAATCTGTCCCTGTTCCCAGATCTCTCCCTTCTCGCCCCGAGACCCGTCTCATTCTCCCAGTAGAAGCGGAGACTTTAAAGCCCAGGTCGGTTTGCCTTACAAAGTTGCCTGTCGCTCCGGACCTCACTTGGGAAGGTGACACCCATCAGACCTGACGCTTCTTGAAACTTTCCGCTTAACAACCTGCCACAACTCTCTGCTGGTTGATGTGTTTCTTTATTTTTTGGGGGGAGGGGAGGGGGGCGGGAAGCAGCTGATGAGAATGTTTGTGACACTAACAGCACAGAGGATTTTTGCAAATCCTCTGAAGTTAAATAAAATACGATGCTTTGGACAGGTAGCCTGAGCAGGAGCATCTACGAAGCCACTCTTGTCGCTTAGAAACACGTCATCCCCTGAGAGGAGCCTGGAGCCCCAGCAAGGCCGCCTCCCATGCCCTGGGTCTCCCCACTCTGCTGGGGAGCCTCCAGACCCTAGTGGCCACCGTCTGGGCACCTCAGGGTGCTGAGGGATCACTCCACTTTACAGACAGGGAAACTAGACTAGGAATCGCTTCCTCAAAGAGGATTTGAACCCAAAGTTGGGGGGGGGGGGTTCTGTTGGTAGGTTGGTTGCTAAGTTGGTTGGCAGGATGGCTGGTAGGTTGGATGTGTGATTGGTTAGTTGTTGGTTGGTAAGTTGGTACATTTATTGGTAAAATTGTTGGTATGTGATTTGGTTGATTGGTTGGTTGGCTTGGTTGCTGGTTGATAGGTTGGTAAATGTATTGGTAAGTTGGTTGGTATGTTGGTTAGTTGGTTGGTTGGTTGTTGGTTGGTAGGTTGGTAAATGTATTGGTAAGTTGGTTGGTATGTTGGTTAGTTGATTGGCTGATTGTTGATTGGTGAGTTGGTAAATTTATTGGTTAATGTATTGGTAAGTTGGATGGTATGTTGGTTAGTTGGTTGGCTGGTTGTTGGTTGGGGGGTTGGTAAATTTATTGGTTAATGTATTGGTAAGTTGGATGGTATGTTGGTTAGTTGGTTGGCTGGTTGTTGGTTGGGGGGTTGGTAAATTTATTGGTAATTTGGATGGTATATTGGTTAGTTGGTTGGCTGTTTGTTGGCTGGTAGGTTGATAAATGTATTGGTAAGGTAGTTGGTATGTTGGTTAGTTGGTTGGCTGGTTGTTAGTTGGTAGCCTGGTAAATCTATTGGTAAGTGGGTTGGTATGTTAGTTACTTGGTTGGTTGTCTGGATTTCTTTACCATCACTGAGCACAGTGCCCACAAGAAACATCAGTTGAGTCCTCACTCACGTATGTCTCGTTCGGTTTGTACAATACCTCCTGCTCTCGGCAGGGAAGGAAGTCTAACTTCCCAGTCACAACACGCAGTGCGGGCTGTGAATTCAGCCAGACCAGCCCGGATTCAAAATCAGCAAAGGCGGCGGCGCCAGTCCTGGGAGGCCTGCCTGTCACAGAGCTCTTGCCTCTCACGAATGAGAGGAAACCCCTCATGGCCAAGTCAAGAAAAAGATGAGAGAAAATAGCAGGTTTGTTTCCTTTTCCTGATCGTGCGGCCTTTGGGTTTTCTTGGTCTGTATTTTTGGACCACTAGCTCAGCATAAGCACATTACTCCCAGACCACTCTGCAGTCCAGTCAGCTGGCCCTCTCTCCCGCCCCGCGCCCCACCCACACACACATACACACACTGCCCTGCACAGTGGAGAGGGGAGAGAGAGGGGCATAGGAGGACCATTCATTTCAAGTGAGTGAGAACCTCCTCATTGATCACCTCCTGCCATAAGAAACTCCCTACCATCGCCACCAGTGGGGAGGGGCTCCCCAGCACCCGCCTCCATGCAGGGAAGTTGAGGGGCCCTCGAGCACACAGACGCTGTCCTCCACGGGGCCTGCATGTGGCGGTGGCCAGCATTTGCAGCAGGGACCGCAGGGGGGCAGGCTGCCCCGGTCTCCTGTACAGCATCCATTGCATGGTCCTCGCAGCCTTCCCTGGCAGTGGCTCTCCTGCCATCAGCTCTCCTCCTCGGATGAGGAACCTGAGACACAGAGATTCAGTTCCTTGCCCAGGACTTCACAGCTGGCCAGTGTCAGACCAGGCTCATGGCCCCTGGGCTGTAGGCCCAGCAGAGAGAGACCCGGTCCACGGCCTCTGTCATGACTAAGCAGGAAGCTGGGACCTATTGGCACGGCAGCTGTCAGTCATGCTGTGACAGCCAAGAGTGATTCCCCTCCCCCCCCTCCCCCCCGCCACACACACACACACACACAGCATCCCCAGCAGAGGAGGAGCCTAGCACGCCGCCTGGGAAGCAGGATCGGGGAGTAGAAGGAAGAGAAACCTGAGCTTACACAATCCACCTTAAGAACGCGGCTTCCCAGAGTGGAAACAAAGACCTCCAGGGATGCACTGCCCTCCCCCCCCCCCCCCCCCAGTCCCTGCCAAGCAGCCACCCAGGGAGCGATGTTTGATATTCGCACGGGCTCGCACACACAGCATTGTTGCAACTTGCCCTCGGGCGTCCCCCTCCACCCTCCACCCCATCACAGGACAGGAAACAAGTCCTTCACCCCTTTCTTCCCAGCACGCGGGCTAGGACAAGAGGGCTGCTAGTGGAGGCCGGAAGGTTGTACCAGGAGCCACTGCCTGGAACTCACCACTGAGGATCAGGAGTGGGTCTCACCTGGAGAAATGCATCTCCGAGAGATTCCCAGGAACTTCCCTCTCCTCCCCTCACCTCTCACATTCTTTCCCAAGCCCCTCCCAGCTGCTTGGCCCTAAAGGAGAGGCCATTTTTGGGCAGAGATGCAAGACAGCTCGCTTTCTGCATGAGGGTGACGGTGGTGCCCAGGCCCCCAGCTGGACTGGTCCAGCCAACCCTTTGGAGCCAAAAGGAGAGGGCAGACCCATTGCACAGATGAGAACACTGAGCGGAATGGGGAAAGGAGAGCCCACCCAGGCCAGGCTGGGATCCACGGCATGTCCAGCTGGGATCCCTGCTGTCCACCTGAGTCCTGGGCCATCCTGGGAGACAGGTGGGTCCTCTGAGCAGACGAGGGGACCTGGGCATGGAGGCTTATGTTACAGACAGAGCTAATGTTATGCCCAGATTTCAAGATCCCCAAAGACCACCAGGGAGCCGAGTCTGATGCAAAAGCAAAGAGCCTTTATTCAAGCTTGAGCTTGGCTCTCTGCCTCCATCGACGCATCGGCAGGATGCAAAAAGAGAGTGAGTTTCAAAAACACAATGATTTTATAGGGCTAGGGGTCGGGAGAAGGGGCATACTCGGACCGCTGAGTTGGCTGATTCCTGTTGGTTGGGTGAGGGCTGGGGCTAGTGACGCAAAGGCAGGGTGCAGCTAGGGTCTGGTTACACAAAGACAGGATGTGATCAGCATACGTTTTGGCCTTAGGTTAGTTCCCTTTGTATTCCCATTGGCTGAATTAAGGGTGGGCTGAGTAACTGACACATCCTGTGGTTTTTCTCAGAAGAGGGAACACAGTTACACAAGATGGAGGACACGGTACAAAGTGGAGTCAGTCCTGCTCTGCCCTTTCAGCCCATCTCCTTCCGGATGGCTCCATGGCTGGATCTCCCGTTCGGTGTAAGCTGTGTGGTTTCAGTCAGGGCCGTGAAGCCTAGAGGCAGGCAGGTCCCACGTGCATCAGTGAGTTCAGCTTCCTGGGACGCCCCTAAGCTCCGTTCCTGAGGAAATCCTCTCTGGGCACCCACGGGCCTGGAGCTGGTAGTCCTTCCCAGGAGAGGACCAGGGACCCCTGGGGAGGCATGGGCCAGGCTGAAATGAGACGCGCGGGCTCCTCTGGGGGTCCCTGTGTACACCCTCCCCTCCCGGGCCCTGCACTGGGCTGGCCTCATCTCTCTCCTCCTCTGTCTTAGCACAGCTCTCTCTCTGTCCCCTCTCCCCCGCCTCCCTGACTCTGATCTTCTTTCTATGTCTTCCCTGCTGCCTCTTTGGGTTTCTCTCTGCCTCTGTCTCCCTCCCTGCCGGTCCCTTCATTGTAGCCAAGACTCAGTAAACTCGAGGCTGTTTCCCCTTTGTCCCTGACCCCAAAACGGAGCAAGGCCTGCAGCTAAGCCAACAGAGAGTTCTAGAAAACTCCTCTGCCACAGGGAAGGGGGTGCACCTTTTCGCCTAAAGCCGTGGTCGGCAAACTGCACCTCAGAAGCCACATGTGGCTCTTTGGCCCCTTGAGTGTGGCTCTTCCACAAAATACCACGGCCTGGGTGAGTCTATGTTGAAGAAGTGGCGTTAGAAAAAGTTTAAGTTTAAAAAATTTGGCTCTCCAAAGAAATGTCAATCGTTGTCCTGTTGATATTTGGCTCGGTGGACTGATGAGTTTGCCCACACCTGGCCTAGACCATCTTCTCCGGGTGCTGAGAACATTCAATAAAATGCTGTTTTAAAGTGAGCGGTGAGGCTCAGTGGTTGAGTGTCGACCTCTGAACCAGGAGGTCACGGTTCGATTCCCGGCCAGGGTACACGTCCCGGGTCGCAGGCTCGATCCCTAGTGTGGGGCGTGCAGGAGGCAGCCGATCCATGATTTGCTCTCATCGTTGATGTTTCTGCCTCTCCCTCTCTCTTTCTCTCCGAAAGCAATAAAATATATATTTAAAAAATAAGAAAACAAAGTGGCCAGCTCAGAGCTGACACTGCAGCGTCCTTCCCCTCCTCTTGCAGGTGTGAGATGCGTGAGTATGGCGGCCTCAGAGCGAACCAGAAGAGGTCCCCCTCTGTCAGCTCCTGTCTCATTCCTCGAGGCCCGTCGTCTCTCCAGGCCCCGCATCCCCCCCAGAAATGAAGGACTTGAACCTCAGAGCTTCCCACCGGCCACCTGGCAGAACGAGTCTGTGACCACAGGAGGTTCTCTGGGCTTTGGGGTCTGCCTCACACCAACGCCTCAGCTCCACACAGCGATGCCAGCGTAGAAACGTTTCTCTTTTATCCCAGCAGCAAGGCTAAGAGGCAAGGGGCCCGTGGCACATCCCCATGAGAGATGAGACGCAGAGGCCCAGGGAGCTGGCATCATGGCAGGGGCTAGGGAACCCTCATTCAATGGGTTCCCAGCTTGGTGCATTGCCACGCTTTCTCCTTTTCTCCTGAAAAGTGACATAAAAACCATAAGACCACGGGGCAGGGTCCTGGCCGGTGTCGAGTCCACGGCTCCACCTGAGTCCTGTCGGAGTCCTCACTGCACTCTGGCTGCTCTGAGAGCGACAGAAAGGCGAGCTCTCGCAGCCTCAGCGCCTCCCTCCCTCGCCACAGTCAGAAGTAAAAGTCCTGACTCATTTCTGCAAGACAGAGCCAAGGCAGGGAGGCACCCTGGATGGGGGGTGGGGGGGCGGGAGCAGCATGATTTTTTTGGGGGGGGGAGGGTGTCTCCTCCCAAAGCAGTTCCTTATTTGGGGAAAATGTGGCTGTGATTAGGGCTCCATTTGCATGAGGAGCTCTTGGGAGGGAAAAAGAACTTGTCACATTTCTCCCTCAGGAGTGTGTTCGCACCAGGAACAAGGGAGATGCCAACAGCGGCCCTCGTGTCACCAGGAGTGGCAGCTGAGCTGGGACTTTCCTCCTCCGGGCACGCTGCCCCTGTCTCCCCGGCACTGGCTGCTCTCTGGGGAGAGGGGGCCTCCTGTCACCAACACAGCCACCCGCCGCCCTCCGAACGCCGCGTCCTGTCTCGGCCGCAGGTCTGCGGAGCCCGTCTGCGGGATGACAGCCGCCCCTCCGCTCGGGGTGAGAACCGGGGAGCCAGGGCCAGCTGTTACGAAACGCACTTCTGGAAGGGAGCCGGGGCGGGGAAGGCGCCCCGCAGTCAGACTAGGACAGCCCTTCCCAAAAGGGGCTGAGCAAGACGCCACGTGATTCCAATCACAAAGGACACCCACCGGCTGTTGGCCACGACGCTGCCCGCCCGGCCAGGCTCAGCGAAATGTCTGCGCGGCGCCCTGTCCCCCAGAGGGCCAGGATGCAGAGGCCAAGGATGCCATGGAAGCCACGCAGCTGGCCTGCGGGGATCAGTCATTGCTAGTGCCAGGGACCCCGAGTCCAGAGGCACATGGACAATAATACAGATGGTCTCTCAAGCTGGGGTTTAGCAAAATGGCCCACGAGTGGCCCAGCCTACGTGGGTCAGTGGTTAAGCATTGACCTCTGAACCAGGAAGTCACGGCTCGATTCCCAGTCGGGGCTCATGCCGGGGCTGTGTGCTCCATCCCCAGTGTGGGGCGTGCTGCACCCCACTAGCCTCTGCCTGGCCTCCGGGGTGCACAGGAGCCACACCCCGGACCTCGGGCTCTCCAAGACCAGGCCGGTCCTCACTGCTCTGGCACTCACACAGGGTGTAGTTTGCAGACCATCTCACAGCTCTCAAGGCCTTAGACATGGAAACTGCACAGGCCCCCAGCTGTTCCCTGGCCACAGCTCCCAGGGGGACGTTTCACCATGTGACACAGGAAGTGGCAGGGAGGCCCTGTTTAGACTCTGTGGGGATGTGTTTCAAGACGGAACTGCCGGCAGGAAATGAGGTAAATGCCTCTTCCGGTCAAGGACAGGGATTTGATGATGCCGCCACCAGCAGGGCAGGGAGCAAGCATCCTGGGGGGCCAGCACCCTGTGGTGCAAGAGGAGTTGCCGCAGGGGCGCTGGCATGCTACTGTGTGCAGGGCAGCCAGGTGTATGGCAGAGCTGGCCACCAGCTCAAGGTCAAGGCCACAAAGCTGAGCCCGATGGGTCTATGCGGTGTCCCAGCCCCTCGGAGATGCAGGCCTCACTGCTCCCCAGTGAGGACCGAAAGGAACCCCTGACCCAGTCCCCGGGCCTCTTTAGAGCCATCCTAGCTACAGGGAGGTCTCGCCCCGGAGTGTGGGTTTGGTCATACTCCACCAAGGCTTGGGCCTTAATTTTTTTATTGATTTCAAAGAGGAAGAGACACAGCGAGAGAGATAGAAACATCAACGATGAGAGAGAATCATTGATCGGCTGCCTGCTGCACACCCCACACTGGGGATGAAGCCCACAGCCCCGGCATGAGCCCCGACTGGGAATCAAGCCGTGACTTCCTGGTTCAGAGGTCAATGCTTAACCACTGAGACACATAGGCTGGGCCACTCGTGGGTCATTTTGCTAAACTCCAGCTTGAGAGACCATCTGTATTATTGTCCATGTGCCTCTGGACTCGGGGTCCCTGACACTAGCAATGACTGACACCTGCAGGCCAGCTGCATGGCCTCCATGGCACACTTGGCCTCCGCCATTCCCCCTGAACCCTACTGCCCACAGAAGGCCCTCCTGGGACTGCAGCTTTCTCTGTCCCCCCATCTGCTCGTATAGCCCCATCCCACAGTGACCACACTGTTCACACCGGTCCAGGGCAGCTCGGCCAAGTGCTGGCTGGGCCTCCTTTCTGTTGGAGAACTCCAAGACTCTGTCCCCCAAATTCAGCTCCCCAACAGGACAGTGAAGCCCAGGGGTGAAGTTCAGGGCAACAAAGACTCGGTCCTGTGTCTCTGAGAAGAAGCTCAGCCCAAAACTCCCAGAGGCCTCGGTGTCCTTCACCACCAGCCCCAGTGTGGTGCTTTCTTAGCATTTCTCTCCCTTCCCCGTCAGCTCCTCATACCACCGGCCATTCCTCCATCATGGCCAGTGTGCAGCCACCGTAGCGGCCAATGCCACTCCAAAAAAGGCAGGAAATAGATAGATAGATGGATGGATAGATAGATAGATAGATAGATAGATACCATATTTTCCGGCATATAAGACGACTTTTTAACCCAGGAAAATCTTCTCAAAAGTCAGGGGTTGTCTTATACGCCAGATGTAAAAATACCATAGCTTGCAGTTATGATGGGCGTTGCTAACTCGCCAGGGACTTGCCTGGCCCTTGCTCTCTCTCTATTGTTTGTTATCTTCCTCCTGTCATCATCAGTTCCAGTCGTCTCATAGGCCGAAAAATAAGGTAGATAGACAAACAGAATGAAAACAAAATTTGGGGTCCGGGAGGATGTCACCAGCACTTGCCCAGAGACAGGGGGGGCAGCTTCCAAAGGAACAAGCATCCCTGTAGGGCTGAGCCCACGAGCATTTCCTGGGGGGCTTCGGTCAAGTCCTTCAAGTGTCTGTGGCCCAGAGGAGGCTGGAAACCAACGCAGGAGGGGGAACAGGAGGAGGAGGAGGCAGAGAGAGTTGAGAGTGTTTGTTTGTCCATCCATTTCGTCAGCCCTCCGCTCAGCACTACTCACCCAGGGCCTGCTGGGCGCCAGACCCCTCGCTGGACGCTGGGCACCCAGCGGTGACTGAACACCACCCCGTGGCACTTACAGTCTCCAGTGGGAACAGGTACCAACCAGAAGCGTACAAATAAATGTAAAAAATGCCAGCTCTGCTGGCAGTAGCAAGCAGCCTGCTGTGACAGAGACAGAGGTCGTGACCGGCTGCCGCCAGATGTGACAGGGTCTGGATCGGGCCAGCCAGCTCGTAGCCTGGCCCCCAGGGAGCCCGGCATAAGGAGAGTGTGGCCGCGCGCCAGCCGGGAGGCTACGGCCGGTCAGCCCGCAGCCACGCCCACAGCTGCTTCCCATGCCCAGACCCTGATGTGCCACTCTCCGCTCGGAAGACATGGCCCCCTGGTTGCTGGAGGGGAATTACCCATCAGAGCCACACGATGCCAGTGCCAGTGCCCGTGCGTGGCTCTGCCCACGTGATACAGGCAACATTTATGATGTGGAGGGAAGAGGAAAGTGTTCTGGTGTGTACCAGAAGCTGCCAGGGTGCCCTGGAGAACCCACTTAAGCAAACACTTGTGTGGCATTGGAACAGGCTTGGAGGCAAGACCCCCTCGAGGGTTTAAAACCCAGTGGCCTGCCGAAACCGGTTTGGCTCAGTGGGTAGAGCGTTGGACGGCGGACTGAAAGGTCCCGGGGTTCGATTCCTGTCAAGGGCATGTACCTTGGTTGCGGGCACATCCCCAGTGGGGGGTGTGCAGGAGGCAGCTGATTGACGTTTCTCCCTCATCGATGTTTCTGACTTTCTATCCCTCTCCCTTCCTCTCTGTAAAAAAAATCAATAAAATATATTTTTAAAAATTAAAAAAATAAAATAAAAACGCAGTGGCCTGTGCCCCGGAAGGCTTCCTCTCCATCCTGACACCCACCCCCTACCCCGCATCCCCTGGTTTGCAGTAGGTTCCTCAGGGGCCTCCCCGCCTCTAGGACCCCCGTCCACTCTCAGTGTCCTCCTGGCGACCACAGAGAACTCTGCAGCACAAAATCCAACCTCCGCACTCCGGCCCCACGCCCACCGATGCCTCCTTCAAGCCATCACGATAGGGTCCACAGCCTTTCACCCGCAGCTCGCTGTCTCCGCAGCCTCCCACCTGCTCCCAGTCTTTGGCTCCCACCCTGCTCCTCCGGCCTCTCCTCTGAGCTGCAGATCATTGGCTGCTGCTCTGGCATCTCCACTGGACGGTCCCCAGGTGCCTCCAACTCTGTGTGGCTGGGACCAAACTTGTCACCTCGGCCCCGCCCTCCCCAAACTTCCCCTTCCTGGTTTGGTTACCAGACCCACCCCTTCGCAGGGAGCCCATCGACCGAAAGCCCCCAGAACACCCTTGCTCCTCGGGCATGCCTCGTGTGGCTGAGGAAACACGCAGAGGACTCGGGGACCCCTTTAAAGGAATCTGTGTTTTCTCTACCAGCAATGTCTGCACCCATCCGAGACAAGCAATCACACGCACACACATGCACACACACGCACACACATGTACACACACATTCACATGCACACGTGTACACACTCTCTTACACACAGGCACACACTCACGCATGCATGCACACATGCTCACACACATACACACACTCACACATACACTCACACAGGCACTCAGATGCATGTGCATGCGCACACGCGAGCGCGCGCACACACAGGCACACAGGCACGTGCACACGCGTGCACACATGCTCACACACATATACACACGTGCGCACGCGCGCGCACACACACACACACACACACACAGGTGGGCACGCACGGGAATGGGAAGCTGCAGTCCCAGGAAATGCTCCGTGCTTGCCAACCTGGGGGAGTCTAGGCAGCTCCCTGCCCACCTCCCCGAGAGCCAGAGCCTAACTTCCCACCCCCCTCCCTGGGCGGGAGGGGTCCCTGCTCTGGGAGCTACAGATCACCCCCCCATGCCTCTTCCAGGAGGCCGTGCCAACCCCACCTTCAGGGCCCTGACGTCTAGCTCAGGCGCCAGCACCCACGCTCACTCAGGGGTCTCTGGGCTCCTGTCTGCAGCTGGCTGGGGCAGCTCCACCTCCCCCACAGGGTCCCCACCAGTGCTCCCGGGAGAGCGCGGGGCCACCTGGGGGATGGCCGAGAACAGATCCTGGGGCTCCACCCCCCACCCGATGCTGGGGCCCAAGAATTAGCTTTTCTAACCAGCTTCTGGCTGTGCCCTTGGCCACGTGACCTCACCGTTTCACAGTTTCGTCTGACTCACTCGAATGTTCCTGACCCCATATCCCGGCTTCCTCGGTGCCCTGCCCCTGTGTTAGGACGGACATGTTGAGGCTCTTGGAGAAAATTACTGCCTGCTGGGGTCCACACAGGACTCCGATCCTGCACAGCAGCTTCCTGTGACCTTGCCCGGGGTTCGGCTTGACCTTCCCCACCCACTCTGGTGACAGAAGCTGCTGGGCTCCCCAAGTCTCTCCCCCACCCCCGGGCCTTCTCTCAGCACCTCCTCTCTGACCAGCTTAGGCAGGCCAAACCCCGTCCATTCCTGGGCAAAGGTGGCGTCCAACTTCTCTCACCTGTGCCCTTTCTTTCTACCATCAGATGTCACCTCCTCCAAGAAGCTTCTCGGTCCACACCCCTTAGCCTCAGCCATTCGGCCCCGGGTCTCAGGCTGCTGGGAACTCCTGAGAGAGCTCAGGGCCCTGGGGGGCAGGACGGCTCTCCACCTCCACTGCCCACACAGTGCCCGGCCTGCGCACTCCAGAGATTTTGGAGAGAACGGAGCGGACAAAGGTGTAAGGCGGGGGTTGTAGCTTTTACAGCAAGAAAAGCCAAATCCAGTGCCTTCATCATGGAGGTGAGGGCCTACGACTCAGAGACGTGAGGGGACTGGTGTTGGCTAACATGGCATTTAACACGGGGCCTCTGAGCAACTTCTCTCGCTTTTGATTTTAAGCTTCATGACGCTATAAGCTGAGGATGACTGTGTTTCTGTTTTTTAAAAAATATATTTTATTGATTTTTTACAGAGAGGAAGGGAGAGGGATAGAGAGTCAGAAACATGGATGAGAGAGAAACATCGATCAGCTGCCTCTTGCACACCCTCCACCGGGGATGTGCCCGCAACCAAGGTACATGCCCTTGACTGGAATGGAAGCTGAGACCCCCCTCAGTCCACAGGCCGACGCTCTGTCCACTGAGCCAAACCTGTTAGGGCTATGTTTCCCTTTTTGCCTTGGCAGCTGACAAGCTCAGAGCCAAATTTCCAGCAAGTATAAGGGCAGCGTCTCATGGAATCAGCTCACCCCTGCTTTTCTCTCCTCTCTCTTTTTCCTTAGCTTTCTATTCCAGTCTCCTCCCTTACTAACTCTTTGCTCTTGTACTGTCTTTTGCATCCCTCTGGGTGTGAGATACGGTCTAAATAACTGAGCAGGGATGTAGGGAATGTGGTGGGACTGGGATCAGAGCCCCCTCTCCTAACCCTCTAGAACATTCCCTGTGCCCTCAAGAAGCTTATGACCAACAGGGTCTTCTGGGCCAAACCCTGAAGATCTGTCAAAAGTTGCCTCGCTTTATTTTTCCTGAACTCTGGACATTTCTCTGAGAACCTGGATGGACATTCTCCCAGCACAGCCCACCCTCAGCCGCCCATGGGCCGGTTTTCCCGGAGAACAGTAGGTGGAGGAGAAGAACGGCAGTGAGTGTCACTACCTTCCCAGGGCCTGAGGTTGGACTTGACCTTCCTCCTGGGCTGGGCCTGGGCTGCTGGAGCGACTCCCATGGTGAAGAGAGACCCGAGGGGACAGCAGGGCTGGAGGAGGATGGGCTGAGGCCACTGGAGTCTGACAGGGACATTGGCTAAGCAATGGCCTGTTTTGTGCATCGTCATAAACCACAGCATCTTCCACAAAGTGTCCGAGTGTTAGGGGGGGAGAAGGGCACACAGAATGGGACCCCGGGGCCCCCTTTCCTGCCACATTACAAACTCAGCTCGCAGTGTGGTGCTTTCCGGGGCCTCCGCCTCTCCCAGCGCTCGCCTCCGGCCCACCCACTGTGGCTCAGCGGCTGAGTGTCGACCCATGAACTCAGAGGTCACCGGTTCAGTTCCCGGTTGGGGCACATGCCCAGAATGAGGCCCGATCCCTAGTGGGGGGTGTACAGGAGGTAGCCCACCGATGCTTCTCTCTCACCAATGCTTACCTCCCCCTAGCCCTCTCCCTTCCTCCTAAAAAATATAAATATATTTTTGCCGAAACTGGTTTGGCTCAGTGGATAGAGCGTAGGCCTGCAGACTGAAAGGTCCCAGGTTCAATTCCGGTCAAGGGCATGTGCCTTAATTGCGGGCTCATCCCCAGTAGGAGGTGTGCAGGAGGCGGCTGGTCGATGTTTCTCTCTCATCGATGTTTCCAACTTTCTATCCCTCTCCCTTCCTCTCTGTAAAAAATTAATAAAGTATTTTTAAAGTATTTTTAAAAAGAAGAAGAAGAAGACTACCTCGCAGGTGACTGCTCAGAGCCTCCGGGCCTTGCCTAGGAGACACTCCCGCCTTCCGGAACCTCCCACCGCCTGGCAGCGGACGCGCCTCCATTACCCTCCACCCGCTGGGCCACCCCTGGCAGGAATGTCCTCCAAGGTGCCATCGAAAGACACACACTGAGATTCCCAGGAAACCCTGTTCTCAGGGCAACACCAGGGCACCGGAGCCTGGTTCCAGGCATCCCTGAGAGCCAGGTGAAGGCAAAAACCCCATCCGTCCCCTAGGCCAGTGGTTGGCAAACTCATTAGTCAACAGAGCCAGGTATCAACAGTACAACGATTGACATTTCTTTTGAGAGCCAAACTTTTTAAACTTAAACTATATAGGTAGGTACACTGTTATTAACTTAATTAGGGCATTCCTTCAATCGCACCGTACGCGCGCCCCCGCATGTGGTATTTTGTGGAAGAGTCACACTCAAGGGCCCAAAGAGCCACATGTGGCTCGCGAGCCGCGGTTTGCCGACCACTGCCCTAGGAGAAGTGCTTGGGGTCCTTCATAACCCCACAGCTCCCTCCTTCTCCACCTTCCATGCCACCTTAGGCTCAGCCTCACACACGTTCCCTGCAGATGCCATGTCCTGAGGTTTCTCTGGCTCCACCCGTCTGCCCCACCATCTTCTCCTGACCAACCCCACGCATCCTCCAAGAACTGGCTCCATCATCCATTCCTCCGACAACCTCACACAAACAGGCCGCAGTGACGTGAGCCTCGGGAGCGGCTGCCCTTGGGTCTCCCTCCACCACGGGAGCTGCCCCAGCAGCCCAGGCCCAGCCCAGGAGGAAGGTCAAGTCCAACCTCAGGCCCTGGGAAGGGGCAGTGCCCGCTTATCCACAAATGGCAGTGTCATGACGGGTGAACATCATGACCACAGACGTATACAACAAGCATCCCCCGATAAACCACACTCCGGGGGCCGTGTCATATTTGTATTCAAAAACGAGCCCGGCTGGCAACACTCAGTGATCGAGCATCGACGTATGAACCAGGAAGTCATAGTTTGATTCCAGGTCAGGGCACATGCCCAGGTTGCAGGCTCCATCCCCAGTGTGGGGCGTGCAGGAGGCAGCCAATCAATGATTCTCTCTCATCACTGGTGTTTCTCGCGCTCCCTCTCCTTCCCTCTCTGAAATCAATAACAATATGTGTAAAAATTACAATAAAGTTGTTTTGTGCGTAAAAAAGTATTTCTATGAATTCGACACTGGCTTCCGTGAGCAGGCGAAGTGGAGAGGAGACCTGCCCACCAGCCTGGGCTGTGGAGCCGCGCCTCCAGAGGAGGGGCAGAGTGAGGTCAGGCTAGCCTGGGGGAAAGCGGGAAGGGCACTGGCACAGGGAGAACAGCATGTGCAAAGGCCTCATTTTAACACATGAGTTTCATGTCCAAGGTCACAGCTCCCGTCTGCCCCTGCCTCCAGGTCCCCAGTACCACCCACCACCTTGCCTCCAGAGGACCACTCACCACTGGCATTACCACACTCTTTAGTCCTGTGATGGGTTCAGTTAGCTTTGCCCACAGCTTTGTAAATATCCTTTACTTAAACTCTCGGCAGTCACCCCTTCTGAGCATGTCATGTACCCCCCCTCCCACGCCAGGACCCAGACTTCCATTGCTTACAACCTTGATTCATCTCCTCCACTAGCGAAGAGAAAGTTCATCGGTGTTATATAGAAATATTAGAGGCCTGGTGCATGGAGTCCGTGCCTGGGTAGGGTCCCTAGGCCTGGCTGGCAATCAGGGCTGATTGAGGGTTCTAGCTGCTGGCCGGGGCCTCCTTGGTCATCAGTGCACATCACAGCAAGCAATCAGTCTCCTGGTTGAACTCCTGTGGGGACAATTTGCATATTAGGCTTTTATAGAGAGAGACTAGTGGCCCAGGGCACAAAATTCGTGAATGGAGGGGAGTGTTCCCTCAGCCCAGCCTGTACCTTCTCTAATCGGTGACCCTTTGGGAAATGTCTGACTGCTGGTTTAGGCCTGATCCTGAACCAGCGGTCGGACATCCCTCTCGGAATCTTGGACTGCTGGCTCCTAACTGCTCATCTGCTTGTCTGCCTGCTTGCCCCTAACTGCCTCTGCCTGCTGGCCTGCTCTCATCCCCAACTGCTCTCCCCTACTGGCCTGATCTTGCCCCAAACTGCCCTCCCCTGCCAGCCTTATCTCGCCCCCAACTTCCCTCCCCTGCCAGCCTTATCTCACCCCCAACTGCCCTCCCCTGCCAGCCTGGTGGCCCCCAACAGCCCTCCCCTGCCAACCTGATTTCATCCCTAAATGTCCTCCCCTTGCCAGCCTGGATGCCCCCAACTGCCCACCCCTGCTGGCCTGATCTTGCCCCCCAACTGCCACCCCCTCCAGGCCAATTTGGCTCTGATTGGTTGGTTTCTATGCCAGTTTGCGTCAAAAACTCTGCCTCAATTGAAACCAGTTTGGCTCCATGGATAGAGCATCGGCTTGTGGACTGAAAGGCCCCAGGATCGATTCTGGTCAAGGGCATGTACCTTGGTTGTGGGCACATCCCCAGTAGGGTCTGTGCAGGAGGCAGCTGATCAATGTTTCTCTCTCATTGATGTTTCTGGCTTTCTATCCCTCTCCCTTCCTCTCTGCGGAAAATCAATAAAATATACATATATTTTTTAAAGTTCCGCCTCCTAGCAGCCACTGGCTCCTCACACTTCACCCAGATTTGGTTCTGATTGGTCAGTTTCCATGCCAGTCAGCATCTCTGGGCCTAACAATAGGGCCTGATCAGAAAGGCAGGGCTGATCAGCAGCCCCAGTGGAGACCAGGAAAGAAATGGAGGCACAGCTGCTGGCCAGACCGGGAGTGAAAGAGAGAGGCAAGTGATGATCAAAATCTGCCACAGAGGCAATGGATTAGCCCCTGCTTCTCTCTTCAGACCTCTCTCTGGCTCTGATTCACAGCCCTCTCAGCAGTCAGCGCTGGGTTGCTGACTGCAGGACTGACTTCCGATTAGTCAAGCATCAGTTGTTACTGATCATTACGATCCAGGGTTTTTATATATTAGGATAGCTGACTGTTGTATATTGACTTTGTATCCTGCAACCTTAGTAAACTAAGTATTAGTTCTGCTGGCTCTTTTGTCAGTTCTTTGGAGTTTTCTATACAGAAGATAATGTCATCTGGAGAGTTTTACTTCTTCCTTTCCAATTTGTGTCTCCTTTCTTTCTTTCTCCTGCTTTATAGCATTGTCTAGGACCTCACAAGTGGTAAAGGTAGATAGCATTGCTTTGTTGCTGATCTAAGGGGAAAGCTTTCATTTTTTCACCATTAAGTATGATGTTAGCTGTAAGTAAGCTAATGTGAATTTAGGAAGTTCCTTTCTATAACTAATTTGCTGAGAGTTTTAATCATCACTAGGTATTGAATTTTGTCAAATATATTTTCTGTATCTGCATTGCATCGAGATGATCATATGATTTTTCATTTAAGTCTGCTAACATGATAAATTACATTAATTGATTTTTTAATTTCTGGAATAAAACTCACTTTGCCATGATGTATTATCATTTTATATATGACTGAATTAATTGGCTAACATTTTGTTAAGGACTTAGTCCAAGATGGCTGACAGGAATATTAATCTTTAGTCTTCGTTTTTTGTAATAACAATTGTATATCCAAATGCAAAAGAAAATAAACCTCAACCCTACCACAGAAAAGAGACTCTATTTTGTGTGGTTCACATGTCAGGACCATGCTAGCCTCATAAAACAAGTTCCATTAGTCCTTCCTCCTGTTTAGAGAAAGAGTTGGTGCATGAATAGTATATTTCTTTCTTTAATGGTTGATAGAATCCCCCGGTGAAGCCTGGAAAGTTTTTCATTTGTTTGATTTTTGTGGGGAAGCTTTTAACTATAACATTTAATTTCTTTAATAGATATAGAGCTATTTGGGCTGTCTATTTTTCTTGAGTGAGCTTTGGCAGTTTATTTCAAGGAATGTGTCCATTTTATGTAAGCTATGGAATTTACAGGCATAAAGGAGTGAATAGTCTTGTCTTATTATTTTAATACTAGAGGCCTGGTGCACCAAATTTGTGCGGGGACGGGAGTAGGAGGAAGGGAGGCGGGTGTGTTACCCTCAGCTCAGCCTGCACCCTCTCCAATCTGGGACTCCTCAAGGGATGTCTGACTGCCCGTTTAGGCCCAATCCCACCGGGTCCACCAGGATTGGGCCTAAATGGGTCGTCGGACATCCCTCCAGGACTGCTGGCTCCCAACTACTCACCTGCCTGATTGCCCCTAACCACTTCTGCCTGACAACCCAATCACTCCTCTGCCAGCCTAATCAATGCCTAACTGCTCCCCTGTTAGTCCAATTGCCCCTAACTGCCCTCCCCTGCCAGCCCGGTCACCCCTAACTGTCCTCCCCTGCAAGCCTGGTTACCCCCAACTGCCTTCCCCTGCAGGCCCGGTCTCCCTGAAACTGCCCTCCCCTACTGGCCATCTTGTGACATCCATCTTGTGTCCCCATGGGGGTGGCCATCTTGTGTGTTGGAGTGACGGTCAATTTGCATATTACTCTTTATTATATAGGATTGGTCAGCCATGTAGCGATGTCCTCTCTTTCATTCTTGACACCAGTAATTTGAGTTTTCTCTCTGTTTTTCCTCACCAGTCCAGCCAGAGACTTATCAATTTCATTAATCTTTCAAAACACTCAGATTTGGTTTTATTCATTTTCTCTATTATTTTTCTCTTTTCTATTTTAATGCTTTCTGATCCATCTTTGTTATTATTTTGAGTTTAGTTTGCTCTATTTTTTTCTAATTTGTTTTTAAGTAGGATATTTTATAACACTGATTTGAGGGCTTCTTTCCTGTATAAGCAATTAGGGCTAGGGGTTTCTCTCTAAGCACTCTTCAGTTATGTTCCACCGATTTTTGATGTTTTGTTTACATTTTCATTCACTTCAAAATATTTTTTAAATGTCCTTGTGGTTTCATCTTGGATGCATGAGTCACTAAAAAGTGTGATGTTTACTTTGGGAATATTTTGGGAAGTCCCCAGATCTTTTTGTTATTGACTTCCAGCTCAGTTCTACTGTGGTCAGAGAACATATTTTTATAATTTCTAACCACTGACATTTATTAAGGCTTGTTTTTATAGCCCAGAATATGGTCTGTGCTGGTGACTGTCCCTTTTGCTCTCAAAAACAATGTGCCTTTCGCTGTGGTTGTTGGGATGTTCCCTCGATGTCAATGAGGTCACATGAGCTTCTAATGCTGGTGGATGGTGCTGTCTTCCACATCTTTTTTTCATTTTCTGTTCATTCGCTCTTCCAAGTGTCCAGAGAGGACTACTGTAAACTCCAACTGTAACTGTGAATTTACCTGTTTCTCTTTTCAGTTTTATCAGTTTTGCCACATACAGTTTAGTTTGTTATTAGGTACCTAGACACTTAGGATCATCACATTGCTTTGTGAACTGCATTGCTGTAGGTATGCTATTCAGGCTTATCTCAGACCCTCTTATAAATGACTAGGGGCCCGGTGCATGAAATTCATGCACTGCGGGGGTGGGGGGGGTGATCCCTCAGCCCAACATGCCCCCTCACACATACTAGGAGCCCTCTGGCTGAGGCTTTAGGCCTTGGGAACCCAGCCATCGCCCTGCAATGGGGCAGATGGCTGGCTCCATCCCAGCCCCGCCCCCCCACTCCTCCGGCCGGGGCCTTAGCTCCAGCCAGCTCACCCCATGCTAGCATGGGCCTCAGCTCCGCCCACCCAGGCCCGAGCCACCTCGACCACGCCCCCACGCTCGGGATTGGCTGGTGGGTGTGGCTGGTGGGCGTGGCCTGTGGGTGTAGTGAAGGTCCAGTCAAATTTGCATATTACTCTTTTATTAGATAGGATTCTCAACTCTTTTGTCTCCAGCCCATTTAGGTGGAGCAAATGATCCTGCAGTTCATTATCTTACTGATTCCATTTTCCAAAGCAATTACTAAGGGGGGAAATGGTAAGCAAAAATTAAAAACTAAAGCTATTCTACCAATACATTCACCATTATGAGACTAGAAACCATTACAAGCCATATACATTCAAAGACCACATTCCTAATTCGATAATCGCAGAGTTTCCTTACCTACACCTTGCCTCTACAGGAATGTTGCAATAGGTCAGGAAGGCGGACTTCCTGATGGGATGACCACAGAAAGTCCTTAGTAAACTCCAGTAACGCACTAAATTTAATTTATGAGAAGTATGTTTGGTGACTCGAAATAACTCAATGAATATTTTTAAACAAATATTTAGGATACATTTGGTTGTTCATGTCTTTTGAACGATTGCCTTTTTTTAGATTTTTAAAAATTGATTTTTAAAGAGAGGGCAAGGGATGGAGAGAGAGATCAATGTGAGAGGAAAACATCGTATCAGCTGCCTCCTGCACACCCCCAAAGGGAGCTGGAACCCACAACCCGGGCATGTGCCCTGCCTGAAGGGAGTTTCAGTAGTCGTAAGACATGAGTATTAAGTAGGAAGTAGACATCAGCCATACAAAACAACAAAACTTAGTAAGATTGTGCGTCACTCACTGCTAAGAGCTGGGCGGGCCCTGGGATTGTAATCAGTGTGTGACTTTCAGGAGCCCCTTGCCTCCCACAGAGGACCACACACTGAGAAACAGGACCCCACAGGAGATCCGTAGCAGAAGCTGCTCCCAGAGTCGTGAGGGAAACACTCTGCCTCCTCAACGCTGTGGCTGCCTCCACCCTGGTGGTGACTCACACGCTGTCCCTTTTCTCTCTGGCAGCCAGGAGGCTCGGAGCCACCCTTCCAAACAAGCATTACCACCTTGTGCTCTGAGTGCTTTCATTCTTCTAATCAAATCGACATTTGTCCTCACTATTTATATTGTTCTCATTTATTAGAGAACAATAAGAGATCTATTATTAGATCTATTTATTAGATCTATTTCTCTTTTTTTAATATATATTGATTTTTCAAAGGGAGGAAGGGAGAGGGATAGAGAGTTAGAAACATTGAGGAGAGAGAAACATCGATCAGCTGCCTCCTGCACACTCCCTACTGGGGATGTGCCCGCAAGGTGCATGCCCCAGACCGGAATCGAACCTGGGACCCTTCAGTCTGCAAGCCGACGCTCTAGCCACTGAGCCAAACTGGTTAGGGCTATTAAGTCTATTTCTTATCAGCCATCTTTTTCTTTCGTGTGTGTGTGTGTGTGTGTGTGTGTGTGTGTGTGTGTGTGTGTAACCAAGCCCTGGCTCGAATCAGTAAATGCATGACTGCCTGAGGGTCGCTTCTGACACTCCCCCAGGCATGCTTGCTACATCCCCCACATCCCCCACACAGCTCTGCACCCTGTTAGCCCACCCCGGCCCCTGCCAAGCAGCGGGAAACACCCTCGCATCCCCACAAGCCCAACTCCTTTCAGTTAGAGCAGTGGTCGGCAAACTGCGGCTCTTTGGCCCCTTGAGTGTGGCTCCTCCACAAAATACCATGGCCTGGGCGAGTCTATTTTGAAGAGGTGGCGTTCGAAGAAGTTTAAGTTTTAAAAATGTGGGTCTCCAAAGAGATATTTGCTGTTAATATTTGGCTCTGTTGACTCATGAGTTTGCCGACCGCTGAGTTAGAGGAGAAACCGTGGGCTTCCTGCTGGCCTTCCCAGCCTTGGGACACGGGGGACGCAGCCAGGCCTGGTGGGCGTGAGGGGACGACGAATGAGGAGCCATCCTGACCAGGACCCCTGTCACCGTAGAACCCGCTGCCAGGGAACGTCCTGTGCCTTCTCCTGGAGCCTCAGAGGGGCCGGAGTCCCCACGAACATGACATTGTAATCTCAGTGATGTTTTATTTATGGGGAGGGGTGCTAACAAACAAAGATGATTGCTTCTGAGCCACTCTCCTTTCCCGAGGTAATTAACACAAGGAATGCTGCAGGGGGAGGGGCGGGGCGGGGCGCAGAGTGCAGACCCTTCTGCAGGGGAAGCTGAGCTGCAGCACACACACCAACCCGCTTTATCTATGGCTAAACGTGCATCATTAACAGGCACTGGCAAACGTTATTCTAACTTTAAAAAAAAATCCCTCTAACTTTAAGAAAACGAGGGAGTGCTAGCACGTCAGGGGCGGAGATGTGTGGATCTGCAGCTGGGAGCGGGGTGGGCCTGGGCTCCCCGCATCTCCCGGGGCGGAACGTTAAACACGCTGACAAAGACGGCGGCCCAAGCAGCATTTGCAATCAGCTCCGTGTTGCCACGTGTGAGGCAGACCGCTGGCTTTTTAAAAAATTAAAATATGAATCAAACTCGGGTGACAAAGAAGTTCTACTTCTGGGGGGAAATCAAATACATCACGGAAAGGTCACCCAATTCATAGGCAAATTGCTGTTGGAATTTATTACTTGTTTGCAACACATGCTGTTGATCATCAGTAACTGCTAAATGCTTGGGCACCTCTGGCTGGATAAATAGATGGCTCCGTGAAGCACGCTGCTGCCGTGGGGTGGGGGTGGGGGGGACAGGAAAAAGCACCTGGAAAGCTAACGCCCGGCAGAGGGGGAGGGAAGGGGGGGACCAGCAGCTCAGATCCAACGGGAAAGAGGAGGAACATGGCAGGTGCATCCTCGCTTCCTGGGAAAATGGGAGCTGGGTCAGGAGGGAACCTTGGCTAGGTCCCCAGGGTTCGGACGGGAGGGGCAGCATGAGCAAAGCAGGATTCCAGGAAGGGCTCTCGATTTCCCGGGAACAGGGCCGTCATCGGAGGGCCGTGCTGGGGAAGCTGAGGCGGGCTGGGTCTCCCCATCGTTCACTTGGTTCTGTGCGTGATGCGCTCCTCCCTCTCAGACGTATGCCCAGACTGCAAGCTCTCATGAGTCTTTCCTTGTGCATCGCCTCAGTGACCCCTGGGCCCGCGTGCAGAGAGAGAGGAACAGACTGAGAAGGGACAGGACTGTCCTGAGAGAGGGTGGACTCAGAGCCAGAGGCTGGAGCTGGTGTGGACACACTGGAGTCAGACTTGACACCATCATCATTGCACACACCTGAGGCATCCTGCACGTAGCCCAGTAAACCCCTGCATCATGGCCCAGGGAACCCCTGCATCACGGCCCAGGGAACCCCTGCATCATGGCCCAGGGAACCCCTGCATCACGGCCCAGGGAACCCCTGCATCATGGCCCAAGGAATCCCTGCATCATGGCCCAGGGAACCCCTGCATCAGGGCCCAGGAAACCCCTGCATCATGGCCCAGGGAACCCCTGCATCACGGCCCAGGAAACCCCTGCATCATGGCCCAGGGAACCCCTGCATCATGGCCCAAGAAACTCCTGTATCATGGCCCAGGGAACATGGCCCAGGGAACCCAGGGAACCCCTGCATCATGGCCCAGGGAGCCCCTGCAGCAGCTCTTTTGGAATTTGTATATGAAAAGCATATTCCAGGCCCTGCCTCAGACCTGCTGACTCAGACTCTCTGAGCCTGTGACCGGGATCATATTTAAGAAGCTGGCTGACGGGTCCTCTCTGAGAGTGTGGGAGCTACCAGATGAAAGGTCTTCGGGAGCCTGTGGATCTATCTCCGGAGGCAACACGCATCTGGACGGGGTCACCGCTCCCCATGTCCTCAGAATGACCCAGGTTGGGTGCTGGACAGGAAGAAGCAATGTCTTCGCCCAGAGGTGCTCACAGCCTCTCAGGGTGTATAGCACCGGGCTGGGGGTCGGGAGGAGCAGATGCTGTAAGGAAGGGGAGACACAGAGGCAGGAAGAAAGAGACAGAGAAAGTGACCAGAGAGAGAGGTCAGGGAGACTCTGACAGATAGCAAAAGTGGAGGGACAGACAGGAGGGAGCATGAGAGGGAGGTTAGAAAACAGAGGGAGACCAGGGGATGTGAGTCACTCCCATCTGCCAAGCCTCCCAACCCCTCCTGCGAGTGAGGGGCAGACCAGGCCGGATCAGCACCCCACCTCCGGAGCTGGCTCCCTCCCCACATGTCAGCCACCCCCTGCCCAGCTGCCAGGCGCTCAGGGCTGTGCCAAGTGGGTGTCTCTGTGACTGTGCCAGGCGAGACTCCCCCAGGCGCACACACGGTGGGGGGGCGGGATGGAGAGAGCCTTGGCTGAGTCCAACCCCAATGCGGCAAGGCAAGTGACAGGCTGCCCAGTCCTCTGTGGAGTGGCGGGCGTGGGGGTGGGAGGCAGGGAGCAAAGAGGCTTGTGGGAGCGGGGGAGGGGGAGACTAGCTAGGAACTTGGGAGCTCAATGGAAAAGGAAAGAAAGCAATGGAGTTGTGTTGGGCCACCTTCATGTTCCAGGTGCCAGGTCCACCTCTTCTGTCTGACCCTCGAAACAGCTCTGCGACATACAGTACAGAGAGCTCTGAAATTGCAGGTGAGGAGACCGAGGCTGAGAAAGTGCAGAAGTCAGGCACGTAGCTGGTAAGAGGCAATGCTGAAATTCTGCTCAGCTTCAAGGGTGTCCAATTCTAAATTCCACGTTCTCGTCACTGCACTAAAAGTTTCCTAGTCTGTAAGAAGACAGAGAACAGCCCTAACCGGTTTGGTTCAGTGGATAGAGCATCGGCCTGTGGACTCAAGGGTCCCAGGTTCGATTCTGGTCAAGGGCATGTACCTTGGTTGTGGGCACATCCCCAGTAGGGTGTGTGCAGGAGGCAACTGATTGATGTTTCTCTCTCATCAATGTTTTCTAACTCTCTCTCTCCCTTCCTCTCTGTAAAAATCAATAAAATATATTTTTTTAAAAAAAGAAGAAGACAGAGAACAATACACAGCCTGTTTAAACAGTGCAGTGTAGCACCACCAGAGCCATCACAGGGACCTGGCTGACCACAGACAGGGAGGGGCAGACACAGTGGGAGAAGGGAGGGGAGCAGAGAAGCGTGGGCAGAGTCCTTGGATGACTTCATGGGATGGAGGGAGGTATCTCTTTATTTAATTCTATGCTTTATCATCTTCTAAAAAGTATTGCAGGGGGATTGCAGTAAGATCATATACATGATCCGACTGTCAACATAAAAAATCAAAAATAGTACAGAAGGAGAAATGCTTTTATAAAATCTCAAACTAATAGGGATGCTGTGAGGGAACATTAAATTTAACACTGAGCTTCCTGGCAGTTGTGGCAAAAAGGGAAATGCAACAAGTTACATGACTGCATGGTTCAAATATAAGATGAAACTTAACAACTTATCAGGAGTGATGTTTCTCTCCCAGTGCTAAGTCCTAGAAGTCATGGATAAGACTGCCAGATGAAAAATACCAAACACTTGTTATCTTATCTTGTTATACACACACGTATGTAAATATCCTATATAATAAAGAGGTAATATGCAAATTAACCCTCACAAGATGGCTTCCTTTGACCAGGCCAGCAGAGGGGTTAGTGAAGGACGACCAAATGACTGAACAAGCAGGCTGCATGGGACAACAAGGCCAGCCGAGGAGGAGGGGAGAGGGGGCAGTTAGGAGCAACCAGGCCGGCAAGCAGGTGAATGATTAGGAGCCAGTGATCCAGGATTGTGAGAGGGATGTCTGACAACCAGCAGTTGGACATCCCCTGAGGGTGTCCCACATTGGAGAGGGTGCAGGCTGGGCTGAGGGGTACCTCCCATGCTGTGCACGAATTTCATGCACCGGGCCTCTAGTATGTGTGTGTGTATATATATATATATATATATATATATATATATATATATATAACATATGTGTGTATAAGACAGTATAATTTAATTGTGTAGTATATAGAGAACTATATAACTATGCAACTATAGTTATATGTGTAACTAGTTGATATAGTTATATATGTTTATAGTATACAGTTATATATTATATACTCATATGGTATATAGTTATATATATTATGCATGTATGAGTGTGTCTTACCTCAAAGAAAGGGAATCCCTGAAAGCAAGAGAAATGGAAGCCAGAGAGATGAGAGCTGACTCTTCAGCTCATGGGTTTCAGACCCACAATTGAAACTAGAAACCAGAGTTCTGGCATCAGCCCAAGTGAGGCTGGAAAGCTGGAATGGACCCCCGGCATAAAACTGAGATTTTCAGGAGCTGCAACCATCAGCACAAACAGGACAGGGAACACCACACCTGCCAGGCAGCAGTGAAGATGCATGGCCTGCCTGGGACCACACATGGGTGGGACCCAGGTCCACACTTCTTTCTAGGACAACTGAAGGCCTTAGACCTATGGCCGGCAAACTGTGGCACATGAGCCTCATGTGGCTCTTTGACCCCTTGAATGTGGCTCTTCCACAAAATACCACAGCCTAGGGGAGTCTATTTTGAAGAAGTGGCATTAGAAGAAGCTTAAGTTTTAAAAATTTGGCTCTCAAAAGAAATTTCAATCGTTGTACTGCTGATATTTGACTCTGTTGACTAATGAGTTTGCCAACCACTGCCCTTAACTCCCACAAAAGCAGCCAGGAAATGCTCATTTTTATCACCATCACTAATCAGACTCATCCAGATGGGAAACCCACAACGATGAGCTTGCAATCTGAAATCACAAACCACCAAAGAACCAGATCCATGATAGTCCTTAAAACAGGAGAGAACTTGGAATGAGGGAAAGAGCTGAGCAAGGCTATAGAACTGCTGGGCTCCGAAGACACACACAACACCGTGTGTGTCAGTCAACACAGGGAAAACGTCTTTACCACGTTTTCTCTTGGATTCCTCAGTCGTGGTTGAGAGGATGACTAGGTTGACAAAGATTCCTTTGGTACCCAGCCTAGAAACGACCATTGATGGCAAATGATGACATATTCCAGTGAACCTTGATCTAAGTGTCTCTCTAGTGCAGTTGTGATGTTCTACCTGGAAATGAGGGAAGACAACTAGATGGCCCCATGGGCAATCCTTGCTGATAAGCATGGCCACACTCCGGGGAGAACCTGAGTCTTCTGAGGGGTTGGTTCATCGAATACAGAAACACATTCACAAGTAGTAATGAAGTGAGTGCTTGCCACGACTCGATGAGGTAGTGTCTTAGTCAGCTTGGCTGCCATAACAAAATGCTATAGACTGTGGGCCTTGAACAACAGAAATGTATTTTCCCACAATCACCGAGGCTGAAATCCAAGGTCAAGGTGCAGGTAAGGTAGGTTTCATTCTGAGTTCTCTTCACTAGACTTGTAGGTGGCCACCATCTCACTGTGTACTCACATGACCTTGTCTTTGTGCGCTCAAGGGGGTGGGTGGGAGAGAGCAAGCTCTCTGGAGCCTCTTCTTACAAGACACTAATCTCATTGTGAGAGCTCCACCCTCACGACCTCATGTAACCCTGATTACGGCTCAAGGCCTCAACTCCAAATACCATCACACCGGGTGTGTGGGGGCTGAGAGGGAGCTTCAACATATAAATTTGGGGAGACACAAACATTCAATCTATATCAGGTCATCTATTATTATCACCACTTTTACAGATGGGGAAACTGAGGCACAACCAGGTTAAGTGATCTGGCTGAGATCCCATGGCTCATAAGCAGCAGAGCTAAGCTGTAAACTTGGACAACTGGCACCCTGAGTGCAGGCTGTTAGTAGCTACATTGTGCCATTGCATGGCAGGGATTTATCTTTGAATTATCTTGACAACCTGGAGAGATAGGTATTATTAGCCCTTAACTAGTAGGCATCTCTAGCTTCCCACGCCAGAGAGAACCCCATCCCCTTCCCACCTATCTTCCCCTAGGAAGATACATGAATGGATGGATAAATGGATGGATAAGTAAATGGATGGATGAACGGATGGATGGATGGATGGATGTATGGATGGATGGATGGATGGATGGATGGGTGGGTGGATGGATGGATGGATGGATGGGTGGGTGGATATTCTATACATTAGGGTTTAGGAGAGAATCCTATTTTAGGTGGGGTGGTACTAGGTCCCAGCCAACTCTAGAATACTGCTTCTCCACTGTGTTTTTCCAATACCATGCATTTTCCCATGTCAGACCTTCTGCAAGACATGCCATTTCTTCCTTGCCTGCCCTCATCTTCCCAGTGACTCTTTACTCATCTTTCAGGGAGCAGCAGAATTTCCCTAACCAGCCTTCTGCGCAGCTGATTAGCTGCTCCATCTTCCAGAATCCTCTCACTGCCCACATTAGTCCATCCCACAGTCTTTTTCTCAGCATGCATTTCTCTGATTGAGCAAGGACCTGCTTGGAGCAGAGCCCAGGCCTAAGGCCCCCCAGTGTGCGTGGCCCTGGCAGCCAGCTCAGCCTTCACTCTGGGAATGGCATAGACCCTGAGTTCCACCTGTTTTGACAGCTTTAGAGCACCCAGAATGGTCGGTAGCTGGAATCCTATGAAATTGTTTTTGAAGGTTGTACAGTGCTGGCAATTAACGGAGCCTTCGCCTGCACGCCAGGAAGGCAGGATTTTCATCCTCCCTGGTTTGAAAGTTACATGAGTTTCATTATACATTTCATCACATTAACATTTAAAAAGTTCTGTTCGTCTAGTTTCTTCTCCTGGGCAGAAGGGGAATGTTTTCCAGCTTTAATTGCTGAACTTAGCGCTCGCGAGAGAGGGGCTCAGCCACCTGCTCTGGTGGCCCAGCCCAGGCTGGCGCTGTTGGGAGAAGGTGGACACCCAGTGACTTGCAAGGTGGCTGAAGACTTCTGCATTATAACCAGCAAGAAGAGGGGGTTTTCTGTTCAAGAACCCATGCTCACCCCCATTTTTGTAATCCAAATAGGGTACATTGTTGACACAACATCCCCATCCAATTCTGTTACTGTTTTCCCAGGGGGCCCTCTCCCCAGGGACCATCTATGTGAAGGCAGATTGAGTCCTTTCAGATCGCCTTCACTCTCATTATACACATGGGGACACTGAGGCCCTGACGCGGGAAAGGACTGACCTGAGGTGCTGGGACCCTAGTACCATCCCACCTAAAATACGTATTTCTCCCAAAACTTAATGTAGAGCATATCCACCCACCCACCCATCCATCCATCCATCCATCCATCCATTCATCCATCTATCCATCCACCCATCCACCCATCCATCCATCCATTTATCCATCCTATCAGCTCCCAGGACCAGACCAGGTACCTGGTCCATGGTTGGAGGCCCCGATGTAGGAAAGGACTGACCTGAGTCACTGATGGGATCGTGCTGAGAATTGCATCGAGCCTCTCCATTGACCACATGTGTAATCTCCAACCTTGACCTTCTCAGAAGGACAGCGGGAAGGGGCAGGCTGTAAGGGTGAATGAAGGGCATTCACTAGTGTTAGCACACTCATCCCAAACAATTTTGGGTACTCCACCTAGATGTTTGCTCCCCGACCCAAAGATGGAGAGAGTCTTCCCAAAATGAGCACATCCCCGTGTTTTCCAATCAGAAAGCAACAGGGCATTTCAATTCTGCTATCTGCACCATTTTCTGGGCGAGAAGAAACCCAAAGGCTCAGAGACCTGCATGTGAAAGCCATCCAGGGAAAGACGTGGAACCCAGGACCCATGGGAAAGAAGGGAATTCCTCTCTGGGAACTTTCATTCCCTAAGCCCCCAGGAAGCAGGGCAGGCCTTCCCCTGAATGGCACCAAGTCCCTTTCCGGTGCTGGAATTCAAATCACCCTTCTGTTCCTCCAGTGGTTGGGACACAGCCTTGGACAAATGGGGCCTTGTTTGGGGTGAAGACAGGACACAGAGGAACACGCTGCCCTGCTTCCTCAAAACTTCTTAGCAAGCATGGCGTGGTATTTGCATGTTTTTGGCAAAGTCTCCTTGCCAAGATTCTTGTGCTGCCTAGCTTGGCACCTGGTCCATGGTTGGTGCCCTGTGAATTTACAGAAAGTAACTTGGGTGGGATGTCTTCTGTGCCTTTAAGAGCAGGAAACACAAGAAGAGCGGCCAAGAACGCAGTGGGTCTTTGATCCCTTTGCACTCAGAGGGTTGGAGGGTGTGTGTGTGGGGGGGGGGAGGTGGGGGGGGAGTTCTCTCGTGCCCAGGACGAAGCCAAAGCTACCTTTGTGCCTGAGTGGCTGAAATCCAGCAGGACAGTGTCTTCTCCAATCTCCATCCTGTCAGCTCCCAGGACCGGACCAGGGAGAACCAAGTTAAAGGCTATTTCCTTCTGAAAGACCCTCTGGACCAGTGAGATCCTCCCTAAAGAGAGGGTCCTCAAATTGGGTAACATCTAGAACATGGAAGGGCAGGCAGTCCTCCTGTGTGACGTTTAAAACTCATGATGACAGAGATGCTAGCCTGACGTCCTTGCTTCACCGACAGGAAACCCAAGGGGACCTGAGTCAGAGCACAGGACCACTCAGGGCCTCTGTGTCCTTCATTCCTGATGCCTCGACCCCTCGCCCGATGGCTCTCACGGGGTGTTCCGGCAATGCTGGCTGAATTAAGCCGGACCCGAGACTTGTCATTCTCAGTGGTTTCTTCCAAATCCCTTCTTCGCAAGCCTGGCTGTGTATGAGAATCACCTGCGTCACTTCCAAAAATACTGATGCCCTAGCCCAGTGGCGGACAAACTCAATTAGCCAACAGAGCACAGAGCCAAATATCAACAGTACAAGGACTGAAATTTCTTTCAAGAGCCACATTTTTTAAACTTCTTCTAATGCCACTTCTTCAACACAGACTGGCCCAGGCCGTGGTATTTTGTGGAAGAACCACACTCAAGGGGCCAAAGAGCCGCAGTTTGCCGACTACAGCCCTAACCCAAAGCGTAACCGGGATCCCACCTCTAGAGGTTCCAGTGGAAATTGGGCTGGGCTGAAGCCTGGCGCTAAGATGGCTGAAAGCTTCCAGAACGTTCCTGGGAGCAGCCGGGACCCAGGACCACTGCCCACACACGGGTTCCCGGGTAAAGGAAGAGGGCCATCATCTCTGGAGCCATCATTCCCTGTTTTCCCGGGCCCAGGGGTGAGAGCTGGGGCCGGGAGGAAAGAGAAAGACCTCCAGTTCGCCCTTGGGAATAGCTGCCCATCCCCCACCCTGAAAAGACATAGCCAAGGACAAGGTTTGGAGATCAAGTTCAATGTCCAATTTATTGTTATAACTTGAAACCAGAACAAACTTGGTTTTTTGAACAAGCGTACAAATGAAATGGCAGACACATGCTGAACTCAACATCGTGACATTAAGGGGGGGGGGGGGGGGGAAGAGGCCCAAAATCTTGTACAGAGAATAAAAGGAACAATAAATAGTTTACTAAGCCGTATTGAAATGACCTCCTGTCATCTCAACATTTTCTCCATAATTAAAAAAAAAAAAAGTGCCCGTTTCTTAAACAGGGCACCCATACCAAGCAATAAATAGTTCAAACTTGTAGCAAAAAGACAGAACCTCCAAGTAAACAACAAAAGCTCATACAATAAGTAATAGAAAAAGGTCATAAAAATAGTTCGCCTCGCCAATACAAATGCAAACTGAACTCAATGGGACTTGGCTTTTGGGGGGCAGGGAGGGAGGGGGGTACAAAGAGCACCAAAATCACGAGGTCGCCTGGGTTGGACACCACATCGCCTGGCCGCCTTGAGCCAGGAGGAAAGGCCGACTGCCTCTCCTTCCCGCCCTCTCCTCACAGTCCAGCCTCCTCTCCCCTCCACAGACCCCCTCATGGCCAGTGGCAGGTTCCTGTCCGGGGCAACGTGGGACCAGGTCCTGGCAGTGTGGAAACCAGCCTGCGGGGGGGGCTGGGTCGCCCAGACCGGGCCTCTCCCATCCACTCATCTGCTGCAGTGCTGACTTTTGGGACAGGGAAGAAGCAACATGCTCTTTTTTTTTTTTTTTCCTGCCGTGGGAGGACGGAGACACAATCTTTGTGCTTTAGGATGGCTTGGTCCTGGCTTCTGGTGACTGGGTGTGAGTTGGGCAGAGCTGGCTACGGTTCTCACTACAGGGGGGGTCACCTGGGAGGCTCACAGGGCAGCCCACGGGGGCTCGGGGTCAAGCAGGCAGGAAGCTGACCGCTCAGCTTTACCTCCCCTTCCCTCCCCCTCTCCTCCCCGTCGCAAAGGTAAGTAGCAAGGAGGAGAGAGGGTTTAAGCAGAGAAGCTCCCAGAAGAAAATAATCTCTGCGTTTGGTAAAGAATTGCCCCAAAGGATGCTTAGTTATACTTTCATAACCTGAAATAATGGTTTCTTACAGTTCCTGAAATAAAAAAATGGCTTTCTGATATATGTATTTTTTTAATGTATTATTCCCTCATCCAAAAAACTACCACTTTATCATCTTAAAGCTACTTGGCTTTACAGAGAGAGAAGAGAGGAGAGAGAGAGAAGGGAAGGGACAGAGAGGGAGAGAAAAATAAATTAAATGGAAATGGAAACAAATAAAGGACCAACCGAGGTGGAGGACGGAGAAGACACATGGGGGAGGGAGAGAGAGGGAAAGGCACGGAGCCAGGCCGGGCCCTGGGCGTGGGCAAACGGACGGAACGTAGCTTTCGGACAGAAAAGCAGCAGAGCAGGGAAGGACAACAGGGCAGGCCTCTCCATGGCATGCAAGGTCCTGGCTGCCGGGGGGCTCCCTTCTGAAACCCCAACGGCAGGGCAGGTCCCCTGTGCGCAGCTGACGGGCCAGCTCCTTTCCAGACGGGCTGTGTAGGTTTTGTCAAGGACTGGACAAAGGTCAGCGTGCACTTCTTCCTGCTCTTCAGGGCGGGGGAAGCGGTGGCCGTGACTGCCACGGTGGGGACCGTGGAGAACGGGAGATGCTCACTCGCTCTCTCTACACTGACCCCTGCAGATGGCCTCTTAGAGAAAGGGAGTACGCTGGGAACTGTTTACAAAAGCTGGTTTCTCCACTCTACAGGAATAATGGGTTTCCCAGGGGTCTGCTGGGGCCGCAGCCAGGGGCCTGGGTGCGAGGGCCAGGTGTACACTCCTCTGTGTGGGCCGATCCCGTCCGAAACACACTCAACTCCAACGACTGGGACTCAAAGCATCTCACGACTTCCTTTCGCTTCTTTCCCTCCAAGGTTGTCAAACAACCCTTTTTCTCCTGTACAATAGGACTGGACATACAAATTTTTTTTTTTTGCAATATTTTATCCTGCCAAATTAAAAAAATATATTATGGCAGCCTGTTTTTGTTTTTTTTTCTTTTTATTTCCAAATTCACTAACAAAAAGGTACATTAAATCCCTTTAAAAGGACAAGCTTACAGTTAAAAAATTACAAGCTCCAGTAAAAATACAGCAAGTGCCTACATCATATGAACCGACCAATATATCCATTCCAGAGGGAGGTGGGAAGAGAAAAATAAGTACAGGTCAGAAATGATTTTTTTTTCTGCAAAGCAATAACAATATTAAGCACTTTTTTTTCTACATACTTTTTCTACATGGTGTAGCAATCCCCTTTTAATCCCCAAATACAAGTTTCTATACATTTTTTTTGAAATAAAAATTCAACACCCAAGGCAGAAAAGAATTTACTAAAACTCCGACTTTACAGTTACTGCGACAAGAACAAATTTATAGACCCACCATTTAAAATTTTACTGCAACGTTTTCAAGGAAAAGAAAAAAAGTTTTTTTTTTCTCGTTTTGTAAAATGCCCAGGCATTCTTGATTATTTCAAATACTGGTCCACTTTTACAGGAATCAAGAAATTTTAATATATATAATATATACTAAAACCCCATCACCGAAAGAAAACAATATACACGCAGCCACTTGGCATCTTTTATAACCTATGAAGCAAAACTTTTTTGGGGGGGCGGGGGGGAATGACCTCTCCAACACACATACACACAATTTTTGTTACCCTTGTATGTATCCAATACTGTAAACGTATTTTTAAGACAGAGTGCACTAAATTTACCTTTAGGAAAAAAATCAGCCATTGTTCCTGAATTGTTTTTGTTGTTTTTTCGTTCAACAATATCAACTTGTCACTTGAGTTTTAATTCAGCAGTAAATCACCTCCACTCCACATCTAAGCAGCGTTGTCCCACAAACAAAAGGGGGGGCTGAGGACCGGTCAGCTAACGATTGCATGTCCGAGGTTGTGCTGGGTTTATCTCTTCCTTCGACTGGGTCTGGTGGCATTTTCACGTCCTCTATCTTCAACCGGGATTTTTTACTTTTTAATTGTACTTAACATAAAATGTGGCTTTGTTTGTGTCTAAAGAATGTACTTTTCTCGTTTTACGTTTTTGTAAAAAGTCTTTTCGTTTCAAAAAAAAAAAGTTTTGCATTTGTCTCAAGAGACTGAAATAGGAAGATCAGTTTTCAAGGCACTCACATCAAATCGAATGGCAGTAGAGAAACTGTCCGATAAGTTATTACGGTCTCTCGTTCTTTATAGTGCCAGTATTGTGAATGCCACGCTTAGCAACACTGACACTCAATCTCAGGCGTCCCTTACGGAACCCACCTCTGGGCCAAAGAGAAGAATATGCTGCAATTTCTTGTTTAGAAGCCATTTAATTTAAATGCAAACAAAAGCTTTAAAGTGCGGGTCAAACAGAATTCAAACATCTAATCTCATAGGTTCGGTACCTTCCAACAGAATGGGAGTGATGAAAAGGGAAGCAGTGCTGGGCACCTGCGGATGGACCTCTTCCCCCACCTCTCCCGGTAAAGGGAACCGAAATTTGCAAGATCCCTCCTACCCCCACCCCAGTCCTTAGAATGTCACTGAAATGAGAGCGCTAATGTCCCTCTCCTTACCATCAGGGCACTTGTCTGCTTGAGAAATGATCCTTCATCACTGTCATGGGCAGCAACGTAGGACTTGGGATTTTCGTGGTGGGTGGTGAGAGAGAGAGAGAGAGAGAGAGAGAGAGAGAGAGAGAGAGAGAGAGGCTGGCAAGCCAGAAGAAGCCTGGAAGAACTAAGCTGGTTTCTTCCTTTCTGTGTCACTGCAGGCCACCACCATCGACCCCCAAAAGGTACCCTCAGCCCATGTTAGCCTGTTCTATGGCAAATGGCTAAGGCAGCATCCCAGGGTACAACTCCATTTCCAGGAGGGGGTAGTGTCTGCTGGTAATGCACGAGTTTAGAATCCTCCGGGGCCGTGCCCCGGGGTAGCCCTCAAAAACGCCTGTTTCTCTGGCAGTGTGCAGAGTTTGGGGGGCCTCTCCCCCACCACGCCAAGCTCACCCCTGTTATGAATGGAAAGGCTGAAATCCACACAGAAAGGGCCCCTGTTTCTCAGAACATCAGTGCGACATCTCCACTCCAACTCTTAAACAAAGTGCTACAACTTTAAGATTGTTATCCGCTGTACATCCACTCCCACCCCATCCCACCCCCACCCCTAAAAAAAAAACAAAAAAATGCATGCCACTTTTTATTTCAGGACCAAAAAAAAAAAAAAAGAGGCGGGGGGGGGGGGGAGTAAAAAAGTAAACAACTTTAAAAGTCATTTAAGTGTTGGCTTCTTCACAAGAAATTACACATGCTTAGCTTAAATTCCAAAACAGCAGCGCCCTCCCTCCCAAATTATAATTTAAAAGCTATGCTTCCCCTCTACATTGCTTGCGAGTCATTGCTCAGGCTTCTACTGGGTGTTAAAAAAAAAAAATGAAGAAGGGATGGATACCCAACGAAATCTTTCCAAAGGAATTTAACCAGAGAGAATAATAATAAAAAGTACCTGCACATGCCAAAAAAAAAAAATTTACAAAACCCAATAAATACAGAAATTATTGCACAGTTAAAAGGCTCCACACTGTTGACTGCCTTAACAACCCTCGGGTTTCCTAGGACTTCGCGGACACAGGTTAGGTTTGGAGAGCCGCCTCCCCGCGAGGAGGGGGGAAGGGGGACCCCCAGGGACACTGCGGGGGGGTGCTCAGTGGCGGTGACACTGGAGGCAAGTGTCAGGTCAGCATTCTGTCGCTTGGCAACGGTTCCACTGTACAGGGGGCGGGGCGGGGGGCGGGGCCCAGGCCCGCGCACTCGCACGCGCAGGCGCACTTAGCTCCTCTCGGCCTGCTCGATTTTGACGTCGTTCGTCAGCAAGTGCTCGCCGTGCCACTTTTTCATGTGTTTCTCCAGGGTGCTGTAGACGCTGAAGGGCATCTGGCAGATGTCGCAGCGGTACACCTCCTTGCCGATCTGCCCGTGCGTCTTCATGTGGCGCGTGAGCTTGCTGCTCTGCGCGCACGCGTAGTTGCACAGCTCGCACTTGTAAGGCCGCTCGCCGGTGTGGCTCCGCCGGTGCACCGTCAGGTTGCTGCAGTTCTTGAACACCTTGCCGCAGTACTCGCACGTGTCGCTGCGCCGGCCCTCCTTGGAGCTCGGCCTCCCGGGCCCGGGCCCTCCGCCGAGGTGCGGCGTGCTGCCTCCGCTGGCCGTGCCGCTGCGCCCCGACAGCCCGCCGTCCAGCAGGTCCCCCGGCGGCGTGGAGAAGCGCAGGCTGCCGTTCTCGGACGAGTGCTCGGAGGACGTGGCGAAGGGCGACTGGCGCGCGTCCGTGAAGCCCAGGAAGGGGTCCTTCATGAAGTGCCGCGACGCCGCGTAGCCCACGAGCCACTGCGAGTACACGTTCTCCGACGGGATGAGCGCGGCGGGCGGCAGCTCCAGGTCCTTCTCCACCTTGATGCGCTTGGCCGCGCCGTGCAGCCCCGGGCTGGGCAGCAGCGGCGCGGGCGGCTTGCGGGGGAACAGGCCCGGGAAGGGATCCACGGCGCCGCCCGGCACGAAACCCCCGCCGCGCCCGTTGACGGCACCCCCGGGACCCGCGTCCCCGCAGCCCCCCGCGTCGTCGTCATCGTCACCCGTGTCGCCCGCCGCCGCCGCGGCCGCGCGTTTCAGGAAGGTGCCGCGCTTCGGCTTGTCGCCCAGCAGGTCGCCGTAGGGCGGCGGCAGCGCGCCCAGGCCCACGTTCTCCATGACCTTGCCGAGCACCAGCGCCTTCTCGTCGGCCAGCGCCTTGGCCGCAGCGCCCAGGCCGCCCGGCACCCCGGCCACGCCGCCGCCGCCGTTCTCCCGGTTGCGGCTCAGCTCCGAGTCCATGCTGAAGCTCGACTCGGGCCTGCTCTCGTTCTCCAGCAGCAGCTCCTCTTCCTCCTCCTCCTCCTCCTCTTCCTCCTCCTCGGGATCGTGGCCCAGCGACGGGTCGCTGTCGTGGTGGCGGAAGTCGCCGCCGCCGCCGGCCTTGAGGCCCTCGCCGCCGCCGGCCAGCTCGCTGGTGCCGGGCTCCGGGGAGCTGGCGGCCGACAGCCCGTCGTCGGAGCGGCCGGCGAGCGAGCCCGCCTTGTGCATGTGCGTCTTCATGTGGCGCTTGAGCTTGCTGGCCTGCGAGCACGCGTGGTCGCACAGCTGGCACTTGTAGGGCTTCTCGCCCGTGTGGCTGCGCCGGTGCACGATCAGGTTGCTCTGGAACTTGAAGGTCTTGCCGCAGAACTCGCACGACTTGCTCTTGGCGGCCAGCGGCTGCTGCTGCTGCGGCGGCGGCGGCGGGGTCCCCCCGGGGGGCATGGGCGGCAGCGGCGGGGTGCTCAGGAACGGGGACTTGGGGCCGGGCTGGAAGGGGTTCAGGAGCCGGTGCATGGGGTTCCCGCGGCCCGGCGACACGGGAGACGGCGGCGGCGGCGTGGAGCTGTTGCCCGCCAGCTCGCGCAGCCGCCGCGAGAAGTCCATGGCGGGCGAGTCGATGGCCATGGGGTTGAGGCGCATGACTCGGTCGAAGGCACTGGGGTGCTGGGCGACGAGCCCCATCTCCTCGGCGCTGAGGCGGTGCGGGTCCAGGTGGTGGCGCGGCGGGGGGCTGAAGAGCGGCGGGGTGCCCGGCAGGCGGCCCTCCCCGCCGAAGCCCGGGTGGTCCCGCAGGATCGGGGGGCCCGTCATGCGCAGCAGGTTGAAGGGGTTGGCGTCGCCCAGGAAATTCATGAGCGGGGACTGGGCCACGTCGGGCCCCAGCGGCGGCGGGATGGTGAGCCGCGGCGTGAGGGAGCTGCTGGCCGGCCCGGGCTCCAGGTAGATGCGGAAGCCGTGCGTGTTCTGGGCGTGCTGCAGCAGGAACCACGCGCTGGTGAAGGGCTGCTTGCATGTTGTGCAAATGTAGCTGGAGGGCTCATCTTTACCTGCGGAGACACAGGGGCAGAGGGGCAGAGGAGAGAGCGTGAGAAGCTCTGCAGGGGTGCGTGGTGCAGGGTGCCTACCGCCGGGCCACTGACAACCACCCGCTTTGGGGAAGGCCCAGGCCCGCAGGGTGGCGATCCCCGGGCCAGGAGGCCCTAGGTGTCCCCAGCTGGCTGGAGGCTGAAGATGCCCTCGGGGTGGGCAGGCAGGCCTGGCAAACGCCCACACCGGCCACGGGACCTTGGCTGATCCAATTCCACTGGCATCAGTTTGCGCCCCTAAAGGAAAGTATCCTATCTAATAAAAGAGTAATCTGCAAATTGACCGTACCTCCTATCAAGTCACGCCCACCTGCCAATCAGGAGCTGGGGCAGAGCCAGCCAGAGCTAAGGCGAGGGGGGCGGGGGGTCTGAGGCAACCAGCGCATGACCCCTAGGGCCCAGGGGTCACCAGGGCTGAGCTGAGCAGGATGATGGCTGGGTGCTCAAGGCCTAAAGCCTGGGCCAGAGGCTTTAGGCCTTGGGCAGGCCAGGGGTGAGAGGCCAGTAGGGCATCCCCTGGGGGCTTCCAGTATGTGTGAGGGGGCAGGTTGGGCTGAAGGATGACCCACCCCCCAGTGCACAAATTTCGTGCACCGGGCCCCTAGTTGTAAATAAGCAAATAGCTTCCTCTCAGAAGCCAGATGGGAGGTTTGTGAGGATGCCGGATTCCAGCCACGGGGATAATGTCACGGTTGGACTGCAGAACGGTGCCCGGCCCACACCAGCAGCTCTCTGGAGAGGGGGGTGAAGGGGTGTCAACCAAGGCATGACTGACATGGAGGCCCCAGTAATTGTCGTGGGGCCTCTACATCCCTGGCCTCTACACCCCGCCGCCCACCCCCACCCCGTCTGTCCCGAAGGTAAAAAATTTCTCCAGCCATTGCCAACTGTCCCCTGGGGGGTGAAGCTGAACTCCCTCCCCCCTTGGAGAACCACTCATGAGGCAATATTTGCTCCAAGGAAGTTCTAAGAAGGCAAGTCAGACGGAATCACCTTGCAAAGACCTTTTTAAAGAGAAACGGCTGCATCGTTTGGGATTTGAACCCTGGGAAATTCTAGGGTTTTGTATGTCAGCATCCGCGCACACAGCACTACCAGAGGTCAGTGTGGACGTGCAGGCGCAGAGGGAATTGGCATGTTATGAAGATCACTGCTGTGCGATCACACACACGCCGACCAGAACCTCCACAGACCCCCCCTGGAGGGGGAGGGTGGGGGAAGGGCCATTGGCCTGCATGAAGTCCTTTGCCAGAACGCTAACCGAATGGCAGAATGGCAGGCCCACCACGGCAGTCGGGGTCAATGGCGGCCGGCATGGGTTTGCTACAAACTGGCTCTGGGGGGAGAAGGGGAGCACTGGGTACGAACTGTCACAGACACTGACGGCCCTGAGCCAGAGTGGGGAGTCTTGTCCGTCACGGGGGCAGTCCTGGAGCTGAATGTTTCGTCCAGAGCCCGCCCAGTGGCTGCCCCCCTCAACCTGACCCCCACCCGGGGCAGTGCGGGCAGGCCCTGCCTTCCGCCGCCAGCTCTGCTCGCTGGCCGGGAGGAACGGGGAGCAGCACATCACAGCCACGACCCGGAAAGAACCCCTTTTGTGTCCCCCATCTCCCCTGCACCTGGAGACCCTCAGGCTGATGAAACACGGGATCCGTGCCGGCGATCATAACCCAGGGGTCGGCAAACTCATGAGTCAGCGGAGCCAAATAGCAAAAGTACGACTGACATTTCTTTGGAGGAGCCACATTTTTTAAACTTAAACTTCTTCTAACGCCACTTCTTCAACGTAGACTCGCCCAGGCCGTGGCATTTTATGGAAGAGCCACACTCAAGGGGCCAAAGAGCCGCATGTGATTCGCCGACCACTGCCATAACCCATGTTAATTAGTTGATGGGAGGTACAGCAGGGTACCTGGGGGAGAAGCCAACCCTCCCCCCCCCCACCTGCCTTGCCCTGGCCCATTGAAGGACTGAAATCCTGTACAGAGATTCAGCTTTTGTTTTCCACAGGAATTATGTTTCTGGGGGGCTGCACCCTCAGCAGTCAGAACCAAGGGACTCGGACCCAATGCCGTCAATTCCACGCCGGTCCGTTAGGCTTGACGACTCCCGGTGGGGGGAGGGAGGGGGGAGGGCCTCCCGAGCCTCGCAGGGTGTGTGATGTCCCAGAAAAGCAGGCTGGCCAGGGCGCAGGGGGTCCCAGAGCCGACGGGGCCAGAACCCCACCCGGCAAGCGAGGCCAGCTTTGCGGGTTTGCTGTCCTACGGGATCATTTCCCTCTCGTCTCCTTTGCTGTGTCTGCGTGTGCCGGTGAGGACGCCGCTGGGGAGGGAGGACGGGAAGGAAAGGGAAACTGAAAGTTCAGCTTCCCCTCGCTTCTGAACAGCTTCTGAACAGCGCGAGGGGAACTTCTGAGCGAGATGCTTCTCTTTCTCCGGGGCGTCTGAGTGTTTCTGTGCCTCGCTCCGGGGCCCCGGAGAAGCGTGCCCATCTGGAAAGCGGCGGGGGAACTTCCCAAGGCCCCAGGAAGCATTGGGGGGGGGGGTGCCAGACCTCACAGCACCCCCTTTCTGCATGCCACTCAGCTAGACAGAAAGTGCCGCTTCTGCAGAGTCACCATCCTCGCTTTACCAGTCACTCTCGGGGGAGACCGGACCCGCTGCCTCCGGCACTCACCCTCCCGCACACTCACAGAGAGCCGGCCGGAGGCCCTGTTTATAGAGTCTTCCTCTAACCCTCTTCTGGAGCAGGATAAATAAGTAATAAATACGAAGCAGATCAGTCCTATCCGGTTTGGCTCACTTGATAAGAGCGTCGGCCTGTGGACAGAAGGGTCCCAGGTTCCATTCCGGTCCAGGGCATGTGCCTTGGTTGCGGGCACATCCCCAGTCGGGGATGTGCAGGAGGCAGCTGATAGGTGTTTCTCTCTCATCGATGTTTCTAACTCCCTATCCCTCTCCCTTCCTCTCTGTAAAAAATCAATAAAATATATTTCTTTTAAAAAAGATCAATAAAAGTCCCCGATGACCCAGATGAAGGGCCACACCCCACAAGGTCACAGGGCTTCAGATTAAAGGGGCCTTCACCTGGGCCTCGGCCGTTCATGGAGTCACGGCGCCTTCCCCCACTCTCCCCTTTCACCACCTTCATTTCCGTGGGCATCTCCGGGGCGCTCCTGTTTCCTGCTCTGACAGCCACGCATTTTCTAGAAAGTTCACTAGCTAACCAGAGAACAGTCAGAACTCCGAGGCAGGCTCTGCAGCCGAAATGGCCGATGAAAACATTTTTTTCAAAAAGAAACTCAAAATGGCAGCTGCTGGGAAACCTGTAGCTACACGTCCCGAGCAGCTCAGACGCTGGTTCCGCTCCTCGTTCAGAAACAGGGGACGGCACCTGAGACTCTAACTGGGCGCGGCCTGGGGAGCAAGCCACCTGCTGTAACTCAGCATCAGGTGTGCCCCTCAAATCGGAGTTCCGGGCCCCTGGTCACCTGAGGTGAGCTCTTTCTTTCTTCTTTTTTCTTTTTTCTTAATATAGTTTATTGATTTTTTTTTTTTTTTTTCAGAGAGGAAGGGAGAGGGATAGAAAGTCAGAAACATCAATGAGAGAAACATTATTCAGCTGCCTCCTGCACACCCCCCACCGGTGATGTGCCCGCAACCAAGGTATGTGCCCTTGACCTGAATTGAACCTGGGACCCTTCAGTCCACAGGCCGCCGCACTATCCACTGAGCCAAACCGGTTTCGGCATGGGGTGAGCTCTTTCTTTTCCTGCACCCCGAAATGGCTTAGCTTCCTGGAGCTCCCAACTCTCCTGGTATCACACACTCAGGCGCTGGCCTTCCCAAGACCTGACAGCTTCCGACTGTGAAGCCCTTGGGCCCTCACAGGCCCTCCCTGACACCTCCCCCCCCTTCTTTTTTTAAGAAAATGTTCATTTCCATATGCCCCCTCATGGAGAGCTCCTGCCTAGAATCGCCTGGAGCACTGGGGCGGCTCACACTTAAGAATTGAACGATGGCCGAAACCGGTTTGGCTCAGTGGATAGAGCTTCCGCCTCGGACTGAAGGGTCCCGGGTTCGATTCCAGTCAAGGGCATGTACCTGGGTTGCGGGCACATCCCCAGTGAGGGGGTGTGCAGGAGGCAGCTGATCGATGTTTCTCTCTCATCGATGTTCCTGACTTTCTATCCCTCTTCCTTCTTCTCTGTTAAAAAAATAAGTAAAATATATTTTAAATATATATATACATATATATTTTTAAAAAATCATAACTGACCGATGTCAGAACGCCTTCGAGAGCCACGCGGAGCATTTTCTATCCGGAGCCTAGCGACACACGCAGTCACTGAGGCTCCTTCTCAAACCAGAAGACCCTGGGGGAGAGGGCACCCCTTCCCCTTCGGGAACCAGAGGTTTCCTCGCCAGCAGCCCGTCCTGGAGCTCGGGGCCACCTGCCCGGAGGTGAACTGGAGCCTCCACAGGCGAGGACCCCCCTTCCCCCCGCAGTGGCCCAGATAGGACGCACCTGCCACTGGGCCGCGTTCCTGCGGCCGGGGCGATGCCCGGACTGTTCTGAAGTGACTGACGCAGCAGGGGAGGCTCGGCCTACACCCCTGGGCATGTCACTGCCCTGGGAGCACGACCTCAGGCTGGGCGGCCAGAGCCCAGGCCTGCCTCTGTCCTTGCTTCCCTCCCTCCTCCTTCCCCCCAAATTGTTAAGGTCCACCCTGGATCTTCTTCGCTCCGTGGGCTCTAAAGGGAGCCCCCCGTGTTTTTCTCCAGTTCAAACCCCCCGTGATCGCTCGGCGATGAGCTAGCAGTGTGGATGCACACCTCTGCCCCCACCTTTCCCGGCACAGTGAAGTCAACCAGGTCCTTATGCGCGCTGAGCCCCGATTTCCTCATCAGTAGAATGGGAACAACACATCTGGGAAGAGGGAGTGGGGGAGAGGGGGGAAAGCACGTCCCAGTACGTGGGCACACCCTACAGAAGTCCCCGCTGCCACGCAGATGTTGGGGTTTGGGGCTTTGCATCATTCCTGTGTCGTTTTTGTTTTGTTAGGCCTTGCCTGAGAATATCTTTTTCCGTTGCTTTTCGTAGAGAGTGTAAGGGTGGGAGGAAGGGGAAGGAGGTGAGAGAGAGAAACGTTGATGTGAGAGACACACACCAACTGGCTGCCTCCCCAGGGGAGCCGAAACTGGCAGACGTGGAGGAAACATCATTTTTCATTGTGACGCTTGGGATCAGGCACCCAACTGGACCCTGCAGAGAAACGCTACCCTCCCTCTGCCATTCAGGATTTATATAAACTGACTCCAGCGAGGATGGGAGAGGGAAAGAGAAACAAACACCAACGACGAGAGAGAATCACGGACCGGCTGCCTCCTGCACGCCCCTCCCTGGGGACGGAGCCTGCAGTCCAGGCATGTGCCCTTGACCCGAACCAAACCGGGGACACCCTCCAGTCCACAGGCCAGCGCTCCATCCGCTGAGCCAAACCCGCTAAGGCAGGGGTGGGCAAACTCATTAGTCCACAGAGCCAAACAGCGACCGTGCAACGATCGAAATGTCTTTTGAGAGCCCGATTTTTTAAACTTAAACTTTTCTTCTCACGCCACAGATTCGCCCAGGCCGTGGTCTTTTGTGGAAGAGCCACCCTCAAGGGGCCAAAGAGCCGCATGCGGCTCGCGAGCCGCGGTTTGCCGACCACTGGGCTAGGGCTATGAAGGTGTGTGTGTGTTTCACGAGCATTTAAATAATTTCCTCGCCAGTAGGCCAGTGGCTCTCATAGTACCAATGAAGGTATCGGCGCCGTCCAGCAAACACACGGCTTCACTGGAGTCCTTCGGGGAAGAGGCCGTCGCTGGGAGCTGAGTCTCCCGCCTCAGGCCCCCCAAGGCCCAGCCACCCGCTGGAAGGACAGCCTGCCTGCAGGGTCCTCCGAAGGCTGGAGGCCGTGCCGAAACTGGTTTGGCTCAGTGGACAGAGCGTCGGCCTGCGGACTGAAAGGTCCCAGGTTCGATTCCGGGCAAGGGCATGGACCTTGGCTGCGGGCACATCCCCAACAGATGTGCAGGAGGCAGCTGATCGATGTTTCTCTCTCATCGATGTTTCTGGCTTTCTTCCCCTCTCCCTTCTTCTCTGTAAAAAATCAATAAAATACTTAAAAAAAAAAAAAAGAGCCGGAGGCCAAAAGGAGGACCTGCCGCGGGGGCGGCGGCAGTGCGCCCGGGGCCTCTGCACAGGCACCGCGTCTCACAGTGGGCCTGGCACTGCACGCGATGGGGCTCAGGACGGCGGAGGCCCGCAGCCAGCGGGAGGCGGCTCCTGGCCCCAGGCTCCGGCTGCTCCGGCTGCTGCTCACCCACAGCCCCACCCGGGCCGGCCACTCCCTTCCCACTCGTCAGGGCTTGTTTCCCGACCGGAACCGCGGAGAGAGGTTCTGTGTGTCCTCCCGCGTGCTTCGATGGGGCCCAATCCGGTTCCCCCACAGGGCCCGGCCCCTGGGGGGAGGGAGACCTTCCACCGAAGGGCACAGTATGCCACACAGCACCTGGTGGAGGGGCCAGGAGATGCCAGGCAGCCAGGTCAGGACAGGAAGCTGGAAGCCGGGGCCCCTGCGGCAGGCCCCTTGCCCTCGCCGGACTCCACGGTGCCCAGAGCCCACAGAAAGGGCCCGGGTCTCTGACCCACTCCCCTCCACCCCACCCCACCCCCGCCATCCTCCTGGGAATCTAGGACATCGAACATCGCTGTCTCCACAGTCCCAAGTGGTAGCCATTGGCATCCCTACTCCCCCTTCGATGGGGAGACCCCTTCCTAGAAAGTTGAAAAACAATCTCCCCGCTCAGGGCCCCAGAAAGAAAGTGTCCACCAGTGACCTTGTCGGGAGAGGGGATCTTTGAACGTTCCACATTTGTGTTATTTCTGAACACAAACGTCTAGGGCAGGGGCCGGCAAACTCATCAGACCACAGAGCCAGATATCAACAGGACGATTGAACTTCACTTTTTGAGACCCAAATTTTTAAACTTGAACTATATAGGTAAGGTACATTGTTATTCACTTAATCAGGGTACTCCTAAGCTAGCCTTTGCTTAACACTCAAAGGGCCAAAGAGCCGCATGTGGCTCGCAAGCCGCAGTTTGCCCACCGCTGGGCCGGGGCATCTCTGACCATCGCTGCTTGTTCTGAACGCGTTCCATCCCAGCGGCCTGGCAGAGGGAGGCCTCGGCATGGGGACGCCTCGTCTCAGCAGGAGCTTATAAGCCTTTCCTACAGCCTCGCCACAAGCCGGCCCCAGCTAAGGTCACCCTCACACAGGCCCCGACAACCCCGAGGTCAGAGTCGTCATCAGCACCATTTCACAGGTGAGCAAAACGAGGTGAGAGGAGAAAGCGGGGTGCCGGAGGCCACACAGCGGCGGTGCTGCTGAGCGGTACCGTAACGCCCGACAGCCTGGTCAGGAGGAGCAGGGCGCAGGCCCGGGGTCCCCCGAGCCCGGGGGCCTGGTGGCGGGCGACACGGCTGCAGACGCCTCTGCTTCCAGCCCAGGTGCTAACGGGAACGTGGAGACGGGACGCTTTGGGCCAGAATTTCAGTAACGCGGTGACCTCGTGCTGACGATGTCACGGACAAGCAATCTCTGCCCTTTGTTGGGGGGTGCTGGTGCCGGGGACACGGGGGGCAGCCCCATCCGGTGAATACACACTGTCCCTGGTGATGAAGTGCTGAGCCAGCCTCGGCTGACAGAGCCCACACCCCTCCCCCGTGCCTGTGGCAGACATTACCAGTCGCCACCGGCACCAGGGGAGGGAGGGGTGTGGGCTCCGTCAGCTGAGGCAGACATTGCCAGTCGCTGGGAGGAAGAACGCCAGGGCTTGGCAGGATTCGGAGGGTCCGGACCTGCCCTGGGCCTCCTCTGACCTGCATCACCCACTCTGTCCTCGGGTCACACCCTGAGACCCCTTACAGCAGCAATAAGGACACTCGGAGACCACAAGGAAGCTGCTCAGGGCCACAAGGTCAGTCTTGGGTTATTTATTAAAACGCACCGCCTGGGCCGGATTCCGGCTCCCCGCGGACAGGGATCGATCGGGTCTGGTCCACGCTGCCACACGGGCCACCAGCACGTCCTTCGGAACTGTGAGTGGCCTGTGCGCGGGGTGTGTCTGTCCGCTCCCCCGAGGTCTGTGTCGCTGAAGCCATCGCCATCGGGGTACGGTCATCCGCCCAGGTCTGGGTGAACCGGCCTGGCTCCCGTCTGCCTTCCCGGCGAGGCCAGCTCCAGCTCAGCCCTCAGCGAACGGCCCCGCTCCCCGGGCACGCCGGGCACAGGCCCCGCGTAGCACACCACGCTCTTCCCCGGCTGCCGCATGCCTGCCATCTGAGCATGCCGGGATCCCGGGGACTCCAGACAGACCGAACCCCAGACCACCGCCAGTGCCCACCTGGCAGCTGCCCCGGGCAGGGGGGCGAGCAGGCCGGCGATCGGCCCAAATCACAGAGCACATGGCACCTGCTCCCCAGAGGGAGCCCGGGCACTCTGCCTTCGAGAGTCAGAGCCAGACTCGCTGCCCATCCCGGCCCGGCCACTCCCCCTCGAGGCCCGCTCCTCCGGGCTGTGCTCCCTCACACGTCCGTGCACCTGCCCACCCAATGCCTGGACACCTGCCTTTCCTTCCCTCCCCCCAAACATCCCCTCAGACCCAGGCCAGGTGTAGCCCAGCTCCTCCCACAGCATTCTGGGAATGCTGCTGGGTACTCATCACCATACACATGGTCAATTCTGCCCTTGACTTTGGTGTGTTCAACTCACAGCCAACCTGCACGCACCAGTGTGGGCATCGCAGGGGGACTCGCAGGGCGACCTTGGGGAATGGGTTCGAATCCAAATGTTGTGGGGACGTGGGAGTAAGGCCCGTCGCAGTTCAGGGAGGGGCCCAAGGTCACACCACCCAGTCTGAGCCCAGGGCGGGGTCCCAGCTGCCTCCTCCACTGCCACAGCCAAGTCTGCCGGGGGGGGGGGGGGGGTGTACTGAGGAGGGGCCTGAAGCAGCCATTCCCGCTGCACGTGAACACCAGTTCACAGAGATGGCAGCTGCTGGCTTGCAGGAACCACCATGGGTCCCTTGGCCGCGAAGGAAGCGGCCTCACACGGTGAAGAAACCTCGCTTAGCCTCGGCATTGTGGGGAGTCCCTTCACACACACCCCACCCTGCCCCGTGTCGATGTGGCGGAGGACAGCTTTGTGCTTCAGACGCCTGGAGTCAGCTCAGGGGGGTGGGGGAGATTGGGCCTCAGCCTCCATCAAAGCCTCCACCAAAAGCCCCGCCGTCCCCCCGACGACCAGCTGTGCACAGAACACCCATGCATCCCGCCCCCAGCCACAAGGGGCTCCTGGAAGCGAGCGGACCCCGGGAGAGCTGAGCATGCCCACGCGCTCCAGGACACGCCTTCCTCCTGCGTGCACTCACCCACTCCTCGCCCATCGGTCCCCTGTTCTGGGTGCCAGCTACCAGAGGCCCAGCGAGGCTCCCCCCCTCCAGGCCACAGCGGGTCTGGGAGCGGGGTAGGCTCAGCTGCGGACACACAGGGGCCTGAGGCAGAGCAGGCCCTGAGGGTGAGGTCAGAGCGCCTGGGCGGGAGGCAGGCAGGAAAGCCCGTGTGCGGTGAGGTCGGGCCGGACACAGCGACAACGGCACCTGCCCGACCAGGCCGGAGAGGTGGGGGGGGGGGGGGGTGAGCACATGGAAGGCACCTGGGCTCACAGACAGCAAGTCTGTCTGAAGCAAGGCAAGGCGGTGAGAGGAACGAGAGGTGCGAGCAGAGAGGATCACATCTAGGAGGACTCCCCACACGCCGTTACGTTCCAGCTGCTGCAGCCTCTGCTCGCCCAGGGGTGCCCCACACAGGGCTGTCCTCGCTCCCCCACATGCACACCCAAAGCCAGGGCTAACCGTGCCTGTGGAGACTCTGCCCTGCTCTCCGGGTCCTGCCATTTCTTCTAGGAATGCCAGGGTGACCCAGGACCACAGCCAAGGTCACACTCCCCTGGCACCCCAGAAACCACTGCACCGCCATAGCAAAGGTGAAAGAGCCTTCTCAACCCCATTCACACATGTGCCACGGGTCCCTTGGCCGCGAGGGAAGCGGCCTCACACGGTGAGGCCGACCTCTACTCCACGAACCCACGAAATGCCCGGCCCCGGGCTGGGCGCAGGGACCAGACATGAGCGTCTGCCCACCCCATGGAGCCGGCGGTCAAGGGCAAGAGGCTAACACAGCCACAGGTGCCTCGTGGGAGCCAGGCCACCAGTCACCTGGTCCGGGACCCGGAGGAAGGAGAGACCAACAGTCTGGGAGGTCAGAGGACTCCTCCCAGGAGGAGTCCCCGAAACGGAGTTCAGGAGGAAGGAGTCTGTGGACAGAGAAGGGCCCGCCTGGCAGGGGGACCCCCGTGAACAGAGGCGTGGAGGTGGGGGCCTGGAGTCAGGAGGAACTGGAGGTGGAACCGAAAGGGGCTCGGATTCGCCTGAGGAGGCTCTGGGGTCATGGGAAGATCAGCTGGAAGCAGAGCAGGTCCATCCTGTCGATTCGGGCACAAGGGGAAGGAAGGTTTTGAGGCCCACACACAAGACGCCTGGAGTCACCCACTGCTGGGTACGCGATCGCCTCGCAGCAGAAGGAGGGAGGTGCATGCCGTGGAGAGGGGTTCGAACCAGCCCCCTCTTCCCAAACAGCGAGTCCATGAAGCTCAGAGACATGACACGGGAGGGTGGGGTGGGGGAGGGCGGGAAACGCAGAGGGCTCTTCAAACCCAACCCAGAAGGATCCCACCCTCCAGGGAAGCTCCCCTGTTACCCTTCCCGGGAGTTCAATGACCCCACCCGGCCTCCCAGCATAAATAACCCCCAGGAGGCCGCCCTCAGGAACCGGGGGTGACACAGGCCGGAAGTGCAACGGAACCGCAGCTGCAGGCCCCGTGCGCCCCGACTTCCCCAGGCTCGTAGTCAGCGGCTCGGTTCTGTGGTCAGACCAGGTGTGCAGTTCAGGCTGAAACAAAGCAACATCGCCGACCGCGGGGGACTTCGGGGGGCGGGGTGAGAACGGCAGCGTTTGCCACTACGGCCGGGGAGCCAGGGGCAGCTTTCACTGTGGTAACGCGGACGACATTCTCGAAAATCGAGGCCTGTTTCTCCAGATCGGCAGCCACCAACCGGTGGCCCGCGTGTGGACCGCGGATGGCGCCTGAGGCCCGCGAGGTTGGCGACCGTTGCTCTAGATCATCTCACAGAGTTTTCCCTTTCGAGTTTGCAGGAAACACTACGTCCTCCCTGGAGTCCAGGGGTGCATCGTCGGAGTCCTGTCAGCCTGGCGTCCCTGGGAAGGAGCTGTCTTTTCCAGTGTGTGTGAGGGTTCTGTTCCCCTCTCCCCGACCCCCCAAATATGGGGTTTTCTGAAAGGTAGATTCTAGGACTCCAGGGGCAGGAATTCAGCAGGGAACGGGACAGGAAGCACACAGCCAGCCCTCCTTATCACTGAATGGGAAACTGAGTGAATTCAGAAATAAGCAGCCTGAAACCGGTTTGGCTCAGTGGCTAGAGCGTCGGCCTGCGGACTGAAAAGTCCAGGGTTTGATACCGGTCAAGGGCATGTACCTCGGTTGCAGGCACATCCCTAGTGCGGGGTGTGCAGGAGGCAGCTGATGGATGTTTCTCTCTCATCGGTGTTTCTGATTTTCTATCCCTCTCCCTTCCTCTCTGTGAAAAATCAATAAAATATATTTTAAAATTTTTTAAATAACAATAAAATAAATAAGCAGGCAAGAGGGCGGGGAGAGGGTTGCAGGGTGTGTGCGCACACAGGAAATCTGCCCCCTGCACCGCCCCTTACCCCCCCTTCAGTCCCCCCCCCCCGCCCCAACATGGTTCAGAACCTCCCTTCCCAGGCAGGCCTCCGCCCTGCCCTTCCTCGAACCCACACAAATGTGCACATTCCACCCGAGAAGGATTGCAGGGGCAGTAAATCTCTGTTAATGGCGTGTGCGTTCAGCTCCGAGGAGATCGCTGACGCCGCCCGGAGCCCCCGCCCCTCGCTATAGGCCCGCCAATGCAGAGGGGACTCGTTAAGGGCGCCCCACAAACAAGTCGTAATATATGTATATTGTTCTGAGTGGCACTGCAGCCAAAGTGTTCCGGTCTGCGGGGATTGATAAAACGCAGGAAAACAGCAGACACGCACTTGTAAATTTGTCTCATTTGTCTCCCAAGTTAAAGGTTATTCCCTTGTTCTGAATTTGTAATAAAAACATGCTGGCCCAAGCTTGGTGGAGAATGTTTGAATATTTAAATGGCGTCTAATGATGGGCAATTACAGGGTAAAAACCGGACCTCGTGAGTGGGGGGAGCGCCGTGCGGATCGCCCAGTGTTTTCCCGCCACCGGTGACTCATTTATCTTTAATGCGTCGAGGGCGCCTCCCCGCAAAAGGGCTGCAGGGACCGTTCGGGGTCCCTCCCCCCAGGGGCCAGGAGCCGGCCGAGCCTGGGTTTGCCTGGCGAGTGGGATTTTTTTTTTCCTTTTCGATTTTCACTTCTGTTTTCTTAAGATCGCGTAGCTCCTCTCTCCAACCGGGGGCACAGACAGAGGACACAGCCCCTCCGGAGCTGCCTGGGGTCAGTGGTGCAGTGGTGGGGAGAAGAGCAGGAATCTCCTATGCCCCCAGTGGGCACCCTCCCCCAGGAGGGCAGACACTGGCACCCCCCCCCCCCGGGAAGGCAGGGGCTGGCAGCGAGCCCCAGCTGTGCCCGAGGAGGCGCATCTCCCGACCGGAGCCGAGGTGCCCGCCCAGGTTAACCAACTGCAGCGTTCGAGTAACTCCAGCCAGCTTGTCACCACGCACAAAAGTCATCAGCGAGTGAATGTTCTTTTCTGCACCACAATTAAGACGAATCAATACGACGTGCCACAAATGGTATTTTACTCTCAATAAGAACTCGAGCTGAGTTTATTCAGAATATTTTAGCGCTTCCCCGGGGGATTTGGGGCCTACGCAGATGGCAAATAAAGTACTCAGCCTAAGGCTACAGCACATTATGGTAATTCTAATGTCAGATGTACTTTAATATACAGCTCTATTTAATCACCCCATTATTTCACATTTCCATATGAAAAAACCTGCGGCTCTCGGCCTCTGCCGCGGTGCCAGCTTCCTCCAGCCGCCGGCAACCGTGCCCGAGCTTCCGGCCCGCCGGCGGCCACGCTGCCCGGCGTGAGGCGATCGGAGCATCCGGAGATGTGCCGACAGCCATGGGAGGTTACAGGAAACAGAAACCCAGCACCCCCACCCCGCCCAGGTTGACACAAACATGCAGAGAGGGGGGTGGGGTGTGCGTGTGCACGCATGTGCTGGCACACGCACACACACACATACACACACACACCAGGTGGCGGTGGGGAGAGAATCGCACCCGTGCTCACAACATGGTCCCCCCTCCAAAACCCATGAGCCCAGCAGGGTGGCGGGGTGGCCCAGCGGCTCCTGCCACGGCCCGCAGGGACTGCGCCAGCTGGTTCTCATGGCACTGCCCGCTCCACCACCCCACCCCGCCCCCGGAAGGCAGATGAACGCAGCAGCGACGCCAAGGGGCGGGAGGGAGGCTGTGACAGTGACAAAAGAGGAGGGGAGGGCTCCCGGAGGCTGGGGGCCGGGGGCTGCAGCCCAAACTGACTGCCCAAAGGATCTGCACCAGAGAGGCGAGGCCCCGAGGCCCAGGCCCGGGGGGAGGGGAGGCCTGTGAGCTCCGAATGGCCGCAGCACCCGCAGGCTGGCTGGGCCGCCAGCTGGCGAGAGGCCGCCGGAAGCACGGGTTTCGGCTGAGCCCAGGAAATCACTCTCAGGCTGCCACGCGCATCCTCGGCCACACGGCGTTCCGAGAAAGCCCGGCCCGACACCCGCTGACCACCCAGCGCGAGATTTCTCCGAAGAGGGGTTTGCAGGTGGATGAGCTGGCACCTGGCACCTGACCCTGCTGGGCACGCCAGTGACAAGTCAACGCATGAAGCCACAGAAGAGGATTCTAGCAAATGGTTGCAGCGTATGTCATCAAAACAGGTCGCTGGTCTGCAAGCAGGCGAGGTCCCCTTCCTCACACGGTACAAATCCTCCAAGAGAAGAGGAAGAAAGAGCGGGGGGAGGAAGGCAGAGGGAGGGAGGGCCATGAAGTCCTAAAGTCTGTCGCCCAGGATACTGGCAAATTCCTCAAGTGTCCATTCACCAATATCGCCTGTTACCCAATTCTGGGAGATTTGCCTTATAAGCTAAGCACAGGAAATGTTTTCAAGAAAAACTTGTTGATGATTGGAAGGGGTGTGCTCTGGCCACAACCCTGCCATTTTGAGTCACTCAGGCCACCCGCCCCCTCCGCCCGCCACCGTCCCCGGCCCTCTAATCGGCCCCACATGGTCCGCTCTCAAACCAGGATGGTCCTGGGCCTTCTTTTTATTTTTTTTAATATTTTAATTTTATAAATTATTTTTTTAAATCAATTTGATATAATTGATTTCAGAGAGGAAGGCAGAAGGGGAGAGAGAGAGACATCAATGATGAGAATCATTGATCGGGCGCCTCCTGCACGGCCCACACTGGTGATCGAGACCAAAAACCGGGCATGTGCCCTTGACTGGAGTTGAACCCGGAACCCTTCACAGGCCAACGCTCTATCCACTGAGCAAAACCGGGCAGGGCTGGGACTTCTTTTTAAAATACACTTTGGGGGCAAAATTCAACACTAGGGATTCATCCTCCATTTCCAAGTCCTTTGATCCACTCTGCTATTATTGGTCATTTGTCAACCTAAAACTAGAGGCCCCTGTGACTGCTCTCCAGGCCTTTCCCTGGCTGTAAGTTTGGGAGGAATCAAAGGCTAGGCCAGCGGCTGTCCACTGAGGACTGCACTGACTGCCCGGGGACTTGGGGCCGTGTGCTAAGGCCGTTTTGATGCCACCTGGGAGGGGATGCTGCTGGCATCTACTGGGTAGAGGCAGAGGTGCCGTTAAACAGCATGTAACCAAGAACCACCTGGCCCCAAAGCCAAGTGCTGGGGTTGCACAGCACTCGGCTTTTCTGGGTGCACTTGAGCGTGACCCTGCAGAACAGACTGCACAAGAAATGTTCAAAATGGGGGTAAGGCAGAGAGCAAGAAGGGGTGGAGATGGAGGGTGGAGAGAAACTGAGAGACAGGGAAGCAGGGGGTGGGTGGAGAGGAGGCTGACATCATTTGCTTTTGGCAAATAAACGAACTGTGGAATCCCAGTCTATCTCATCACTATAGCCATCATCTGAATTCCACAGCTGCCCAGAGCTGTGGAGCCGGGCCTCTTGGGAGCTCAGCCTTAAGCAGGGTAAGCCAGCTTGCACAGGAGCAGGAGCAGGAGCAGGAGTAGGAGCAGAGTAGGAACAGGAGCAGGAACAGGAGTAGGAGCAAGAGCAGTAGGAATAGGAGCAGGAGCAGGAGTAGAAGCAGGAGCAGTAGGAACAGGAGCAGGGGCAGGAGTAAGAACAGGAGCAGGAGCAGGAGTAGGAACAGGAGCAGGAGCAGGAGTAGGAACAGGAGCAGGAGTAGGAACAGGAGCAGGAGTAGGAACAGGAGCAGGAGGAGGAACAGGAGCAGGAACAGGAGTAGGAACAGGAGTAGGAACAGGAGCAGAAACAGGAGCAGGAGCAGGAGTAGGAACAGGAGCAGGAACAGGAGCAGGAGCAGGAGTAGGAACAGGAGCAGGAGCAGGAACAGGAGCAGGAACAGGGGCAGGAGTAGAAACAGGAGCAGGAGTAGGAACAGGAGCAGGAACAGGAGCAGGAGCAGGAGTAGGAACAGGAGCAGGAGTAGGAACAGGAGCAGGAGGAACAGGAGCAGGAGTAGGAACAGGAGCAGCAGTAGGAACAGGAGTAGGAACAGGAGCAGGAACAGGGGCAGGAGCAGGGGCAGGAGTAGGAACAGGAGCAGGAGCAGGAGTAGGAACAGGAGCAGGAGTAGGAACAGGAGCAGGAGCAGGAACAGGAGCAGCAGTAGGAACAGGAGTAGGAACAGGAGCAGTAGGAGCAGGAGCAGGAGTAGGAACAGGAGCAGGAACAGGGGCAGGAGCAGGGGCAGGAGTAGGAACAGGAGCAGGAGCAGGAGTAGGAACAGGAGCAGGAGTAGGAACAGGAGCAGGAGCAGGAACAGGAGCAGCAGTAGGAACAGGAGTAGGAACAGGAGCAGGAACAGGGGCAGGAGCAGGGGCAGGAGCAGGAGTAGGAGTAGGAACAGGAACAGGAGCAGTAGTAAACAGGAACAGGAGCAGGAGCAGAAGCAGGAACAAGAGCAGGAACAGGAGCTGGAGCAGGAGCAGGAACTGTGGCCATGCCCCCTCCACCACCACCACCAAACACCTCCCTGCAGACTGGGCTGGGCCCCGAAGGCAGGGCGCACAGGGGCTGCCCTAGATTCAGCTGCTCAGATGTGAATCTTGCAACACTGGCTGTAGGAGACGCAAACCCAGATATCCTTCCTGAAGTCAGAGAGATAAAAATACAGCTTCTGCTGCGTACGCCACTCTTAGGCTGCAGCCACACTTACGCGGGGGGCAGAGGAGGGGTGTGGGGAGAATGACCACGCAAGCCTTAGTCAGTTTTTTTTTTAACACGATCCGCAGAGATGAGATAAAAAGGGACGACGAAGGGCCGCTCAGAATCCCAAGGCCTCCGAGAATGTACCTCCTCCAGGATATTTTTAGAACAATCACTGGAGTGATTCTTCTTAGTTGTAGAAACACTCCAAATCAGAAAGTCCATTTCCCCCCTGTTTGCAGGAGGGAGCTGGCTGGGCCGGCCGCCGGCTGCGTGTGTTTGGCTTGGCGGCGGTTCACGCGCTGTCTTGGCGGCCGTCCCTTGGAGCGCGCACCGTGAACCTGGCGCTCTGCACACAGTAGCACTTTCATTTTAAGCGCCCCGGCCACGCTTCCCCCATCACAGCCTGGAAGCTGCAAGCTCCTGTCAGGCCAGCCTGTGCGTGGGGAGCAGGGCAGGGCTTCCAGGGGGGCCTCCCCCCCTCCCCGCAATACACTGGGGATCGTAAACCGGGGCTGCTGCTTCGGGTCAAGCTGTTAAAAGGCGGAAAATAAAACAATGCCCGCATACTCTGGGGACAGCAGTGGGCTTTCCCCTCGCCTGCCTGCCTGCCTGCCTGCCGACCCCCCAGCACACTCAGGCCCAGCCCCGGAGCCCCACCTACCCTCCTTCTTCCAGAACCTGCTGAAGTTTGGATGGGAAAGGGACACGGGGACTTCACAGCCACAACGGGGCCGGGTCCCAGGACTGATAGGCAGAGCTGATTCTCCTGCTCCCAGCCTCGGCTGACCAGCAGTGGGTGACCTCAACTCTGAGCAAATGGGGTTAACCCAGCGGTGGGCAAACTCATTCGTCAACAGAGTCAGATATCAACAGGACAACGATTGAAATTTCTTTGAAGAGCCACACTTGTTCAACGTAAACTTCTTCTCACGCCACTTCTTCGAAATAGACTCGCCCAGGCCGTGGTATTCTGTGCAACAGCCACATTCAAGCGGCCAAAGAGCCGCATGTGGCTCGCGAGCCGCAGTCTGCCGACCACTGGGTTCACCCATCCTGAGAGGCTAAAGCATGTATCCAGACAGCGCTCAGCAGAGGAAGCCAGTGGCTGCTGAGAATGTGACTGAGAGAGCGAGTGAATGAGTGAATGAACACGTCAGTGAATGAATGAATGACCGCAGAGTGGGGCTAGGAGGGAGGAGGCGGAGAGGGACCGCTCATGAGCCCAGCCCTCTCCTTCATGATTAGTCGCTGTGGTCCCACCCTCACCATTAAGGCAGCTGTCACTCACAAAAGGGACTTCCGGGCCCAGTTCCCGCCCCTCCCTGGCATCCGGCAGTGACTCCGGCCCCTTGGAGAACTGGCTCATCCCCACTGTCTGCCTCGCACGGCCCCCTTTCTTCCTCTCTGTGTTGTTTACAAAGGTTTCATTATGTTTTCAACTAATCAGAAAGGCCCCGCTAATACACAATTAACATGTGATTATAAAAAAAAATTAAAATAGCTTCCAGAAGAAGGAAATGTAATTAAGTAGAGAATGCTTTTCAATAAGTGCTTGCTTTACCCCATTGTCAGAACACAGGCTCGGTGCGTCCACAATGCCTGAACAGATGCCAGGGGCAGAATGTTAAAAGCAAGGGGGGGGAAAAAGAACCTTATTTTCTGGGGGAATAATAAGCACGGGCTTGGCACCGCAACGAGCGTGCGGGAGAACTCAGATTCCGGCTGCCCGCGCCCCCCCCCCCCCCCCCCCCGTCCTCTCCCCATCCTCTTCTGCAAGAATGTTTCCCTTCTCAACGTAAAATAAATAAGCGACGAAGCCCCAGTCGAAGGCAACCCGTGCCACTCGGGTGCGGAAACAATAGGCAAACACCCAGGTTTACAAACCCCGCGGCTCCCGGACGCTCCGTCCGGCTCGGCACCGGGGCTCGCTCTCGCCGCGTTTTCATCGAGTCTGGGATTATTCTGCGTCCCCTCCCGTTGGCCACATTTCAGGGGGGATCTGTCTGGGAAAAGCCCCAAATCTAAAATGGGTTTTTAACCTCCTGCTCGAGAAGCTCGAGGACTAATCAGGGCGTTTTGTCACTTCCCCGTCGCTGCTGCGTGCGCCCCCCCCCCCCCGACTCTGGTCGGGAAGCCAGGGAGAGCCAGCCGCTTTATGGGCCACGATGCTCGTCAATGAAATGAGGCCGCCACCGTGGGCTTTAGTGGCTGCTGCCAATCACGAGGGCCCCATAAACCGTCAATGCAACGAGCTCCCTCGAAGACGGGACATGGGCGAGGAACGTGTGTGTCCCCGTACACAGAGCATCTGGTTTTCACCTTCTTTCTCCCAAACGTGACAGAGAAGAGGCGAAATCGGGAAAGCGGGGGGCCGGTGGCAGGACCTGTCCTCCGACCTTCCAACCTGAGCACAAAGCAAACGTGCACCCCCCCCCCCCCCCCCGCTCCCCCGGCTGGCGCGGCTCCGTGATTGAGCGTCGACCTATGCAGCAGGAGCTCCCGGTTCGGTTCCGGTCCGGGCACACGCCCGGGTTGCACATGCCCCAGCGTGGGCCGTGCGGGAGGCAGCCAATCAGGGATGCTCTCTCATCATCGATGTGTCTTTCTCTCTCTGCCTCTCTCTTCCTCTCTGAAATCAATAAAAAATATACATATATCTTACACGTCCCAGGCCCCAGACTGTCCCCACCAGCAGAGGTGACAGTGAGTGGCTGAAACCGCCCCGAGCTTCCCAGGCTCTGGAAACTCGCCCAGGGCTGCGGGACCGGTCTGCCCGGGAGCTGTGTTCCCGGACAATCCCTCCAGCCCCGGGGCCAGGGAGCGGGGCCCTGTCCAGCGTTCCGTCCTCCCGGCCACTCAGGACCCTGTCCGGCGCGGCCCCGTGAACCTGAGCCGGGGACCACACCCCCCGGTTCCTGTTCCCAGCGGTCCTGAGCTACGTGACGGGGACAAGGAGCTCAGCGTCTCCGAATCTGGCCGTCCGTGTGACACGCCCCATCTGCACGGTGATGCCGATGGGGCATGTCACACCTCATAACGCCCCTCACCCCAAGACCCAGGACATGTCGCTGGGCCACAGAACCCCGAAGAAGCGGCCTGCCCTCGCCGAGCACTTGCTGAGGGGTCTCAGTGTGTCTTGCTAGGCTCGTCACCTCGACTCCCAAGGGGGAGTCCACGGTTCAGAGGGGGAAAGCCGCCCGCCTGAGGCCACACAGCTCAGACCCACCCAAGGTCTGCAGTCAGATGGTGCTCAAAGCAAATGGAAGGAAGTTTCCGTGTGATAGCAGCCTGCCCCCCTTCCCAGCCTCCCTCACCCTCCTCCGCAAAAATGGCCGGCCTCCCCAGAGCAGGAGACCCCGTCCACCCCCATAGCTTTTCACCATGTGCACCCCCAACACATAGTAGGTGCTCCGCCCACACCTGCCGGACTGAACGGAAACGCCTCTCCCGCCTGCCTCCCAGGAGCGCCCTGAAAATTCTGCAGTGGGCGCCGCCCCGAGTGCCGGCACGGCCCAGCGAGAACTGACATCCCTGCCCAGATAAATATCTGGAAAGAAGTCGGGAAACAATTAAAACTAGAAGCTAATAAATGATGAAGAAGCCCATGGGCCAAGCCCTGGCCCACGTCCCAGTCTTCATTCATGCATCAAAAGAAGCCCAGCGGTCCAAGGCTTTGAGAGGGCAGCTGGGCGGTGGGGCTGTCCGGCTTAATATAAATGGGAATTAGATATGATCAAATGTACTCACTGCGCTCCCCACAGCAGACACTATCTCCGGCTCCCCCGCCCCTGTCTCCCCGCCAAGCCCCCTTCTCGGGGAGCTGTTGACAGATGATCTTGTAACCAGGCAACCAGGCAGAGGAAAGGGCCCGGGGTTCCCGCACAGGAGCAGGGACGGCTGCGTTCTGCTCGTGGTGGCTCCTGGGTCACGGCGGCGTGACACCCTCTTCTGGATCTCTAAAATCAGGGGGGTGGGGTCCCCTGGCTGCTCACCCAACATGAAGGCTTAATTGTCCCGGCATCTCCCTTCCCTGCCCGGTCACACCGGCCAGCTTGCGGGGGGGGCGGGGAGGGGGGGAGCGCGCACAGCTCCCTGTCCTCATGGCCACGCAGGCCTGCAGCAAAGGCCCAGACCAGTGGTCGGCAAACTCATGAGTCAACAGAGCCAAATATCAACAGGATAACGATTGACATTTCTTTGGAGAGCCGAAAACTGACTTCTGCGCATGGGCCACGAAGTTTTAATCGCACTGTACGTGCGCGCCCGCACGTGGTATTTGGTGGAAGAGCCACACTCAAGGGACCAAAGAGCCGCATGTGGCTCGCGAGCCGCAGTTTGCCGACCACTGGCCCAGATCACAGCCTTTCCGAGAGGCTCTCCCTTGGCAGGAGCCCGTCCCCCTCGTCCCATGGCGTCCGCCGCTGTTCTGACAAATGCTCCCACGATGCCAGGGGACCAAGGTCCCAGAGGTCCCGCGGGCTCAGCTGCACTTTGGGGAACCGTATCTACGCAAAGAGAACGCTTTGGGTCTGTGGGAGCAGGAAACAGAAAAAGGATCTTGGGGTCCTTGGCCCAGGAAATGGACGCTCTCTGAGCCCTGAGCATGTGCAGTCAGCGGCTCTAAAAAAATCAACACGCTTTCGAGGTCCCAGCAGACACTTGGAAAGCTGGACAGCGGGCACAGCCAGGCGTCTTCACACCCAAGGGGACACCGCATCCCTCCGGGGTTAGGAGGGTGTTGTTATCAGCGGACGAGCTGGGTAAGATCCAAGCTCGGGGGCCAGTGGCGGCGGCAGAAGGATCATTTTCCAAGAGCCTACTATGTGCGAGGAACGGGGCCAACGGTTTCACAAGCATGACCTTGTGACCTTTATGTTCACATCTGGAGGCACACCTAGGCCCCTGGCCCTGAGCCCGGTGTCCAATGGAGCTCTCTCTGCCTGAGCATCAACCTGTGACCCGGGAGGTCACGGTTCGATGCCCGGTCAGGGCACATGCCCGGCTGTGGGCTCCATCCCCACAGTGAGGCGTGCAGAAGGCAGCCAATCAGTGACTCTCTCATCATTGATGTTTCTCTCGCTCCTTCTCCTTCCCTCTCTGAAATACATAAAAAATACATTTAAAAACAGTAATAAAGATGTCTCTCTGGCCCCCCTAGCCGGCGCTAGCGGTTTCCTTGTTTTAGGGCACCGGGTAGGATTCCCATGAGTGGCAGCGAGACGGACAGAGAGAGCAGCGAGCGAGAAGAGGGTCCTGGTGGAAGACATGTCTGCAGTGGGCCTGGCAGGTACCAGCTCCATCCCCGGGGCCTCGCACCCCCTGCCTCTTCTCGCTCGCCAGCCGAAGTCGGTATGCAAAGCAGGTGCAGACCCTCAATTCGGGGCAGAGCTGTCAGTTCCTTCCTTTCTCTCCAGTAACCACAGTGCACTTCATAAAGAGAATGAGTGAAGTTGGAAAATTAAAAATTGGAAAGAGAATGATTTTGTTCCAGGAGGCAGGCCTCCCGGGATGTTCCTGTGGATAGCTGAGGGTGCGGGAGGGGGCACCCCAGGGAGGAAATGAAGACCCCGCTGGGGCGGGGGGATATCATCTGAGGATCTAATAAAGTTCTTCCGACCACACACACACACACACACACACACACACACACACCACTCGCTCCTTCTAGCTGCATGAATAGAAAATTCTTTCTGCGTCTCTCTCTGAACGGAAATCGCCACAGCTAGAGACGGGGTGGACGGCTGGAGTGGAGAAGGTGCAGAAACCAAGGCCATCCACGCAACAGATGTCCGCACCAAATGTCCCCACCCTCTGGACCACGCACCCCCCAACCCCAGAGGAGGGGGGTCTGGGCCCCATCCGGGCCCTGGCTCGAACGGGGACCAACGGGCCGAGAGTGGACATAAAGCCAACGGAAAGGAGATACCGCTGCCACGCACGGGAGGCCAGCTCTCCATGTTGGAGGTCGTCCGTCGTGGCCGGGCCAACGGGACGGGTTCCAGCCCGTCTCCCCTGTTCATCGCAGGCCTGAATGGTTTTCTGGGAAACGGCGAGGAGGGGCTCCGAAAACCACAAGCTGGGCAGAGCCCGAGGGAGGATGCCTGGCTAGGAACTTCTCTCTCCAATCAGCAAAAGTCCTCACTTCTTAAATCCATGGTACTGCATCTTCTGATTTTTAAAGGAATCTCTTCTTCTCACACAACACTTGACAGATAACAGACCGGGACATAAAGGACGTAGAGACCATCCAAGGAACTCGTGTTAAAATTTCTGAGTTTGCTTTCAGGCCTCCTGCTGTGGACTGAAACGTGCGTGTGTGTGTGTGTGTGTGTGTGTGTGTGTGTGTGTATGTATGTGTGTGTGTCTGTGTGTGTATGTGTATGTATATATGTGTGTGTATGTGTGTGTATGTGTGTGTGTCTGTGTGAGTGTGTATGTGTGTGTGTATGTGTGTGCGTATATGTGTGTGTGTATGTGTGTGTATGCGTGTATGTGTGTGTGTGTGAGTGTGTGTGTGTGTGTGTGTATGTGTGTGTATGTGTGTATGTGTATGTGTGTGTGTGTGTGTGTATGTGTGTATGTATGTGTGTGTGTGTGTATGTGTGTGTGTGTATGTAGACATCTACTGAATGAGCTCAGACTGTCTACAGTTTGGATTTGGGCTCGCTCTCTCTCTCTCTCTCTCTCTCTCTCGTTTTGTTGCTCTTATTTGTTTTTTATTGATGTCAGAGAGAAAGGGAGAGAGAGAGATAGCAACATCAATGCTGAGAGAGAATCATTGATCGGCTGCCTCCTGCGTGCACCACACTGGGGATCAAGCCCACAACCCGGCATGCGCCCGACCTGGAATTGACCCCTGACCTCCCGGTTCATAGGTCGACACTCACCCACTGAGCCACGCCAGAGGGGCTGAGCTTTTCTCTCTTGATATTAAGTGGGACCACGAGGTCTTTATGGTAACCCGTCGGGGACGGTCCATCCCACGGCGGGGACCTGCTCCGTCCACCGGGCTCCTCGGGTTGGGATCCGCCAACGGCCCACTGCTGCAGGGACACTGCAGGGTGCGTGGGCGCTTTCTGGGCATCCCTCCTTCGTCTGCAGGGCGGAGCCCCAGAGGTGGAGCCCCTGGGTCAAGGGTAGGAAGAACCTGGCTGCGTGTTCCCTGCTGTGTCCCCCTACCCCCGCCCCCAATCCCGCACCAGCTCACGGCTCATCCTAACGGGTGAGGGTACCTAGCTGACCCCACCCGCGGTCAGCACACATGAAGAAAGCCTTCGGTCTGATGGATGATTTGGGGGAAACCTCCCCAGCTGGCCTGGCCACCTGGCCACACCCGCTACGTCTGCGCAGCTGTCTCTCAGTGCACCCCCCACCCGCCAGCACGCCCAGCGCCGCTGCCACTCCCGCCCGCACCCCTCTCGCCAGCTCCCTGGACGCCAGCTCGCTCCGCACGGCGCGAGGCGTTGCCGGGCCATGGGCCACAGACGATCTTTTTTAAAAAACAAACAGGAGCTCGTCGCCAGTACCCTTTTTGCGCGCGACTTGCCCGCTTCCTGAAAACGCGAGATAATGAATAAAAATGTTCATTACGGAATTATTCACTTTCCCCCCCGATTCCCGTCCCGGTAATTACCGTGACCAGCCTAATAAAAACTGCTACAAACCCGAGGTCAACTGGCAGTTAGAAGTGTTCATTTTCATCTCAATGTATTCATCTCTGGCTCCTAATGGCCTCATTTTCTCCCATGCTCCTTAATAAATACCACTGAATTACAGGTTAAATAGCTAAATTAAATTATTGCAATTACAGCGTGCGGAGCCCTGAATCTGGGTTTACCTTTCCCAGTTCAATTAGAGGCGAAGTTTCAGCAGCCGAGGCACGCTGATTGCTGTCAATATTCTCAACTGCCAGGAACCTGCGCGGTGCCCAGATATCAGATGAGAGGGTCCCCCCTCTCCCGCCCGCCGCCGCTGCCGCCCCCGCCCCCCCCCCCCCCCGGCTTCCGAGGGGCTGATGGGAGTGCCCTGGACGGAAACAAAATCACACCATCCAAGTGGCTATTGGGAAGGGACACGAGGCATCATCGGTTCTTTTCGACTGAAAAGGGAGAAGACATGGAAGGGTTCTGGCTTAGAGGCTGTGTGTGGGCACGTACACGTGTGTGTGTGTGTATGTGTGTGTGTGTGTGTGTGTATGCACACGGAACATGCACACGTGTGCGTGCCTACATACAAAAGCAAAGCCCCGTCCTCTGCAGGGGAAAAGCCCATTTCCATAAACGCAGGCCGGCTGCCGCCACGCCCGGCCCGCGGTGATGCGCGGGGTCCGAGCGCTCCTCATTATTTAAATCCATTCGGAGGCTGGTGGCCGCCGCTCGCCGCAGGATTAATTACCCACACCCCTCCGAAGACAGAGTGTCTTCATAACACGGCGCGCCCGGGGAAGGGAGCCTCACGCTCGCCTTCCCCAAACCCCCAGACAGGAGCGTCTATTTCTTGTGGAAGAGCTCCCCCTGACTTCGCCAGCCCTCGCTCCTCCAGCACCGGATTCCGACGCTCGCCCTCTTTCCTCCTGACAGTCTCGGGAGCGGGGAAGCGGCCAGACCCCACGTGCCCCCCCCCCCCCGAGCGATCCGCGATGTGGGTGCCACAGGGAGGGGTCCCCTTCACGGAGAACAGAGCCCACTTCCCCGGCCCCTAAGCCCCGGGGCCAGGGAGGGGAAGAAACTGGGCTGACACCCCATCGGGAGCCTTGTCACCCACAGCCGAGCAGGTGCCCAGCACCAAAGGGCCTGAGCCAGAAACACAGGTGGTGACTGAGATCAGGGAACACCCCAGGGAAAGACACCCCCCACCACCTCGACATTCTCTAGGGGAGGGAGGGCTTGGGGCTTCGTCTGTTTCCCCCCAAGAGAAATAGGATTCCACGTCCAGGCCCAGGGACATCAGCCCCCTCCAGCCAGTGCTCTGGATTCCCCAGCAAATGCCAGCGCCAGGGCCTGGGCCACGCTCACCAGGGCCATGTGCCCTGGCATCAGGCAGGAGGCTGGCACAGCCACTTCAGGGCAGGCCCGGAAGGGAATCAGAAGCAGGGAGTCCCAGGGGGAGCTCCTCACCGGGGCCCGGGGCCCTCCCTTGAGCCTGGCTCAGGGCGGCCCTCGGTCAGTATTCGCTGATGCAGAGACCAGGGCCGGGGATCTTGCAGCCCTCGGCCTTGTCCTCCCAGACTAGCCTCAGCCGTCATGGGGAAGGGGCACGGCCAGCCCAGGGTGGCGGGGGCATCTGGGCAGGTTGGAGAGTGGACATACTCCCCCCAACCTTCCAGGCCCCCCGGCTTTTTCCAAGGGGCAGGATCTCCACCGCAAAGCACCCAGTTTCCCCAGAGAAGTGGCCAGTGGCCTGTGCAAACATTCCCGCAGAGGAAGAAGCAGCTCCAGCCAGCCATTCCCGGCCCTGGCAGCCACACCGAGACCCCGGCCAGAACGCCGGGAAAACCAGCTCACCAGCAACTGCCTGAAACGGATCGCCCGCTGGAGAGCTGTCCCTTATAATGAATGCATCAAGTGCTGGGGACGGTTTTTGGATTAGGGGGGAGAGCTGGGGACACCCATGGTGGCCGGGCCTCCGTCCCTGTTCTAGGCATATTCAACTCCAGACTCTGCGGTAAGCCTTGCAACACTCTGAGGAGACACCGCCACCAGCACCAGCCCCCGGCGTGCTGCCTCCAGCTGACGGGTGACGACCTGAAGTTCGGAGAGGTGAAGTGGTTTGCCAAGGTCACCCAGCTGGGGGCCCTCCGTCTCCCGTGGCAGGGCTGCCCCTGGAGGAACCGCGGACACCCCCCTGGCCTGGCACCTGTGCTCACTTTGACCTGCTGCCAGGGGCCTGCTCTGCTCTCTGCACCCTCTCCTGGGCGCCCCTACATTACTGGCCCCCCATCCTCCGAACCCCAGGAGGTGTATTTGCCTCCTTAACACCCACGCTCAGAGCCCCTTCCAGAGCCCCCCCCCCCCACCGACCGTCGTCGCTGGATGCATCTCACTGCTACCCGGTGACCTCCAGGGAGGGACCGGCGTCTCTGTAACCTGGTGCCTAGGACGGGGCTGGGCTCCAGGGGGGTCCTCGAGCCCCAACAGGCCTGCGCCGACCGCATCCATCGGACACGCTACCCTTTGCTGCAGCACCCACCGTCGCCAGCCTCCTCTCACAAAAGCTTTGTGCAGGGCCATCCGACCCGGCCCCAGCATGACCAGGCCGGGTCACCACGATGACAGGGAGGCGGCCCCGTGGGACGAGCCTGGGGTCTGACCCCGCGCCACCCCTGCCGAGCAGCTCAAACAAGAGCCTGGGTCTCTCTCTGGGCCTGGGTCTCTCTCTGGTCGGGGAGGAAGTGGGGCACCAGGCTTCCCGCCCTCCACCAAGAATCTGGGGCCTCACAGCCCAGGTGCTCGGGGCAGGAGCAACCCTTGAAAAGCCACATCCATGGAGACTCGAGGGGCCCCGGGCCCCACGGCTCAATGCCCACGGCCATGTGGACGGAACACACGGCAGCTGCTCTCTGGAGCCCCCAGACTCAGGACCTTTGCTGCCCAGCCCGGGCACTGCACCCTAAGGCTGCAGGTGAGGACTCAGCAGATCAAGGGTACATCCCCTGGGGTACAAAGGATGGGGGGGGCAGTAATGTAGGGGTGCCCACCGGCGGGGCCCATCCCCGTGTTATCTCGATGAACTCCCACTTTCTGGAGGCAGAAAGGGCGGCTGGGGGTTAAGGAGTTTCCCTGCCACAGGGCAGGAAGCAGGAGCCACTGCCCTGCCCACCACCCCCTTCTCCTCCCGCGGCCTTGGGGGGCAGAACTGGCCGCGACGGCTAGGAGAGCAGTACCAGCTGGAAGGTCCCCACCTGGCTCGGGTCCCCGCCTGTACACCCGGCTTTTTCGGGCACATCCCCAGGACGAGGGGGTCTCACTGGACCGCAGACACCTTTCAGGCCCTGTGTCCGTGATGGACAGAACAGAATGGGTGTGGCTTTAGTCTCTGACAGGTGGGTTCAAATGGGCTCTGTGATGCCGAAACCGGTGTGGCTCAGTGGATAGAGCATCGGCCTGCGGACTGAAGGGTCCCAGGTTCGATTCCAGTCAAGGGCATGTACCTTGGCTACGGGTACATCCCCTGTAGGGGGTGTGTAGGAGGCAGCTGATCGATGTTTCTCTCTCATCCATGTTTCCGGCTTTCTATCCCTCTCCCTTCCTCCCTGTAGAAAATCAATAAAATATATATATTTTTTAAATGGGCTCTGCGTGTTCATTTAATAAACAGCATCCCCTAAGCACCTACTATGTGCCAGGCGCTGTGGGGATCCTGGCAAGGACCCCTGCTTCAAGGAGCTCATTTAGTCACCTGTTCATTCATTCATTCATTCATTCACTCGCTTATCCTTGCTCACGAATGCATCTACTGCATGAGCCTCCTCTGCAGGCTCGGGGGTGGGCGGTGCCGCTATGAAGGGCACTCCCCTCCCCCACACCCATACCCGGAAGCATCAGCGCTGCCTGCACTGCAGGAGGCAGCCTCTTCTGCCTCTTGGGGGGCCTCACAAGTCCCTGCGCAGCACCCCCACCCAGCCCCTTCCACCCCCACCTCCAGCCAACAGGCATCGGAGAGAGGTCCCGGCGCCATGTAACGCTTTCCACCCTGCGGCCTGGCAGCCGCTGCCCCTGCCCCGGCTCCCAGCTCTGCCCACCCCCCAGCGCCCGGCCCTCTGGGACCCTGCTCCGTCAGACCTGACCTGGCCTTGGAATGTCAAAGGTCACCCGGGACAAGATGACAGAGGCAGGGCAGGTGCAGCTGAAGGGGGGCCGTCACTGCCTGTGTGGTGGCTGCAGACGGTGCACATGGTGGGTCCTGGTGAACTTGGGGACCGGCCCTCTCCCGGGAGCCTGGAGTCACGGGGCTTCTGTCCCTGGCCTCAGCGCTGTGGCCTCCTGTCTGCACTGACCAAAGGCATTTCACCCGACGGAAGCGGCACGGAGGGGCGGGTGCTCTGGGCGAGGGAGGCAGGTGCAGACTCAGAACCTTTGCTGCCCAGCCCGGGCACTGCACCCCAACACTGCAGGTGAGGACTCCGCGGCCCGGCCCCCCAGGTTCTGATGCACAGACGTCCTGCTAATGCCCACCAGTGACCCCGCAGCTGCTCACCCCGCAGTCACTGAACGCGTCCTCAGTGCCGGGGCCAGTCCTGAGCAGCTGGGAGCCGGGCACCAAGATGTGCCTGACGGGAGTCTAGAACCTTCTCTTGCACCTCTTCCTCTACAGCCGGCAGCGTGGGGCTGCAGCCCAAGCGGTGGGAGGAGTGTTGCGGACAAGAGCGAGTGCCAGCATCTTAGTTCCATCCTTGGGTCCCTAAAGGTCCTCAGGAAGGGCCTCCCTTGTTCAAAAATGTTAAAAACCTGAGAGATGCGTGGACTTCTAGGAGGAAGGCCACGCGGGTGAAGGGAAACGCCGTGGCTTGGCGTGGGCCTCAGTTTAAGCCACTCGGTGTGACCTACCCATGCCTGCCTCTGCCTCTTCAGGGGGTGCCTGACACAGGACAGGGGGGCCAGGCCCAGACCCCCTGCGGGCGGGTGGCCGGGGCATGCACCTCCGGTGGATTACCTTTAAGGGAGGATGGCGTCACCGTTGCCCAGGAAACGCAATGCTCACAGCACTGGGCGGGGTAAAACGAAGCGGGACCTTAAAAGAGCCATAGGACCCCGGGGGGCAGTCAAGGAAATCCTGGGGCTGGTAGCGATGGTGCTTTAGTGTTTGGCCATTTCTTCACGGAGGTGTGGCCAGGAGTTCCCCACACCCTGAAAATGAACATCCAGGGACACCCCGAACTGAGACGCCTGGGCCGCAGAGAACCGGCCCACTCTGCGCCCTGGCCCGTGACTTATACCGGGGGCATTCTCCCACAGGCTGTGCACCCCCACTTCTGTCAGCCGTCAGTCAGCGCGGCCACACTGCGCCGAGCTGGCTGCCGGGGCAGCGAAGGAAGAAGACGGATCCCCGCGGCTCCTGGGGGCCGCGCCCGCCTCGCCTCATCGTGAGGACGAGAAACGCTCACGCATCCCTCTCTCCGGTCTCACCCTCCCCCCGTATTCTCCTGAAGTAAAGGAAAATATTAAAAGCAAGAGGTAAAGACCAAAGTTCACCAAGTTCCTCTTCCCCATGGTTTGCCACCAACACTAAAAGAAAACGCCAGCACACACCTGCCTTCCCGAGAGCGTGACCGCTGAGCAGCCACAGAGCCGCCGGAGCCTGGCTTCAGAGCCGGTCCTTCGCAGAAACAGGCTGTGGGGAGGTCACCCCCCAGGGGACAGCCGGCATCAGGGGGGCTCACAGGAAGGGAGCCCACTGGCCAGCGCTGTCTTTCCACCTGGAGGCTGAGAGTTTGGGGGGGGGAACACGCAACCATCGCCCCCCTTGACCACGCTCTGTCTCTCCAGGGACAACTGGCACAATAAAGAGGGCCAGCACCTCCCACCAGCGTCACTCTGGGACGCCTGTGTTTCTGTGGGCGAATAGGGTAACGGTCCGTCAGCGTGATATTCACAGTTCTCGTCTCAGAAACCCACAGACTCCGGGCCACCAACGGGCTGCCTGTTTTCTGTAAATAAAGTTTTATTGAAACAACAGCCACGCCCATTTGGTACGCGCTGTCCGCAGGGGCTCTTGCCTGGCAATGGCAGGGTTGGGTGGTTATAACAGGAATCATTTGGCCCACGGGGGGGCCTAAAATATTAATGGTCTGGACCTTCGTCTGAAGTAAAGGCCCTATCTTATCTAAAAACCCATGAGAGGAAGTCTCCCAGGCTTAAGGTTGATGCAAAAAAATCTCTCTATTCTGTTCTTTATGTTATAAGCAAGTCAGGATCCACCGTATTTCCCTTTTTGCCAAGGCTACCAGGAAGCTCGGAGGTAACGTTTGTGCTTCAGTGCCGTGTAGGTGACTGGAACAACCTTTCCCATCCCTTAATCCTATGACCCCATTCTTTCAATGCTTTCTCCCAGGTTTACTTAAAAGTAAGAGACTTCAGATTCTTATGCAAGCAGTAACGGTCTAAAGAATAAAGAAAAAGAGCCCTAACAGGTGTGGCTCGGTGGATAGAGCGTCGGCCTGCGGACTGGAGGGTCCCAGGTTCGATTCTAGTCAAGGGCACGTACCTTGGTTGCAGGCACATCCCCACGAGGGGGTATGCAGGAGGCAGCTGATCAACGTCTCTCTCACTCACGGACGTTTCTAACTCTCTGTCCCTCTCCCTTCCGCTATGTAAAAAAAATCAATAAAACATATTTTTAAGAGAATAAAGAAAAAGAGCACGGGGACAGGGTGGTGCTCAAGCCCAGGGGTCCCCCTGCATCCGAAAAGCCTTTGCAGACCCCATTCTCAGAACTCCCTGGCCGCGCAGACCACCCTGCTCCTTCCTGTTCCACCAGAACTCCCTCCAGCTGAGTCCTCCAGAAGGAATTCCCCATGAAGCTGGGCGAGCGTCGAGCACTCACTCCGGTCACTTCCAGTGCCCTCCCTGCCTCTGATGGGCAAGAAAGACACCCCTGATTCCCCCAGACCCTCCTAGCACCAAGGCGGGCGCTGGATGCTGAGACCCAGAGACACACCCAGAGCGAGCCTGTGGCTGGGGCCTCCCGCTCCACACGGGAGGGACACCCAGTGGTCAGTGGGGCCCAGAGGCGAACATGGGAGCTGCCGAGGGAGTAAGCAGGAGTCCAGCCGCCCGGGGAGTCCGAGGCACTTGCTGGGCAGAGCTCAGCCAGGCTACCAAGGGCAGAGGTGCCCAAGACCCTGGGGAGGAGTCAGTGCCACCAGCCCTGAGCAACGGGGGTTCCGGCCCAACCGTGCCCACAGGCTCCACCTGGAAATGGGCCATGTAGGGCCGGTGACCCTGAGAGTTACAGAGGCTCTCGAGTCTCCATCTCCTCATACCCGCATCTCCACCTACCCACGTCTCCTGCTACCCACGTCTCCTGGTACCCACGTCTCCTCACACCCACGTCTCCTCGTACCCACGTCTCCTCACACCCACGTCTCCTCGCACCCACGTCTCCTGCTACCCACGTCTCCTCACACCCACGTCTCCTGCTACCCACGTCTCCTCACACCCACGTCTCCTGCTACCCACGTCTCCTCGCACCCACGTCTCCTCGCACCCACGTCTCCTGCTACCCACGTCTCCTCGTACCCACGTCTCCTGCTACCCACGTCTCCTCACACCCACGTCTCCTCACACCCACGTCTCCTCACACCCACGTCTCCTCACACCCACGTCTCCTGCTACCCACGTCTCCTCGTACCCACGTCTCCTCACACCCACGTCTCCTCACACCCACGTCTCCTCACACCCACGTCTCCTGCTACCCACGTCTCCTCGTACCCACGTCTCCTCACACCCACGTCTCCTCACACCCACGTCTCCTCACACCCACGTCTCCTGCTACCCACGTCTCCTCGTACCCACGTCTCCTCACACCCACGTCTCCTCACACCCACGTCTCCTGCTACCCACGTCTCCTCGTACCCACGTCTCCTCACACCCACGTCTCCTCACACCCACGTCTCCTGCTACCCACGTCTCCTCGCACCCACGTCTCCTCACACCCACGTCTCCTCGCACCCACGTCTCCTGCTACCCACGTCTCCTCGTACCCACGTCTCCTCACACCCACGTCTCCTCACACCCACGTCTCCTGCTACCCACGTCTCCTCGTACCCACGTCTCCTCACACCCACGTCTCCTCACACCCACGTCTCCTCACACCCACGTCTCCTGCTACCCACGTCTCCTCACACCCACGTCTCCTGCTACCCACGTCTCCTCACACCCACGTCTCCTGCTACCCACGTCTCCTCGTACCCACGTCTCCTCACACCCACGTCTCCTCACACCCACGTCTCCTGCTACCCACGTCTCCTCGTACCCACGTCTCCTCACACCCACGTCTCCTCACACCCACGTCTCCTGCTACCCACGTCTCCTCGTACCCACGTCTCCTCACACCCACGTCTCCTCACACCCACGTCTCCTCACACCCACGTCTCCTGCTACCCACGTCTCCTCACACCCACGTCTCCTCACACCCACGTCTCCTCACACCCACGTCTCCTCACACCCACGTCTCCTGCTACCCACGTCTCCTCGTACCCACGTCTCCTCACACCCACGTCTCCTCACACCCACGTCTCCTCGCACCCACGTCTCCTCGCACCCACGTCTCCTCGCACCCACGTCTCCTGCTACCTGCGTCTCCTCGCACCCACGTCTCCTGGTACCCGCGTCTCCTCGCACCCGCGTCTCCTGGTACCCGTGTCTCCTCGCACCCACGTCTCCTGGTACCCACGTCTCCTCGCACCCACGTCTCCTCGCACCCACGTCTCCTCGCACCCACGTCTCCTCACACCCACGTCTCCTGCTACCCACGTCTCCTGCTACCCACGTCTCCTGGTACCCACGTCTCCTGGCACCCACGTCTCCTCGCACCCACGTCTCCTCGCACCCACGTCTCCTCGCACCCACGTCTCCTCGCACCCACGTCTCCTCGCACCCACGTCTCCTCGCACCCACGTCTCCTCGTACCCACGTCTCCTGCTACCCACGTCTCCTCGCACCCGCGTCTCCTCGCACCCGCGTCTCCTCGCACCCGCGTCTCCTCGCACCCGCGTCTCCTCGCACCCGCGTCTCCTGGTACCCACGTCTCCTCACACCCACGTCTCCTCACACCCACGTCTCCTCACACCCACGTCTCCTCGCACCCACGTCTCCTCGCACCCACGTCTCCTGGTACCCACGTCTCCTCGCACCCACGTCTCCTGGTACCCACGTCTCCTCGCACCCACGTCTCCTCGCACCCACGTCTCCTCGCACCCACGTCTCCTCGCACCCACGTCTCCTCGCACCCACGTCTCCTCGCACCCACGTCTCCTCGCACCCACGTCTCCTGCTACCCACGTCTCCTCGCACCCACGTCTCCTCGCACCCACGTCTCCTCGCACCCACGTCTCCTGCTACCCACGTCTCCTCGCACCCACGTCTCCTCGCACCCACGTCTCCTCGCACCCACGTCTCCATCTATCCACGTCTCCTCGTACCCACGTCTCCCGGTACCCACGTCTCCTCGCACCCACGTCTCCTCGCACCCACGTCTCCTCGCACCCACGTCTCCTGGTACCCACGTCTCCTCGCACCCACGTCTCCTCGCACCCACGTCTCCTCGCACCCACGTCTCCTGCTACCCACGTCTCCTCGCACCCACGTCTCCTCGCACCCACGTCTCCTCGCACCCACGTCTCCTCGCACCCACGTCTCCTCACACCCACGTCTCCTGCTACCCACGTCTCCTCGCACCCACGTCTCCTCGTACCCATGTCTCCATCTATCCACGTCTCCTCGCACCCACGTCTCCTCACACCCACGTCTCCTCGTACCCACGTCTCCATCTATCCACGTCTCCTTGCACACATAGCAGCAGCAGCCTTTAAGAGGATGTGATTGCCCTAACCGGTTTTGCTCAGTGGATAGAGCGTCGGCCTGCGGACTGAAGGGTCCCAGGTTTGATCCTCGGTTGCAGGCACATCCCCAGTGGGGGGTGTGCAGGAGGCAGCTGATGGATGTTTCTCTCTCATCGATGTTTCTAACTCTCTATCCCTCTCCCTTCCTCTCTGTAAAAAAAATCAATAAAATATATTTTAAAAAAAGAAAAAGAGAGAGAGAGAATGCAATAACAGGCCAGGCTCACAAAGGCGTTTTCTCAATGGACGCTAAGCTCGGCGGCTGGCTGGTGGGGGGGTGCAGGCACCCCCGGGAGACGGGTCCACAGGCCCAGAGCCGTTGCACCGGGCAGTGAGGAGCCACTTCCCCGAGGGGGCCTGGAGCTGGAGCCCTTTCTACTGTGTCCTGCCGTCTGACCTTGAGCTGCCATCCCCTCCCCTTAGGGAGAAGCCGGGTAACCCCCAGCCACAGGCCCTGGGTGTGAATGAGCCCTCTTTCCAGGGGCGCACAGGGCCTGCTCCAGAGGCTGCCAGCCCGCGAATAACCCCGCTCTTTACTCTGAGTTTAGCGGGCAGGTGCCCACAGGCTGCTGGTGGCCCGCACACCTGCCCTCGCTGTCCCCCCAGGTCTCCCCGACACCAGATCATAAACGGGCTGTCCCATCCTGCTGCAGACGGGAGACTAAATGAAGCAAAGCCAAAGACGGGGTCCCCCTAACAGGAGGAGAGAAGTTTCCGGTGCCCCCTGGCTCATGACATCATGGTTCTGGCTGCCTCCTCCCTGTCCAGGGAGGCCGGAGACCATCACAGAACTAGGGGGCCACCGGGCGAGGCTTCACTGCCCCAAGGCACAAGGTCAGGGGAAGGTATATTCGCCGGAAGAATCACTTTGGTGCCCACCCACCCACCCACCCATCCCCCCAGACATCAGGCCCTTCGGGGGGCCGATGCTCATGTTGGGGAAACAGAGGCCTCAGCCATGTCTGGACTTGTGGCGGGGGGCACAGATGGGCACACACACTGCAGCCGGGTCAAGGCCCGCAGGGACCTGGGAAGAGCAGGCACCTGCAAGCAGGGAGGGAGGGGATGCAGGGGAGGGGGCAGGGCTTGGTGACAGCTGACGGGACTCTGACCACGCCCAGGACGGAGACGCCAGCTTCAGACCCCCTCCAGAGAGAGGACAAGCCGGGCTAGGACCTCAGAGGCCCGGCACAACCCTCCCTCTGCCACCTCGCAGCCGTGTTTCTGTAGAACCTCGGCCTTCCTGAGCCTCAGTTTCCCCAGCAGCAAGGTGGGAGCGGCCACCCCGCCTCGGGGAGCTGTGAGGAGGACTGAAGAGGTCAAGACGGGGTCCACCGAGGGGCCAGCCATCTCTTTCCTCCCGCAGCGCTCACATTCCTACGGGACCCAAAAGCCCACCGCATGCTGCTCACGGCTGCCTCTGACATCCGTGGGGGTTCTCGGGGGGCAGGGAGCAGCCCTCGGCCGCGGGGTGGAACTCACGGAGACCGTGTAGGCCATGGGATGGAAGGAGCCGCGCCCGGGCCGGGCCGGGGCCTAGATGAGGTCAGTGCGAGGTGCCCGGCCCACAGCTGGCCTGGCTCCTGGGCCGGCAGAAGAGACAAGCAGGTGCCACAATCCCGCACCCTTCACGGCTCCCAGCGACCCCACCGGCGCCCGAGGACACGGTCCCTGGGAGCGGGGTCTGGGCGGGAGAAGCTCAGCCGGGGGAGACACCCAGGGAGACCGCAGGGGGAGGCTGGGGCGCAACCCCACAGAGTGACGCTCAGAGGAGGGGGCAGCCCTGCGCAGAAGGAGCAGGCCGACCCTCCCGCCCGCCTCGTTCTAAGTCTGTGAGCTCAGAGCCACCCCTTCTCTGCGCCTCCACCCCCAAACCACGCCGACGCCGTCTGCAGCCATCGCCTTTACAACCCCAACACTGAAGCTGAGGCCTCCCAGCCAGCTCCCCCAGGGTCCAACGACCTAGCCCAGGGGTCGGCAAACTCATCAGTCCGCAGAGCCAAATGTCAACAGGGCAACGATTGACATTTCTTTGGAGAGCCAACATTTTTTCAACTTCAACTTCTTCTAACGCCACTTCTTCAACACAAGACTGGCCCAGGCCGTGGTGTTTTGTGGAAGAGCCACCCTCAAGGAGCCAAAGAGCCGCATGTGGCTCGCGAGCCGCAGTTTGCCAACCACAGACCTACAGCCCGCCCCCAGACGCCCTCCTCTGCGGCTGGGGAAACAGCGCAACGTGGCGACTCTTCTCCTGCCGTCTCCCCAGAGGAAAGCCAGGCCGGGACAGAAATGACATGTCAACTTCCAAGATGGAGACGGAGGACGTGGGTACGAGGAGATGGAGGCATCGATCTGGGTGATCGATGCGTCGTGGCTGCTTCAACCTGAGGTGCCCAGGCCTGGGCCCAGGGGACAGAGGTGTGTGATCGACTGGTGATGTCTGCCATGGGCACGGGAAGGAGCCCTGGGGGTGCCGTGCTACCCATGTGCCTACCCTGTCTCTGGACAACAGCGTCCCGTTCCTTCTGCGAGAAACACGCACAGCAAGAGGGAGCGGAATTGGAGGAAAGGAGAAACCCGGGACACGCTGGTCCAGAGAACCGGTCAAAGCCGGGGCGGGGAGGAAGAAGAGTCGCCCAGACTTCCCATAAACCTCTGGGCTTTATTAGCCACACATTTCCCCGTCCATCCTGACTCCAGAGGTGTTTCCGGAGGCGGTTTTCTCCGGCTCCAGCCTCTGGGTCTGCAACAGGCTCCCAAAGGCCCCCGAGCGCTCAGGCCCGTGGAGCAGAAACCAGCGTCCGGGGGGGGGGGGGGGGGGGTCCCCTGGCGCGGTACCGAGAGGGCCCCTCGGGAAAGAGATAGAGCCCAGCAACGTCAGGCGCCGGTGGGCCGGCAGGGACAGGGGCTACAGGGGCCCGAGCAGACAGGCGGGGGCAGGGCCACCCCACCCCACCCTCTCCCGCCGAGGGACCCAGGGGTCACCGAAAGCTGGATCCAGGAGAGCATGGCAGCCCCGCAGAGCAGCTCACTGTCTAACAGGGTGACTGAGGCACCCCCAGCCCAGGGGCTCCACGCTTAGGCCGAAGGAGGACCTGTGGGGGGAGCGAAGGCCTCATCCCCACCCCCTCAGCTCACACAATGCTGCAGACTTTGGGGTCCCTTCTGCTCCGATGACAGCTGCCGTCCTTGTAAGACCGGAAATAGCTCCCTTTGCTGGGACCTCCGGGGGGCCAGACCCCAAACTGACTGTCGGCTCACTCTGGGACCTGGTACCACCATCATCTCCTTTCGGGGCATGAGGGGCCCAGGCTGCGAGATGGAGGTGAAGGGCCACGGTCACCCAGTGAGAGCCGGGGCCAGCTCAGGCGGCGGCTCCCGGCAGGGTAGCCTGCCCAGCAGCTCTGCCTCTGGAAGGAGCACCAGGGCGGCCCCAGGATGCCCAGGGGGGTGAGCGCCAATCGTCACGAGCGCTCCGGGCACACACTCGGTATCATTTGGTGTCTCACTGCCTCGTGGTCCTGGACGCCTGCCCCCTGGACCTTCACAAAGCATCACAGAGCACTGCCCACGGAGCCCGGCCCCTGGAACGGAGAGTGGGGGCGCTGTTCGTGCACATGCATGCACACACATGCATATACACACATGCATGCAAACGCATACACAGATGCATGTACACATGGGAGGTGCCTGTGCTACCCGTTGGAGCAGAAGGGGTCCCCACAGTCCGCAGCACCGTGTGAGCTGAGGGGCGGGGACGAGGCCTTCGCTTCCCCCACAGGTCCTCCTGCATGCATGCAAATGTGCACACCAATGCATGCACACATGTGGTACATGCAGGCACACACAAGCATTTGCACACATACACACACCCCTCCTTTCAGACAGTCAAATCCGTCGCCCTTACTCCCCAGGGCGACACATGACCGCCTTGACATAAACACACCTGCAGAGGGAGGGGTCCAGGGGCTCCGACTCTGCATCTCCCCCCCCCCCCCGAGGTTCTCATAAAGCTCCTCCCCTTGCGCCAGACCTGCAGGTCCTCCCGTCCTAAACCCTGTTTGCTCTGCAGGAAGTGTGCTTCTCGTCACCCACGCGGGCTTTTACTTCCTCCTCATAAAGAGAGGACACTTCAGCCTCACACAAGCAAAGGAACGTGAACCCCCGTCACCCCCACTCCCCACACGTGGCCCCCAAACCACGTGGCAGTTCCACACTCAGAAACCACACGTTGCATCTGATTCCAAACCCAAGAGTCGTCCCCATCCTGGGAGCAGATGTCCCCCCGTGTGGGCCCCCCACGCCTCCGAGGTCTCAGACCCGACCCCCACGCATTGCTCCTCCCACCCGAGGAGTCACTGGAGCAGCGGGCGGGTCAGAGCATCCCGTGGAATAAGAGAGGCAAAAGGAAAATGGACCACCTTTTCCAAAAGACTACATTTCCAAATACCCCGTGGCACGCCCCAGGCCGGAGAGCCGGACTCCCGGCTGGTCAGACAGCTGCATCTTACAGAGCCTCAAGTCTCACATTTCTTTTTTTTTATTATTTTATTGGTTTCAGAGAGGAAGGGAGAGAGAGAGATAAAACCATCAACGTGAGAAAGAATCATCCATTGGTTGCCTCCGGCATGCCCCCTACTGGGGACCAAGCCCTCACCCCAGGCATGTGCCCTTGACCGGAATCGAACCTGGGAGGGGACCCTTCAGTCCACAGGCTGATGCTCTATGCACTGAGCAACACCAGCCAGGGCGAGTCTCACATTTCTTAAACACGCCGCCCTGCAGTTTCCCCTGTCCGAGCAGAGACCTCCCGAAGCCATCCCTCCCTCCCTGCCCCCTGCAAGCCGCATCTGGGGCCAAAGGGCAGCCCAGGGGCAGCCCAGGCCCTGGGGGGCCTACAGGGTTTGGAACAGACACCACAGCCAGGGGGCTGACCCTGCCTCCCTGTGCCCTCCTGCCGCCCCCTCCCGCCGGGCACTTGCCCCAGAACGTGGCCTTCGGATAGCAGCCTCTGTCTGCATCTGCCCCTCCCCACAGGGCCGCACCCCTGCACGGCCCCCGCCTTAGTCATGGGTGGGATAGAGAAACAGCAAACATACAGAGCCGTTTCTTCGGAGGAACAGCACCCAGTCCCATGGTCGGCAAACTGCAATTCTCCAGCCACATGCGGCTCTTTAGCCCCTGGAGTGTGGCTCTTCCACAAAACACCACGGCCTGGGCGAGTCTGTGTTGAAGAAGTGGCTTTAGAAGAAGTTTACGTTTAAAAAACGTGGCTCTCCAAAGAAATGTCAATCGTTGTCCTGTTGATGTTTGGCTCCGTGGACTCATGCGTTTGCCGACCACTGCCCTAGCCTGTCTGCACCCTCACCGGAGCGGGAAGCCCAGCAGGCAGAGGGGACCCGGGGTGCTGTGGCAGGGCCAGCCACGGAGACGGGACGCATACCCCCAACTCCCATCTGCTTCCAGGTCACGTGAGAAGACAGACGTGGAACCTTTTTGACCGGACGTTAATCATTTGCGGCAATTAGACACCCGAGCCCGCGAGGAGGGAATCCGATTGGCCCCGGGGAGGACGGGAGCCCCAGCTCTGCAGTCAGGGGAGCCGCAGAGGCCAGCACGGGCCCCCGTCTGCCCGCTCGGGGCCACGCTCAGGGCCTGCCCTGGAATCGGCTCGCAGAGGGCGGCCACGCGGAGCGCCGGCGGATTATTCAGCAATAAGGTATAATTGAAAGGATTAGCGTGAATGCCATGTTTCCCTTCCAAAAATTCGAGGAACGCCAGAACGACTCTCCTCTGGGCTGGTATGACTCATGTTTTTAATAGAGGAACTTAATTTTCACTTCTGAGGAACTCGGGCTCCGGGAAACATTGTCTAAGAAACACTCATCTGACTCCACCGACAACAATAAGGCCCGCCACCCCCCGAGGGAGAGACAAAGGCCCCCAGCCTGCCCTTCTCCGCAGGGCCGGTCCCCCGCGGGCCTGGGCGGAGTGGGAGGTCTCAGGGCCTAACTCAGCTGGTGGCCTGGGGCTAGACCCTCCGGTCTTGGGGGCCGTGCCCACCTAGAGGCACCCGGGCACTGGGCAGGGGGTGCGGTGTGGGCAGGACAGGAGGCTACCACCAGCAACGCAGGGCACAGGGCACAGCGGGGCCACGGCTTCCTGCCGCTCTCCGAAGGCTGGGGGTGACATCGCTCCAGCGCCTCTTCCACAGGGACGGCCTCAGCACCCGGACCCTACCTCGCCCGCCTCCTATGGCCCAGGCCCAGGCCTCACTCCCGGGGGGGGGGGGGGCGGGGGGACAGGGGGCTGACAGAAGCAGGGCTCAGAGGTCACATAACCTGTCGCCACTCCCAGCTGCCTGTTAGTGGAGGTACGGTTCCCCACCTCCATGACAAGGCATCACAGAAGCTCCAGAAACGTCCGAGGGTGAGAGTCTGGGGTGCAGACTTCTTGTGAGCAGCAGCCCCCCACCCCCCACCCCTGCCTGGCCAGGCACTGTTTCTCTGCCTCTTCCCCTTCTCAGCCGCACCTTCTTAGTAACTTGGCCCCCAGCGGGTCCCCGGGGCTTCCAGCTGCTGGATGGCTCCCCAATGGGAGGAGCAACCATGGGGCCACGAAGCAGGTGCTGGCTGGCGGCCATGGCCTCTGGGTGCTGCTCCTGAGAATTTCCCATGGAGCACTTGGGGTGGAGGATGCTCTAGGGCAGCGGTCAGCAAACTCATGAGTCAACAGAGCCAACTATCAACAGTTCAACGATTGACATTTCTTTGGAGAGCCACATTTTTTTAACTTCAACTTCTTCTAATGCCACTTCTTCAACATAGACTCGCCCAGGCCGTGGTCTTTTGTGGCAGAGCCACACTCAAGGGGCCAAAGAGCCGCCTGTGGCTCGCGAGCCGCAGTTTGCCGACCACCGCTCTGGGGTACCGTGGCTGTGTCCTGGCAGCTCTGTTACCCCACCATGCCCAGGCCGCCGCCCACCCCCCGGCACCCCCGCCCCCACCATGCCAGGAAGAACAGATACCCAGACCGCCTCCCCCAACCCTGCCCCCACCCCCGCTCGGGCCACGGGAGAAGCGCTCATTTATAAGTCGCAGATAATGTCACCCACCGTTCATCCAAATGTGTCACTAACATCCCATTAGGCTGCAATTATTTTTTAATTAAAACTAAGAAAACTGGCATGCCTGCACCGACTTTATGCATCTGTTATGGGTTAAAATAGCTTTTTAAAAATGTTTCGGAGACCGCAGTCTATTGTGGCCGCGGCCCCTGCCAAGGAAAACGCAAGCTTGCTTATTTTCTCCGTGGGGCGCAACAGCGCCTGTGTGTGCCGGAACAGAATCGGCTGGCCGTGAAAAGAATTCTAAATAAAACACAAACATGGAATTTGGCAACGCCACAGAAGCGAGCTTAAGACTAATTCCAGCATGCGGACGGCTCTCACATAGTAAGTCTGGCTCCAGCATAAATGAAACCAGGCACCGTAAAATACCAAGCAAGCTGGAGCTTCAACTTAAAGGGGCCGAATGCTGGTTCCAGGTAGAAGAGCTTATTAAGCCTGCTCGCACTGGCTCCATAAATCCATAGGTTATTAGCTGTTTGCTCTCAGCCAATCCCTCCGTAAAGAGGTGCATATTAAGAGGGAAAAGGGGGTGGGGGGAGGAGAGGGAGGAAGAGAAATGAAAACCATCACTTTGCACCTGACTTTGAGCGCAGCGGTTCTGGAAATACTGTGTTCATTATCTCAACGCGCGGGGCATGGCTCTGGGAGGCCTCACACACGCGCACCAGCCCAGAGGCGGGAGGGGGAACGAGGCAGAGGGGCTGAGGTGGGAGTGCTGTCCCATCCCGAGGACGAACAGGCGGCGGACACCAGAGCTGTCACCGGGCGGGCCTCAGCACAGCGGGGAGAGCCGCGTGGACACAGACATGCCTCGCCGATGATGACCCCGACAATAACCACGATTGCTATAACAACAAGGAAAATGTCATCCTAATACTCGCTCCTCTTCCCCACCTGTCCTGTGCCAGCTGCTGCGGAAGACGGCACCGTGGACAGGGAAGGCTCTCGCGTATGGCAGAGCAGACCTTAGGGCTCTCCCCTCAGACTGCCTCAGTTTCCACACCTGCAGAATGAGGGGGGTGGCGCCTTGCTCGCAGATGTGGGGTGAGGGATGTGGAGAACGAAGCCAGCATCTATTAAAGTGCCCGGTGATCCTTGCTGCCCATCCCACGGTCTACAGGCGAGGAAACAGGCTCCTGGAGAGGAGGCCCCTCACCAAGGTCAAGGAGCGCACGGATGTCAGAGGCAGGATGGGAGCCAGCTCTCCGTCTCCGGCACATTCCTGGGGAGAATGGCCCACAGGACTGGCCTATGAGGTAGGGCGGGGTGGGGGACCAGGTCTGCCCCAGGAAGTACTGAGAAAACGGATTCATCCCCAGAGATAGAAGCACCCTCAAAGGCCTCGGGCCTGGCACTGAGACACCGTGGTACAGGGCGGGGAGAACTGCAGTGTTCGGGAGAAAAGACCCCAGAGGCCTCTGCCTCCAGCACCAGCTGACCACACACACGTGTGTTCATACACACAGGGGCCTATGTACACATACACACACTATACACATACACACACAGGGCCGGACACACATACATACGCATATACTTATACACACATGCACACGCATAGATACACATGCAAACACAAACACACATCTATAAACATGCAAACACATACATATACACAGATGTAGGCACCTACATGCATACACCTATGCTCACTCACATAAACACATATGCATATGCACACATACTTATAAACACATACACCACCTATGCCCACATGCAAACGCACATGGACGAGCACTGATGCATGAACACACTAATACATGCGCTCCACACATACACGCACAAACACACGGGGCCTTTCATTATGGGGTCTGCGCCAGACCCAAGGCCCCTGGCAAAGGCACTGGGAAAAACCAGGGAGAAAATGGCATGAGGCAATGTTTGGCTCCCAGTGAACAAGCACGGAATGTTTCCCTCGACTCGTGCTTGTTCCGCACAGGTCTACCCAGACCCGGCTCCAAGGGGGATGGCGGGCCAGCTTCCCCCGGGGGACACCCCAGGCCTCCTGGCTCCTGAGCTGAAGCGCCTGCAGTCCCCCCCGCCGCTGCTACCAGCCACCTGGCCAGGGGTGGCCGGGACGTCCCACGGAGGCCACAGGCCACGGCCCATCCCCCTGCCCGCCCCGCTCCTCGGGCCTGTGAGCCTGACACGGCATCACACGCCAGGGGCCCCGGCTGCTCTTCCTGAAAAGATGCATCGCATCTTGGAAGATGCAGCCTAAAAATACCCCTGGCTTCTCAGAGTCGCTTTACAAAAATAATTACATTTTCTCGAAGAAAAAAAAAAAAAAAGATTATAGGCAAGTATGTGTCCAGCTATATTTAGCTCCTACTCAACTTTGCTAATTCTTTCTCACAATAATCACCACAGACTTTTTTTTTAAAGCCATCCCACTCTGTTCATGATTGTGCTCTGACTTGGCACGGGGCAGGACTGGGGGCCACAAGCCTTCCGTGAACCGTGGTGGTCTGGATGCTCCCAGAGGCACAACATCGGAGAAACACAGGGCTCCTGGGGGAGGGGACGGTGCCACCATCGCCAGGTGCAGCCCCGCACACATCTGGGGCACCCCCCTCCCCAGATGCCAAAACCTGTCCCAGACTCAGGGGTTCTCGGAGAACGCCCAACGGGGATTGCTGCCTGGCAAGGGCCTTCAGCCCAGCAAGGAGGAGGTCCTGAGCCGAGGGGTGTCCCCGAAATGAAATGTCCAAAACCAGCTCTGTGACTCTGACCTTCTTTGGAAAAATGGCTGATGTACTTAAGTCCAGGGCATGAGATCATCCTAGATTATCTGGGTGGACGTCACACCAAGGACAGTTGTCCTCTACTTTATATTAAATATATTGTTATTCATCTCAGAGCGGAAGCGAGAGGGATAGAGAATCATCGATCAGCTGCCTCCTGTACACTCCCTACTGGGGATCAAGCCCGCAGCCCGGGCACGTGCCCTGACGGGAAATCAAACCCGTAACCTCCTGGTTCATAGGTCGGCGCTCAACCACTGAGCACACCAGCCGGGCAGGACAACGGTCCTTTTCATTTTAATTGTCCAGGACAGGAGAAGAGGGACCCCGAGGAGGAGGACACAGGACCACAGAGGCAGAGACTGGAGACACGCGGCCACAGCCCGGGGCCACAGGGGGCTGGGAGGGGCAGGAAGAAGTCCTCCCTGGAGCCTGCAGGCAGAGCCGGCTCTGCCCACACCTGGCACCTGCACTTGGGGCCGCCAGGACTGAGAGACGGAACACTTCTGTTGTTCGGAGTCGTGGTCATTTTCCAGGACAGCCCTAGGGAACCATACAGAGCCACAGGGAGACGCCCCAGCCCCATACAACCCTCACTGTCCCTCGCCACAAGGAACCTGAGCACCGTCACAGCCGAAGACCCAGGAAGGCACTCTCGGTCCCCCCACGCCCCGCCAGGGACGGAAGGCCGCGTGATGATGCCCAGGAGATGGGGAGACCCTGAGAGGCCCAGAGAGGGGTGGGGCGAGCCCCCGGGGCCAGCCAGCTCTCCCTCGCTCCCAAGTTCGTGGCTCTGCTCAACCAAACCCAAGCCAACGCCCGGTGGACACAGCAGAGAGTGGGAATCGTCCACTTGCAGGATTTTCTTCCTCAGACAGACACTCGGGCTAGGGAGACGTCTGGCTGATTGCTGAGAACCAGTCATGCTGGGACAGGGCCGCCATGCGGTTAGAGACCCTCAAACAGCAGGTACCGAAGGAGGTGCCCAGGACAGTGGCCACAGGCACCGAGCCGGAAGCCGGGTGGGGGGGAGCTGGCTCCATCCCAGACCCTCTGGTGCATGAACCTCTGACCTTGGGCCAATCGTTGTCCCCATCCCTGACTTGGGGTCCTCGGGAACAAACTCCACGGGCAGGTGAGGATGTGCACAACCTGGGCACTGCCGGTGAGAACAGAACCTGGGGCAGCCACGGTGGAAGACGGGGGGGGGGGGGGGCAGCTCCCCAGAGGGCGGCACATAGAATGGCCACGGGTGCAGCGTGTTCTCTCCCGGGCATGCACGCGAAGAGCCGAAAGCAGGACCCGACCACTGTGCGCGTCCGTGCTCGGCAACATCATTCCCAACCGTCGAAAGGCAGAGGCCGCCCGTCTCCTTCCATCACGGGACGGACGGACAAAGCAACGCGGGCCACCCGCAGCGCGGAAGACTGCTCAGCCCCGGAAAGGAAGGCACGCCCGGCGCACGCTGCAACGTGGAATTCAACATGGACGGACGGGACCCGGGGGACGCGCTGGGTGAGATGAACCGGGGGCAGAAGGACAAACACTGTATGACCCCCCTCTGCCAGGGGCCCCGGGTCAAACTCACGGAGACAGAAAGCGGGTGGTTGTGGGCTGTGGGTGTGTTGGGGGGGTTGGGTAGCTCAAGCTGAAGGGGTCCGTTTCCATGGGTGATGGTAAACGGCGCTGGAGGCGGGACCAGAACAACGCGGGTGCACACCGCAAAGCGGCTGAAACCGCTAGCTGTCTGTCCCGGCGGCCTGCCCGCGTTCCGCCGTGAGGATCACGGAGAAGACGCGTACGGGGGCCGGGGCACCCAGTCCTCCGGCAACGGCTCCTTTTCCTATGAAACCGAGACGAGAGGGGGTGCTTGTTGGCCAAGTGCGAGGAGTTGGGAGGGAAGGGAGCCCTCGCCCGAAAGACCTGGTTAAACTCGGCCCCTCCCCACCCCCTGGCCACGCCTCACCTCTTATGAGCAAAGGGGACGATGTAAAAGGTCCAGGTTTATGGAACGATCCCAACGGTCCCTGTCTCTGCAGCTAGTGACTCCGTTTTCCCATCAACCTCCTTAGTGAGGTCCCAGCCCTCGGTCCCTGTCACTGAGATAGTAACACGCAGGCCTTCTTACCAGCGTTCCTCTCTCTCGGCCGCTCCCCCTCACCCAGCCAGGCAGGCCAGCGGCCGGGCAGCCTGCGAGCCAGAAAGCCAGGGGAGGAGCAGGCTGTGGCCCCCAGACCCTAAGAGGCCCGAGTTCAAATCCCACCGCTGCCACCGATGAGCTGTGCCATTTCAGGCAAGTCACACCACCTCTCTGGTCTTCTCACCCGTGAACTATAGGAGGGCACCTTCCTAAGAGAGAAGCTGCTGGAAAGCTTCAATGTCTGCCAAGGCCCTTCCAGAAGGCCTGACACACAGTGGGGACACAGAAAATAGCGACACACAGTGGGAGCACAGAAATAGTGATGCACAGTGGGGGCACAGAAATAATGGCTCACAGTGAAGGCACAGAAAGAGTGGGGCACAGAAATAGTGGCGCACAGTGGGGGCACAGAAATAGTGGCCCACCCACGACCTTGTAGCTTCATTGCCAAGGGTAAGAAGAAACCTGGCGGGAGAGGAAATCATGGTTGATGTTTCCACCCCCACCGACCACACACCATGGTCACACGCCCTCCGCCACCCCCCACCCCCGGCTCTTGGTTATTAAATAACTCCCAAGGAGGGGACTCCAGTGATGGGCAGGCTGTAACCGCCTCAAGTGGAAGTCGGACTGCCCACAGAACCCCACACGGCGGGCCCCTGCCCACCAAGGTTCCTCCCCGCTGCTTTCTGGGTGAAGTGGGCCAGCCTTGATTATGTTTGGATAAGCGATATTTCATGGTTTGGACGACTTGGGTTTGATTGTGAAATATGCACAGCACACAGCCTCTCCGCCCGGCCCGACCCTCGGGTTCAAAAAGACAAGTCCATTTTGCTCCCCCGCCAGAGCAGACAGGCCCCTCCGGCTGCAGCGCCCCCCGCAGCTGCTTCTCTCGGGTGAGGAGACGGAGCTTCCTTCCCGGGCGCAGCGCCCATGGACGCAGCGGCAGGAGCAGATCTGTGAGCTTCTCCTGCTTCCCTGGAGGACACGACCGTGACCTTCCCGGGTCTTCAGCGCCCACCCGCATCTCCGGGCCGCCCCGCACTGGGAAGACAGTGGCGGGGATGTGTGTGGGCCTGGTGAGGGCCGGGGCGGAGCCTCCCAGCCAGACCCCAGAAACCCAACTGCCGGGCGATGGGATGAGAAAACCTTTCCCCAAACCCCAGGCCTCTTCTTCAACCTCAAAACGCCCCTCAGGTGCTCTGGGGTCAGTCACTCTGTGTCCCCTTAAATCACTGACAGACAACTCGCCGAAACCAGTTTGGCTCAGTGGATAGAGCGTCGGCCTGCGGACTGAAGGTCCCCGGTTCGATTGTGGTCAAGGGCATGGACCTTGGTTGTGGGCACATCCCTGATGGGGGGTGTGCAGGAGGCAGCTCGTCAATGTTTCTCTCTCATCAATGTTTCTAACTCTCTATCCCTCTCCCTTCCTCTCTTAAAAACTCAATAAAATATATTTAACAACAACAAACAAAATAAATACAAAAATTTTAAAAGTCGATGACAACTCGGACCTCCGGAGCCAGCCAGGGCCAGTGGGAGCTGGTAGGGTCAGCGGTATCCTCCTAGAAGACCCTCACCTCCATCTTTGTCACTGACCCCCACCCTGGAAGAAGCTGCCCCCGCTTCCCGCCAGCCTCATCTTCCCCGGAAGGAAACTCCCGTGCACCCCGACTCCTCCCAGACCCCACAGCACAGTCTTTCCATTCCAGTCTTTCCACAGTCTCTCTTCAGTCCAGCACGGCATCATGGGATGTGCGTCTGATGTTTGCTGTGCAGTACCCCCCACCAGGACCTCCTCAAAGAGAAGGACCCCACCGAGCTCATTTCCGACCCCCACGTCTAGCCCAGGATGGGGCCCCAGGACAGCTGGTGATTAAGGAAGACCTGGGGGACCCACCTGGGCCCGTTTCTGAATGGGGTCTGGTTTCCCAGCGCAAGCACGTTGCTATTGCCTCCACCTGAGCCACCACCGTGCAGCCCCTCGGGAAGCCAGAGGGGACACTGTGAGCGTGACTCCAGGGCCAGGCGGACCCGAGGCCCCACCTCAGTTCGGCTACTTGTGCGCTGTGTGATGCGGGCATTTGTGGGCCTGAGCTCCAGTATCTGCTGGAAGCCAATCGTCTATACTAATAAAAGGGTAATGTGCTAATTAGACTGGGAGACCTTCCGGATAAAGCACGGTGGCAGGGCTGAGACAGAGGCTATTAGGGGCAATCAGGCTGGCAGGGGAGGGTAGTTGGGGGCAAGCAGGCCAGCAAGGGGGTGAGCAGTTGGGGGTGATCAGGCCAGCAAGGGGGATAGTTGGAGGTGATCAGGCTGGCAGGGGGGGGCAGTTAGAAGTGATCAGACTGGGGAGGGGGACAGTTGAGGACGATCAGCTGGCAGGCAGAGTGGTTAGGGGCAATCAGGCTGGCAGGCAAGTGATTAGGAGTCAGTGGTCCTGGATTGCAAGAGAGATGTCCAACTGCCGATTTAGGCCTGATCCCTGTGAGCCTAAACCAGCAGTCGGACATTCCCCAAGGGGTTGCAGATTGGAGAGGGTGCAGGTCGGGCTGAGGGACACCACCCCCTCCCCGTGCACAAGTTTCATGCACCAGGCCACTAGTTGTTTTAATAATAGAAAGCTATGGACAAGGAGTTTGGCGGGCTGGTCAACCTGGATTGCTCTGAGGGGTCGGAGCTGGTTACTGGGATGTTGGTGGTTGAAGCAGCCCCCACCTGTTCGTCCTAAGAAGCTCTACTGATTGGCTTTTACTGGTGTTTCCGGTCTGGGGGATACAGCCATATCTTATGATTTCAATCTTAATAAAAGGAGTAGTGAAGCCAGAGTGAGGGGGAGAACACCTGGCCCCCATTTTCCAAATTAATATTTTTCTGAGTCTCTTGATTCATTTGTGTGCGGCCTTCTCCAGAAACCCGAACCCTGAACCGGGGACCCTGAACCGCGGGAGACACGAAAAGGGGTTCCCAAAAGCACCCTCGTGAGCATACGGTGGTGCGGCTGCTGCTTCTTAGGGGCGTCGTGAGGATGAGGGGCCTCGGACCCTGCTGACTACAGCTGCCAACCACAGCAGCCCTGGAGGCCGAGGCCTTCCTCCCCCTCCGCTCACGCTGAGAAAGCCTCCCTCCCGGCAGGCTGTCAGAGAGACGGTGGCCACGTCGCCCTCGGAGAACGCGCCCCTCCAGGCTTTCCAACGCCAGCCTCCTCCTCCCCGGCCCTCCCCCCTCCCTTCGCCCCTGCCGCCCCGCGCGCTGGTGACCGGCTGTGGCCATCTGCGCCCGGCGGGCCGATCAGCAGGCCCTCGATGCAGGGATGATGAGCAGGGGGGGGTGCTCATTCCCCAGGTAAGAAGCCCGAGGCTTGAAGAAAGGCAGTGGCTAGCCAAGGTCACCGGGTCACACCCATGCCCTCGAGGAGAAGCAGCAAGCGGGGCCCCATTGCTGGAGCTTCCCGAGACACCGTGGCCTTTCACGTCCCATGGGAACGAATCCAGGCCACGATCCCTGCCAGGGATGGGCGGCCACAGAACGTCTCGGACCGAGGACGCGTGGAGGCATGCTCCCACCGCAGACGGCGAAGCGGAGGGTCCCGGAGGCTCAGCACACGAGCAAGGCTCCTCGAGCCAAACGCTCTCTGCCGCCCCGTCCGGCTGCCCGTGTCCCGCAGCCCCCGCCGGACGGGGCGACCCCTCCGTCTTCCGAAAACGAGTGGCGCGGGGCCGTGTGGTCCAGCGGGCGGAGCCTGAGGGGTGCCATCCAGGTCCGCTCAGCCCCACACGGCGTGTGGCCTCTCCCCTCCTCCGCTTCCCCGACGAGATAACAAAGGGGCTGGATGAGATGACCCCTCCAGGACCCCCCGATCCCACATCCTCAAAGCTTCACACAAGCCTCAGGCCACTGAGGGGAGCCGGAGGGCCCCCACCCCACCCCGGGGCCACTGGGCTCCACGGGGAGGGTGCCGGCCGCCCCTGCCGCTTTCGGGGGCCCTTTCAAGCCGCGGGACGGGCGGCCTGGCTCTGAGAGCTCTGGTGTCACTGGCCGGGGCCGGCGCGTCACCGCCACTCGCTGCTTTAAAGGGCTGCACCCAGGCTGCATTAAAAATTAATTACACATGCTATTTTATTGCCAGTGCATAATGTAATGAGCACCAGCTGTGCTAAACAGCCAAACTCCTTTTTAAGACAGCTATAAAAAAAAAAAAAAAAAGGAAGAAAGAAAGAAAGAAAAAAAAGAAAGAAAGAAACTGCCCTTCCAAATGCTCTCTCCTGTCAGAGCAGAAAGAACAGCAACATCTTGTACGGATTTGAACAGAACTCTTTGATTTAGCTCTGCCTTCAGAGGGTCTGCAGAGCCGGCTCGCAGAGGCCGGGGAATCCGGCCTGGCTGCAGGTCGCCGTCTGGACATCGTCGCTGGGAACCCTTTTATCTAAGGACAGTCACACTGGTAGGTGTCCCTGCCCCCCACCCCCCCACCCCCGCTGGGCAGTGTCAACCCTTCCCCACCCTTTCCCCTCCTTCTCACCCCCCCTCCCCAGCAGCCTCAGCCCCCACCAGTGCTGCAGATGTGACTTCAGGCAGCCAGACAGGGGGCTTTCTGGGGTTCACCCCTGCCCTGGGACTCTGCGCCACCTCCAGCAGCCTGGAGAGGGGGCTCCCTCCACCCTGGGGGCCGGGGCTGGCGGCTCTCCACGGCTCCTCCCAGCACTTTCTCCCATGGTGGGCTCTCAGGGCCGCGGTCAGGGCCGGGGGGTGACCTCAGAAGCAGACACGGCAGCACAGTCCAGGGCCTGGCGTGCATGAGTGCCCGCTGGATGGCATCTGCTGGGCCCGAGGCCCTTTGGGGGTGCAGCCATCACAAGGCGTACGAATGACTCTACATTTTTAATAAGTCCCCTGAGAGCTCCCGCCGACCCTGAGCCCTGACCTGCCGGGAAAGACCCGTCTACAAATGCGACTCTGCAGAGGGGGGCACAAGAACACATCGGGAACCTTCTGCCATCGGAGTGCTGCCGTCCACCCCGCTCACCCACACTCACTTTCCCGCTTCACCCCGTACTCACCCCTCCCTCCAGAGTCAACCAAACCCAGTGCAGGATGGGACGGCAGTTCGCTCCTTGCTCTGGGATGAAATGTGCACAGCACAGACCGTATCGTTAACATAACTTACTTAACAAGGCCCCTTTCCAGACAGACTGTGTTAATTGCGTCGAGCTTCCACCGTGGGGGTGGTCCAGGCCTCGGCGGCCCATTGGACGGCCCGGCTTTAAGAAACGGCACAGGATGAGCCCCGGGATGGAGTAGAAGGAGGGGGAGCCTCCTGTTGACTGACAGGTATTCTTTTGTCTTTATGGGCCCGTCAGCCCACACCAAGCACCCCGGCCTGGTTACACAGCACAGCAAACTCGCTCCCAGTAGAGAAGCCAATCGGATTTAACTTTACAGCGGTGGTTCTCGACCTTCCTACCGCCGCACCCCTTTCATACAGCTCCTCATGCTGTGGTGACCCCCAACCACAACATCATTTTCGTTGCTACTTCATCACTGTGATTTTGCTGCTGCTATGAACCGTCGTGTAAATATCTGCGTTTTCCGACGGTCTCGGGTGACGCTGCTAACGGTTCTCAGCCTGTGGGTCGTGATCCCCAACAGGCTGAGAACGGCTGCTGGGGGTCACCACAGCATGAGGAGCTGTATTAAAGGGGTGCGGCAGGAGAAAGGTCGAGAACCACTGCTTTACGGGATGGCCCATGATTTCAGCAGCTGACTCCTCCTGATAAACCCAAACACGCCCCCCTGCCCCAGCGGGGGTCCTGGGTGGTCTTGCAAGTGACCTTGACCTTCCCCAGACTCCTGTATTCATCAGTGTGGCCGCTGACCACTTGCGGCTTTTAGATAGGCAGCCGAGTCTCTCGCTTCCTCTCTACCGCCCCAGGCCAGTGTGTGGGGTCTGCCTCTCCGAACAGAGACTCAGGGTCCTGCTGGAAGGAAGAGCCCTGTGCGGGACATGGACGACGCCACGTTCTGAAGCCCCTGTGCTCACCATGAGTCACCATGTCTACAGGTTCAGCACGGGGCACAGGTCCCAACTCCTGACCTAGGACCCCATGGGATCCTCAACACAGTCCTTTCAAAGGATGCACTACCCTCGTGCAGTGGGGAAGCGGAGGAAGGGGCAGAAATGACTTCTCCAAGGGCACACCGCCAGGCAGCCTCCACCGGGGTCTGAGACACTCGAGCGTCTGCCTCTGAATCGCAGACGCCTCCGAAGGGGGTCAGGGCAGAGCCCAATGGTCTTCACTCTCATCTCTGAACAGCCCACCTTGCCCCGGGCACACTCCCCAAGCCAGGCCCACCATCCCCAGTCACTCATAACCGAAAGGACTGAGTGACCCATTTCAGAGATTAATAGGAGCCCCATTTTTAACTGCAGCATGCATATCACAGATAGATAGGGTGTCCCCCAAAAACACATACACACACTTTGAATCATTACAAAGGCAGTGTTTAAACACATTCCACTTTCAAAATTGAGCTCTCAGCTCTTAAAGTATGTATACATTTGGAGGGGACACCCTATGTGTGTGTGTGTGTGTGTATGTGTGTATGTGTGTGTATATGTGTGTGTATGTATGTGTGTATATATGTGTGTGTGGTGTGTATGTATGTATGTATGTATATACATGCACACACTAGAGGCCCAGTACATGAAATTTGTGCACTGGAGGGGGTGGGTATCCCTAAGCCCTGTCTGTACCCTCCCCAATCTGGGACCCCCTCAGGGGATGTCCAACTGCTGGTTTAGGCCCAATCCCTCTCACAATCCAGGACTGCTGGCTCCCAACCACTCGCCTGCCTGCCTGATTGCCCCTAACCGCTTCTACCTGCCAGCCTGATACCTAACTGCTCCCCTACTGGCTCAATTGCCCCCAAATGCATGCCTGGTTCCCCCCCCAAGTGTCCTCTCCTGCTGGCCTGGTCACCCCCAACTGCCCTACCTTATAGGCCGGGTCTGCCCAACTTCCCTCCTCTGCTGGCCTGGTTACTCCTAACTGCCCTATACCCTTCAGGTCTGGTTGCCCCTAACTGCCCTCACCTGCTGGCCATCTTGTGGAGGCCATGTTTGATCACATGGGGGCGGCCATCTTGTGCAAGGGTGTGATGGTCAGTTTGCATAGTGCCTCTTTATTAGAAGGAGAAAATGAGACTCAGAAGGGGCAGGCAGGGTGGGGGGGCAGAGGTCACCTGTTCAAGGTCACCAGCCAGGTGCAGGAAGGGCCAGGACCACAGCCTGAACCTCTCGACTCCACGGGCAGCCTGGAGAAGTCCCTACGTGGAATTTCTCTGGAAAACCTTCGTTTCCTAGGAATGCCTGGACCCCCTCGCTACCCAGCGAGTCAAAATACCACGATGTGCAGGGGCCGAAGACGTCCCTTCCCCACCCTGACACCAGAAAGGGGTCTGCACTGGGGTCCTGGGAGACGGGGCCTGTGGGGTGCCGCCAGCCTGTTAGGCACACAGCACCATACCTGTGTGGCCGACTCCCCCACGAAATCACGCCCTCCTCTCAAGAGCTGCGAGCGTATTCCGAGGCACGCAATCAACCCGTGTGAGACGAGGTTACTCCCGGGTTTTCGTATTGATTTGAAGAGCGAGGTTCAGTGCGTCCAGATCCGGAAAGGGACAAGACCAAGTGCGGACGGCGGCCCCTTCCTCCTGCACAGAGGCCTGGCTCCTCCCAATGGGGAACGGGGGTGTGATGACCCCATCGCCGCCGCTGTGTCCATTCAACAGGCACTGGACACACTGAAGCGAACAGCTGCAAAGGGACAAACGCACTGGAACAGCGTGACTGCAGGCTGAAATTCATCGGAAAATACAGGGCGCCACCTGGCGTGGGGACCCAGCGACAAAAGGGGGCAGAGCTGGGAATCGGGGTGGAGCGCTAGAGGCTGAGAGTGGGCCCCTGGGGGTCAGGAGGAGAGGCCCCAGAGACCCCAGACATAGACACCACGCTGCCATCAAGTGTGGGGGCTGCTCCGGTCTCTGAGTCCTCACAGCATCTATATATATAAAAGCCAAGTCACTGTGATGACTGGAATGACCGTTCGCTATGACACGCGCTGCGGCCAGCCAACCAGCCTGATTGGGGACAGGGACAGCCAGCCAACCTCCCACATCCCCTCCTCTTGGCTAGCCTGGCCCCAATCAGGGCAGGCCAGCTGGACCCCGCCTGTGCGTGAATTCATGCACCAGGCCTCTAGTCAAGCTATAAAACCCAAGAAGGCCTCAAATGGAGGAGGCAACACCAAAAAAGAAATAAGTACTGGCTGAGCAGCCCAGGATCATATCCCACCTCTGCTTCTCCATCCCCTTTCAAGAGTCCTTACAGGGGTACAGGTCCCCTTCCCGCTCCTCCCACCACCAGACTACACACAGCAGGGGCGCAGGGACCTCGCTTGACTCTGCCCGGGTTGCACAGTGTCTACACACTAGGGTGTGTCAGACCCTGGTCCACGAAAATGGCTTTTTGTGGAGGAATGGATGAGTGAATGAATCGATGGATGGATGGATGGATGGATGAGAACTGTGAGCCCTCCATGTCTCTGAGCCTCGTTCTCTCACCTGTAAAGTGGGGAGTGAACCTACCTAAGGCTGCTGTGAGGATTACACTCAAGAATGCACACAAAACACCTCGTACAGCGGTCGGCAAACTCAGCAGAGCCAAACATCAACAGCACGCCGATGGAAGTCTCTTTGGAGAGCCCAATTTTTTATACTTCAACTTCTCCTAAGGCCACTTCTTCAACATAGACTCGCCCAGGCTGTGGTATTTTGTGGGAGAGCCACACTCCAGGGGCCAAAGAGCCGCATGTGGCTCACGAGCCCCAGTTTGCCAACCGCTGGCCTAGTACAAGGCAGCGAACAGGAGGCCCTCAATACTCAGCCCTTACGAGGGGGCAGGGGGCCCTGTGGCCGCCAGCAGGTGTGTGAGGATGTAGGCAGAGGGCAGCCCTGTCAGGGGGCATCCTGCCAACAAATCCCAGGTCCCCAACCTGGGCCCAGCCGCCCCGCCCGAGACCGGCCTTCCCCGTCTCACGATGGGCATGCGCAGCTCCCGCTAGAAGAGCTGGAGCCAGCAGAGGGTTAAGCAGAGCCCCGAGCGCCGAGGAGATGGTTTATGACGGAGTCCGGCCTTAAACATCCGCTGATCTCGGCTAGCTCGCCCCACCCCTGCCCCGCCGTGGCTGCAGGGCCGCAGCCCTCCTGACCGGAAGCGGTGGGAGCGGGCATCCTCCCGGGCAGCGCAGGCACGGCGCTCAGCGAGCAGGGACCGCAGCGCAGACAGACCCACGCGCTGGACAGGAGCCCCGGTCCACTCTGGACGCCGAGCGACGTCTAGGCGAACCCCTCCCGGCCCGCGAGTCTCCCTTGTGCGTGCAAGGCATAACCCAGGCCCTGCGACGCCACCACGTGTCAGAGGGGCTGCTGGGAAGGCGACCTCGCCAGCAGCAAGGCCCAGCGAGCTCCTGGCCCTCGGCTGAGCCACCTGTGGCCCTCCATAGAGAGGGGGTTCCAGCAGGAACCCTCCCTGGGAACAGCTCCAACTACAAGCAAACGCTGCCCACGAAAACCATCTCCCGACAGAGACCACAACCTCCTTCAGAATCGCGCTCCTTGTCCCTGCGGTCCCCCACGTGCGTGTCCGTCATTTTACTTTTCATCCAATCCCAGGGGGGGTGGCTGGTCCCTCCTGCTAAATCCGTCACCAGTGAGCTTCATGGAACCCACCTAGGTCCCTCCTTTGATTGCGATGTATCAATACAATTGTAACCCGCCATTCTCCAGAACATTGGCTCAGTTCCCCGAGGTTCTGCTTCCCGGCATGTGGCCACCGGGGTCTCAAACAAACTCCCTAACATTCTTTACAAAACAAATCTTGCTTCCCCCACCCACGTCAAGAGCAATCCTGCCTGTGTCCCCGCTCGCGCCCACCCTCTCCTCTCCCGCCGGGACGCCGGCCAGCAGGTGCGCCCTCGGCATCCTGGCTCCTGTGGCTGCAACGTGCTGCGCCCCAGGCAGGCGGCCGAGAAGCCGCACACAGCCCGAGAGGCACGCGGCACGCACGCCAGGGCCCGGGCCCGAGCAGGGAGCGGCGTTCTGTTTGGGGCCTGGGGGGGTTGGGGGACGGGGAGGGGGGTGGTGGTTGTCACGGTGGCCAGGGAGAGTCACCTCACTGCCCCTGTGTGCCCATCTATAAAACGGGCGGCCTCATCCACCGAAAGCCGGGTGCACAGTAGGTGCTCAGCCCCTCAGCCAACACGCGGCCCTGCCCCAGCCCCCAACTCCCCTCCCTTAAATCCCCCCTGAAAGTCTCCTTTAAAGTGTTTTTTTTCCGCCTCCAATTTAATGGGCAACACATTCTCACAAAGAGAAACGCGTTTTGGACGGCTCGCCTCGGCAATGTACACAGACAGCGACCACAGAATCTTCCCCTGGCCGAGTCTGGGGTGGGGGGGGGCAGCGGCTGGGGCGGGGGAGGGGCTGGCAGTAGGAGGGCCGAAGCAAACCTCAGATGTTAAGCGTTATCCAATTAAGCTTTACCTAAACAGCCCAGAGAGATGAAATCGGGGGACCAGCAGTGCATTCTGGGAGACTCTCGGGGGGGGGGGGGCGGAGGCCTGGGGACCTCCTGACCCACGGGGACCAGGCCAGTTCCGTCAGCATCCTTCACCACTTCCCCTGGCGCACCCCTCCATCCCTCCCCGAAAATGCCTTTTGGGGCCGGGGCTGCACGGCCCCCATCTTGCCCCGACCCCCCTGGGAGAGGCAGCTGCTAGCTCTGCCAGGGTGCACCCCACTCCCCCCCACCCGATCCCGTCCGCCCCCCCAAACCCCGCGGCGTCTGTTACCTGACAACTGACACTGACATCCAAAGGGAGCCTCCGCGTGCCCCTCACCCTGAGTCCCGTCACGCGAGAGCGGGCGCGCGCTGCAGCACGGCAGGGGGAAGCAGGGCGGCAGGGCGCCCAGGGCGCGCAGAGGTGAGGTGATCACGGATGTGTGAGGGTGGGAGGAGGAGGCAGCTATGGGGGCCATCGCGGGCAGCTGGGCAGGCCTGCACGGCCCTGGAGAAAAAACAATAGAAAAGACTGGTCAGTCGGGCCCTGGACTGGACACGGGGGCTCAGGGTGCAGAACTGGGGCCCCGGGGGGCAGAGGGCTGCAGGCCGCCCTTCTAGGGTGCCAGGCCCCGGGGGGGAAAGGGAGACCACGGGGCACAGGCAGGGACCTGGGGGTGCTCCTTCCACAGCTGCCAGGTTGGGCTGTTTTGGGGCCAGGCTCCCATCCCCGAGGGCATAATGCAGGGAGCTATGAGGGTGCCCACGCCCAGGTAGGTCCCCCTCTGGGGGGGCAGGAGGGAGGGGGGCATCCGGAGTGCGGGGGAGCAGGCTCCATTGGGCATCTGTTCCCAAAAACCTGGGCCACCCCCCTCTGGGGAACTCCAGGCCACGGCTGGCTCTATGGGGATGGTGTCTGCACAGGCCCAGGCCTCCCCCATCCACCTCGCAGCCCCGGGGCGCTGCGTAACCTCCAGCCGGGCGAATGGCCAGCTGGTGCCGCCCTGCAGCCCACACCCCCAGGCCTTTCAGAGGCTCTGATCACCCCCTAAGAGAACCCCCGCACTGCCCAGCACCCCTCCTCACGCCTCCCTGGTCTGGAGGCCGAGACGCAGGGCCAGGGAACCACGGCCTGCGTTTGATTTGGCCGTTTATCTTCAATGGCTGAGGGACCACCGGGGCAAAACATGTGTGTGAAGCCCTTGCCAAAACCACAAGTGAAGAAGCCCAAATTCCCTGGGTAAATAACTGAGCGGGGAAGCATCAGAGAGACAAAAAGAACACGTCCACAAGACAACAGGCCGCTGGGCCCCGGGGGGCCGCCCGATGCGGCTCACCGCCCCTCCCAGGTCCCCACTCCACGGCCCCACGCGGGACCCTCCATCCGGAGAGCCACAGGGCCCCGCAAACCCGCCCAGAGCCAGGAGCCACTGTGTTCTTCGCCAGTGAGTTTCCCAACATGCCCTGGGGTGAGGCGTGCCATACCCATTGCACAGACCGGGAAACGGATGCCCTGGGCCCAGGAGGCTGGACGGCCTGGTTGCCAGGCTGCAGAACCGGGGTTCTTTGTCGGAAACCCAGGGTCGGAGGGGCATCGGGGCGTTTAAGAAGACCTGCAAGTGCCCTGCGGGGAGGTCAGAGCGAACCCCTACCACCGGGGTCCCCCTGGGCCACAGAAGACCTCCTACTGAGCCACGCCCAGGGCCCCCGAGACGCTCCTGAGCTCAAGGCCCAGGAAGGGCGTGGCCAGGACCCCATGCACAGTGCCAGCCACGGAGGCCGAGCAGAAGGCAGTGCCCCAGATTCAAGGCAGGCCCCAGGGAGGGTCGGCACTTGAGGGCACTGTCCCCGGCTGTCTCCTGGAAGCCGGCCCTGGCCAGTGCTGGCCTGAGAACCGGTCCACCAGGGCGGCCTCACCTACAGACCCCCCGGAGGCTCTGCACCATCCGTGACTGCGACAGCAGCTTTGAGCGAAACACCCACCACACCACCCGCTCCTCAGAGATCATCCCCGTCCCAGGGGGAGGCGGAGGCCCGGGAGGTTGGGGACCCGAACCCAGTTGTGTCTCTGAAGCCTGGAGGTGCCCTGCTCCCCCTGAGGCTGCTGCAGTGGAGCAGAGTGACAGGGCAGCCCTGGATCCTGAAAGGGAGGGCTGTGGGGGGAAGAGGAGGTTGAGGGTCTGTGGGCTCAGCCAGGCCATCGGAGGCTGCAAAAGAGCAATCGTGGGTGGGTGCCCAGGTTCTGGGGGAGGCCACAGCATGCCCCAGGAATGAGAAAACCAGCAGAGCCCCCCGTGCAAGTGGCACTGACCAAGGCGGAGCGAGCAGAGCCTGCGCCCCCGTGGCTGGAAGGACCACAGAACGGTCCAGCCACACTCTCTCCGGGGAAAGTCAGGCTCAGGCCCGAGTCAGGAGAGGTCGGGCCATCCTAACGCAGGGCGTGGGGGCTGGGCTGCCCCCGGAGGGGCCTCAGCACCTCATTGGGGATCCCCCGTGGCCAAGTCCACCTGTTCCAGGGGAGGGACCAGCAAGGCAAGGGGCTCCCAACCTGACCAGCCTGCAGAGTACCCCTGCTGGGGGGTGGGGGTGGTCACCGTGCAGCGGGGTAAGCCTGCCCAAGAGTGCGAGAGAGAAACGTCATTGATTGGCTGCCTCCAGCACAGTCACCACTGGGGGTGTGCCCACAATCGAGGTACATGCCCTTGGCCGGAATCGAACCTGGGACCCTTCAGTCCACAGGCCGACGCTCTGTCCACTGAGCCAAACTAGTAAGGGCTATACTTTATTTTTTAAGATATGTTTTCTATTGATTTTTAGAGAGAGAGGAAGGGAGAGGAATGGAGAGAGAGAAAAATCGATAAGAGAGAAACATCATTGATAGGCTGCCTCCTGCATGCCCCATACTGGGACCCCGAGCCTGCGCCTCCAGAAGTCCTGGCCCGAAGCCAGGGCAGGAGCCCCAGGTGCTGAAAGGAGGGAGGGAGGGTCCAGGACAGGCAACTCCAGAGAGAGCCCTGGACGAGGGGCGGGGTGGGGAGTGAGAGGGTCGAGGCGAGGCTGTTTGGGGGGGAATGAAAACACTCTGGCATTAGAGAGTGGTGATGGCCGCCCAACACTGTGACTACACTCAAAACCGTGACATGCACCCCCTGAAATGGTTAAAGTGGTGACGGTTTTGTTATATGAATCTCATCTCCGTCTTCTTTTCAAGGCCAACGGGAGGACTGTCTCTGGCTTCGCTGCCCAGCCCAGGCCACCTCCCAGCTCTGCTTCCTTCTCGGGAAAGCATGTCTGCCTTCAGGGTGCGGCCAGCGCCCTGCGGGTGTGAGTCCGGGGTTGGGCCTGACTCGGGCCTGAGCCTGACCCCCCCAGGAGAGAGTGTGGCTGGACCATCGGTGCTCCTGCCCAACCCCTGCCAGTGTGGGTCCGGGGTTGGGCATCGGCCCGTGTGGGCCAGGAGGTCACAGTTCGATGCCCTGGTTGGGGCACATGCCCCAGTTTCAAGCTCGGGGCCCCGGTATGGGGGGGCATGCAGGAGGCGGCCAATTGATGTTTCTCTCTCCTCGATGTTTTTACCTCTCCATCCCTCTCCCTGCCTCTCTCTCTAAAAATCAATAGAAAACATATTTTAAAAAATAAAGTGCGGCCCTAACCGGTTTGGCTCGGTGGATAGAGCATCAGCCCGCGGACTGAAGGGTCCCAGGTTCGACTCCGGCCCAGGGCATGTACCTCGATTGTGGGCACATCCCCAGTGGGGGGCGTGCAGGAGGCGGCTGATCAATGTTTCTCTCTCACCGATGTTTCTCTCTCTCAATTTTTCTCCCTGCCTCTCTCTCTAAAAACCAATAGAAAACATATTTAAAAAAATACAGTGCGGAACCCCCGACAGCGCACTCAGACAGGTGACCGGGGCCTGACACGTGCACGGGAAGCCGGAGCTCAGAGAGGCCCCGCCTGGAGCCCGAGGCCTGGGCTCTGAGCTCTCCTCTGCCGTTTCTCTCCCCTCTGCCGTTTCTCTCCCCTCTGCCCTCTCCTGGGTGAGTCACTTCTCAGCCGCCCGCCTTCAAAGGAGAGTCCGGCCCTAACCGGTTTGGCTCAGCGGACAGAGCGTCGGCCTGCGGACTGAAAGGTCCCAGGTTCGATTCCGATCAAGGGCATGTATTGGTTGCGGGCACATCCCCAGTAGGGGGTGTGCAGGAGGCAGCCGATCGATGTTTCTCCCTCATCGATGTTTCTGACTTTCTATCCCTCTCCCTCTCTGTAAAAAATCAATAAAATATATTTTTAAAAAATAAAAGACAGCCTGGACCTGCCTGGCCGGACCAGAGCTTCTAGGAAACACGCTGTAACGGGTCACCCTGTTCATTTGCTTTATGCATTTATTCATTTCTTCATGCATCCGGTGTTTTCCTCTCTGGACCTCCCCTCCCTGCCCTCCCCCGGGAAAGGCACCCCAGGAGCCCTGCGGGGCGGCTCCCGCAAAAAGCGATTCCTTTGGCGGTCTCGGCGGGCGCCCCGCTGGCACTGCACCAGACGCACGTGTGCGGTGGTATGTGGCAGGGGGGCGCCCAGACGCCACCCCAGCTTTACGGGGATCCGGAGGGCTTAGACATAAACCCCCGGCTGGCTGGCTTCTTATCGGGGACGCTCACTTTCGTTGGGGAAACAGAAACAAACTGGGGGTGCATGGATCGCCTCATTGAAGCCCCGCAGCCGCCCTAGGAAGTGGGCGATAGGACCCCCCTTTCACAGGTGAGGAAACCGAGGCCGGGCGCCCAGGACCACACCGCTCACGCGCATCAGAACCTCCCTCTGTGCCTCTGCACAAAGGGGTGCAAAAATGCCCATGCGTTGCACCCCAAGACGTCTCTGAAGATGCACATCCGGGTGTAAGGTAATTTTTCATGCATCCTTCCGAGGGGGCATGCACCCCGCTTTCCCCTTCAGGAGGGGCCCCCCGCAGATGGTGCGCTTCACTCCCCGCACATGCGCACTCGCCCAGCTCACACACGCACACACACACCCCCACCGGCGTGGGGACACAAAACCCTCCTGGGAAATCGGGGGCCTGGTGTGGAGGGGAACGAGAGCCTTTCCCAAGGCTGAATCCTCGAGCGACCCTCCCACAAGGGAGGGAGGGGTACAACCCCCCCCCAGCCCCCAGCCAGGAGCCGGGCTCTGGAATACACTGTGCAGATGTATATTTTTCTCCCTACCGGTGCCTTTCCATCGATACATTTTTTTTTTTTAAGCCAAGAGCTCCTACCAATAGCGCAAAAAATGAGTCGTAGGCCCCGGGGGGCGACAGACAGACAGACAGACAGACAGGGGGCCAGCCAGCGCTTGGGAGTGCGGGCCACTGGCAAGGAAACCTGACAATCCCGGCCCCTCCCCCCATGCCAAGACATTAATTCTCACAAGTCGGAGAAAATTACTATGCATGAATGCAAAAAGCATGATCAGGAGTAATTAACATGGCTTCATATGCAAATTTTATTAATGCAGAAGTACAAAGTCATTATGCAAATGAAACTTACGTCAACTCTCTTGACAAATATTCATCGCTGAGGCTCAAGTTTCTCCCTCTTTATTTATTTAATTTTTCCTCTCCCCTCCCCCTTTTTTTTCCCTGGGTCTTTTTTTTTTTTTTTTTTTTTAGGGGCCCAGGTACTGCCGCCGGCCGCTTCGGCAGCCGCGAGCCGCCAGGACTGTGTGACAAGTTTGCAAAGTTGCTTTTCAACCAGAGGAATTTATTCTTGCATTGTTGATTTTTTTTTTTTTTATGTAGTTGGCAGGTAAGAGACAGCTCATAGGAGAAGGGGAAAAATTTTTAAAAAATAAAAAACTCTGGGCAGCCGGCAGCCAATCAAAACGCCAGAGCCTGTAATGAGGGCGATTGATGGCTGTTTGGCTTTTACTGCAGGGTAATGAGGAGGGGGAAAATATGAATATTCATGAGGCTGTGCTCCTGCCTTTGATGATTAAAGAAATTTTTAATATTCAAATAAGCGCTTGCCAAGTGATTAACAAAGAACATGCACGCGGAAATATGGAAATGGGAGCCGGGGAAGATGTGAGAGTGGAACAGGCTGCAGGAAAGGCAGCCTCAAATTTCATCAACAAGATAGGCAGAGAACCCAGTTAGCGCGCGGGCAAACACAAACATTTCCTTCGCATCGCTTAAATATTTTGCCAGCTACTTTGTCTTAAGGACGATAAAAATGCTGTGTGTTCAGGGGGTGGGGCAGGCAGGGAGGGGAGAGAGAGAAACCGTGGGAAGTCAAAAGCACCGCTCACATGTAAGGATCGGTATCCAAGTCCCCCCACCTGATGGGAAATCGGGGCCCTTTTTCCGGTTCGCTAGGGAGGGAAGAAGGAGGGAAAACCCAAGGCCGGCCAGTGTGGGGCGGTCATTTGTTGCTTCTAGGAGGGGACAGGAGGACGGTGACCGCTAGAGGGAGAGAGGTGTGATTCTAGGGGTCCCCAACCTAGAGAGCTCAGCACCTCCCCGGTGGAAACACAGGAGCTAAAAGGACTCAGACTTGGGCGAGGGGCCCGGCCTGGCCATCTCAGGGCCAACCCCGGGGGGCTGACCCCAAGTAGAGGAGCCTCCACGCCAGGGGACCCCCTCGCCGCTGCTCTAACCGCTCCAGCACGCCCACGGAGAGGCACGTAACAACAGCATTAGCCGGCAAACGAGCCTCGGTCTAAACACATCTAATTGGCTGCCGGTGACATCCATGTTGGCAGTTTCCTCTTTGAAAGAAGTGGAGTGCCACCTTAAATGAGAGGCCTAGGTCCTCGTCACCAGACAGGTCCTAGCCCTAACCCATCCTGCCTCTCCTGCCCTTCTGGGGGGAGGGGGGAGGGGCAGGGCCTGGCTGAGAGCAGGAACAGAGAGGAAGGATCCTAAAGCATCTTTGTAACTCAGTCTCAGAGGAGCAAGCATCTAGGGGGGAAGGGGTAATCAAATAATAAATTCCTTCCCTCTACAGGAATTGTGTCACCTGTTTTTTAGTTTTCAATTGCCAAGGTCTGGGAACCAGCAAAGCCTGGAGCTTGCTTTTCATTTCATTATAAATATATGTCATCATAATAAACAAAGCAGCCGGGGAATGCAGGCATTTCCTCGAACAGTGAAAGTCACCGTGGAAACCTGTAAGCTTGGGGGGGGGGGGGGCAGGCCCAGAGGGTACTACATGGCTCAGCTCCTGGCACCAAGCGTTTGGGGACCAAAAAGTCCTCTGTGGGGAGCTAGGACTCCCCAAGTCTTACTCTCCTCTTCCAATGCCTCAATCTAAATCAGGAGCCCATCACTGATCTCTGGGTGGGTCCCCGGCCGCCACGGGCTGGAGTTGGGGGTTCACGTGGAAGTGTGCTTTAAAGGGGAGCAATGGGAAAGGGAAATGGTGGCACAGGGTTCGCACAGCTACGTTTAAAGATGTCCTTCAGGCCGTTACACGGGAGATGTGAAAATATGGTTCGAACCCACATCCAGACGGCACTGGGCTGCCTGCTGACAACACAGGCCTTCCGGGGCCCTCACCACCTGGGCCTGGCGGGGGGCGGGGGCACGGGGGGGGGGAGGGCTTCCACAGCGACCACCCGGAGACCCCCACACCTGCCCTCACGTCCCTCCCAGCACCTGAGCCAGGCCCCTCCCCTGGGCGCCTCCCCACCCGCCCGCTGCCCACCGCCCCAGCCCACCCTCCCAGCACCCCCCTCCCCGTCCCAGCCCACCCTCGCACTCTGAGATCTGTCAAGGGTGAATCACCGCCTCCACTCCTTTTGCTCCCCAGCCTGCTGTCATTTAATGCACCCCGGAAAAGGGAGAGGCGAGGCCAAGAACAATATGCTCCCAACGCCACCAAACCCACCTTCCTCCTCCCCCCAGGGCTAAGGCCATGTCCTCCCCTCCCCGAAGCTGCGTCTCAGGGGAGAAGCAATGCAGGCCACCCCTTCACCGAGCCCCAAAACACAGGGGCCAACCCCAACTCCCCCAAGATGCAGCCGCCAGCTACTCTGGAGCAGCAGGTCCCCTTTCTGCAGCCTGAGCTGGGGTAGGTGGGGGTTCCAACACAAGGCCCCGCCCTCTGTGGCCCTAACCCTGCCCAGTGAGGAGGGAGTGACCACTGCACCCCTGAGCCAGTGCTGGGCTGGCAGACCCCTGGCGCTCTCCCCACTGCTGGAATGCAAACAAACAGGACTCCCCAAGCTCCAGCCAGACACAGAGACCTTTGACCCTGGCTTCGAGACCCCCCCACCCCACAGGAACAGGTATGAGTCCTCTGGGGTGACCTCAGCAGGCAGGCCCCCGAAATCATGGCCCCGATCCTGGAATGGGCAGGCCTGGGGACAACAGGTGAAACCATGTGCTTCCCTAGTCGGGAAACTGTGTGCATGCTCAACTGGTACACAGATTATACACATGAGCACCCGCACGCATGCGCATGTATCAGCCACGTGGGCGTGGCACAGTGTGTGTCCCCATCCCCATGAAGCTAGAGACCAAGGACAAGCTAGAGGGGACAGAGTCTCTGAATGCCGCCAGCAAACACCTAGCAGAGGCACTGCGCCTTTTCCTGGCCTTCTGACCTGCTTGCTTCTTTTGCCCTAAAACAACCTGGTCAAGCTCCTCCGAAACCTCCTCTGAGGCCGCATCGGGACCCACACACACTGAACTGCACCCCTCTTCCCGATGTGCCCCCCAGAGCAACAGCACAGCCTGTAGACGGAAGTAAAATACTGAATAGTCATTTGGGTTCCAGCCATGAAGAGCTGGGACCTGGGATCAGGGATCTATGGCCCCTTTTTATTTTTATTTTTATTTTTTTAATATATTTTACTGATTTTTTTTACAGAGAGGAAGGGGAAGGGATAGAAAATCAGAAACATCGATGAGAGAGAAACGTCCATCAGCTGCCTCTTGCACACTCCCCACCGGGGGTGTGCCTGCAGGTGGGGGTGTGCCTGCAGCCAAGGTCCATGCCCTTGACCAGAATCGAACCTGGGACCCGTCAGTCTGCAGGCTGATGCTCTATCCAATGAGCCAAACTGGTTTTGGCATTTATGGCCCCTTTTTACATGGAACTTAGTGGCCAGACCCCAATGGCCAGCTTGGCCAGGCATCCCTTAGCATGTTCCCCCCTCAAAGCTGCATCTGTGTATGTGGGGGGGGGAGGAAAGGCATCCCTTAGGCATGTTCCCCCCTCAGAGCTGCATCTGTGTATGTGAGGGGGAGGGCGGGGAAGACCCTTAGGCATGTTCCCCCTCAGAGTTGCATGTGTGTATGTGGGGGGGAGGGAGGGGCAGGACGGGGAGGGGGGTGTGGAGAGGGCAGGGACCACAGTCAAGAGTGACGTCTCACGTAACATAAGGGAAATAAACCAAAAGATGATTCCATCCAACAACACATTTCTCTTCCCCATCGGCGTCCTCAGGGCCTGGCCTCTGAGGAATGAAGGACCTCGGGATCTGAGGCCTGGCACTCACTAAAAATCAGCCAGGTCCCCCCTCTCAGACATGTTTAAAAGGGCGGAGCTCAGGAAGCTGTGGTCCACAGACTCCACCGCGGCTTCGGCTCAGCCGCCTGCACGCAGAGAGCATCAACAGAGGAGAAGCGCAACCTCAGAGAATCCGGTGAAAAGGATGCAGAGGAACACAGCGCCCAGCAAGGAGGTTACAGCCAGGGAGAGGGATTACAGGCCCAGGGGCAGGGGGAGAGGGGGCGTGAGGAATGTCGGCCTCACCCCCTGCTTAAGATCAGACCATGACAATGTACCGGGCAGGAGGGGAGCCTGCACCCCCCCCCCCTCCCCTAGGGCAAGCAGGGCTCCTTGGAGGTGAACAGAATTTTCACTTAGTTACCCTGTTTCCCCGAAAGTAAGACATCCCCCGAAAATAAGACCTACTCGCCGTCATATAAGACATCCCCCCAAAAATAAGATCTAGCGCATCTTTGGGAGCAAAAGTTACTATAAGACACTGTCTTATTTTCAGGGAAACAGGGTAGTAGAAGGTGAAAAGAGAAAGAAGAAATCCAATTGTCCAAAAGGGGAGCCTGGTACCGTTTAAACAGATGTCTTGTTTTCAGTTGCAGTTAGTGGAGTTACATGCCACGGGTCTCCTGCAATAAAAATAAACCCGCCCAAACTTCCCCTGCATTGCGTTGTTGGGGTTTTCCCCCTTTTCCATTCCGGTTCACCTTTTACTGACAGACAGGGAACACGGGGGCTCGATCACACCGGATCGTCTCTCTGTGGCCTCTCTCGGTCAGTTGGAACGCCATGCCTGGAGGCCGGTAATCAGCCCCAACAAAGCGGCTCCGGAGTGCAGGTGGCGGTTAAGCCGAGGACCGGGGACCCTGCCTTTCTGCGCAAGTGGCGTCACCCCACGTTTCCTTCCGAGGGAGCAGCCCGCCAGGCACGCTGCTGCTGACTTTCTGACGGGAAACCCACTCTCATCTCCTAACGCACCCGCGCCGACGGACAGTGCGTGCAGCAGCGAGATCCGTAAAAACTAACACTGGGTGGGATTAATGCAATGAAGACGGTTAGCGCGTTAGCACCGGCGACGCTGCTCCCTCCGACCCGCTGCAGTCTGCCTGCCGCTGCGCCCCGCGCCGCTCTGCTGTAATTAAAGGAACCGCGCAGGGGCCTCCCTGGAAACAGCATCTCGCTGATCCCCTTAGAAGCTGGGGGATCGCAGCACGCCGGCGCCGCGTCTGCTTGCCCTGTGCTCCTGGGTGTGTCTGAAAACAGAGCTGGGGTGCTGGGCCTCAGACTGGATTCGCCCCAGAGGCCGGGCTGCTCCAGGCCCCGAACAGACTCCGGAGAAGTCAGGCCTGGCCTGGCAGGAGCACCCCCCCAACACACACACACCTTTCTTTGCCATTTGTTTGTTTTTTAAAATCTTAAAAAAAAAAAATTTTTTTTTAACCTGCAGCCTCTCTTGGATTGTAATCCTCTGCCCAGCACCCCACCAGGACAATGACTTGTCAGCGACCCCCAAACCAGGTGGTGGGTGAGAGGCAGGAAAAGGGACGCCTCCCTGGCTGTTCTGTAAACAATGACAGTTCGGCCTGCTCCCCACGGGCCCCCAGCTGGGCTGGGAGGGGGCTCTCACTGTCGCCTCTGTCGCCTCGGAGGGAGCACCCGGCAAGCACCGCTCAGGAGGCCTCGGGAACTAAGCAGACACAGAGCCGGCCTGAAAGCAGAAAACAAACATGTCTGCACCGCATCGGCCAAGATGGCAGAGCAAAGGAAGTCCTGGGGCCGAGAGCAAGGAACCTGCCGCAGCTCCCGGCCGCCCGGCCGCCCGCCCGCCCAGGCAGCTGCGGCCTCTCGGCTCTGAGCCGCCTCCGCCCGCAGCTGCCAAGTGCGACAGAAGTGAGACCCGTCTCCCTCCGAGCCTGCTCCCTGCGTGGCCCCGAGCCTCGGGGGTGCAGGCGACACCTTGGAGGGATTTTTTTTTTCTCTTCCCCGTGTGCATTTTCATGCCCTTATTCTACATCCTCATTTCTTTTGGGGGAGGAAAAAAAAAAAGAAATCAGTGTCACTAAAAAAACGTCACTCTGTTTTTGCAAAATCCAGCAGCTTCCTTGGCAGCGAGAGAGACTGGCTGGCATTAGACCCTCATTTGACAAAACTACTATTTCTGGGCATGAGCTCAAAAACAGGTAGGAAGCAAATGCTGGGAAATAAGGAAGTAGAAACAGCCAACAGATTCTTCACTCCCAAGAACGCCGAGCGTAAACATGATTCGTTTAGCTGCGTTGAACGCGTCTGCCCTCCGCCCCAACAGGGGCCCGATGGCCTGGCTTCAGGGGGGAGGCTGGGCGAGGGGGCGGCAGGGGCGGCAGGGAGGACCCCCGGGGCACGGCCAGAGGAGGGGGCAGCCACCGGGACTTCCTGCACGGCGCCGTTCAGAGTTTTCCGGGGAGAGACAGTCTTCTGTCCCCCCAAAGACGTGCCTGTGTCCAAGAAGGCTGCACTAATCTGCTGGTTAATTAACAAGCTGCCACTAACAAAAGAGAGAAGAAGACCCAGTTCATACAAACAGTGTTTACATGGCGCCCACCACCTCCCTTCCTTTTTCTGCAAAGCGCCCGGGGTTGGGTGTGGGGACAGGCCTGGAGGCCACTCAGGTGGGGGGTCCGAGCTTCTAAGACCCGGCCCGGCCTGGGGGACGGGGGCCCCCTCCCTGCCCTCGCTGCCCATTCTGGCATGCCCACATGGAACTGACTTGAGATCTGTAGTCAATTAAGGAACACACCAGACAGCCCCTGGCTCCGTGCCTGCCCCGACAGGGCTGCGGGGATCTGCCGTGCCCCCGCCCCACTCCAGCTTCCATGCCAGGGAACCAGGGCTCCCTCAAGTGCCCCCTGGAGAAGGCAGAGGGCCACACACACCCCCATCCCCACCCCAAAACGAAAGCGGGAGGTCTTGGCCCTGCTGGGGTGAACCAAGGAAACGCATAAAGCAAGCATCTGTCTTTTCTAAAGAGCAAGTCTGAACCGCGGGGGCCGGGCCTGCCACAGGTGACTCCGATTAAGGCCCCGATGCCGGGCACTCGGCGTTGCCGGGGAAGAAGGAATCCAAGCCCCTCGGAGAGAAAAACAAAACAGGAAGAGGGAGCCCCAGCAGGACACGGGGGGCCGCTCCTCGGGGGACTGGCGAAGGGGAACCGGCTCGGAGCGCCAGCTGTGCGCTCCGTGGGCGCGGATGCCAACCTCTGTTAGCTTCCAGAGGCGGCGGCAAAAGCGAAACAACTTCCCCGCCAGTCTGCACGGAGCCGCTTCCTCGCCTGCCCCCGGCGAGACTGCGCACTTAAAGGCCGCCTGCTGTATGCATTCCTCCCCAACCCGAGTCTGCGCTCCCTCTGCCCGCCTCCTCTCTCTCTCTCTCTCTCTCTCTCTCTCTCTCTCTCTCTCTCTGGAGCCAGACACCAAATGCCAGGAGGGGCACCTTTTGTGGCCTGCTCAGGTCAAAGGGCAACAGCAAGCCCGGTCAGGGGCGGGGTTCTGAATCACACGGCAGTCCCCAAAGAGGTGGGGGGGCCAGTCCCCTAAAAAAGAATGGGAATGGGGGAGAACGTTTCCTATGGGTGTCGGGTCACTAAATTGAACATTCAAGTCCTCCCCCGAAGCCTCCTAACTTTTCCTCTTACCTGGAACATGACACGCTACACCAGTAGCTAGATGACTCCTCACCCTTTTGCAAACCAGTCACCCCGCCCCCCCGGGTGCTGAGCAGTGACAGTCTATGCCCTTTTATGTCTTTGACATCGGCAACGACTCCACTTGCACCTGGACTGCGGACGCGGCAGGAGCGGACGCAGTGGCCTATCCCCGTGTGACAGGCGGGGAGATGCGCTGGTCTGCCCTGGGCCGCTTAGGAACACACACACCTGAGACGGGCCGTGCCCTGCGTACCCACATCTGGAATGGGTGCTCCCAAACCAGGCGGCCCCTCCCGCTCCCGCAGCCACACATACTGATGGCAGGGGTCGCCGGGGCTCAGGGGCTGCTCGGAGAGGCCACGCTTCTAGAACGTCCTGAAAGAGCGTCCAAGTTTCTCACAGGCATGACACGGACGATGCTCATCCACCCCTCCAGAGGAGGCCTCGTGGGGTCCCAGCAATTCCACTGGCATTTATTTCCACAGGACACCACTGACACAGCCCCCCCCCTTCCCAAACAGATCTCCCCACACACGGCTCTGGAACAAAGCAGGCAGGCGAGTCACCTGTGCCCTGCAGGCTTGTCACCTCGACTCAGAACAGCACACCCTCAAGGCAGCCCGCCTTGCCAAGGGGACCACCTCCCAGGGCAGGAGAGGAGAGGGAAGGGGGGCTTTCACCCCTCTGCCCCCCACCCCCCAGCCTTACCCTGGAACTAGAGGGAGAAATCGCCACTGTTGAGCCATCAAAATAAAGGGGGGAGGGGGGGAGGCAAGTTGGCCTCCTCCTCCTATAACAGTCATTAAGCCAGCCAACCACACGTTACTATCTGCCAGGCAAAGCCTCAACAATTACCCCCAGACACACACCTCGCCTCCCCAAATCCCCAAGCGTACATCCTTCTAAAGAAACGGCGGGGACCTGGGAGGGGGGGCCCTGCACACAGGCACGTGACCGGTGTTTTATCTTCCTTTCTCCAGAGGAATCCGGCGGCATAAATATTAATCAAACACAGGGATCTGCCTTTTCAGCCCCGGACCATTATGAGAGGCGGGTTGTGGTCTTTACCTGTATTTACAGATATCCGAAGGCAGATTCTATCTTGTCGGGGCTGTTACAAATGGACGTCTGAGGCATCGGCCAGCAAGTTCAGGCAGATATGCAAACCTCCCCTGCCCCAGGACCGCCGGCAGGTCTGAGTTCCCCGAGCGCTGGCTGTGTTACCTTTTCCACAGGCCTTTCAAAAGAGTAACCTGACAAATAGCTTCAGCCTCCTCCGGCAGAAAAGCCAGCTGCTCAACGTTCGGGTTAACGAAAACGGAGTTGTTTTTTTTTTAAGGTCAGCTCTTACTCCAAATGCCACGAAGGCGGTGGGTACAGATTCTGTACCTCTGCGGGCACAGAACGGGCAGTATCCTGTTTTGATCTGGGTCAAGCCTATCCTAAGGAGATACGTACATGCATATTTTTTTAAAAAATTACCTTGACTCTTGTTACAGCAAATTTCTGAATCAATGGGAAAAAAAAAAATAGACGTGGTTCCCATTCTAGCCTAGAAAAGCTGGTCCGGCGAAGGGGAACTTTTAATCTGCTCAGAGCCAGAGAGCGGGCATTTTTATTTCCAGAGGAACAGCTTTGGGGAGATGTTGGAGCATTGCTTTCAGAGCTCGGTCGTAAATACACGGGGAGTCTAAACCCTTGCTTTTCTGGGTCTTGAAGGGCTGGCTGGAGTGCTTTAAACAATCGGAGGCCAATTTTTAAGAAGCAAAAATAGAGACTGGGAGAGAGGTAGCCATTTGCATACAAATTCTCCTGGAGGGAGGGCGCTCATTGTAAAGGAAGCCGGCGGAGGGAGGGCGCACACTGATTTCCTGTGCTTCTTCCACAGGCTTCGTCCCGCTCTGGTGGAGGGTTCCATTCGCACACAACTGGGAAAGCACTTGTGTCGAGTGTTTTAAAATCCCAGCCCCAGGAATCCCCTCTAGAGAATCGGGCCCCCCTCCTGCAGGAGGGGGGGGGGGTTACTCCAAAGAAAACCGCCTCCCTCCGGACGGGCCTGCAAGGACATAAAACGCACAGGGGAACTGAGGCTCCTTCCATCCCCGCCTCACCTGGAGGGACCTGCTCAGCTCGGGGCCAGCGTGAGCTGGGGGGTAAGGGGGAGAGAGGCAGACCCTTCAGTGCTTTGGCGCCCCCACCCTGCCCAGCCACGCCCCAGGAAGGCCACCAGGCCTTTGCATGGGCCCGTTTTGGGGAGGGGCTACCCGCAGGAGTTTTGGGGGTCCTGAAATGCAATTCCCCTGGTCCGGGATGGTCACCAGCCAGCGTGCGCACCGCTGAGCGGAGGAGGGGGGCGGTGGGTGGAGGAGGGGCGACCCCGTGCGCACAAAGGGGCCCCAGGATGGCGGGCTCCCCGCCCTTGACCTTGGGTCTCCGCCTCCATCCATCTCCAGCGGCAGCCAGCCCGGGAGAGGGGCTGGCTCGGGGCCAGGGGCGAGCTCGGCGGGGCACAGCGGGGTTGGGGGGCCCACAGGGGGCCGCCGGGAGGCGGGGCTCCCAGGAAACCTGCCTTCCCAGTGCCCAGCCCCTTCAGGACCTGGGGCCCAGGGGGGCGGATCCGACTCCCTGCACGTCTCCCTCCGCCCCTCCCCAAAGCGAAGGTTGCACGGGTGCACGAAGAAAGCCCCCTCCCCTCGGCTAACCCCACGTCTCGCCAGCCCCCCCCCCTTCTTCCCCGGACTGGGCCTGGAGGGGGAGGGGAGCTGTCACTGGAGGAAGAAAGGAGCGCGCCTTCCCTGCGAGGCCAGACGCGGGCAGGGTCAGCTGCGCCTCCGCCCGCCCCCCTGCCCCCGCCCCCGCCCCCCTCGGGCAGCTGGCCCATTAAGCCCCCGAATTATGCATGTGCCTGGACCCGCCCCCCCCCCCCCCCCCCGCCTTCCCTCCCCAGAAAGACACAATCGACGTGCGCGGGGGTCGGCCTGGCGAGCAGGAGGGAGCTGGCCCGCGGGATAAGCTGGAGAAGCCACAGGCCAGCCGGTGAGGCCGCCTGCCCAGCGAGTGTGGGGCGCCCCTGAGGGCCGGGTGGTGCCCGGTGGGCAGGGGAGGAGCAAGGACAGCAGGGAAGGCCCCCCTCCGCCTCCCGCCCCGCCCCCCTCCCCCCCTGCGCACAATCACAAAGTTTTGCAGAGTGTCTGCGGGTTCCCGTGGGGGATGGAAGAGGTGCATGCGGGACGCCCCCGCATCCTCCGGCACCCTCCCCCCGCCTGAGCCTCGGAAAGGGCCTTGTGTGCCTGGACTTGGCAGTGGATGGAGACTGATGGCCCCCAAGCTCCCCGAACCCCTAGAGGGCAGGGCCTGAAGCCCCCAGCAGGCGGGGGGCGGGGGGAAGGGAGGGTTTGCAGGAGATGGCAAGGTCCAGGGGGGACAGGGGGAGGGGGCGCTGGAGAGTCAGACTCAGGCAGAACGAGTCTTGCAAGTTGCAACCTTCCAGCCAGCACTGGGGAAACCGCATGGGTCGGGAGGCAGGTGGTTTCATGCCAGGCGGGAAGAAGAGATTCCTTCTCAGAGTCGGACGGATTTTGATGTCCATCTCCCCAGCCTCCCCGCTTCTGGCTTTGGAACGTGCCAGCTCCGGCCCTGAAGCCCCTAGCAGCCTCCCCGTCTGCCCTGCACGTGGTTTTGGGGAGCCCCTGGCCTCCGGGATCCCTCCCGCAGGGCCCCACACTGGATGGGCCCTGTCTGCTCTCGTGGGCCCCGTTCTTGTTTCTGGAAATGAGTTCTCTCTCTGCCTTTCCTATTCTCTCCAAAGCAAAGGCCGGGTCAGGAAAATTACAGACTTTGTTTCCCGCGAATAAAGGGGCCTGGTTCGCAGGGAAAGTTTTACAAGCCAGTGATGTCAATGGTGCAGGGCAGAGACCGCACTGTTTAGGCTGCTTAATTGGCGGGCTTTGAACTCGTGGTGGGAGAGGGAAAAGAATCCGCTCCGCGTCCCTGGAGAACTCAGTTTGTGGGGTCTGCCAACCCCAGCCCACGTAGCCGGCCGCTGGGGCGGGAAGGGGTCACCAAAGGTCTGCCCTGTTTCTCCTGGAGGGAGAGGAAGACCCAGACATCACACTGAGCACGCCCTGGCCCCCCGTCCCAAGGGAGGGAGGACCCCTAGAATCCCATTGGGGGTACACTCTCCAGATGCCATACTCTGCCCCAAAAAGCCGTGGAAACAAAGCCAGTGTCTTCTCCACTGCCTTCAAGGATCCCTTTCCCGCCCCAGCCGGTTTGGCTCAGTGGATAGAGCATCGGCCTGCGGACTGAAGGGTCCCAGGTTTGATTCCGGTCAAGGGCACATGCCCGGGTGGCAAGCTCAATCCCCAACAGGGGACGCCCAGGAGACAGCTAATCATGATTCTCTCTCATCATTGATGTTTCTATCTTCCTCTCCCTCTCCCTTCCTCTCCGAAATCAACTAATCAATAAATATATATATTGTTTAAATTAAAAAAGGTCCCTTTCCTGAAGGCATGGTGTTCTCTAAACACTGCAGGGCAGACAGCTATCCTCACCGGAGCCCCATCAGACCAGGCTCTAGGGACGCCAGGCCCAGGACTCTGCATTGGGCGTCTGTAGCTTGGATCTCGATTTGTCTGCCTAAGGCTGTGTCCACACCTACAGCCCGCAGGCCCCGCAGCTGCCAGGGGCTCAGCCCCGGGGGCTCACGGGCCTGACTGAGCATGACTGTTCCGGCCCGAGCAGGTCTCCCCGCCTTCCTGGTCCGTCTGAGAGCTGCCTCGTCTCTGCACCAGGACGGGCTGACTTCTCACCTCCACATGTTGCTATTTTCTGCCCCACGGAGCCCAGAGCCCCAGTTTCCATGCAGTCTGAGCAACAGCAGCAACAGCCTTTCCCAGATCCGCCCCTCATCCAGGGCTCTCGCCTCTCCCTCCCAGGCCACCTCTCCCTCTCACACGCCTCCCCCAGCCCCATCTCCCCCCCTCTCCCCCCCCCCCCACACACACCCCACAGACTCCTCCTTCCACATCAAAACCAGCAGGCCAGCTGCAGGGCGATGAGAAAACCACTGCAAAAAACAAACAGGCTTAGAGGCCCCGCCCTGGGCCCAGCTGGGGGCCCCCAGGCCCGACCGCACCTGCCATGGGGACCCCCTCCCAGGGCTCAGTTAGGGAAGGCTGACCTCTGCCCCCTCAGGTCACAGGCCGCCACCAAGCAGCGCCTGCACCAGGGTGGGTCCCGATTTCATGGGGCCGAGGTTTATACAATTGGGGGGGGGGGGGGGACCTCTTAACAAAAGTATCAAATATCAAACCACAGCTACCTTAGGGGCCCCGGGCACACGAGGTACCCTGAGCCTGAGCTCTCCACCTCACCGTCAGCGCGCCAATTCCTCCCAACAGAGTCTGCCCGGTACAGAGCCGGAGAGAGACCCTGTTTATCCTCTAGGACAGCGGTCTGCAAACTGCGGCTCGTGAGCCACATACGGCCCTTTGGCGCCTTGAGTGTTCTGATGCCACTTCTTCCAAATAGACCCGCCCTGGCCGAAACCCGACTTGCGCGCATGGGCCACGAAGTTTCCATCGCACTGTGCGTGCGCGCCCGCACGTGGCATCTTGTGGAAGAGCCGCACTCCAGAGGCCAAAGAGCCGCCTGTGGCTCGCGAGCCGCCGTTCGCCGACCACTGCTCTAGGATAAGAGCTTTCCTTTCCAGCCACCCATTTCTTCCAAGAAAACGTACTGAGCCCCATCTGTAACACGGGGGGGGGGGGGGGGGGGCAGGGGGGAGGCGGTGGGGGGGCGGGCAGCGGGGTGGGGAGGGGCTTGGGGGGGGGGGCCTGGAATAGAAGGTCCCTCCCACTCCCGCCACGCCCTTCCGGCTGTTGGAAACCACTGGTAGCCCCTTCTCACACCCCAGCTTGGGAAGCTCGAGTCCAGGGAGGGGGGGGGTCTGCTCAAGGTCGCAGCATGTCAGCCCGAGCAAGGACACCTTCCCTGGTCTACGAGTCCATGTTGCCTACCTCCCCCCCCCCCCATGCACGCAATACTCCCAAGGAGTCGGCTTCTAACAAGGTGGGCTTTGCACACACTTTGGCAGCCGACACGAAATCCACAGACGCATGTGGGACGGGTGGGGGCCGCTGTCCCGGCTCTTTCGCCCCACGCCAAGCCCCAGGTCCCATCGTGGCATTCACCCAAGGACTGGAAATCACTCTTTGCCTGGCAGGCGGCAGAGGGAGCCTGTGGCAGTGACCGCAACAGAACTGGAGGTGACCCAGCGACGACCCGGTGCCACTCGGCGAAGGTCGTCAGCCGGCAGTCAGGCGCCTCACAGGGTGACGGTGCCAGGGCTTAACCTCCCTGTGACTCGGTTTCCTCATCCGCACCACGAGAGTCCTATGTGATTTGCCACCTTTGTGGGGCAGAGACCGAGGATGGGAACGTAAGAGGGAACACGGCCGGGCAGCACTGCCCCACCGCAGAGAAGAGCGGGACTGGAGCGTGCACACCCTGGGCCGCCAGCCACCGGCTGGGTGACCTGGGGCAAGTGACTTCACCTCTCTGCGCTTCCGTCTTCAATGCTGCAAAGCGGCCTTGACCCTTGCACCTACCCGTGGAGTTGTTAGTGGGATTAAGATCTGCCAAGCCCTCCACACCGAGGCTGGCTGGTAGGAAGCTCTAAAAACATGCGCCCCATTAAAAAATCCTAATATTCTGTTCCAACCACGAGGTCGGTCCAGAGATGGGGGACGCTGACGACACCTTGCCATGCTAGCAGTCGGCAGCTGTGCGTGGCTGCAGGCGGCCCGGGACCAAACCAGAGAGGAGGGATCTTGCATTGCCACGTATGTGTCCACCCTCTGGATACCATTGCTGACATGTACACATGAAGAACTATTTGACATTGAAACTGGGACTCAGAACAGTTGGACATTGAAACTGACGCTCAAACATTTTTTTTTTTTTTTTTGCTCTTATACGTTTGTTTCTAGTATGCAGAGGCAAGATATTTTTGAAGAAAAGAAGCAGGGGGGAGTGATTGATATAGAGGCAGGGTGGCCTTGAACAGGCTGTGAAGCTACAGGGGGAGGCTTGGGTGGATGGGAGGCGGATGCTGGGGGAGATCAACCGAAGGACTTGTATGCATGCATATGAGCATAACCAATGAATGAAAGACACTGGGGCGGGGAGGGGGGCAGGTGGGGACATGTGCTGGGGGGTAAGGGAGGCTGGGGGGAAGATATTGGGGGGGAAAAAAGAAAACATATGTACTACTATTAAATATAAGTTATATTGTAAAAAATAAATAAAAAATAATAAAAAATATATAAATTCAAAAAAAAAGAAAAATGTCCTATAAACAAACATATGTTGTAGAAATGTACAAAATGTTGTACTTTTATTAGAAAAAAAAATCCTAATATGCACAACCCCATCGTTCTGCTTCCTCCGACAAGAGGTGACTCCAGGGGCGCAGGGGTGACAACCGGGCCGCCTTGTTGCTCTTCCTGCACGGAGCCCGCTCCTGGCGGAGTCTGGGGCTGGTGAGCATGCATTAGTCAGGCATGAAAATTAGCAAAGGGGAAAAAAAAAAAAAAGCTGTCAAATGCCTAATAAAAAACTTAAGTCAACTGCTAACTATTTACTGTCAAATAAAAACCCTAATAATAATAACAGTAACGAGGCTGTCGGTTAGGTTCCAGCCACGGGAGCCCAGGCGCCTCGCTCTCTCCCGCCTCCTCCCTCCCTCTTTCCCGACCCCCGAATCACGCAGGTCCTGCGGCCCCAACCTTAAAAAGGAGAAGGAAAACGGGGCCCGGTGGCTGCCCAGTGCTTTTGTCCTCGGTTTCATTCGGTAAAGTTTCCCCGGGCCGACTCGGAGGACAGGCACCAGGGAGCTGCTGGGTTTGCACAGGCCAGACAGCTGGTCTACCGCCGCCCAGGGAGGCGGCCGGACCGCGATCCCTCCCCCGGGGTTCTGGGGAGGAAGCCGGAGCTCTGCACGGGAAGAAACGCTTGGTCTCAGGCCACAGGGCTGGGCAGCCTGGTGTGGCCAAAGGCCCCCTGTCCTGACTCAACATCCCTGGGGTCTGGCCTCGGCCCTGCCAGTACCAGGGACACAAGCTCAAACGAGTGTCCCCCCCGGGGCAAGATAGGAGGGGTGGCCACGAGGGCCTTCCGGCCGGGTCAGCAGGCCAGAGCCCTGCTCTGTGTCCCACCGTGATTCCGTGTCCTTAACAACGACCACAGGGCCCTAGGATTTGCATCGATTGTCTGAAATTGGTCTGGTCGGCAAACTGCGGCTGGCGAGCCACAGGCGGCTCTTTGGCCCCTTGAGTGTGGCTCTTCCACAAGATACCACAGCCTGGGCGAGTCTATGTTGAAGAAGTGGCCTTAGAAGAAGTTTAAGTTTAAAAAATGTGGCTCCCAAAAGAAATTTCAATCGCTGTCCTGTTGATGTTTGGCTCTGTGGACTGATGCGTTTGCCGCCCGCTGGTCTAACTAAATCAAGCCTGCGAGAAGTCGGAAACATAAAAAAGAAGATCTCCATTTTACAGGAAATGGAGATTCGGACAGCTGAAGATCAGACCAGGCATTGGCAAAACCAGAACCCCCGCGCCGGTCAGCCTGAATTCCCATCGATTGCTCTTCTTCCTCCCCCCGCCTCTCCGAAACCTTCACCAGGAAGTACACAGACTAGGTGTGGGCCGAGGTCTCTGGGAGCCTGAGGGCTGCTGGCCGTCTATCACCCCTGGGACCCGCTCCCGGGACCACCTTGGATGTGGTCTAGAGGTAGTGCCTGCCTCCAATGGCTCTGCCAGCCTCTCCCTAAAAGCTCTCACCCCTGTGTGATCCCAGGAAGCCGGACTGATCCGAGTCTGATTCCATTTTGCTGTGTGACCTTGGGCAAGTCCCTTACCCTCTCTGAACCCCAGTTTAAAGTAGGGATAGGAATGTCTAATTTCAAAGTGGGGTTACAGGCATCCTTTTCAGTGTTGCTAACTATTTCCACCCAAGAAAAGCATCTAGCATAGTGTGGGTTAGCAGGCAGCCCTGCCCAAGCTCGGGGTTGTGGGGGGCGGGAAACTGGGGGGGGAGGGGGCAGTCAACATCGCAGCCTGAGCCCAGGCCACATCCCCGCGACAGAGCACTCCCCTCTTCCTTGGTGTAGACAGAGCTAATAATTAGCTGTCACGATTTAATAATAGAAAAAGATAATCCATGCCACAACATACATGGATTTAACCAATCTTAATTTGGAGGGAAAATAACAACTCGAAATATATCAAATGCAAGTTTTCCAAGACAACCTGCAAGTGAGTTTATCTCGAGTTTCCAGCACAAGCAAGTTATTTCGTGTCTGCCACCGGCCAAGCTAATTTCCCCCCCGCACTTATTTATTTTTAAAAGTCTGAAACGAAGTCTCAGAGCAGCATATAAATCCTCCAGCTGATGAGGCGCCTTTTTTCCTCCAGTGCCTTCTGTCCTGCAGCGGGTCCCCGGGACTCCGAACCGAACCCCGGGTCCTCGCCCTGCCTGCTGCCTGCCCCGCCCTCCACCCCCCCTCCCCCGGCCCACCCTGGCCTTCGGGGTTCCAGGTGAAGACTTGTCAGCGGGCGGGGAGCTGCCTGCCACCTCCTGTCACCCGCTCCTGTCTCCTGCCTGTCTCCAGCGATCTGACATTTGGGGTTTGGGGGGAGGAGGACGAGAAGGCAAGAGGCAAACCTCTGAGTGATGGCTGACGGCTCCTTCCTCCCATGATAGCTCCATTTGGTGATGGGAGAGGGGACAGCGCGCAAGAACCCATCACCGGTGAGCAAGAGCCCCCCTCCCGTGGCTGTCAGACGGGGATTCTAAGGACGGATCCCGGGGAAATGGCAGAGAGAGCCGCAGCACACTTCCAGCTGTCCACTGAGGAAAGCAAGCAGCCCCTGCTACCCAGCAGGGCCCACGCCCTCCCCAGCGTGACTTTTTCGAAGCCTCCCCTTTTCCACCCTCTACCGCCAGCGGGACCCGAAGTGTCACTCGGCCTGTGCGGAGAAGTCAGTCGGTGCAGGCCTGGACGCCGAGGCCCAGAAAAGCGACTTGACCTTCCTGGGTCCAGCCAATGCCCCAGCAAGCAAGCCCTGGCTCCTTGGATCCCCAACCCTCCCCAGGGCGGCACACCCTGAGGGATCACCCCGGGACAGCAGTGCCACCGGGATGGGGGCTGCCAGGTGGGGACACAGACAACAGCACCACGGTGGTGGGGCGGGATTCTCAGACCCCAGTGGTCCAGACAGGCCCACTCTAACCCCAGGACATGCCGGGGGTGGGGTAAGGGGAGGGCGCTCACATGTACAGCACATGGCACTTAAAGTCACCGTGACTGTTAGTATGTCCCCAGATGCGGGCACGGCAGCTCAGCGAGGCTGGCAGGCAGCAGGGGGGCACACCTCTGGGCAGGGCGGGTCCTTTTCCAGGCAGCGGGCACAAACCCCACACCCCCGTAAGCTCCCTTTCTCCTCACCCCTCCTCAAAAGGCCCAGTCCAGACAGGGGCTCAGAGACCCTTCTCTGTGCAAACCCCGAAACCTCGGACCGCCCCTCCCAGGGTCTCCGTCTCCCCTGATGGCTGCGCCCCCAGCTCCGTCAGAAACCTCCAGGAGGCCGGCAGAGGCGGAGGACGGGATCTTAAGGAAGGAAAGAACTCCTACAGAGGCTGGCGTGGACCCGAAGCAGATGCCTTTCTCCGACTCAGACCTCTATGCCCAGGTCCTTCCTGCAACCAGCGTCACCTCTCTGTCCACAGATGGGGCACGAGCACCATGGACCCCCTCGCCCAGAGTGGACGCTCAGGGAGTCGGGCCTGGGCCTGCAGCCACACACATCAAAGGCAGGGACCCTACCCGCCCACACTCTGGCCACATTCCCCACGTGGGACACAGCAGCAGCCCTGATGGCCATCCTCCCACCTGCTCCGGCCCCTAGGACCCCACCACGGGGGCGGGGAGGGGCGGGGGGGAGGGTAGGAGGCGCTCAGTTGCCGAATGAACGAGCGAAGGGATGGATGGCCGTTTGAATGAATACCCGCAGGGGACAAGGCTTCAGAAACGTCCTCCTCCCATGCCGAGACCGGTTTGGCTCAGTGGATGGAGCGTCGGACTGCGGACTGAAGGGTCCCGGGTTCGATTCCGGCAAGGGCATGTACCTTGGCTGCGGGCACATCTCCAGTGGGGGGCGTGCAGGAGGCAGCTGATCGATGTCTCTCTCTCATCCATGTTTCTGACTTTGTATCCCTCTCCCTTCCTCTCTGTAAAAAATCAATAAAATATATTTAAAAAAAAAAAGAAAGAAACGTCCTCCTCCCATGCTCCTATTTCTCTACCATTAAAAAAATAAAATAAAAGTAAAAAGGAATGGTCACTAAATCCTTCATACCCATCCCCAGAATTCCTGTCCCCAAGGACAGGGTGACCGACGTCCCACCCTGGTGCGACGCCTGACAGAACCCCAAGGTAGTTCTCACCGGGGATACCCACAAGAGCGGAAGGGACCCCCAAGAGTCACCAGCCAGCCCCGCCCATCCGTTTCTGGATCACAACTTCCAGACTCACCTGGCCTCGAGGGGGACAACACGCAGACCGCCCCCCCTCCCCCCAGGAAAGCCACCACCCTCCTGGCCACCGCCAGCACCTCACCTCGGACACCAAGCCGGAGGCGAGGTCCCAAGAACTAACAGCCACCGGGGGGGGGGGGGGGGGGCGGCCGGGCGCTGCCAGGGGAGCCAGTGGCATGGGCAGCGGCCCGGTGGGGCTCCGGAAGCTCGGTGCTTCCTGCCCCCCCCCCACCCCTCTTAAAATATAAAGGCTCAATTATCTGGGAGCCGCGCGCTTTCCACATGAATTGACACATTTACTTTACAATAAATAACTGGGAGTTATCTGTGTTTCCTTTACTGTTAATCTACACAGAGAAATAGCAGCAATGCCACGGCGGCCGTCCTCAGAATTCAATTACGCTAAAATAATTAACGCTCCCACCATATGAAATGACTGTGTACGTGTGAGCCCCTGAAGTTTTACTCTCTAATCTTCCCTTTTTATTAAATAAAAACAAAAGAAAACAAAAAAAAGGTCGGTGCCGAAGGAGGAAGAGGAAAAGGGGGGACGAGAGAGAGAGGAGCGTGGTGGGCCGTCGGACGGACAGCGGTCCTCGGCGGGCCCGGCGCAGAGACTGCTCTGTGCCTTTGGTTAAAACACCACGGCAAAGGCTCTGAACAAACGCATCTCTTCGGACTTCTAAGGGTTTCCTTTGCGTGTTTCTCAGGGATGGAGAACTCCATTCGTCCTGTTGCAAAATGGAAAAGGGCGAGAATACCTTGGGTCGCATACAGCAACGATGCTGGAGGCCGCTGCTGCGTGGCAACCTATAACCAAAGGGGGAGGGGCCAGGGGGAGGCACGGCGCCTTGGAGGTGAAGGTGGCCTTTTCCGAAATCGTACGTCGTGGCTTTCTTAAACACACAGACCCTCCCTGCTCCGACGCCTCCCCCCGGAAAACACCTGCCACCGGATATGAGGGCTCAGGGGGCTTCTGGCAAAAGCAGGAAGCCTGTTCCCCTGCTGAGCCACCCCGAGTCTGTGGGGCACCGATGCCAGGCGTTGGCAAGGTGAGGAGAACAACCTTCGAGCATGCATTAAGAAGAGAAAGGGTGGGGACCTCAAGGGCACAGACAGAGGGACCCAGCACTGTTCTCAGACTTCAGGAAGGAAGCATCGCTCCGATCTGCACGGCACTCGAAAGCGGGGGTGTCTCTGTGACTGTGGCCTGGGGCGTTTTTCTCAACGCCCTCGGTGCCGTTGGAGTGGGGGCGCTCTCCTGCCGGGACACGCCCCCGAAGGCACGGCCCCCAGGCCAGTGTCCCCAGCGCAGGCCGCCACAGTCTCCCCGCAGGAGAGAGCTGGCTCGCTGATCCCATTTTACAGATGGGCAAAGTCAGGCCCACCATCGCATGGCTGCTACAGAGAAGCTGGGCTTGCTGTATTAGTGCACCCGCTGCCTCCTGGTGGGGGGGCTCCCCGCACACACACCCATCCATCTCACCTGTGGGCTCACCAGCCTCAGTCCCTCCAACTCCCCACTGGCTTCCCTGACCGAACCACGGCGGGGAGGAACCCGCACGTTTTCCCAGCCGGCCAGCCGCACCTACTGCACACCACAGCCCGGAGGGGCCCCCCCAAAGAGCAGTTCCCGGGGGCGAAGCGTTCACGGAGCCGCCGCTCACACAATCCTCCCGCAGGCTTGCCAGTGTTATCACTCCTGCTGACAGAGGGGGAAACTGAGGCAGGGGCCCAGGAGCGACGTGTCCGAAGTCGACCACCAGGATTCAAACCCTCATCTGCACCCAATCTGATGCCACACGGCTGCCCCTCTCGGGGACACAGACTGGCCAGGGCCCCCCTTTGTCCCTGAGGCCTCCCAGGCTCAGCAGGATGAACCAGAGCAAGCACTGTGGTTTGCACAGAGCCCGGGCCCCAGGGAGGAGGATCTGGCCGGCCACAGCCTGGAGAGAGGGACTCCCGCAAAACCGCGTGGTGAGCAGACTGGCCGGCGGCCGCAAGCCCCACACCTGCTGTGCAGGTGGTAAGAGCCAGCGGGCCAGTGGCCAGCTGGGTGGGCACTCCAACGGGCACGCCCAACCTCCCCGAGGGGCACCGTGCTCCAGCCAGGGCCCGCCAGCCCTTCCCCGGCCCTCCCCACGGGGACAAAGCAGTGTCCGAGGGAGCCTCCTGGCACAAATGGGAACCTGAGGCCAGAAAGAGGAGGGGGAGGAAAGGAGTGACCCCATTCCTAAGCGCCCTCCAGGGGCCACCTGCACGCAGCCCCACAAGCTCACCACAACTCCGAGGAGAGAGGTGTGTCCCAGGCTCCGTTCCACCGACGGGGAGACTGGTCAGGCCCAGGTGTGAAGCACAGACCCCAACCCCCAAGACTAGGACTCCCACGCCAGAGACCACGCTGTGAGCCGCAGCACTGCGAGGGCCCACCAGGCTTCCGGGGCCCCCTTCTGTCCCCCTGGCCGCCTGGACAGGAGGACAGACCTGTGCAGCGCTCCCTGATCGAAAGCAACGCCACCCTCAGCCCGTCCGGCTGCCCTGAACCGGGGCCCGTCTCCCCCGGAGGGTCACCCGGACCGTGGGCCCCCAGGGAAGGGGTCATCCTGGGTCGCTCCCAGGCCATCCCGGCACCGACACGCGACAGACACAGCAAGGGGGGAAGGCCGGCGGGGGACGGAGGGAGGGCGCGGGGCCGGGGAGGCGGCTCCAGCAGCGGCCGGGCCCGGGCGACATGCCGTACCTGCCATGTTCTCCTGCTTGGGGCAGATGCCTTTGGTGGGCGAGAGCAGGTGGTCGTCCTCATCGGGGGTGACCTGGATCCCGATCTCCACCGGCTCGGACACCTTCCTGAGCTCGGAGCGTGAGGAGGGCGGCGGGCTGCCCTTATCCAGGCCTCTGTCGTAGCAGGCGCCCAGGCCGCCGCACTGCTTCCTCTTGTGCTCTATGAAAACCAGGATGTCCCCCAGCGGGAAGTTCATCTGGCACTGTCCGCAGGTGAGCAGGTCGGGGTCCGGGCCGCCCACCAGCAGCCCCAGGCCGCTGGGCTCCTCTATGTCCAGACCCTCGTCGTCCTCGAGGATGGCAGCCTCCACATGGTCCGCCTCAGCTGCAGGGGGAGGGAGGAGCAGAGAAGACAGAGATGGGCTTAGGCCGTCGCCAGCACCCCGCCGGCGTCCCCACCGGTCCCCACCTGGAGTCGGGCCCTCTCGGGCGCAGGACGCCGGTCCTTCCCCGACTCCTGGAGGCAGGGGTGCCCCGTCCCCAAGGCGGGCGACAGGGCCCACGGAGGCTCCAGGAGCAAGGTCACGGCTCCCTGGGCTGGTGGCTTCGGCAGGCCTGACCTTACCGCTTCCTAGCTGATTCTCTGCCAGCCCCCCCCCCCCCGGCACCCCACAGCACAGGGACACAGGGACGCACATCCTGGTTGCCCAGGCGATGCAGCCAGCCCAGACGGGGCGGTCTCCCCTAGAGACGCATCTCCCGAAATCGGCAACATCGGAGAGTCACCGGGGGACCCTGGAAAACCGGCCACGCCCAGGCCAAGGAGCTCGGGGGCAGTTGAGGGGTAAGCCTCCCAGGTGAGGCCGGTGGCCAGCCAAGGCCGGGAGCCATGAGCCAGAGCCCTCGGGCAGGGTGGGGGCTCTTCTTGCCGCACCCCCCCCCCCCGCCTCCACCTTTCATTCATGGCTTCCCCGTGCCTGCGTGTCCAGCCTGCATTCCTGCATTCCTCTACCTGAGCCCCGGCTGGACCCCAGGCGGGAGAACGGAAACCCAGGCGGACGTCGGAGGGCCGGGCCTGCTGAGAGAAAGGAGCCCCCCTGCTCCCCAACCAAGTGAGGGTCAGCTCCAAGAGAAACAGCAAAAGGAAGAGCGAGGCTGGGAAGGGAAGGGCCCTGCGGGGCTGCAGCTGCGGCTGCAAGGGAAGGGGTGCTGGGGGGGGCGGGGAGCTGGCCGTCCCCAGCACCCCGCAAGGGCCAGGCTTCCCGACACTCACCGACCACCCCTGTCCTGTGTGCCTGCTGGCTTCCCTCTCACTCCCAGGAAAAGAAAAGGAGGAAACATCCTTCAGATTCCAGGAGCATTTCTTGGCAGATGACAAACCACATTTCCAAGGGGTTTACATATACATTTTCCGATTTCTTTAGCAGCCAATACACTTCTGCATTTTTCTTTTTCTTTTTTTAAGGGGCATAGGACACAAATATTTTGAAACCAATCAATAGCTCAGGGGGCCCCTGGGAGACCCCGCAGCAGCAAAGGTGCCATCCATCAGGGACGTGGACATGGGGCTGCGTCCTCCCTGCGGGTCTGGGTGAATTCGAGGGCGAGGTTTTTGAGAGCGGGGGTCAGGGGTCGGGAAAATGGCAGGAGGGTCTGGGTCCTCGGAGGGGGACCCCGGGGAGGCAGGTACGTGGGAAGGGGTGCGCTGTTCAGGGAGGACCGGGCAGACCGCAGGCGCACCGTGGGAAGCAGGGAGGGGGAAAGCACATTCTGTGGCTGTGACGTTATGGGAGGGCCGAGCCAGGGAACAGATAATTTCAGGGGAAAATCCTGTGGCATCGTCCGTCCTCACATCAATCACCGCTCTGCGCTCTCCGAACCCAGGCGTCTTTGGGGCCTGAGTCCACAGTAGTCGGAACACGACACAGAACACGTATGAAACATGAGTGTGTGGGTCCTCGAGCAGGACCCCCGCTGAGAAGGGGGATGGGCGGGCGTCTGAGATCCTGCCTGGGGTTCTAGAAAAGCAGACAGGGCTGAAACCGGTTTGGCTCCATGGACAGAGCGTCGGCCTGCGGACTGAAAGGTCCCGGGTTCGATTCCGGTCAAGGGCATGGACCTTGGTTGCGGGCACATCCCCAGTAGGAGGCATGCAGGAGGCAGCTGATCGATGTTTCTCTCTCATCGATGTTTCTAACTCTCTCTCCCTCTCCCTTCCTCTCTGTGAAAAATCAATAAAATATTTAATTTAAAAAAAAAAAGATAGAAAAGCAGACGGAGCCTTCCATGAACTGAATGTAGATCCGCACTGGAAACGGGGTCCTACAGAAACACCCCGCCGATGGGGAAATCCTAAACCCGCGCCTGCTTCCCTCCAACGAGAACCTGGGGGGTCCCAGGGGCTCCTGGCACTAAGCCCGCCCCAGAAACCGTTCCTCGCACTTTAAGAAGACACGGGGGCTCGCTCAGAAAGGAGTTGGAAGACAACGCTAAGTAATTAATGTACCCGTTTGTTTCATTTATCCGCCTTGCTCCCGTCCCGCGGGGTTCCGGGGGGGGCCTGGGTTCCCGCGGACCGTTCGCCGGGACGGGAAAGGAAATTATTCGGGGCCTCTTTTGCCTCTAATGACCGAACGCTGAGCAATCCTGTTTGCCTTGAAAAGCCCACACCTTTCATTGCCCATCACATGTCCACGGTGCCAGCGCCAGAGGAGAGGGCTGGGCGAAAGCGCTTTGGAAATATCGGGGTGTGCTCTGCGCCACGGCTGGAGGAGGACTCTCAGACATGGGGGGAGGGTGTCAAAATATCATTGTGTTAAAAGGAGAGAGGCACAAAGGGAATGATGGGGGGGGGACAAAATGGAGAATTCCAATGGAACGGGTGAGTTCTGGGGGCAGAGCGGGTGGTCCCCTGTTCCCCGGTGAGGGCCAGGCCCGCCCAGGAGCAGGGGAGAGGAGGCCGGTGCGTGTTCCCAGTGTCACCCCGAGGCCAGGCGGTGTCTCCTGCTGTCGGGTGTCACCCCTCGTTTCCCTTCCTTGCCATGTGCTTTGCTTTCCATGAACTTTTCCAGCCCGGTCCCTGCCTCCCCTGTGCAGCTCTAAGAAGTACCCCCCTCTCTCTGCTGGAGGGGGAGGACTATGTAATGTCAAATTCCTGTTGTAATCCTAAAGAAACACGGGCTCCTTTAAAAATCGGCTAGGTCACATGCGCTATTTGCAAGCATGCCTCCCTGTCCCTCCCGTCTGTGTCTGTGCACCAGCTCTGTCGTCCTTGTCCTCCCCTCACCCCCCCCTTTTTTTTGGGGGGTAACATCTGTAAGCTTTCCCTGACTGAGCGGTCTCTGTCTACCCCTTCCTCCTGCGCCAGCCCCGCGAGCCCCCATCAATGAGTTTGAAAGTGTCCCCCTCCGTTCACTGCGCAGCAGTTCAGGGTCCCGCCTCCAGTCCCCTCACAGCCAGCCCACGGGGGGGGGGGGGGGGGGGGGGGGCGCAGCCGGGCCCACTGACCAGCCACAGCCAGCCCTGAACTTCACCCCCACCTCCTGACCCAGGATCCAGCTCGGGGCGGCCAGGAGGCCAGGAAACACCCCCCAGAAAGCCTCCCTCCCCCCTTGCAGTGTTGGAAGTAAAACTCTAAGAGGGCATACACCCAGCCCAAGAATGGGGTTCTCTCTCCCCACCCCCCGGGGAGTGGGGCCTGCTGCGGAAGACCCTTCCCAGGAGGGTGGCAATGGCACCCCAACCCCCAAGCTGTTGAATGTCTGGCTCAGGACCGATAGACCAGCACAGCCTCCTGAGCCTTAACGCTTCACACTCCAGGCCTTGGGAGACACCCCCAAAGTCAGCCTGTGGTTTCATTTCCGCTGGCAGGCGGATGGATACCCAGCGAGGTGAGCGGAGGAGCGCGCGTGTGCGGTCCCTTCTTAGAACTGCATCGCTGATGGGAGGAATAAAAGGAGGGAAGAGCCACCTGGCCAGGCTCAGAGGAGGGCAAAACGGGGCCGCGTCTGGCCCCCCCCGAAACCCCGCTTCCTCTGTCCCGTGGGCGCCTCACCGCACAGCTCGGCACCGCCTCCGAGAGCCAGCCTGTGCCCGGCAGGCAGAGCGGTCCCAACTGCCACCCAGAGACGAGAAAGCGCCAGGAGAGAGAAAAGACACCCTCAGACAAAATCAGCTTTTGGAACACCGGGGCCCTGCAGACCGGCCCCCTGCCTTGTGGGGCGACGGGCCCCCCCCCGGGGAAGAGGAGGTGTGCCCTCGGGGGCTGTGATGGGCGCTCCCCGAGTTGGCAGATACGGCCGCTCTCGCTGGTCTGGGCCGAGGAAGGCAGAGAGACGGCTGCACCGTGTGGGTCCCCAAGAGGAGAGAGCCAGGGGCAGGGGCCCAGTCACACGCGGGCCGGGCCGCTGCCCCGCAACGCCGAACCCTCCAGCGCACGGCCCGACCCGCACTCGCAGACACACACAGCGCACGCTCGCCTCCTTTTACAACAAAACCGCATTTTATTTACAAGGCAGGCCTCCTCCCAGCTGGCGAGGGCATTTAGAAGCAATGAAATCAGGATTCACAAATAATAATGGACATTAAGTGCACGGGGGAAAGCACTGGCTCCTCAGGCAAACTCACGCTCCCGCGCCTTGGCTCGGCTCGGCGGCGGGGGCCTGTGGGCAGCAGACAGAAACGGAAAGACAGGGTTCACTCCAGCCCAGCCAGGCTGCCCAGGCTCCGCCGGGTCTCCTCTGGCCGTGGGTCCCACCCCCCCACGCAGAATCCCCCAGGCCCCGCCCACAGGGGGGGTCTCCCACCACTGCCCCTGCACCTGCCCTGCAGTCCCAGAGGCCTCGCTGCACCCGCGGCACTCAGCTGCGTCCCCCTCTCCCCGCACTCAGACCCGAACCTCTGTCTGCCGTGGCTAAACCACGGTCCGGGAGAAGCATACCCAGAATGACTGTCTCCAGAACCGGAGGGGGGGCGGGGGGAGACAGGGAAGGATGTGGGGGGAGGGGTGCAAGGCTCTTACAATCGTGTGCCACCCACGTCACAGACCCCACCCTGGTGGGGACCCGTGTTTACAAGAACCGTGCGGCCTCCCTCCACCCAGCTCGGCACCCCTCTGCAGACGCCACACCTGCCCCTTGGGCCCCGCGCCCACCCGTGTCCGCATGTCTGCGGGGGATCCGGGGGGGGGGGGGTCGGGGGGTCGCTCCTTTCCCTCCCGAGGACGTCCAGGGAGGGGCCCGGGCTGCAGGCGGCCACGCGGAAACGCCACCCGCACGCGCACTCGGCGGAGCACGACACTTTCTGAGCGGCCATCAATTTTTAATTTATTGGATCCCAGAGAAAATAACAACCGCGGCGAGGCAGGGAGAGGGGGGGCGCGGGCTGGGGGGGATGGGAGGGAGGAGGGATCAGTTCTCGGTGAAGAAAATAATCTATGACCGGATGACGCTTTCAGGCACAGCAGGAGGCGTGATGAAGTTCTCCCAACGCGGGAACGATGGGGTGCGGGGCAGAGCCGCGGGACCGCCGAGGGGACCGCCGGCCTAGCCAGTCCTGCGTTAGGAGGACCGTCCTCACGGGGCCATCAAGGGTCAGGACGGATCCGAGGGCCGCACTCCAGGTCCCAGTCCGTTTGCCCACCGAAGGCCTGCAGCCAGCAAGGCCCGGGGCTGTTGCTGGGCCCTGGGAGGGCACAGCGGCCGGGTCCGAGCAGGACCGGTCATTCTGATGGACCCTCTCTCCTGACCACCCACCCTCTTCCCAAGAAGTCTGTTCCAGGTGTGGCAGAGCTAGTGGTCCAGGCGCTGGACCTCCCTGAGACCCCCAAAAGGCCCCTCCCTGCTGCTGCCCTCAAATTACTGGAGGGACCCCAGACCAGTGCACCCTGGGACCCCACCCCCCACCCCGCCCCCATGAGGCCCTGTCCGCTCCACACCAACCACGTCTCAAACTGAAATTTTCAAAATCCTGACATCTAGGCGGAAGACGGAGAGGAGGCTGCCTGCACACACCCTCATCTGCCATGTGGCTTTCCCTTCCCGGGCACATGACCACCAGAGGCCTCTGGGACTGTACACAGGCCACTCATCTGCCATGTGGCTTTCCCTCCCCGGGCACATGACCAGGGCTCTGGCTGGGGGGGCCGCGGGGGAGGCCTGGGCCTGGCCTGCATTCCGGAAGTCAGGAGGCCTCATCCAAGAGGTTTGGGGTGCAGGAAGAACCTCAGCCACACAGCCGGGGTGACAGGTCCAGATGGGCTAGTGCGAGGATGCAGGGAGGACCCCAGATGCCGAATGGGCTCTGCACACCCCCACGTGGGGCCAGGACACTTCAGCTCACCCCAAAACAGCTCCCTGGAGATGCCCTCCCTTGCTTTGCAGCCTTAGTCCGACCTCTCCCCGCCCCCCACCACACACAGCTCTCTCTCCAGAACCCCCAGATGTGGAAGGCCGGGCTCAGGCATGAAAAGCGGAAAGAGGCAAACGGCGCCAGGTGTTCTCACGGGTCCTGTCCGTTCCCACGGGGTTACGAAAAAAGCCAAGTCCACGGCACCGAGGAACGGAGCGTCCTGCATCTTCATGAATAAAAGTCAGCTTAATTTTTTTTTAATGTAGCCCCCGGTGCGGGAATCCTCCTGAACGATCCTAGAACACTGCAAATGCCCCCACCCTCGGGGCCACGGCGGGGCTCACTCGGATGGGAAGGGGAAGCGTCGTCTGGGGCCCAAGGACGAGATCTGCTTCGCTGAAAGCTATGCTTCCCCCCCCCCCCAAAGGTGCTCAGCAGGAGGGAGAGGCCCTGCACCCCGGACAGGGCCTGCCAGCGGCCGGCAGCCGGACGGAGTCGCCAACATCGCCCGCACAGGCTGCCCCCCACACCTCACGTCCAAGGTCGACCCTTCTGAGCCACCCCATCGTTTTCCTCGCCGGCACCTCCACTTCTGAGCCCGCCCCCCGTGAATCACAATCACCCTGGTGTTCAACTTTCTGCCGTGGGTTTTTTTGTTGTTGTTTTTTTTCTCCCCCGTGTTGTTTTGGTAGAGAACTCATTCGAACACGAACAAATGTGTTTGCCTTTCAGCCGTTCCGTGGAAGGGGGTCATTAAAAAGTTATGTAAAACGGAGGATTTTTTTTTTTTTTTTTTTACTTTTAAGTCACTGAATGTTGTGTGGTCTGGGTTTTCACGAGAGTCAAATAGCGCAGCCTCCCTAATCCAACGCCCAAGCAGATGATGGGCCGCTTCAGAAAAAAAAAAAAAAAAAGGAACAGAAAAGAAGGCATGCCTATCTTGAATTTCACCAACTACACAAAAGACTGGCATGTGTCAAAATGCCGGACCAAAAGCCCCCTCGAAGGTGGCGCCCTTAATCAAACCTCCGAGCTGGCGTGGCTTTTGCCAGGAAAAAACGGTGCCGTGCCCCCCTCCCCCGCCCCCCCCCATCGCCGGCTCGTGCGAGAAGTGTGTCCCTCGGCTTTCATGTGCCTCCAAACAGCCCAGTCTCGGGCACTTTTTATCCTCGCCCTGGGAAAACCACCGCTGGGGGCGGGGGGGGGGGGGGCGGGCGACACGCGGCTGGTCTCGGGGAGGGGAGGACGATGGAGATCTCAGGGGCGCTCGGCTCCCTGGGAAAGAGAGGTTTGTGGGGAGTGGGAGCACGCGGTGGGGGGCAGACACAGAACACACGGGACTCCAGGCCCGAGCGTCAGGGCATAAAGAATGCTCCGGAGCGACAAAGCTATTCCGGGAGCAGCTGGATGACACAGACATGCATCGTTGGCGTTCTCCGGTGCCCTCGCCCCAATAAAAAAAAAAAATGTCGGTGTCCCTCCAGCTACCACCACCTCCAGAGAGGCATGCTGGGTGGCATCGATCACTTGACCGTGAGGCGCAGGGCACCGTCCCCAAAGCGTATTTCTTTTCCCTCCTCCTCCCCAACGTGGCACAGCAGGAAGCCGAGACGCCCAAGTCCTCAGAGAGTTTCAGCTAAACACAGGGCCTAACCGGGCAGCCAGGGGGGCCTTCTTGCGCCAAAGGGATTAGGAGACAGTCCCCAACGATCAAGAATCTCATCTTCACCCTCCCCCATAGACACATATTTTTTTTTTCGAGCTTTGTCATATCTGTGGTCTGTGCTGAGTTACAGCTTGTGAAACTCCCCTAAGTTCCAAGGCGCAGGATTGGGGTTTTCTAGAGTGAGTGTTTTTAACGGTTTTCTGCAGGCCAGAGGCCACTGCCCACCCCAAGGCGGCCAGGTGGCGGGCTGCCTCCGCTCCGGGCTGTGGGACGAGCCCGCTGCCGCGCTAGGCGCACCGCGGCTCGATTCAAACGTGAAGCGAAGTCGAGAAATCATCAGCTAAATCGCCGGCCCTCCGCCTGATGACAGCGCTCGGCTTTTGTCTGACCTAATTTATTTCCCGTTCAGGTTAGAAGAAAGCACACTTTCCTGTCGCGGGGCAGCCGCTTCTGCCCAGATACTGAACCCGAGCACAAGACTCCGCGTTCACTGGGCTGCCTCCAGATTTCTTGAACTTGAAGGAGAAGCCATTATAGATGCGGAAACGCCGTGATCAAAAGCGCAGGCACATTCCCCGGCACCAGACCGCCCATTAAGGGAGAGCTAGTCCCTTTAAAGCCATCCTTCGCCAGCCCTGTTCGGGGTGAAAGGAATTCGCCACGTGGGGTCTAGCAAGGGTACCCTCCTCCCCAGCAAAGTTTCACACGTTATTGGAGTTGGCACTTTACGTCTCTGGGGAATAATGCCAGGTCCCTTGGTGCAGTGGGAGCATCGCCTGACAAATGGAATTGGGAATCCAGGTGTTGTCAAACCCGCGCTAAAAGGACTTGCCTTCATCAAGCCGTTTGGGGTACGTGACTCCCCAAAGCAGTGGTCCTGGGCTGTCCCCCGCCTCGGTGGCGTGCAGCCTAGAAAGGGACAGCATGATGGACACTTTGCAGAGCCCCTCGCGGGGCCGGGCAGGCCTCGGCAGCCGAGGGGGGTTTTCAGAAAGGCAAGACCACGGACTAAGCCGGGGAAAACACGCCATTCAAAACTAACCCTTTTAATTGTTTGTTTTTTTCAAAAAGAGAGACAGAAAAGAAAAATGGCCCCCCCTGCCAAGCGCCGGCGAGTAAATCAGTGCTGATGGCTTGGAAATAGATTTCTCAAACTTATACTCTCATTCTGCCCTGCTCGGATCTCTGCAGGAAAATCAATATTACAACTTCACACTTAAGACGTTTCTGCAGCACCTAAAAGGGCCTGGGCCGCCTCGGGGAAGCTCATTCCTCGCCACGGCAGCCAAGGCGCCGAGACATGACACGGGCGCCGAGCGCCCCCTAGCTGCCCAGTGGCGCCACGCGCGCGGCTCGGCGCCGGAGGCTTGTCATCCACCAGAAGCCGATGCAACCGAAAGTTTATTTTGGAAAGTCTTTTATCACAACAAGCAACAGAGATGGCAGAGGGATGGAGAAGGGAGAGGAAGAGGAAGAAGGGACGGCTGGTGCAAGCCGCGTTCTGAGCGAAAAGGCGGGGCCAAGAGCCCGATTCGGAGGAGGCGCTGGAAGCCGGTGCGGTGGGAAACGGCTCTCCCTGCACAGAGGCTGCTTTGCCTGCTCCATCTCACGGAGACATGATGCTAATTGCTGTCAGAGGCACCCACGGCGGGCGGCTACTGCCGTCCGGGAGGACCCCCTGGGTCCTGCCCGGTGGTCAGCAAAGCCTCACATCCACCCGTCAGGCCTCGGCCTCCCTCCCTGTGCCCGAGGCCCGTTTCACCGCATTCAGTCCAGCACGTGAGGAACGGCTCGTCCTCCGTTACGAACTATGTGGCAGGCCAGACAAAAACCACCCGGGGCCAGAGCACAGGCAAGTGGGTAGCAACCTCTTCCCCTCACAGAAAGAAAAGTAATCAGGCATCTGTGCATCCCATTCGGGGAGGAGAGAAGACCCTTTAGAAATATTAGGGGTGGTTAAAATAGGCCCCCCGGCTGTTTCCTCTCAGGTGTGAATTGCAAATGAATAAAATCAGCCCGGCATCACACCTCTGACGAACACGTTCTGTTCTCCCGTGGAATCAGAGCAGCTGACTTCTCTCACACGTCTGATGATATGGGGGTTCCTTCTGTACAGGAGGCAGGCAGACCTGTCTCTCCCACCAAAAACCAAACAACAACAACTAAAAAGAGGGGCCTTGCTTATGAAATGCATCAGAGGCCCAAGCCTGAGAGGTCTGTGCACAGCTGGAGACAGACCACCAGCCCCCGGGGGGGTGGGGATCCCTGTGAACACCGCCGCCGTCAAACAGACAGCCACCGCGAGGCCGGACGCACGGCCGAACTTCCGAGTCCAACGTGGGTCTCTGGCTGGGTCTCAAACCCGTGACTTCCTACAGAAACCTGTTGGTGGGCTGCTGAGCTCCCCCCTTTCCTGGGGTGATGTCATGCACCGCCGGCATCTTAGCTTCTTGGGGAACCTCAACTCCTCGTGGACGGGTGCCCGCACCCTGCCTCTCACCCCGGGTGGCACCGCGGGCTCCAAGCCCTTCCCTCGGCCCGGTCACTCCGGCAGCTCGTCCTCCCTCTGGGCCATTGTCGCCGTGTTGTTTTGTGTTTGTTTTCACGTGAAGAGCTGCGTCTGTCCTCCAGTTGGAAAAGCCATAGCCATCTGGGTCAAACATTTTGAAACAAACCAGAAGCCCAGGTTTTCTTCCTCAGCTGCCTCCCACAGCCTTCAGACCGCCCTCCGCTGCTCACGGGTCCTGCCTGCAAACTGAACTAGCTCATCACGGAGCCCTCGGATTCCCCCCGCCCCCCCCCCCCCCCGACACCCCGAGATTACCCAGGCTATTTCTGGGCTCCTGGCGTTCCCCAGACCATCAGTTATGCCTCGGTTGCATCACCCCTAAAGAACCTGAGGCTGTTGCTCCCCAGGCCTGCGGGCTGCCACCCAACCGAAGCTGTAGGTGCTTCCTTTCACATTTTAAGTCTAAAATGCGGACTCCGGCCGGGGGGTGGGGGCTGTGACAGCACTCATTTTGCTGGCCAGGCCCCCCAGCATCATAGAGGGACACATACACACACCGGTGCAGCCTAAACTGCACCCAGCCCTGGCCTGTCCCCAGCCTGGACTCCCACCGCGCGGTGACACAGGACAGAGAGCCAGCTGCTTTGGGGTAATAAATAGCTTGTCTGGAAACTGGTCGGACCACTCTCCCCGCTATAGCCCTGCACATGCTCCGGTCTCCCTGTGCCCGGAGAGGCAGGCAGGATACCCTTTGCCCCCTTGTCGCCTTGTCCCCACCTCCCTTCTCCTCTGCCTCTCGTGTCCTTCCCTGCCACGGCTCCATGCTGGCTCTCCCCAGCACCGCTCTGAGCACAGCTAAGAGAGGCTCAGAACAGATGAAACCTGGAAGGATGTTGCACCCGGCACCCTTGGGCCCCCACACCCAGCTGCCTCCATCCGGGCTTTTTCCCGAAGCCCAGGAAGGCCAGAGAGGGGGCGAGCAAAAAGCCGAGCAAACCTACCTGCTTCTTTTCCCTGACACACGCCTGGCTGCGTTTTTGAAGCTGCTAGCTTAGCAATGCACCCCCTCGACTCCCCCTTTCCCGGACCACCCGCCACTCCAACTCTCCCCTCCTCAAAAACAACTCTTGCAATTGTACAGAAGCTGTGTGGGGCAGATGGCCTCCTGGAGAGACATTCTAACCACCACTCCACTGTCTGAAGGTGGGGGGTCAGGGAGAGAAGCCACTGGTTATTGGTCAAGGGCGCAGTGTCAGCTGGCATAAAGGGGGACCTGGACCAAGCCAGGCTCACATCTGGTTGCAAAACATTTTGTTTTAAATGCACCCGGGAAAGTCCTCTTTCCTATGCTAGAACGGTGCAACATAAAAGAGACGTCCTCGTCCCTCCCTCCAAAGGCACCCCTCTCCCAAGGTGAACCCCCACTTTGATATCTATTACCTTGCCCCCCCCCCCGCAAAAAAAATTAAGAACAGATCCACAAATTCTTACTAAGGTGTCTGCCATAACAAAGGAGCGATGGCAGCAGCAAACTGCTCCGCGCAGATGGTTCCCGTGCTGGGTATTGAGGGGAAGGGAGAACCCCTTTATAGAGAGAGATATATTTATTTATTTATTTAAATTTTTTAAAATATAACATACATATTCGGCTCTCGGCTGTCCTCAGCCACTGGCAGCCGCAGCTGGGCGCGCAGACTCGTCTCTCCGGCTCCACACGCTCGGGAAGCCGGGCCCCGGCCCCAGGAGCGAGGCGCTGGGAGGATTTCAGGCACACAACCTGCCCGCGGTCTCGATGGCACCCAGAGGATGTTTTATTTCCATTGCAACATAATTTTAAATAGGTAGATGCATATATATATATGTATACCAGCAGCGACCCAAGCAAGCACCGCGAGAGGAAGGACCGCAGGGGGATGGATGTTCCCGCGCCGGGAAGCAGCGGCTGGCCCCGGCCGGGAGCTCTGCAGCCGACCTTCCTTCCCCCGGCAAGCGTGCGGGCACCCGGGCCGGGCTCCGCGGCCGAGCCGGCACCTGGGCCGCGGGCGCCCGCCTGCTCCCGCTCTGCATCCGCCCCGCTCGGCGCTGGGAGCCACTGCCTGACTCTGTCCGCCCCGCCAGCGGCTTGACATCCACCGGGTGTCAGCCCTGGCTTTCTCCACCGCGACCTGCCGTGTTTATTGAGAGAGAAGATGAAAGAGGCGGGATGGAAGGATGGATAAGAGACTGCTAGGTCTCCTTTTCTTCTTTTTCTTTCTCTCCCTCTCTCTCTGTTTTTTTACTACGAATTTACAGCACATCCCTCGCTTCCCACTCCTAGCTGACAGTCTTTGCGCGCCCCCCCCCCATCACCACCACCCCGTGGCGGGATTTTTCATCCACCCCCCATCGCCCCCACCCCACCTTTTTTTTTTTTTTTTTGGAGTGGGGTGGGGGGGAGAAGGGAAGATCATCCCGGGAGACGGCGGAGGTGGGGAGACAGGGGTAGGGGTGCAGGAGCCAACACAGCCGCGCAGCTGGATTCTTTTGCAAATAAGCGAGAGGAGGGGGTGAGAGCGGCGGCGGCGGCTTCGGAATCCTGAGACCGGCGTGGCCGGGAGCCCTGCCCGGCTGGGGCGCAGCACCCCGGGGCCTCGGAGCTAACGGCGGCCGCCCATCGGCCCGCGTCTCCCCGAGTGCGGAGCGCACCCCGCTCCCCTCCGCCCGCGCCGTCAGCGCGGACCCACGCGCTCGCCAACTTTTCCCCACTTCCAGCTCCCCCTCCCCCTCCGCTCCCCGAGCCCCCTCCCCCTCCTCTCCAAACCCCGCCACCAGCGCCGCCGCCGCCACACACGCCGCTCGGAGGGGCGAGCGGCCAGCCCGGCTCGGCGCGCACACAGACACACACCTCCTCCGGCCTGCGCGCCCCCTCTCCCCGGCCCCGCACCCCGCTCCGCAGGCCCCGGAGCCCCGGGGCGCGTCCGACTGCGCAGCGATCCGACTCCCCGAGGCTACAAAGAAACTTTCCTATGGACCCCCCCCCCCCCCCGCCGCCGCCGCGCCTCCCACCACCACCTCGCTCCGGGCCCACGCCGCCGCCTCTGCGAGCTCGCGGGCCGCCTCGGCGCCCCGGCCTCGGCTTGCACGCACCCGGCTCGGCGGTCCCCAAGCCCCGGGCGCCCGGAGCCCCAATGCTCCGGCCCCTCGCGTGCACGCCGCGGACACTTACGGGTGATGAGCTCCCTCTGGGATAAGTGCTGCGGGTTGCCCTGTTTGCGGCGGGACATTGCCCCGGCATCTATTCTGGCATCGCCCGGAGAGCTGCTCGGAGGAGGGGAGCCGGGGAGGGGGTCTGAGGCGCTGCCGCCGCCGCCGCCGCCGACGCCGCCGCTGCCGCTGCCGCCGCCGCCGCCGCCGCCGCGCCTCCTCCTCTGCCCGGGTTGGTGTTTTGGTTCTTGCCCCCTTCCTCTCTGGCCCTCTCTTCCTCCTCCTCTTCTTTATGTTGCTCCTTCTTCTATGCTGCTTCTTGTTTTGTTTGCAAAAAGGAAAAAGGGAAGAAACACCTCGCTAGGAGAAAGAGGCAAAAATAAAATAAAATAAAAATCTGCCGTTGCTTGCCGGGGACTGGCTGGTTTCCTTAAAATATATTCTTCGGAAGGAAAAGAAAAAAGAAAAAATCCGTTGCACTTCTTCAAAACTGCTCGGCCTCCTGGACTTGCAAATGTCTTCTTGGACTTACACCGGATTTCGCACCGGCTCCTGGCACTTTCGGGGTCCGGTAGGTGGAAAGCGCACTTCTACCAGGAGAGGGGAAGGAGAAAAAAAAATGCAAACAAATAAAAAAGAAAAGAAGAAAAAGGAAAAGGAAAAAAAAAAAAGGAAAGAAAACTTGGGGACTTGTCTCGTACCCCCTCACCCCGCCCCCTCAAAAAAAAAAAAAAAAAAACCAAAGCAATGGAAAACTGCCCGGGTTCGGTTGTTTCTGGATTTTCTGCGGGCTGCCTGCTTTTTTTTTTCTTTTTTTTTCTCGGAGCCTGACCCCTCCGAGGTGCCGGGGGGACTCCGGCAGCGGCTCCTTCCCAGTCCACCTGGCAGGCTGGCGCCGGCCGGAGGGCTGCCGGGTCCCTGCGAGCGCTCCCCCGGCTCCCCTGGCGCCGGCCCGGGGGGAGCGGGGCGGAGGGGCGGCTCGCCCAGCGCGCCGGGGTCGGTGCGGGCGCGGACCGGGAGCTATAGATTGCAACGTGAAGATGGCGGAGTCCGGGTTCTCTGGGAGCTCTCGGTCTCTCTATGGCTGGGGCTGCCTCTGTACAATGGGATAAAATTCAAGTTCAAGTGCGGACGTGACGTTTAATCTGCACTAGAGAGACAAAAAGACCCAGAGAGTCGGAGCACTGGGGGCGACTAGCGGTGGCTTTTTAACATTGTACCCTGCAAGAGAACAAGAAAGCACAGCACACTCACACACGCACACGCACACACATGCACACACTCGCCCGTGTGCACACCCACACTCCCGGCCGGCCACACGTGCAAACCGCTCTTTTGCTTGGGACCCTCCTCCCCTTGCACTGGGAGCGCAGAGCGAGGAGGGGGCACGAGGGGCAGGATATTTTTAAATAAAATTTTTAAATCCTCTTGCCCCTCCTCCCCTCCAGGGAGCAGGGCCCCCTGAGAAGGGGGGCGGAGTGCAGTGTGTGTGGAAGTTGAATCAAGGCCAGTCCCCATGCACCCACCCACCCAAAGTTCTTGGAGAGTTGGGGTGGGCCCCGCGACTGGAGGGGATGGTCAATTACTTCCTCTCCCTGGAAAAAAAAAAAAACTTGGTTGTTTTTACTTTTTTTATTTTATTGGGGGATTTGGGTTCAGCTTGCCCCCCCCCCCAAAAAAGTGTCTCCGTTTAAGTCCTGATGTTTTGTCCCGCGAGGTGGACAAAATAAGAGATACTAAGAGAAGACAGTTAAGAGCATACTGGGGGGGGGGGGGGGAGACCTTGTGTGAGTCTCATTGTGGAAATAGTATTCACCGTGTGTTCCCACCACCTCGCCCATCTCACTCCTCCCTCTGATGCCGGGGTCTGTGGGAAGCTGGGGGTACCAGGCAGGGGTGCTCCACGTGGGACAGGAACTTGTAGGTGCTGACCCAGCAGTAAGTGTGGCCGGATCTCCAAAGATCCTGGGGTTCCCCAGTTCCCACCCACCCCCTGACAATTCCTGCCACCTGCAGAGAGGAGCTGCCCCCAACCCCAGGGCTCCCAGCCCAGGCCCAGGGCCGGACCTGAACCCCCACCCCCCACCCCGCGCAGACTGGGAAGGACACAGCTGTCCTGTCACCCCTCTAATCTCCAGCCGACGAGGACAGGGGGGTGGAGGCGAAGGGTTTGACTGTGGCCCTGGGGGCAAGGCCCGGCCATGGTCCTGTGGACACCCTCTTCCCTGCCCAGGCCGCGCGGCTCACTCCGTCTGATGGCCTGAGATCCCGGGCTGGGCGGGCCACGCAGCTGCAGCGCTCTCCCTTCTCGGGGTTCCTCTGTCCGAGCCCGGGAGGCCGCCTGGGCGGGTCAGGGCCTGGCTCGGGGCTGGGCTTGGCAGGCAGCCGCGCTGCACCCACCCCACCCCGCCCCCAGGCGCGGCTCGGGCGGTTCACCGGAGCGCCCGGCTGGGCTGGGACGCCTCGGGCAAGTCACCCCCCTCTGGGCCTTTTTTTGGGGGGAGAGGGGGGTACCTCGGTTTTAGTTCGCCCCCAGGTCTTGGGTGGGCGACGGTACCAACTACCTAACCGTGCGCAGCGCCCATAAGCGAGGATAGAGAGCTCCCTGCCCAAACCACCCGCCCCCCCCCCCAAATAATAACAATGAGATGTGCCCCGGCCTGTGGTTGGGCAGAGGGGCTGCGGGGTCGCCGGGCCGAGCTAGCGGGTGGAGGGGGAACGAGGAGGAGCGAGCCTGCATTCCCCACCCCCAGCCCGAGGACTGCGCGCAGCTGCCCACCACCCCCCACACCCCACCTCCACGTGGTCCGAAGTCTGAAAGCGCCTCCCTCTCCTCGCACAGCGAAAACCCTTCCAAAGAAGTGGCCCGAGTAAGAAAAATGCCCACACGCACCTTTCATAAACTTTAGGAAACCGTAAACCGGCCACCCTGACTCGCCCAGAGTCTTAAGCGCGGGGAGCGGGGAGCCCCCTTTCTGCCCAGAAAAGGTTCGCCTTTGCCAAGGTCACAGGGCGCACGGGCAGGTCTCAGCTCCAGCCGCCCCGGCGCGCCTGCTGCCCGCGCCGCCTGCGCTCCGGGCGCCCGAAATCCCCGCGGTCAACCCTCGCCCTCCGGGGCCTGCTTACAAGGAAGGGGACTGGGGCTGGGGGAATGGGGTACCCGGCCCCCGCCTTTCAAGAAAGAGGCCCCTACGGGGGACTGCGTGGGGCTCCCAGGGGCCTCAGCTGCAGCTGCCACCTCCGGCGCGCGGGGGCCACGAGGTCTGGGGAAGGGGCCCCCTCCGCCCCACCCCCGGCAGGAAGTAGCGGGCGGGGGGCGGCACGGACCGCGGCTGGCAAAGGGGCGCCTCCTCATTGGCCCCGCGCTGCCCCGACGGCGGGAAGAGGGACGGGCGGGCCGGCACAGGGCCGGACACGCCACCGCCCGCCAGCGCGCTCCACCTCGCCGTGGCCGGCTCGCGGAGGCGCTGGCCCCTGTACCCTCCTCCTCCTCCTCCTCCTCCGCTTCCTCCTCCTCCTCTCCGGAGAGGAGGCCGGGTGCAGGCAGCGAGCAATCCCAGCTGCCGCTCCAGTCTCCTTTTTTTCCCTCTGCCCGTCTGGCACGGGCATCATTAGCGCTGAAAGCTGTTAATGTCTGGTCTCACAGCTCCCCCTTTAGTCTTGCTGCGCTCCCTGTCTCGCGTTCCAAGCCAGATCAATAGCCGCCTCTCCGCTGACCTTGACCTCTCCCTAGACCCCGCCTGGCTCCGCAGCTGGCCGGCTCTAATATTTCCCCCACTCTCTTGATACCCACACCACAGGGTGGCAGAGCTCCGTCCACAGCTCGGTCTCTACCCCTTCCTCTGGACCCCAGGCAGGCCGGGGATCTGCAAACCTGAACCCTTCTGGGGCCACTGGCCGGACACACAAACACACACACACACACACACACACACACACACACACACACACACACACACCACTCCTTGATCTAGCAAGCCTTTGTTTAAAATAAAAGTCCCTCCATCCCAAGGGGGCGGAGGAGTTGGGGGGCAGGTGCTTAACATATGAAAATATAAAAGAAAAAGTGTAGGCGCTTATGCAGTCCCAAATATCACACAACTTCACACTCGTTTCTCCAGCGCCTACCTGCCGTGGGCCTACTGTGTGCTGGACCCAGGGCTGGGGTTTTGTGCAGATTAGAATCAGATGGGAAGAAATGGCACATTTTCTGCACTATCTTTGAGAGGAAAAAAAAAAGCAGCAGATGTCAAAAAGCTTTTTGAACTCACAAGTATTTCCCTGCTTTCCTTCTTCTAGCTTCGCAGCGCATTCCAACCCCCCATATTCTCAGTCATTTTAAATCTCCTTATAGAGGAATAGTTCGGCAGTCAGAGAGCAGATCCATCCAATCGGGATGCATTTTCATTCATCTGGGGGGGGGGCTCTGATTCCCTGTGGGGGCTGCCTGTGACACGCCCTGCAGTGGGGGCAGAGGCCGCAGGCCCGGGAGCCCTCCCCCAAGCAGAGATTCTTGTTGCAAATTCTCACCCTTAACTCTTAGCTGAGATGGAGGGGGGACGGGCTGCTGTAGGAGATTCTACAATGTTATCTTTGCCCTTCTGAGCTGTTATATTTTATGTTGTGTTTACAACAATTTGGAAAGAATCGAGATGAGTAATGGCAGTAGAAACGGGAACTTCCCACGTTTCTGCAGGAAATCTGTGCAAAGAGGCAGCGAGGTTGTGCGTCTTTACAGGTGGAGGGCCCGTGCAGAAGCGGACTGTCTCCACTCTCCAGTGCTCGGGATCCATAAACGCTACAGACTGAGAAGATGAAGATAAATAAAACGCATCGACCTCATCGGTGGATTGACTTGTTTTCACTTTCGAGGAAACCGCAGCGGAGGTACAAAGCCGATCCTCTGTGTGCCCATGCGCATCAGAGGGCCCTGACCCTCCTTACCGTGCTGGGATCTCTGGGAGCCATCAGCCCCGGAAGCACAGAAACACCAAAGAGGTCCTCTGGCATATCTTCTGGAACTATTTGTTGTCGCTTCTGAAAATTACAGCAAATTTCTGGGTGCCACCCAGGAGCACTCCAGGAAGGCAGGGGACTTTGCAGTCTGTCACCTTGTAGCGAGGCAGGACCACGATGCCAGCCTTCCAGCACCGTTGGCTGGGTCTCTGCAGGTACTGGATGTAGCAGCATCGCCTTTGCTCAAACATGCCACCTGATGGTCCCTTGTTTGTTTCTGTAACCCTTGGGCTGGATAAGGTGGACTTCCGCCGCCTATTGCTTACCTGTGTAGACCATAGGAATGTTCTAGGAAACCGAAGGGGGACCGCTGTGGGCTATCCTCACAGCTGCAGCCTGCAAGGGGTTAAATCAAAGGCACTGTTTCTGATTCATGCATTTATTTTTCTGATTAAAAAAAAAATACTTCACCCAGCTCTCCATATATGAAAAAGGCTCACACCCACACGGAATGTTCCCAGCTCTCTTGTCCCTGTCATCAGAAATGATATTGAATGGCTCGGTACTAGGGGATCTGGAACTATTTCTACAGCTTTCTCACCTCATTTGGAATTTTCTTGCCTTGCTAATTTTAATTCTTTAGTTGAGTCATCAATTCAAATTTGGTAGGGACTGGCATCACCCAGTTGGTCGGCTAGGGAGAAATACTGTTCACGAAGATGATCCGACTACAGCGAATCCCACCCCCTCCCCCACCCCCCTCCCCCGTGCACAGAGTTGAGTGATTGTGAGCGGGTGAGGGTGTGTGGGGGAGATGATGTGCAGAAAGGGTCCCTCCGCTGTGTCTCTCTTGCCCCTGAGTCTCCAAATTGTAAGACTGGGTGTGCAACACACACACACACACACACACACACACACACACGGGTTTGAATTCATTGGTCCAGCGGCCGTCCCTCTCGCCTACTGAGAGCACCAGCCGGGGGGAGAGAGGGTTAAACGGTTCGTTTGGGAAGGAACTGAGAACCAGGAGGAAAATTTCAGTTCTGACTCCGGCTGTCAGACTGCAGTGGCAGCGAGGTGTCTGATAATAGGAAATGGGGAGGGGTGAGGTGGAGGCAATAATGATCACCTTCTAACAAGGGTTTTATGAGACTGTGAGGATTAATTAGTTTGTATCCTTAAGCAGTTTGAGAAGGAGGAAGTTTCAGTAAGTGCTGAGCTGGAGTTGTAGGTGAGTCTGACTGACTCAGTGGCAAGCTCTGCGTACCCCACCCCTCACCCCCACCCCCGCACCGGCTCCAACCGAGGCTCTGAAATGCCTGTCTGTGCTGAGATGCACTGCAGAGGAAGTGGTGGAGGGGAGTGAGGGAGAAGGACGGGCTCGGGGAAGAGCAGAGGAGAGAGAGGTGTGAGTGGTCAGGCCAGCATCCTCCGAAAGGCACGTCTAAATGAGAATGCGAGGGACCACTTACCGAAAAGTAAACATAAAACCCAGCCAACACCTTGCTGCACATACGCCTTCCGGAGCTGGGAGAAAAAAAAAAGGGGGGGGGGGGTCTGGGAGCTATCTGTTGTTTTGTTGCTCCAGAGACAGCCCTGTATGCTTTCGAGTGAATTCAACAAAGGTAGTCTGCACCCTAGAAAACATTTAAGTGGCATTCCCTCTGTCGAGCCGACGGGGGCTGTGGTTGCCAGCCGACAAACAAGCTTGCACAGCACACAGTGTGAACTGCGGGCACATTGTCGGAGGCGGAAGAATAGATCTATAGGACGGGGAAGCTATAGAAATTCCATTATGCACATATTAAAACATTGAATCTGCTTGAAGACGCACCCTCGGCTCAATTTACAAGGCAGACAATTTGTGGCAACAAAAGATAATTAATGCCACCCAGGGAAACCGAGGCGCCGGATTGCTGTGCATTCTGGTACAGCGTGTGCGTTTAATCTGGTCCTTCTTTTAAAAAAAAAAATGATTTCGCTGTGATTTTAAGCCTTTGGGGTCTTCGAAACAACAATGGCTTCTAAAATATGGATGTGGCAATACCTCTTTCCATTTGAACTTGAGACAAAGCCTTTTGCTCCCTCCCACTGCCAACACCACCTTTTTCTCTCTCTCCTCTCTCTCTCTCTCTCCCTCTCTCTCTCTCTCTCTCTCTCTCTCTCTCTCTCTCTCTCTCTCTCTCTCTCTTCCTCCCACTTGTGTCCTGAAATGGAACGGGACAGGAGCAGGGACACCCGTCTCTGGCCCATCTCCGACGGTCTGCAATCTAAGTCGCTTTCTGACGTCTGAATCTGGATCCCCGGATTCAAACGGGCCGATGCCTGGGCTGCGGGGACTTGGCCGAGGCATCTGCAGTTTCATTATTTGTGTCTGCTTAACAGGAACAATTAGAGAAGCGAAGAGTGAGGACGCCCGTGTGGGGACCGGTTCGGGATTGCACCCAGACCGCACATTCCAGCTGGGAAGGAACACGGTAATGTATAAAGCATTAGCGGATTGAACGCTCAGCGCTGTGTTTGGGGGATCGGATTGTTGATATTTCTGGCAAAAACTCATCCTCCAGTTGAAATCTATCAAACACCTTAATGAGCTCTGGGTGCCTCCGTGTGCCCAGCCCAGAAGCAAGTTGGAAGGCATGAGAGGGGAAGGGCAGAGGCTGCACAGAGATGCCAGGGCCTCCCTCGCCCTCCACCCCTGGCCCAAGACCTCGGTTTCCGGACCAAGATGCCCGGGCCCAGGGTGGGAAGCCGGGCCACCCTGGCTCTCGCCCGGGGCCACCGCAGGGACGTGATGGAGGGCGTTTGGATGGCCTGCAGGGTGTTGGCGAGCCGGCTGGGAGGAGCGCACGGTGACACAGAGCTGTTGCCGACGGTAACCGGAGCCTTTCCCTCCACCAGCCATTCCACCTGGACCTCGGCACAAATTATTGTTTTCAATTACCACCTGTGTATTCCTTCCCATGCAACTTATTGATGTAAAATTACAGCTATACCGGTATAAATAAGTTATGCTGCAGTTGTAAAATGGAAGAAATTTTGTTGTAGCAATTATGTTCAGCAAGATGACAAAATAAATTTCCAGAGCTCTGCCTGCAGTAACCTGGGGAATTTAAACCTCATAATTTCCATTCATTTCAGATAATTTGGAGTAATTTCTATATGTAATAACTTTGTAATGAAAAACACAGCGGTACTGAAGTGATTTCACTCCGTGTGTTTTTTTCTCCCCCCTCCTATGGTATACATGGCACAAAATAAATGATAAAAATAATATTTCCTTTTTATATGTGTGTGTGTTGAGTAATTCCTTCAGCAAAAAAATCATAAACTAATACCCGGACTAAATCTCTGTCCACAAAATGAAAAATAAATTGAGTTAAAGAAAGTGAAAAAGTATGAAAGGCTGCGGATGTTTGATGGGGAGTTTATTGAATTGTCTGATTCCCAGGCTCCCCCTGATCTCCGAGGGGTACGGCTCCCACGTCAGGGGCCAAGGCGGGCCGGCCCCAGCCTCCCAGCACGAGCTACAGGGAGGCCCGGAAAGCTGGAGTCGTCGAGCCGGGGAGGTGAGTCCTCCCAGAAGCCCTGGGACAAGACGATCTGGGCTGTCTGAGCTGCTGCCTCCCACCCAGGGCTCTGAGGGCAAGTTCCATTGCGACTGATCAGGACTGATTAGGCCGGGCGGCGGTCGCCTTGGTCCCCCTTTAATTCGTGTCAGGGAGGCAGTGCTGCGCTCCCTAGCTGCCGGGTGCCCTGCCCGACCTCTGACGTGACCCCTGCCTCTGGACGCACAGCAGCCGCTGTCACCCCGCCGAGTGGTTGGAGGGCACAGGGACCACAGCGGCTACAGAGCTCCCGGGCCGTGCATCAGCCTCAGCGCCCCCACAGCGCCCGTCAACCGTCATTTCTGAATGGAAAGCGGAGACTGGGTCTGGATGAGGTGGCCACCCGCTGAACCCTGCCTGCTCGGAGTGACAGCCAGGCCAAGTGTCAGCCCCTCCCCACCAGCCAAGAGCTACCCCCACCCCCACCCACCCCTGTCCTGCAAAATCCTGCCACTCTGTGCGGCCAGGACTCAGAGCGGGTCTCAGGCTGGGTGGTCTGGGCGAGGAGAGAGGGCGTCCACCTCTCGGGCTCTGCCATCTCCCTGTCTGACGGGGCTTACGTCACCTGTGGGCCACCGTTGGAGCTGCGGGAGGTGGGGTCCTGGCCCCAAGCCCAGTCTCCGGCCCCCAGCAAGCACTGCATAAGCATCACCATGTCTCATTCTTCCAGCAACGCACTGTGACGAGGTACCTACTATGTGCCCAGCACAGTGAGGGGTGCTGGGGCCCAAAGACGGCGGTGTGGGGGGATTAGCACCCCGGTTCCTCGTTCAGACCGCCTGAATCTGCCGCACCATCCCTGCTCTGAGGAACGTGGGAGGCGGAGCAGAAGTCTGTGACAGTGACAGGGCCCTGGCAGCTCCAGTCAACCCACATGGCGCTCCCGGCGGAGCCCCAACTGCCCGGGGCACAGGAGCGGGGGCAGGTGCTGCTCCCGGCTCCGGACTTCCTCTCAGACCTTCGAGGCCCGCTAGGACAAGGCCACTGCCAGGTTTAGCTTACCTAATCCAGGAACGAGAACGGTCTTCATTCCCAGAAGCCCACAACCAGTAGCTAAGAGGCTGCCTGGGGACAACTGTCTCCCTGTCCCTCCCAGACCCGGGTCCACTGTCCCGCCAGGCCACAGCAGGCAGTGCAGACACCGCCAGCAAAGGCAACGACAGCGCAGGCCCCACCAGCTTAATGCACACCCGTGTGCAGGTACACACACACATACACGCACACACATGCACACACGTGCACACACGTGCACACACACATACACACAGACACACACACATACACACACTCCTTACCTCCCGGACACAGAGGAGGCGGGAGAGAACGAGAAGGGAGACAGAGCCTACAGGGGGGTCAGCAGCAGCAGAAGTTTTCTTTCATTTGGGACGGCAAAATCCAGGGACACGTGACCCGGGCTCTGGAAGGCAGTCACTGAGGTGGAGAGAGAGCCATAGGACAAAAGATGGAGAGTATCTGGGGAGGGTGGGTCTCAGAGGCGGTCCAGCAGAAGCCACAGGCTTGGGGTACAGTGAGAGGCAGTGGGGAAGGCAGAGGGTCTGCCGGTTAAACTTGGGAATAACCAAAATTGGTACAGACCGTTACAGAGCACAAAGCCCTTCTGTTTCCCGACCGGAGTTTGTCCTTCCAGCAACTTTGTGAGATACGCAGGGATGGGCACCACCAGCTTCATGCACACCCGTGCTCATGCACACACACGCACACACACATATATACACATATACACATACGTACGCATATACACACATACATACGCACATACACACATATATACACACATGCACACACATACACCTAAATATACACATGCATATACACACACATGCACACACAAACACACATATACATATATATACACATGCACACACACATATATATACACATACATATATACACACGCACACATATACACACATACACACAGATATACACACACACACACACACACACACACACACACACATGCTGATGCCACTTGAGCTAGAGCACCTGTTTCAGCATCTGTATCACAACCAATACGTTCTGAGGATGACATCAAATTGCCTGCCTGAGAGCCCCCGGCCCCGGGCCTGGCACGCAGTAATCACTTAATAAATTACAGGTAATTATTATTATTATTATTGTTATTGTAGCCTTATGCTAGGGTTGAGGAGCCTCACACTCAATCCCGCCGTGGCACACCCTTCAGTACTTTCATTTCCGGTCTGAAAAGAGTAACTCTCCCCGGAGTTCATTTGTGACCAGTCACCTAATCCTGATGGAGCACCTACTATGTGCCAGGGGCCAGCCTGACCTCTGGGAACACCCAGAGGAAGACATCGCGGTCCTTACCTCCAGGGTCACCGCCCGTCGCTGGGCGCTGGGCCCCTCACAGCAGACAGCGGAGTGTGCCCCTCTCCTCTGCCCGGGGCGGCACGTGGCCGGTGCCCCAGGACCCAGCTCGGTCTGCACCCCAGGCCTAGCACATCTGCACCTGGGCCCGGAGCCCACAGAGCAAACGCTGGGAGGAAGCCCCATGGTGTGTCAGCAGGTGTCAGCTCAGAGATGGGGACCCGAGCGTCACCCTACTTTAGCGGGGGTGGGGGGCAAGGGGAGGCCGGGGATAAATAGACGGTCTGTGGCGAAAAGACTGGAAGGAGAGGCCGAAATGATGGCCACTGAGTGCTAACATTATGGGATTCCAGAGGCTTCTTAAAGAACGTTATTTCCCAAACCTCCTAAAACGCCCTTAAAGATTGCCATGCATTTTTAATGAAGTTTGTAAAGGAATCGAGGGAGCGATCGCTGGGCTATGAAGAACAGCTCCTGGGGTGTCTGGCTCTGAGACCGCCCCGGGGGCAGGGGACGGCGGGGCCAGGCTGGACAGGACTCTTTTTAAGGAGCTGCCCTGTGGCCCCGGCCGGTGTGTTCAGTGGTTAGAGAGACGCCCCACGCACCGAGGGCTTGGGGCGCGTGCAGGAGGCGCCCGATCCATGATTCTCTCTCGCATTGGGAGGAAGGGGGAGAAGAAGCTGCCTTGTTCTCTCCCTCCTTCCCTTCTGTGTGGGGCCTCCTCACCTGAACGTGCCAGCCCTGATGCAAGACGCTGACATCCACAGAGGCCGATTTTATTTTTATATAATTGATTGAGATCGGAGAGAAGAAGGGAGAAGGAGAGAGAGAGGAGCATTGATGACGAAAGAGACGCATTGATCAGCTGCCTCCTGCACGCCCCCTGCTGGGCATTGAGCCCACACCCCTGAGCATGTGCCCCGGACCAGGACTCGAACGGTGCCCTCCTGGTTCAGAGCCGCAGTTGCTGGGCAAAGGGGGCTGGTGTGTGTCTTTGTTGTTTTTGTTGTTTTGTTTTTTAGCATATTTTATTGATTTTTTACAGAGAGGAAGAGAGAGGACTAGAAAGTCAGAAACATCGAGAAAGAAACATCCATCAGCTGCCTCTTGCATACCCCCTACTGGGGATGTGCCCGCAACCAAGGTACCTGCCCTTGGCCGGAATCGAACCCGGGACCTTTCAGTCTGCAGGCCGACGCTCTATCCACTGAGCCAGACTGGTTTCAGCCAGGGACTGCTTTTCGAATGCCTCTTCTCCCCACCCTCCTGGGACAGGGAACTGGGACTCTTCACCGGCGGGAGGCCGGGCCTCGGGGACGCTCTGGCCTGGAGACCCTGAGTGGGGTGCACGCTGAGTGGGGGCCGCAGACACTCACAGTGAACCATGTCCCCCCGGAGCTTCCCCCTCCTTCCCACCTTCTGTCATCCGGGGGATAATGCATTTATGCAGCTTTCACAGGAGACTGACATTTCCAACACTTTTAGCAGAATAAATTTATAAGGTAAATTAGGGGGTGGGAGCCCTAGTGTCCTAGGCAGATTCAAACTGGTAATTACAGAGGCCTAATTATGCATTCACCACGGAGCCTTCTGGAACAGGGGAGGTGACAAAGATGGCTCTTTTTCTCCCCGCAGAGGACACTGTCCCCCGGGGCCTTCGCCACCAGCCCTGCGCGGCGTGCGCGGCCGCCCCGGAGCCGCCGCCGCGGGGACACGCGTGTGTCACGGGCGCCCACGCCCTGCGCGCGGCAGAGAGAAGCTGCCCCCGTCCGGCGCCCACGTTCCCCTTCTCAGGCGTGAGGTCAAGCGTGGTTCGGATCAGGATCCTGACTTGGATAAAACAAAACGAAAGGGAAAAAAAATGTTAGCCAAAACCGGTTTGGCTCCGTGGATAGAGCATCGGCCTGCGGACTGAGCGGTCCCGGGTTCGATTCCGGTCAAGGGCACATACCTTGGTTGTGGACACATCCCCAGTAGGGGGTGTGCAGGAGGCAGCTGATCGATGATGTTTCTAACTCTCTCCCTTCCACTCTGTAAAACATCAATAAAATATATATATGTGTGTGTGTGTATATATATATATATATATATATATATATATATATATATTTAAGTCATGCTGAAACTGGTTTGGCTCAGTGGATAGAGCATCGGCCTGCGGACTGAGCGGTCCCAGGTTCAATTCTGGTCAAGGGCATGTATCTTGGTTGCGGGCACATCCCTAGTGTGGAGTGTGCAGGAGGCAGCTGAGGGATGTTTCTCTCTCACTGATGTTTCTACTCTCAATCTCTCTCCCTTCCTCTCTGTAAAAAAACAATACAATAGATTTATATTTTTTAAAAAGTCATGAGGGCAAGACAACGGCAGGTTCCCCCTTCCATCCTGACATCTCCCCCAAAACACCCCGCACTGGCCTCTCCTAGCTCCAGGCTTCGAGCAAACGTCAAACTCCAACTACAATGGCGGGACTTGGGGAAAGCCACCCTTGGGTGGAGGAAGCACTGGCGCCTAGAAAGCCCCTCCCGGGGCCCCAGAGCGCCCCCTTTCCCCCTGGTAAGCACACACTCAGCATCTGCAGAAGGCGACTCCCGCATAGCAGCCCTGACTGGCCTGGGCGCCTGAGGTGTGAGTTTGGGTTATGGCTGGCTTTCCTTTTCATTTGGGGGTTAAACAAACAAAGAATAAGAAACAAGAGACAAACAGAGAACTGACTACTTTGCAGTCACGGTAGTAAGTGACAGAGTTACAGAAAATGGAACTGGATAAGACGTTCTCTCTCATCTGTTCTCTCTCGTCGGTGTTTCTAACTCGCCCTCTCCCTTCCTCTCTGTAAAAAAAAAAAAATCAATAAAATATATATATATTTTTTAAAAAGATAGGTCTCTCGGGTTTGCCCTGAAACTATTTTGCATATAATAGAAGCCGGCTCCTCCCGCCACCCCACACACACCTGAAAAATCCTCCAGGCGAGTAAAGCAGCCTTGCTCCGGCATGGAGATCGGGGAGGAACGTCTTCCCCTTTTCCCCCCCAAGTGCCCGGTGAGGAAGCTCAGGAGACCTGGCTGGCGGGGCTCCATGGTTAGTGTCCGCCCGTGAACCAGCAGGTCACAGTCCGATTCCCAGTCGGGTCACAGGCCTGGGTCGTGCCGGACATCGCCAGCAGGGGGCGTGCAGGAGGCAGCCGATCCATGACTCGCTCTCTGCAGGTGCGATGAGTTCAGGTGAGGTCACGTGGGATGGAGTGCCCCTTTAATCCAATGTGATCTGAGTCCTTCTAGGAAGAGGAGAGGACACACAGAGAGACACACGGGGTGAGTGTATAGGTCACTGATGTTTCGCTCTCTCCCTCTGCCTTCCTCTCTCTCTGAAATCCGTAACAACGTATTTTTAAAAAAGAGAGAAAGAAAGATCGCTCAGGCCAGGGGCAGAATGGACTCCGGGTGGCTCTGCAGCCTGGGGTCCTGTGTGTGCAGCACGGAGGGAGGATGGGGAAGTCACACTTCTCAGAAGCGCTGCAGTGGCGCCAGGCCCAGGGGTGACTTTGACCAAGCGCTCGCACGTATGGCTCGTTGGTGCAACTCAGCTAATGGAGCTCTGTCTCCCTGTTAGACTGTGACCACCCGGGGGAGAGGGGTCACGGGGCTGGGCTTCCAGGGAAGAACCAGCACAGGCTGTGCACCTACTGCGTGCCAGGCACTGGCTAGACGCCCTGCGTCCACGCCCCCACAGGCCCACCCTGTGGCTTCCACACTGGTATCCCACGTCCCAGGTGGGAAACCAAGCCGGGCAGCCTGCCAGGCACCGCACGGCCAGTCCCGGCGGAGTTCCCAGTGGTGTGGGCACCACTTCTCGCCACATCTTCACGGGAGCCTGGACAGGCTGGCTGTGCTGCAGACGCCGACGGTCCCTAACCGTAGAGGTTTGCACAAGAAACGCCTCATTTCCCCGCTGACCTGTGCGTCCCTTGTTGGCAGCCTCCTGCCCCTCTCGCCACACCTGCTGGCCTCCAGGGCCACCGCAGAGCCACCCCAAAGAGTCCCCCTGGCTCTTCACGGCCTCAGCCCAGGGCGGGCACATGGCATTTCTAGTCACAGCCCATTGGCCGGAGCTAGTCATGGGACCCCCACCTCACCCCGCAAGGGAGGCTGGGAAATATGGACGAGCACCTGGAACATGGGAGGGCTGTGCCTGCACCCGGGGGCCACCGGGTCCAAAGATAGAGTGTCCCTTGGAAACCGCGTCTCGACTAAATGGGCCTTAACTAGACATTTCTCCACTAGTCAACGTGGGGAGCGCGAGGATGGCTCCCTGACAGAGATAACATGCCCGACGGGTTACATAACTTACTCAGGATTCTCATTCTGAGCCGATGGATTTTTCCGCCCGCCGATACTCACCGTTTCTGTAGCCGGGTGACACGCAGGTCCTCCTCCAGGAGACGGTAAAACCCGAGGTGCACCCTGCCGTCAGGAGAACACAGACCTGCAGGATTTGAGGGGACCCGTCAGCCCCTAGGAAGAAGGGGTTCACAGACCTGCAGGATTTGAGGGGACCCGTCAGCCCCTAGGAAGAAGGGGTTCACAGACCTGCAGGATTTGAGGGGACCCGTCAGCCCCTAGGAAGAAGGGGTTCACAGACCTGCAGGATTTGAGGGGACCCGTCAGCTCCTAGGGGTTCCCAAATGGAGCCTCTCCAGTCCAAAAATGTGTCCACTTAACATGCCAATCGAGAGAGACTTGCGAGCTCTGGAAGGTGTGAGACAGGTGTGTGGGATCATGTCAAACAGCCAGGCTCCCCTCCGAAGCCCTCAGAATACCGTGTGATGGACAGATTGGGAGCAGAACTTGGGAGCTGGGAGGAGCCGAGAGACGATGGGGTTCACCTACCTGGGGAGGGGGTTGGAGGTGAGGGGCGGAGGCACCTGGCCAGAGGGAGTAACTACGTCTGAGTGGGCTGTGGGGGAATCCCCAGGCCGGTGGCTGCACCCCAGACAGTCCCCAAATCCCCTTTCGATATCACAGGAGAAATAAGCTGTTGAGACATCATAGGACTCGGTCTCCATTGGGCCTGGCATAGGCTCCCGCCAGCCAGCCGGCCAGGATGACAGGGGTGACAGGGAAATGGTGTGTGAGGGGGGACTCTGGTTGTCGGGGATGGGAAGGGGCCATTCTCTTCTTCCACACGGCATCAGTGCGCTGTGTGCCCGCACCAGGCCAGAGAGGCCAGTCCTCACCTGGCTCCACTCCAAATGCCACCAGGTCCTAAAGAAACCAGGGCCCCGCCCAGAAAAGGGGACATCCACACGGACAGGCTCCCAGGCGGGGGGCCTGTGTCCCAGGGACCTCCTGGCCCGCAGGCCCATGAGGCAGTGTCGCAGCTGCTCTGTGCGTTCTCATGGGGGGAGGCTGGGCTCCCCACCCGCCTGGGAAACCACCCTCTGGTCTGCCGGGGACTCAGGGTCGCAGAGGGGCAGACTGGACGTGCTTCCAGGTGAGCACTGGGCGGGAGGGAACCCCAGCCCCTCTGGTCACAGAGGAGGACACCCACCCGCTGCAGGGCCGCCTCATCCCCAGCCCACCACCTTGGCCACCGGCGTGGGTGCCAGCCTTAGTGCCGGGCCTCCCCTGGCCTCATGCCGCGTCCCTCTGCCCGGGCATTCTGGCCCGGTCCCTGCAGCGGGCGACAAGCCGCACCTTTGTGGTGGGGGCCTGCCTGGCACCACTTCGTTCTCCTCTGGCTTCGGGACCCCGGCGTCCTGCCCCCAGTGGCCACCCCCGCACCCTCCGTGCTCACCTGGACGGGGACTGCAGGCGGAGACCACGGCCACGGGACACTCCCGATCGTGCCTGGACCCGGGAGTCGTGGACTTGGCGGAGGGTGGGCCCCGAGACCCTGGCTGTGCGCCTGCGCAGACGCTGCCTCTGCGGCTGCCGGGCCAGTGCGCAGAGCACACACCTGGGCGCTGAGCGGACGGCAGGGCTGGCGGCCGGCTTTGATGGCCTGACTGTGGTTTTCGGGGAGAAGTCCTTGTTTGCAGACATATTTGGAGGTGAAGGTGTCACATGGAAGTAGTCGGGAGGTGGGGGAGGAGAGCAGATGGAGCAGCGGGTTGGCTTCGGGGAGGAGGGCTGGTGAGGATCTGAGGATCGTGCGCATTGCTCTCGCACCGCTCCTGCAGGCCAGACGCTCTGTGAAGGAAGAGGCACCCCAGCGCCTCCCTGGGCCTCATCGCTCCCAGGGCAGTAACTACTGTCCATGTAAGGGCAGCCAACGTAGGCATCCAGTTGTTCAAGGGGAAGCACCACGATGATGAATGAATAGTAGTGCAAGAATTAGCTGTGTTTCGCATACTCACAGCTGTAAACCTACTTTTGCCGCTCTGTAGTGTATTTTACTTTTGTGAATTGTCTAGTCTTCGCCTACCAGAAGCCGCATGAGGGCAGAGAGCCAGGTCACCTCAGAACGTGCATACGCAGAGGCATCCCCAATGGACACGGACCAGAGTGTGGGGAGGGTCTGTGGCGGGGCAGGGGCCGGGAGGAGGGGGTAGAAATTGGGAGACATCTGTAATGCTGTCAACAATAAAATAAAATAAAATAAATTAATAAGTATATATATTAGAAAAACCGAAAAAATTAATTTATTTTTTAATATATTTATTGATTTTTTTTTTTTTTTACAGAGAGGAAGGGAGAGGGGTAGAGAGTTAGAAACATTGATGAGAGAGAAACATTGATCAGCTGCCTCCTGCACACCTCCTACTGGGAATGTGCCCGAAACCAACGTACATGCCCTTGACCGGAATCCAACCTGGGACCCTTCAGTCCACAGTCCGACACTCTATCCATTGAGCCAAACTGGTTTCGGCCAAAAAAAAAAAATCCATTTAAAAATACATCTATATAATTCAATAACTATTCACAGATAAAATCTAGCAATACATAAAAATGACAATGTATCATAACCAGGTAGAGTTTATTCCAGAAATGAAGACTTGGTTTAAGATTTGAAAATCAATCAATGTAATTTACCGTATTAATAGAATAAAGGAGAAAAATCACACGATCATTTCAAAAAAAAAATTTAGGAGAAGCAGTTGAAAAACAATTGAACATTCATACATGCTTTAAAAACTCAGCAAACTACGAACAGAAGCAAACTTTCTCACCCTGATAAGGGGCGGCTACAAAAAAACTATCGCAAGCACCATTCCTACCGATAAAAGACATTCTTCCTCTCTGAAAAAAATCAATAAAGTATATTTTTTAAAAATAAGTGGATTTTGGGTTTTTTTAATATATATATTTATTAATTAATTTCATTTTTACTTTATTGTTGACAGCATTACAGAGGTCTCCCAATTTTACGGGTTAGGAACGAGGCAAGAATGTGGACTAAAACAAAATCCGTGCCGGCCCGGCATCCCCGCCTCACCGGAAATGCGAGCACCTGCAGGCACCAAGCCGCAGGGTTAAGATTCCGCGTGGCTGCATTTCTCATGTTAGCCCCAAACTGGAGACAACCCAAATCCCTGTCAATAGTAGAGTGAATAAATAAACTGTGGTATGGTCATAAAATAGAATCCCCTAGATCAATAAGAAAATAAAATGAGCCAAAGATCTATGCAATAATATGGCCACGTCTCACAAAGTCAGATATAATTGCCTACCTGCTGTATGAGTCCATGTATATAAAGCTAAAAACAAACAAACAAACAAACAAAAAACAAGCAAAATGAGCCACGGTGATAGAATCACAAAGGAGGTGACGTTTGAGGGAAAGCAGTGGGCACATGAGGGTGCGTTGGGGTGCTGATAGTCTTCTATTTCTTGACCTATGTGGTGATTACACAAATGGGCTGGTTCCCCAGAAATTCACTGATTTTTACAACTTGTGGTCCGAATATGTTTTTCTATGTGTGTTACACTTCAATTTTTTAAATTACTTTGACAGTCAGCGTGCCTCAACACTATAAAATGCCAGGTAACCATTTTTACTGAGGTAATTTCCCCTATGTGTACTGATTTGGAAATATCTTCAAGACACCTTAAGGGAACGTTTTTAAAAATCAGATAGCATGACACTAATGAGCTGTGTACTATACAGTTAGGTGTACGTAGGTACACACACATTCATTTTAGATGGATGGATAAAAAGGTAGTTCTTAAATAGACCATTTTATTTTATTTTTTAAATATATTTTATTGATTTTTTACAGAAAGGAAGGGAGAGAGATGGAAAATAAGAAACATCGATGAGAGAGAAACATTGATCAGCTGCCTCCTGCACACCCCTTACTGGGGATTTGCCTGCAACCAAGGTACATGCCCTTGACCTAAATCGAATCTGGGACCTTTCAGTCTGCAGGCCGACGGTCTATCCACTGAGCCAAATCGGTTTCGGCTTAAATAGACCATTTTAAATGAAGCACAGAGATAGCATCAGTTTGAAGTTCAAAAGGGAGAACAGTTTCTGAAGGAAATATCGGAGGCGGTGGCCTGTGAGGGCGTGGTGAGGGTGTGCCCACGAGAGCAGTCACCCTGTGTGCAGGCAATTGTCTCTAGATAATTTTTAAACAATAATAAAGCTGGATGTTTATTTGCTTTTTATTAACACCACACATTGTCCATTCTAAATAATGCTAGTAATAAAATACTCCTGGAAAAAAAAAAAAAACTTTGTTGGCCTAACTTATAAGTAATTGCTGCTATTACATTTGAGTTTTAATAACTTGTAGGCAAGTTTCAAATTAGCACGTTTTTATTACTCACCCTTTATTGAATACTGCACCCTACATAGAAGTTAATTCAAAGAAGTTCCAGTTAAGTGGTTTGCACCCAATGCACGTGAACACAGTTCCACATGCTCATTTGGGAAGTTAAGTTCATAACGGTTGGGGAGCACACAAGCTTGCAAGCTGAGAGGTGCAGTGCTTTTGTAAGTGAGAATTTTAATTCATAAATAAACTATTTTGCTGAATTTAAGTATATTTAACATTGATATTTCTTTTTAAATTGTTGATTGTTTTAGAACTAAATAGCCCCTGAGAAAATAATATGACCGGTTATTGTATGACTATTCCTTAAATAATGTTGTTACATTGAGGAAGGAAAGTGTTAAAAAATCACCTGCTTCCGTTGTTAAGCAGGCTGGAAGTGCTGCTGATGAGTAAATTATACAAAGGCCGTGGTGCTTAGTGGATGCCCAATGCATGGTAGCTTTTCTAAAAATATATATTTTTATTGATTTCAGAGAGGAAAAGCGAGAGAGGAGAGAGAAACATCAATGATGAGAATCACTGATCGGCTGCCACCTGCATGCCCCCTCCTGGAGATCTAGCCCTTGAGCAGAATCAAACCTGGGACCCTTTCGTTCGCAGGCCGATGCTGTATCCACGGATCCAAGCCAGCTTTTGTTTTTAACCCCCATAAGCAATTGGTCCCCTATCCACCTCTCTCAACCTCTTACCCCTCCATTTCCAGACTTTGAGAAGTTGAGATTCAAACTGATATCCAAGTTTCAACTATGTACCAAGTTCCGTAATCCATGTTTTATGCGCATTTTCTATTTTATTTTTATTTCTCAAAAAAAATTACGAGCACTATTTTTATCCCAATCTAACATATCATGAAGCCACAGAGAATAGAAGTAACTTTCTCAAACTCGTTCAACTAATAACTGGAAGTTTTGTGATTGAACCTGAGGTTTCCCATTATTAATTCTACTAGAGACCCGGTGAATGAATTCACGCACACGGGAGGTCCGGCCACCTGGCCCAGTGGGGCCAACTGGGCCAGGCCAGCTGGGGTGAGGGGCTGCTGCGGGTAGGCTGGCTGGCCCCGCCTCCAATTGGGAGGGAGGGGTGCCAATCCGGAGCAGGGCTAGCCAGGGATAGGGGCTACAGGCAGTCGGCCTGCCGGCCCTGCACCCTGGTCAAACTCTCACTTGGTTAAACTCTGGTCAAGGGGACATTTTGCATATTAGCCTTTTATTATAGAGGATGCTTTTCCTATATAATCATCCTGCAAATTGTATTCGTCATTGGCATCATCACCATCTCCATCATCATCACCACCACCATTACTACTACCATCTATCATCATCATCATCATCATCATTGTCATCACTACTACTATTGATGAGCACATGCCAGGTCTATATACTTTAATATACTCCAAAAACAATTTTTGCCCAAATTTTAACCTGCTTAGTTCTTCTGTGCCGCAGACCTTCAACCTGGAATTATTTTTCTTTTGTGGTTTTTTTTGTTTTGTTTTGTTTTTGTTTTTTTGTTTTTAGGGAGAGTCTATAGGTGGCAAATTGTCTGGGTTTGTCCATCTAAAAAAGTGTATTTAATCCCCATTGTTAAAAGATATCTCCACTGGGTATAGAATTCCAGGTTGACTATTTTCCTTCTTAGCACATTGAAGACACCATCACACTGTCTTCTGGTGCCTATGGTTTCTGATGAGAAGGTAGCTGTAAGCTTGTCCATCCTTTATGTATAATCTATCTTTTCTCTCCTGCTTATAAAGTCTGGTCCTTGTTTTCTCGGTGGCCCACAGTTTCATTGTGCTATGTTTTTCTTTTAAACTAATTGCTTGGAATTTGGGGGCTTCTGAGGATTGCTCTTCCCTCCATTCTGAAAAGTTTTCAGCCATCATCTTTTCACATGACAGGCTTTGCACCATGCCTCCCTGTCTCTGTCCCATCATCTCTCCTTCTCTCTCTTCCTTTTGCCTCTCCCCTCCCTTTGCAGCTGCAATTAGACTACATTTGAACTTCTCACTCTATTTTTTAGGTCTCTTCACTTTCTGTCCATATTTCCCATATATTTGTCTCTTTGGGCTGATTATCAACTTCCTATTTCTAGCTCCAAATTCACTAATTCTCTCTGTAGCTTTTTCTGAACTGTTATTAAATCAGTCCATTGAATTTTTAAATTATTTTTTATCTTTATTGTTCAGCTTATTAATTACATTGTTCCCCTTTTCCCCCCTATAGCTCCCCTTCACCCTGTACCCATCCCACCCTCTGCCCTCACCTCTCCCCACTGTCCTCTCCCATAGGTGCATGATTTTTGTCCAATCTCTTGCTGCACCTCCCACACCCCTTTTCTCCCCAAGAATTGTCAGTCCATTCCCTCTCTATGCCCATGATTCTGTTATATTCACCATTTTATCCTGTTCATCATATTTTTAATTCACTTGATTTTTAGATTCATTTGTTGATAGATGTGTATTTGTTGTTCCTAATTTACATTTTTACCTTTTTCTTTTTCCTCTTCTTAAAGAATATCTTTCAGCATTTCATATAATATTGGGTTGGCGGTGATGAACTCCTTTAGCTTTTTCTTATCTGCGAAGCTCTTTATCTGACCTTCAATTCTGAATGATAGCTTTGCTGGGTAGAGTAATCTTGGTTGTAGATTCTTGCTATTCATCGCTTTGGATATTTCTTGCCACTCCCGCCTGGCCTGCACAGTTTACGTTGAGAAATCCACTGACAATCGTATGGGTGCTCCAGTCCATTGAATTTTTAACTTTAATTATTACTTTTTTAATTTTTTTTACTTCTAGGAGGATGTTTAATCACATGGACTCTTTCCCCCCTAAAGCCAGTTCAAGTGGGGATTTTGTAGTTGGTCATCAACAGGATTTCAGCAAATTCGGAAAACCATCTGGTGTGTGACTTTGAGGATATTGTTCACTCGTTTATTTAGTCATTCAATCAGTGGTGGGCTATATGCCGACCGCTTCCCACCAATTTCCTCAGGCAACTGGCAGCATGGCATTTTGCCAGATCTCACCTTCACCTGCCCTTCTTCCAGACACCTGTAGCTGTGTGGACTCAGGCCACGTGCTCTGGGGCATGTGAGATCATGGGAGTGTAAGGACAACCTGGCCACCAAGCATCATGAGTGTGTGTGTGTGTGTGTGTGTGTGTGTGTGTGTGTGTGTGTTGGGGATTTGGAGCCAGAGCGGGCTTAGTGGACACACGCATCCACATGCTCACACACACATGCACACAGTCCACATGGGCAGTGGCAGCTCACCTCGAATAGATGCTTAATCATCCATCAAAGTGTGAGGCCTTCCCCTCCGTGTCCACGCAGTCGCATCTCATCCCAATGAGCTTGCCACACCTTCCCCTCCTGTTCCGCAGGCGCTGACACCCTCGAGTTCCAGGTGAAGACACCCAGGCTCAGAGAGGCTCAGAATGTGCCCCGAATCACCGGCTCCCAGGAGGTGGGACTGGAAACTGAGCCCAGGTTTCCCAGTTTGCATCTGGGGTGTTTCTTCTGGAGACTGTGAGGTTCGTGGGTGAGGCCAGAGAGAGAGGGCCTGGGTGCACTGACAGCGTTCTGCTATTGACTGCTGAGCGACCTCGGTAACTACCCGCCCCCCGCTCTGAGCATGGGAAGGCGCCTGCTCGTGCCCAGTGCAGGCTCATGATCACCGTTTGTACACGATGGAGACCAGGTTAGTGGGCTGGGGACTGTGAGGAGAGGGGGAGGCAGGTAGGACATAAAGGGGCAGCATGAGGAGCTCCTTTATCACAAAGGAAGGGGTCTTCACCTTGACTGTGATGGCGACATGAATCTACACCTGTGATAAGACACCACAGGAATTCCCAAAACCGGTTTGGCTCAGCGGATAGAGCGTCGGCCTGCAGACTGAAAGGTCCCGGGTTCAATTCCAGTCAAGGGCATGTACCATGGCTGCGGGCACATCCCCAGTAAGGGGCATGCAAGAGGCAGCTGATGGATGTTTCTCTCTCATCGATGTTTCTGACTTTCTATCCGTCTCCCTTCCGCTCTGTAAAAAATCAATAAAAATAAAAATAAAAAAACATCACAGGACTAGACACAAGCATGTTTCGCAGAGTCCCACGCATGCAAAAGCCGGCGGAATCGAGGTAAGTTTCCGAGTTCATCAAATTGTGCCGACAGTTTCCCGGTTAGGGTCCGTACATGCTGATGCCAGATTCGCCACTGGAGGAAGCTGGGCCTGGGTCAGTGGGGCCTTTCTATTCTTTTTGCCATGTCTGATGCCTCTACAATTATTTCAAAATACTAATTCTAAAAAGAGAAATGTAGCCCCCCACCAAAATAAAAAACAAAACCCTCAAAGGTTTGCATCTCTACTCGGAAATGACTGTCGCTGGGCGGTCTCCTCGGCGGGACCTCACCCCCAGGGAGTGCACCCCTAAGGAAGCGCATGGACCGCCAGACCCCAACTGCTCTCTGAGTGTCTTGCCGGTTGTCCATCCCGGTTGGGGGTTCTGGGAAGGGGGCTCTCCCGCCGCCGGCCCCACAACACAGGAAAACGAAGAACTGTGTCTAGGGGGTGGAGTGCAAACGGACCACCAGGGTCCCCGTGAGAGAACCGGGGACCCAGAAAGGGGCTAACCACCCCTGGGGGCCCGGGATGCCCGCACTCCTTTGGAGGAAGAACCTCTCTCCCCCCGGGAGGAACAGGCCAGCCTCGCTCCCCGGTGGCACCGGCCACACCGCCACCGGCCGTGTTTGCTCTGCCAGGCGGGGTCCATCTGGGTCCACTCCGGGCCCGCACCGTGGCCTTTGAGACCGAGAACAATGCCGCATTGTGGCCCCGGCTGCAGATAAGCAGGAACTTGGCCTGAGTGCCAGGCGGGAGCGACTGTCCCTTAATATTAATACAAGGAGGGCGTGCCCCGCGCCCGCTCCCGCGCCCGCGCCACCTTCGCCGTTGGGACGGTTGGTTGCTCGGAGTGTGAGCCCGCTGCCGTCTCGTGGGCGGTCAAAGGCCGGAGCGCGGGCACTTTTATTGTCGGCGCAGTAATCTTTAACCTCCCTCTGGCCAAAGGGCTGGAACCCAGAAAGACAAAGCAAACATGGGTTGGGCACCAGAGGAGTGGCTCAAGGGAGCCGGGAGCGGCCGGAGCCGGCTCAGCCCAGCGCCCCACCGTGTCACCCAGACGGCTGGCCCGCACGCCGGGCACAGACGCCCGAGACCACCCCTGGGACCCATCGCCCTCGGTCCCTGGCTGGTGGCGGGATGCACAGCCCTTGGGTGATGGCTGGGAGCTTGTCCGCAGGGACGGAGGGCAGGTGCCCACCAGCCACGCTCACCGGAGGCCAGGACTGGCCCACGGAGGGAGGCAGGAGCGGCCGGGTGGGTGGGCTCACTCCGGGGGCAAACGATCCCACTGAGGCAAAGAGGGAAGGGGCCCAGCAGGCAGTGATCCCCACGCTGCCCACCGCCCACGGGGCTGCAGACGTGCTGAGGGCCCGCCCGTGGCCACTATGAGGTCGGATATGGCTCCATCCGGCAGATGGGGACTCTGGGGCTCAGTCTCCCCCACCCCAAGTGAGTGGTGGCTTCTGGTTGAGTCACTTGATTGATTGATTGATTGATTGATTGATTTTTAAATATTTTATTGATTTTTTACAGAGCAGAAAGGAGAGGGATAGAAAGTCAGAAACATCGATGAGAGAGAAACATCGATCAGCTGCCTCTTGCACACCCCCCACTGGGGATGTGCCCGCAGCCAAGGTACATGCCCTTGACCGGAATCGAACCTGGGATCTTCCAGCCCGCAGGCCGACGTTCTATCCACTGAGCTAAACCGGTCTCGGCTGATTTATTTATTTTAAATGTGTTATTGATTTTTTATGAGGAAGAGAGAGAGGGACAGAAAGTCAGAAACATTGATGACAGAGAAACATCAATCAGCTGCCTCCTGCACACCCCTGACTGGGGATGTGCCTGCAACCAAGGTGCATGCCCTTGACCAGAATTGAACCTGGGACCCTTCTGTCCACAGGCCGACGCTCTGTCCACTGAGCCACACCGGTTTTGGCACTTCTTATTTCCTCTCAAAATGAGGGGGGCGGTCCACCTCCCTGGGGAACTAGTCTTGTCACCATTGAGAGAAGGTCTGGACACCCAGCCAGGCCCTGGATCCTTTTTAAGGCGCAAGGGCAGAGACCCAGGAGTCCCTGACCGTCCCTGGTGAAGGGAGGCAGGAGGGCCTGTCCCCTCGCTGCCCGATCAGAGAAGTGGTCCCCGTGTGAACTGGGGAAGGACAGACAAGGAGACCTACACCTAATCCGGCCCCCATCTCCACCCCGAGGGGCAGGGGCTGTCGATGGAGAGGGGCGTGGGGAGAATATGCTGGAGGCAGCCAGGTGTTGCTCTCCTGGACCGGATTCCTGAATCCCTCTCCCCCACAGGGCCAGGCAGCTCGGGGCTCTGCTTGCTGGCACAGTCTCCCCTTGGGGCCGCCCCGGGCTGGGGCCCCAGCCCAGCCCTCACCAGCCCAGCTAATAAACTTACCTTCCCTGCCTGGGGCAGAAGGTCAGGAAAAGCCAGCGACGGTTTGGAGAGGGCTACCGTCTTGGGATCTGCAGCGGGAGGGCGTGGGGAGGGAGAGAGATAAGAGTGGACAATAAAAGGAAGGCAGAAAGAGACAGTGGGGGGTGGGGGGGTTGGCAGGGAAGCATGGCCCCCGGCAGTGCCATCTCTTTATGGCCCATAAAGGGCACATAAACAGGCATCGACGGCAGCCTTATCTCCCCGTCCTGGTCTGTCAATGATCCAGAGTCCACCACTGGCCTCAGAAACGACAGCTGCGCTGGGCACAGTGGGAGCGAGCCATCGGGCCCCCGGAGCCCGGGACGGAGGGGCTCCCCGCTGCGTGCCCCAGGGGCTGGGAGGCGCCGGGCAGGTCCCCTCCCGGCCGGCCGGGCCTCAGGGCCCCCAAGTTCCCGTAGCCTCTCCCAGGCCCGCACAGCTCGGCCCAGGCCGGGGCTCAGGCGGGGTGAGGAGCCAGGCCTTTGGGGCGGGGCCGGCTGTCAGGGTGGTCCTCTGCCCCATGGGATAAATGTCATTGGACGGGGAGGGTCACACTGGACAGGGAAACAGACGGCGGGGCCACGCGAACGCTTTGTGCATGTTTGTGAGAAACAGCAGCCTGGGCACAGCTGCAGCCACTACACGTGGTGGGAGCCGTTGTTCACGTGATTCCCGCAGCAGCCCGGGAGCCGCGCTCGCCGTCCAGGGCCTGGGCCCGGGAACATGCTCCCATCAGGCCTTGGATCCCAGGCGACTCCGCTGACCTAGGCCCCGCCCCCAGGGACCTGGACCTGCTACCACCGCCATTGCACCAGGCCGAGGCCTGGCTCCCGGGAAGGGGGGTGAGGGGGGGGCGGCGCCAGCTGGGGCTGAGCTGAGCTCCGCAGGGTCCTCACCACCCGCAGAAGCCTGGGCGTGGCTGCCTGGGGCCCTCTGTCTAGGGTCATCCTGAAACACACGGGAAGATCCGAGACGTGGAGCCCAGAGCCACCCCGAGGTTGGGTGACCTGTCTCCCCGTGCCAGCCCCTGCCCTGCTCAGGGCTGCTCTGTGGCCTGGCGACAGCCCACTTCCTGGACAGCCTTGCCCTGGGACTTCCTGTCGGGTGTGGCAACAGAGGCTGGGCAGGCAGGTGGACGCAGAGGTCGGGGGGCAGGTGGACACAGAGGTTGGGGGCAGGTGGACACAGAGGTTGGGGAGCAGGTGGACACAGAGGTTGGGGGGCAGGTGGACACATAGGTCAGGGGCAGGTGGACACAGAGGTCGGGGGCAGGTGGACACAGAGGTTGGGGGGCAAATGGACACAGAGGTCGGGGGGCAGGTGGACACAGAGGTCGGGGGGCAGGTGGACACAGAGGTCGGGGGGCAGGTGGACACAGAGGTCAGGGGCAGGTGGACACAGAGGTTGGGGGGCAGGTGGACACAGAGGTCAGGGGCAGGTGGACACATAGGTCAGGGGCAGGTGGACACAGAGGTCGGGGGCAGGTGGACACAGAGGTTGGGGGGCAAATGGACACAGAGGTCGGGGGCAGGTAGACACAGAGGTTGGGGGGCAGATGGACACAGAGGTCGGGGGCAGGTGGACACAGAGGTTGGGGGGCAGGTGGACGCAGAGGTCGGGGGCAGGTGGACACAGAGGTCGGGGGCAGGTGGACACAGAGGTCGGGGGGCAGGTGGACACAGAGGTCGGGGGGCAGGTGGACACAGAGGTCAGGGGCAGGTGGACACAGAGGTCGGGGGGCAGGTGGACACAGAGGTTGGGGGGCAGATGGACACAGAGGTCGGGGGCAGGTGGACACAGAGGTCGGGGGCAGGTGGACACAGAGGTTAGGGGCAGGTGGACGCAGAGATCGGGGGCAGGTGGACACAGAGATCGGGGGCAGGTGGACACAGAGGTCGGGGGGCAGGTGGACACAGAGGTCGGGGGGCAGGTGGACACAGAGGTCAGGGGCAGGTGGACACAGAGGTCGGGGGGCAGGTGGACACAGAGGTTGGGGGGCAGATGGACACAGAGGTCGGGGGGCAGGTGGACACAGAGGTTGGGGGGCAGGTGGACACAGAGGTCAGGGGCAGGTGGACACAGAGGTCGGGGGACAGGTGGACACAGAGGTTGGGGGCAAATGGACACAGAGGTCGGGGGGCAGGTGGACACAGAGGTCGGGGGGCAGGTGGACACAGAGGTTGGGGGGCAGGTGGACACAGAGGTCAGGGGCAGGTGGACACAGAGGTTGGGGGGCAGGTGGACACAGAGGTCAGGGGCAGGTGGACACATAGGTCAGGGGCAGGTGGACACAGAGGTCGGGGGCAGGTGGACACAGAGGTTGGGGGGCAAATGGACACAGAGGTCGGGGGCAGGTAGACACAGAGGTTGGGGGGCAGATGGACACAGAGGTCGGGGGCAGGTGGACACAGAGGTTGGGGGGCAGGTGGACGCAGAGATCGGGGGCAGGTGGACACAGAGATCGGGGGCAGGTGGACACAGAGGTTGGGGGGCAGGTGGACACAGAGGTCGGGGGGCAGGTGGACACAGAGGTCAGGGGCAGGTGGACACAGAGGTCGGGGGGCAGGTGGACACAGAGGTCGGGGGGCAGGTGGACACAGAGGTCAGGGGCAGGTGGACACAGAGGTCGGGGGGCAGGTGGACACAGAGGTTGGGGGGCAGGTGGACACAGAGGTCAGGGGCAGGTGGACACAGAGGTCGGGGGGCAGGTGGACACAGAGGTCGGGGGGCAGGTGGACACAGAGGTCAGGGGCAGGTGGACACAGAGGTCGGGGGGCAGGTGGACACAGAGGTTGGGGGGCAGGTGGACACAGAGGTCAGGGGCAGGTGGACACAGAGGTCGGGGGGCAGGTGGACACAGAGGTCGGGGGGCAGGTGGACACAGAGGTCAGGGGCAGGTGGACACAGAGGTCGGGGGCAGGTGGACACAGAGGTTGGGGGGCAGGTGGACACAGAGGTCAGGGGCAGGTGGACACAGAGGTCGGGGGGCAGGTGGACACAGAGGTTGGGGGGCAGATGGACACAGAGGTCGGGGGCAGGTGGACACAGAGGTCGGGGGCAGGTGGACGCAGAGGTCAGGGGCAGGTGGACGCAGAGATCGGGGGCAGGTGGACACAGAGATCGGGGGCAGGTGGACACAGAGGTCGGGGGGCAGGTGGACACAGAGGTCGGGGGGCAGGTGGACACAGAGGTCAGGGGCAGGTGGACACAGAGGTCGGGGGGCAGGTGGACACAGAGGTCGGGGGCAGGTGGACACAGAGGTCGGGGGGCAGATGGACACAGAGGTCGGGGGCAGGTGGACAGAGAGGTTGGGGGGCAGGTGGACGCAGAGGTCGGGGGCAGGTGGACACAGAGGTTGGGGGGCAGGTGGACACAGAGGTTGGGGGCAGGTGGACACAGAGGTCGGGGGGCAGATGGACACAGAGGTCGGGGGGCAGGTGGACACAGAGGTTGGGGGGCAGGTGAACGCAGAGGTCGGGGGCAGGTGGACACAGAGGTCAGGGGGCAGATGGACACAGAGGTCGGGGGCAGATGGACACAGAGGTCAGGGGCAGGTGGACACAGGGGTCGGGGGCAGGTGGACACAGAGGTCGGGGGGCAGATGGACACAGAGGTCGGGGGCAGGTGGACACAGAGGTTGGGGGCAGGTGGACGCAGAGGTCGGGGGCAGGTGGACACAGAGGTTGGGGGGCAGGTGGACACAGAGGTTGGGGGGCAGGTGGACACAGAGGTCGGGGGCAGATGGACACAGAGATCGGGAGAAGGTGGACACAGAGGTTGGGGGGCAGGTGGACGCAGAGGTCGGGGGCAGGTGGACACAGAGATCGGGGGCAGGTGGACACAGAGGTCGGGGGCAGATGGACACAGAGGTCGGGGGGCAGATGGACACAGAGGTCGGGGGGCAGGTGGACACAGAGATCGGGGGGCAGATGGACACAGAGACCGGGGGCAGGTGGACACAGAGGTTGGGGGCAGGTGGACACAGAGGTTGGGGGCAGGTGGACGCAGAGGTCGGGGGCAGGTGGACACAGAGGTCGGGGGGCAGATGGACACAGAGATCGGGGGCAGGTGGACACAGAGGTTGGGGGCAGGTGGACACAGAGGTTGGGGGGCAGGTGGACACAGAGGTCAGGGGCAGGTGGACACAGAGGTTGGGGGGCAGGTGGACACAGAGGTCGGGGGCAGGTGGACACAGAGATCGGGGGCAGGTGGACACAGAGGCAGCCCCGGTGGCAATGCCCTGTTGGCTCCTTTAACCCGACTCCCAGGTCTGTAAACCACCCCTCAGTCACGTTCTCTTCCTGCGTGCGGTGCCGCTTCCTGCAGGACCCCGGCCACCGGGGACCACAGCCCGCCGGGGAGACGGGGCAGGGGAGGCTGAGAGGCTGGGGGCAGCCCAGCTCCCTTGACCACCGCCCAGGTCACAGCAGGAGATGGCCTCCAGCCTCTCTGCCCTGGTGGGGGGTGGGGGGCTGGCTGCCCCGCCCCAGCCCGGCCCGGCCTCCCTGGGGAGGGAGAGAGTGAGACACAGACGCGCAGAGAGGGGGCAGAGGGAGCGCTGTCCGGAGTGACAGGCACGGGCAGGTCTCCGACAGGCCAGGAGGACGCAGAGGGGGAGGGGCCTGAGCTCTGCCGCCGCCTCCCCGAGAGGGTCACCTTGGAGGAGGGGGGACCCGGCCGGCAGCCAGAGGCGAGGGCGACCTGCCGCGGGGGGGCTGTGGGCAGGATGCGGTCGGAGGCAGCCCGCTCTGCACGCCGGGGAGCTGTGTGGGGCGGCCTGCAGTCACACACCGTGCGAGCCAGTGTCTGGACGGGGTGGACCTCAAGTGTCCCCTCCTGGGGCAGGGGAGCCCTGCGCTGGGTGAGACACTGGAGTTCTCAGCAGCACAGGATTCGCCCCAGGAGCTTAAAAGAGGACAGGGGTGTGTGACCTTGTCCAGAGGGAGCCAGAGAGCGGACAACAGCCCGCCATTGTGTCAGTGTTGCCAGGGCAGGGACGTGGTGGAGTAGCCTGTGCCATCCGGTCGCTAGGCCGCCCCAGCAAGGCCAGCGCCGCCCCCAGAGGAGGCCGGGCTAAACCGGAGTCAGAAGACAGGTAGGGAGTAGCTCCCCTCACCTACCTCCCCCCACTTCCCCGTCTGTCTCCAAGTTTAAACACCGACGCCCACCTGCATTCTGTCAAACACCGCCGCCAAGCCCTCCTGCCCCAGGGCCTTCCTTTGCCGCGTGACTCTGCGCCTCTCCGAACCTCAGTTTCCTCATCTATCAAAAGGGCTCGTCCTGCCTACGTAACCATCTTAGACTGAGGACTCGGGGCATCGGCGTCCAGAATACTTCGGAAGTGGGGTGTCTGCGAGCGTCGGTCTCCCCGGGTGGATCATGGGCTCCTAAAGCACAGATGCCCCAGCTCAGTGGGTACAGCTTGACGTGAGGGGCCCATGGGAAGTGCCTGTGGGGGCAGCAAAAACAGTTAGTCCTTTTCTGAGAAATCATATTTTGGTTGCAATATTTTTCTTTTTAAATATATTTTATTGATTTTATTTATTTATTTTTTTTTACAGAGAGGAAGGGAGAGGGATAGAGAGCTAGAAACATCGATGAGAAACATGGACCAGCTGCCTCCTGCCCACCCCCCACTGGGGATGTGCCTGCAACCAAGGTACATGCCCTTGACCGGAATTGAACCTGGGACCCTTCAGTCCCCAGGCCGATGCTCTATCCACTGAGCCAAACCGGTTTCGGCGGCAATCTTTTTCTAAGAAATCATGTTTTGGTTGCAAAACGTTAAAACAACATACGGGCGAGCGGCATTTTATGGAAACCCCGGTCACACAGGTGGCTGCAGCCGGATGCGGCGGCCTGGATGTAGCCTCCGCGAGTGACCGGAGTAGAATGAAGGTGAAAAGCCACAAAGCACGTTAGAGCTCCGCTTTTTGTTCCCAGGGAGGGAGGAAATCACATCCTTTCTCTGCGGGAGGCGCAGAGGGCACTGTAAGCTGTGCTCTGGCCACCAGGGGGCACCACGCTAGCTGGTAAGCCTCCTGGCCCCGGGTCCCCAATGCCTGCAGAGGTCTTAGCGCGGTGCGCCCAGGAGCTGCCGCCCTGTGGGAGAGCTTGCCCCCGGGTGGGCGGAGGCCCCCCACAGGAGCTCCCGGAGGACGCCCCCCATCGGCTGGGTTGGATGATGAGCAGGGCACGGTCAGTCCCAGGGGGTTCAGGAGGCTTGGGCTCAGGGGAGCCCGACAAAGTGGGGGCGTGGGGGTGCCCTGCAGAGCTGTCTGTCACACACTCCCAAACAAGGAGCAGCCTCCCCCAGCGCTGAGGGACCGGAAGGCCAGGTGGTGACCTGTGGCTTCAGAGCCGGACCCACTGGCGGGCCGCACGGGCTGCGGCCAGGGCCAGGCCGGCCTTTAAGGAGGAGGTGAGAAAACAAACGCCCCAGCCGAGCCGGCCGGGTTCTCACCTCCTCCGCCCTCCCTCAGCGGCTCCTCCGTCCACTTCCTCCCGGCCTGTGCCCAGTCACCCGGGCCCTGGCGGTCACTCTGTGGGTGCCCCGAGGAGAGTGTCTAGAACGGAGGGCACGCTGACCCTACCTGACACGTCCATACTCTGCCAGTCTGGGCTCCCCAGGGGAGGGTTCCCCGTTCCCCGCCAGCCCCGCCGCCCGCCCGATGGGGAGGCTTCCTGCATCCGGAATGCTGGGACCCGCATCCTCCTCAGGGGCTCCTGTCCTGCTCGTCTGCTTCTCCGCAGGTGGCAGCCAGAGGACCCGGCGCCGCAGGGGTGCTGTCCTCGCCCACCCCAGCACGCTCAGCAGGCTGCAGGGCACACGCTGCCACCAAGCCCCGGGCACACAGCCGGCTGCCTGGGAGCCCTGGCAGGTCCGGTGCCTGTGCCCAGACACCCTGGTGCCACCGAGGCTGGTCCTGCCGTGCACCACGGTTAATGAGGGTGCTGTGTGCACATGCACGCATGCTCAGGCACACACACATGCATGCTCAGCCATGCACACAGACATGTACTCATTCTCATGCACACGTGCATGCTCACTCATGCACACAGACATGCATTCACATTCTCACACATACATGCATGCTCAGCCATGCACACAGACATACCCTCATTCTCACACACACGTGCATGCTCTGGCATGCACACAGACATGCATTCACATTCTCACACATACATGCATGCTCAGCCATGCACACAGACATGCCCTCATTCTCAAACTCACATGCATGCTCACTCATGCACACAGACATGTATTCACATTCTCACAACTCACATGCGTGCATATTCACACACATGCACACAGCACATATTTTCACACACTAAAACATGCATGCCTGCACACTGATGGACACACGCACACATGGATGCATTACACACTAACACCGAGGGGCATACCAAGAGCCTCGGCAAACAAGACTGGAGGTTTTCCAGACCCTGTCTATGAACTGGTGTGTCCGGAACCCCAGTTCTCGCTCCCCGCCCCCACCGCCACTCTTTGCTCACCCGGCGCCTGAAAACAGGACAGGCCCTTCCTCACTCAGTCCCCAGACCCCCTCTTCCGTGCCCACCCCCCGCACAAGCCAGGCATGCTTCTCTCCCAGCTTCCTCCCCTGTCACCTGGTGTGGCTACTGGGAAGCCTCTGCAGGAATCCAGGTGCCTGGGCACAGACCCGGCCTGGGCTGGTTGCCTGGTCCCAATCCTGCCTCACCCACCTGCTTCCTGTGTGACCCTGGGCAACCTCACCTCACACCCTCGAGCCTCCCCTTGTTGGTGCTGCAACATCTCCAACACTCGCAGAGGTGGACACACACCTCTCACACCGCTCCTGCTCTGGCCTGACTGCAGCTTCCATCAACCGCCACCTCCTCCAGGAAGCCCTTCTTGATCTCCACAGCAGCATCAGTGTCTTCCCCCCTCCCCCGCCACCACCTCTTCCCATCTCCTCCCCTTCCTGTCTCCCCTGCACCCTCAGGCTCCCCGAGGACTGGGCTGGCGTGAAGCTGGTGCCTCCGCCGGCGGCCACGCAGAGCCCGGTGGCTGTAGAGACCCCAGTCACGGTCCCTGGCAGGCCCCGGGGAACAGAAAGGGAGCGGGACGGCAGGCTGCGGAGGGGCGGCTGCCTCTCCCACAATGTGGAAGACGCTGGCTTCCCATATGCCGCTGTCTCCTCCTCCGGAGGTGCTCGCCTGGGGAGCGAACCTCGGGTTTGGCAGCGACCCCAGGACTCCGAGCCTCTCTGTTCCTTCCAGAGTCCCAGGAGGCACCCTCGTGCTGCTGCGCAAGTGTGGATCCGGGGCCTCCGAGAAAGGGCTCCCCTCCCCGCCGTGCTTCTCCCTCCCGGCACCCCGCTGGCCGCCTCGGTTCCCCGGGGGAGGGGAAAGCAGTGGAAAGAGGGTCTGGCAGAGGCTTTGCCTGTGGAGACCGGTCCCACCCAAGGAATGCCCAGCCCGTGTCTGTCCGGGGGCGTCCCAGCCCCCCGCCTCCTGGCCCTGGCGCCTGGCCCTCTGTCCCTCTGTCCCGGCCTCTTCCTGAGGCTCAGGCTGCACCCGCGTCCGCTGGACTCTCCCATAGGCTATGGCTCTGAGCCTGGGCTCCAGCCGTGGGCAGTGCCCGCTGTGGCCTGTGTGAGCCCCGCTTCAGCCGCACCAGCCCCCACACACCTCCACTCCCCTGCCTGGGGCACCTGCCCAGCTGCCTGGGCCTCGAGGACCGTCCTGTTACAGTGAAGACAGCAGACCACGAGTTGGGACATCGTGGTTTGGACTTGACCTCTTCTGTCACCGTAGAAACTGGGCCTCCATGTTTTCAGCTGCAGAATGGAGACCGATGACCCCACTTGAGCACATGCACCCATCCCACCACGCGGCTTCTGTCCCCCTCTCACACCTGCCAGCCTGCCTAGCCTGCACCCTGACTCTGGCCAGGCCCAGCCTGGGCCACCCTCTCTCCTCCCTCCCCACGCCAGTGCCGCCTCCTCCAGAAAGCCTTCCTGTCTTGCCCAGTCTCTGGGATCACTCTCCTCTCGGACCCTTGACCCAGCATCAAGCTTGAGGGACATCAGACTTTCTGGTTCTCTTCATACTCCTCCCCTCTATTACTTTCTTATCTTCCCAACTCTTTGAGGGCAAAGACGGGTTTCACCACGAGCTGAGAAAGGCATGCTGCCCGTAAGGGGCTTGGGTGGGCGCCCCAGCCTCAGGGGTGAGGGAAGGCCTGGCCTCTCCCCTCTCAGCCGCCAATCACTCGGCTGTGCTCAGCCTGTTTCCCCATCTGCACAGCGGGAGGCAGAGGAGCTGTGGGGAGGGACGCCCTGAGTGCTCAGCCCAGTCCCCACCCAGCCCGCGTGTACCAGCCTCTGTGTGTGCCAGCCTCTCCAGCCACTCACAGTAAAGCCCGACCCCGGCCTCCTCCCCCGTCTTTCTTGGAGACACACCCCTGGTGGGAACCTCCTGGACCCCCGTCCTGGGCCATTGGTGGTGACAGGGTGATTTCGGCTGCCCGCAGGCCTATCTCCACCGTGGGCCTCCCCACCCCATCCCCATCCCCATCCCCGCCCCCCAAGGAGTCCAGGCGTCCGTCCAGCCTGTGGGGGCAGAGCCAGGGGCACAGGCCTGTCAGGCCGCAGGGAGTCCAGAGCCTGAGTCAGATGCCAGGCAACACAGGAGCCCGACAACGATTCCGGGAAGGCAGAGGGCTGACCCAGGCACAGCCGGGCCGGCCCCGAGCTGGCACACACAGGGGCCTGGCACACACAGAGGCCTGGCACACACAGGGGCCTGGCACACACAGGGGCCTGGCACACACAGGGGCCTGGCACACACAGGGGCTGGCCTCTGGAGGGGAGGCACCCGCAGTTCCTGGGGAATTCGTGAAAAGAGATGCCCTCTTCCACAGTTTTTAAAAAGTAAATCCAGCCCTGACCGGTTTGGCTCAGTGCATAGAGAGTCAGCCGGCAGACTGAAGGGTCCCAGGTTCGATTCCGGTCAAGGGCGTGCACCTTGGCTGCAGGCTCATCCCCGGTAGGGGGTGTGCAGGAGGCAGCTGATCGATGTTTCTCTCTCATCGATGTTTCTAGTTCTCTATTCCTATTCCTTCCTCTCTGTAAAACATCAATAAAAAAAAATATTTTTTTTTTAAAGTAAATCCTAGCACTAGACTCAGGAGTGGTCTCTGGGGTGTGACCGAGCAGACACCTGGGTAAGAGTTCCCCACAGTATCCCGGTTCCCGCCTGAGGCGGGTGGTCTGTGGGCTTTCAGATGCACATACATGACCTATACACACGTGGGCTTTCAGGTGCACATACATGACCTATACACACGTGGGCTTTCAGGTGCACATACATGACCTATACACCCGTGGGCTTTCAGGTGCACATACATGACCTATACACACGTGGTCTTTCAGATGCACATACCTGACCTATACACACGTGGGCTTTCAGGTGCACATACATGACCTATACACATTTGGGCTTTCGGGTGCACATACATGACCTACACACACATGGGCTTTCATGTGCACATACATGACCTATGCACGTGTGGGCTTTCAGATGCACATACCTGACCTATACACCCATGGGCTTTCAGGTGCACATACATGACCTATGCACACATGGGCTTTCAGATGCACATGCATGACCTATACACACATAGGCTTTCCGGTGCACATACATGACCTATACACACGCGGGCTTTCAGGTGCACATACATGACCTGTGCACACATGGGCTTTCAGGTGCACATACATGACCTGTGCACACATGGGCTTTCAGATGCACATGCATGACCTATACACACATAGGCTTTCAGGTGCACATACATGACCTACACACACGTGGGCTTTCAGGTGCACATACATGACCTATGCACGCATGGGCTTTTCAGATGCACATGCATGACCTATACACACATAGGCTTTCCGGTGCACATACATGACCTACACACCCATGGGCTTTCAGATGCACATAGATGACCTATGCACACATGGGCTTTCAGGTACACATACATGACCTATGCACACGTGGGCTTTCAGGTGCACATGCATGACCTATACACACGTGGGCTTTCAGATGCACATACCTGACCTATACACACGTGGGCTTTCATGTGCACATACATGACCTATACATACGTGGGCTTTCATGTGCACATACATGACCTACACACCCGTGGGCTTTCAGGTGCACATACATGACCTATACACACGCGGGCCAGGGAGCCCCGTGACCTCGCCCGGGTCCCGAGTCCTCGGGGAACGACAGGAGTGGGCCGGCGCCTGCAGGGAGCTGGCTGCTGGAGCCGCCTAACCGATGCCTCCTCCCGCCTTCCTTCCCGGAAGGTGGCATTTCTCTCGCGTTCGGAAGGCAGACTGGCGCCGTCCCGGCAGATCTGAGCGGAAACAAAGACACGTCTCTCTCCCCAAAACCTGCTCCCTCCTGGAAGCCGCTCTGAAGCCTCCGGGGGCGCGCAGGCAGGTGACAGGCGGCTCCGTGGCAGCCTCCCGGGTCCGTCCAGCACCCCGCTGTCCTCGCGGGGCCCTGGGGCCCGGGACAGGCCGGGGTGGGGGCGCCAGGGGCTGGCGGGGCAGGGGCTCCACACTCCTCACCCCTGGGCGGGGCTCCTGACAGCGGACCGGGAGGGTACCCGTGGGGTTAGCCTAGGAATCGGGTCACATGGTGATGGAGGCGGACAAGGCCCAGAGCCGCAGCTGACAGGGAAAACGGGGGTGTCGTTCCCAGGCGAGGGTGGGAGTTTCAGGCCCAGGAAGAACGGAGGTCAAAGTCGGGGGGGAAGCCCGTGTCCCCACTGGAAATAGTCAGGCGGAGGTGTTCCCCTTCCCCAGGGCAGGGCAGCTCATTACTCCCATCGGGCCAGCACCTGCTGGGGTGAGGCCCCCCCACAGGGGAGGGCAGTCTGCTTCACTCCCTCCGCAGATTTAAAGGGCCACCGCCCCCCAAACCCCCCTCACAACAACACCCAGAACCCCGCTGGACCCAACGGCCGGGCGCCCACTCGGCTTGGCGCATAATGTTAGGCATCATGGGGGCTCAGCGTCAGAGCACCTGCTACCGGACCTGCAGACGGGCCCCCCCTGAACTGTGCTCAGTCCTAGTGCCCACCCTCCCACCCCCATGAGAGACCAGGTAAGAAGCTGTGGGGAGGGTTCCCGCTGAGGGTGCAGGCAGCCCCGTCACCCCACTCCTCATGATGGAGGGTCTCAGACTGAGCAAATAAAAAGGCAGGCCGAAACCGGTTTGGCTCCGTGGATAGAGCATCGGCCTGCGGACTGAAAGGTCCCGGGTTTGATTCCAGTCAAGGGCATGTACCTTGGCTGCGGGCACATCCCCAGTAGGAGGTGTGTAAGAGGCAGCTGATCGATGTTTCTCTCTCATCGATGTTTCTGACTTCCTATCCCTCTCCCTTCCTCTCTGTAAAAAAAAAAAAACAGTATTTTTCTTTTTTAAAAGGCAGGGCCCCCAGCACTCAGGGTGTTATTTTGTTTTCCCACCATCGCTTTTCCTTTGTTCTGGGCCCCTCGCTTCCTTCAGGTTTGGGGGATGGACAGAGAGACTGTAAAGGCAGGACGGGACTGCAGAGACCATTTTGGACTGTGTGACTTGGCGGCCACCATGTTGGCCGCGTGAAACTTACCTGGGGGCTGCCACCTTAAAATCACAAAGACCAACCCGTAAACTCGGATGATGAGGGGGGACAGCAGGAATCAAGGATTTGATTCCCCGATAAGACCAGTAGGGAATGTGATTGCCAGACTCAGAGGGGGCAGGAAGATAGAAGAGAAGGACGTGGTTCGTCATGCTCAGACCAGACACCACCACCAAAACCCCCTCTAGCTGTTTGTGACATTTACTCGGCCCTCCCTTGCCCGAGGACATCCTGCTGCCAGAACACCGCAGGCCAGATACCGGGTCAACAGGAGTCACCAGCCTGGGAACAGAATTTGAAATCTCCCGCTTCCCTGTACTGTAACTGACCTTGTGCTGCCTTTCTTTGTGTGAAACCGGCCAATCACAAATTGCCAACTCTCCCTGCGTTGGGGATAAAAAGTGCTCGCTACCGAGGTTGGGGGCTCGCGTTGCTCACTGCTGTGACAGTCGAGACGAGGGCCCGGGCTTGAGTTCGCTAATAAAGGCTTCTTAAATTTTTGATCCGGCTCCTTGGTGATTGTCACTTGCAGGTGGTCCATAACAAGACAAGGAGTGGGGCCCGGCTCCCCGCCCCACCTCACACACTGCGCCAGTCCCTGCTGTGTGGCCCCCAGCACGCTCCCTCCCACCCCCCACCGCCGCCCTGGACTCTCGCCTCTGCTCGGACCCAGGAGCTTCTCTCCCTCGGTTCTCGGCTCCTGGATCAGAGCGTGTTGGCGAGCGCTGCGCCCACAGCTCGGGGCTTGGGGGCCCTGATTCCTGACAAACAGCCGTGGTTTCCGGTTAACCTGTCCGGGGCACCTGTGCGCCTCCCCGAGGTCCCCGAAGGCCTTGAGCCCAGAGCACACAGAGCCTGTGACAGAGACGTCGGTGTGCTGGGCACCCCGTGGGTGAGCTGTTTCGTTCAGGGACCTGAACACTCGGCCCCTCAAGGGTGCTGGCCTGGCCTGCCTTGGCCCCTCCGTCGGCGGGGAGGGTCTTGGACTAAGAGCAGGAGAACTGGCCCGGGCCCATCTGCCGCGCACGGCGACGGTGACCCCCGGAGCGAGCCACGTCCCCTTCCAGGCTGTTCCCCCCTGGCCAGGGTCCTGCTTGTCCATCTCAGCTTGGATCCTCCCCCCCGAGGCCTGTTAGTCTGTGTGTGGATGAAGCACATCATCTGGCCCAGCAGTCGGCAAACTCCGGCTCGAGAGCCGCATGAGAGGCTCCTGGACCTCGGTTTGCCGCTCTGTTGACTAATGAGTTTGCCGACCACTGACCTAGACTCTCGATTCCAATAATTACAGGCTGTTGTTGCTCCTTGTGATTAAGCCCCGATCCCAGTGGTCAGCAAACGCATTAGTCGCCAGAGCCGCAGTTTGCCGACCACTGACCGGGCCAGCGTGAGGATCCGCAGGAGAGAGGCTCCCCCCGCATTCAGTCGGGCCCAGATTCAACATCCACCCGTTTGTTCAACAAGCAGCAAAGGGTTGCTCGTGGATGGCGACTGGAACGGGTCCCCCACACCCTGGAGATGCCCACAAAGGCTGATTCTGGGGATGCCGGCTCGGGGGGGCTGGGGGGGGGGACGCTGGGGGAGGTGTAGGCTGGTCTCCCAGGGCGAGACGGGGGCCAGACCTCCCTGCCCAGTGCCAAGAGGAGCTGGTGGATTTTGACATTGGCGGGAGCCCACGTTTTGCCATTTCATGTGTGCTGTGTTTGGGGGAGCAGCCAGGAGCGCGAGGGATGGAGGCAGAAGGGGACGGGGATGGGAACACCGGTCCCCTTCCCCTCCCACGAGGCACAGGAGGCCAGGCCTGGCGGGGCGGTCAGCAATCACCCCCCACACACACCTGCTGTGAAGTTCAACATGGTCTTGTGCTGCCAGCCTTCCCGCGCGGGGCAGGCTGCCTCTGCCAGGCTCCCTGTGAGCACAGCCCTGAGGTCTGCAGCCCCTCCACCGCCATGATCACGCCATTCCGGCCCCAAAGAACCGTTCCACTTCAGCCTGCGCCCGGCATCTCAGTCCACGGTGCACAGATGGGGAAACTGAGGCTCGGAGAGAGAAAGCGACGTGCCTGGCGGGCAAGGTGGCTCCGGACAGAGGACCCCCGACTCTGGCCACCAAATCAAGCAAAGAGACCTTAAAAGAAAGCACCCCGTGTCCCCACCGCGGAACCCTGCCCCAGGAGCCCACGCCCGCTCCCATGGCGGGGGGACCACGAAGGCAGGCCCAGGGCCCCGCAGCCAGCAACGCCGGTCTGTCCGTCCGCCCCGCTTTGGGCCACGCGGGGGCTCTGACGTTGGCGGGGTGGCGGGAGTCCCCACTCCGGTGATGTTAACTCACGCATCCGGAAGCCAGGCTGCGGTGCCACCGGGACTGTCCCCCAGCTTTTTACGGGACCGTCGGACGAGGCAGAGATTCTGTGCGGAGACCACACAAGCCTCCAGCAGGCTTCCAGGCCCCTGCAATCCAGGCTGCCCGGGAGCCCCGCTCACGCCCTGCCCTCCGCCAAGCCCCGGCACGCCGCCAGCACCTCGGGGCCCCGGCGCGGGTGCAGGGGCAGCCCCGGTAGACGGGAGACGAATGGCAGGAATGTGATCTTTCAGCACGCAAGGAGCCGGAGCCGGGGGCGAGAATTCCTTCCTGCCTCTTCAAGTGGTGTCCGTGCTTCTGGGAACCGCACCCCTGGGCCCGCTCCCCGTCCCTTCTCGTCCACTCCTCCGTCCGCACAGAGGCGGCCAGCGCCCACCGCGTGCCGGATGGCCAGCCGCTGCGGCCAGGACCGGGCCCGGCCCTGTGCGGGCTCGCCTCTCCCCACCTCGCACCTGCTTTCCACGCATCTCGTTCCCCTCCCCCCGCAGGCCAGGCAGCTCGCGTTCGAGCCTCACACGGGACAGGTCGAGCTCCGAGGAGGGCCGGCGGGAGGCCCCGGGTGCAGGATGGCCGTGTTCGTAGACCGGGACATCTGGACACAGACACATGGGACGGCGCTGTGAGGGTGACGGTGACGGCAGAGAGCGGAATGACGAGGCAGCTACAAGTCAAAGGACAGCAGAGAGGGACAGCCACCGCCAGAAGCTCAGGGAGAGGCCCAGACTCCCCCCTCCCACCCCCAAAGGAACCACCCCAGCAAACACCCTGATCTTGGACCTCCAGCCTCAGAACACAGGGAACATAAACCCCTGCTGGTTAAGCCCCCTCTGGGCAGGCTCCCCGACAGGATCCCCTGGCTTCCGCCTCCACTGCCATCAACACTCTGCTCTGCACCACGGGGAGGTCAACTAGGCTCCCTCACGTGTGCCTCTCCTGCTCAACAACCATCCGAGGCTCCCACTGCCCCTGGCAGAGCCCCGCCTCCTTCCGGAGGCACCGCCCCTCTTCTGCACTCGCTCCGGGCGCTGGACACACGGGGGCTCCCATCTCTGCTCCCGAGGGGCCTTGGGCATGGCACTCCCACTCCCTGACCAGTGTCCCCAGCTGTTGGTGAGAAGGTTCAACTGCATGAGTTCTGGGGGCCCTGCAGCTCGAGTTTCTGCTGCCAGAGGAGAACCAGGTGGGGCGGGAGGACACACAGATTCTCTTCTCTCTCTCTCTCTCTCTCTCTCTCTCTCTCTCTCTCACACACACACACACACACACAGACACACACACACACTCTCTCTCTCTCACACACACACACAAACTCACTCTCTCTCTCTCTCTCACACACACACACACACATACTCACACACACTCTCTCTCTCTCACACACACACTCTCTCTCTCTCTGTCACACACACACACACACACACTCTCTCACACACACACACAGACACACACACACACACACACACACTCACACACACTCTCTCTCACACACACACTCACACACACATGTAAACACACGCTCACAAACATCCACAGACAGCAAACGCACACGCAACCTTCACCTATTTACACACGCCACTCCCGCCCCCAGGTGACGCCCCGCTGACCCCACATCCATTCCCCAGCTCCCCTCCTGATTCAGATCTGCCTCCAATCACATCGAAGGGGTGACACCCAACGACACAAACCAACTCACCCCTCAAGCCCTCCGTTACCTAAGACACACACACACGTGCGCGTGTACACATACACACTGGAGCACACACGCAAACACAGGCACGCACGCGCACACATGCACGCACACTGTGTGCGTAAACAGCCTCAGACACACACACCTAAGCAGCGCCTCCAGTGGACGCTCTGTGAAGTGGCGGCGCTCGAGCTCCGGGCCCCCTGGCTCTCCCGCCCGCTGAGGTCTGGCAGGAGCAGGAGGGGGGCCGGGGTGGGGCAGCCCCAGAGTCAAGGCTGGGGTCCTGCCAGGCGGGGCTATTTGGGGGCAACATGTGGGAGGAGGGAGAACTCGGGCTGCCCTGTGTAGGCTAGAGCAGGACCTGGGGGCCCCCGAGAGTGGCCCGCCCACCATTCTGTAGCTGAGGCCCAGGGCTGAGGGCAGGTGGGAGGCCTGCCCAGGGCGGCTCTCTGTCCACACGCAGGGTCCTTGCCTCTGGTGCCCAGACAAGGGTGTCCCGTCCTCCTCAGGACCCGGCCTCTAGTCCCCTCTGAATGTCGATCTCCGGGAGCTGCCATTCACTCCCCGGACGACAGGGGTGCAGCCCGCTCCGGGCCTGGCCTCACAGGGCACCAGGGGTGCTGGAGGCTGGGGGGAGGGGGGGAGCGTGACCAGAGGCGGCTCACTGGCACAGCAGAGCGAGGACAGGGCAGGAGCGCACTCAGGAAGGGACGCCGGAGGTACCACGTGCCATGCCAGGAGCCACAAGCCGCCTGGCATTGCAGGGTGCTGGCGCGTGCCCACAGCTTGCCTGGGGGGCAGGGGGGGGCTCCTGGCAGCAGAATCGCTTCTTCTGGAGCTGCCGCTTCAAAACCCCGAGGAGGAACTTCCCACGGCTCCTCGCTCACAGTTTGCGTTCCGGGCAACCTTTCCCATCGCGAGCTCCGCGCCCGGAGGAGACTTCGGGGTGTCGGGCTGACATTTCCATCCTCCACCCGGCCTGTCAGCTCCGTGTTTATTTCTCAGCGGCGGCGAGGAGGGCGGGAGCCCGTCGCGGAGCCCGGGGAACAGTCTGGCCTTGTCTTGGGGTGCGTTTGAAAGGCTCCTGGCAGGACCCCGAGTGCATAGGGGAGGGGGCTGCGGGCCCCCAGGGAAAACTCCAGGGGGAAGAGAGAGCTGCAGAAACCCAGGGGACTTTCTAAGCTTCCAACCTGAGGAAGACACCTGCTGGCAGGGCCCCCCACCCATCTGCCATCAGCAGGAGGCAGGCAGGGCTGATCACTGGTAGAAAGTGACCCCCAGACGGAAGCCGATTTGGCTCAGTGGACAGAGCGTCGGCCTGCGGACTGAAAGGTCCTGGGTTCGATTCCGGTCAAGGGCATGTACCTCTGCGCGGAAGCAGTGTGACTTCGGGGAGAGCGGGGACTTGCCTTCCAGCCCGGCCTCCACCTCTGTCGCTGTGGGATGCATGTCTGCGTGCCGGGCGCCTCTACAAACTGGGGTAACCCCCCGGCCAGCAGCGGTCCTTGGCTTTGTAAGGGCCCGTGCTCTATGGGCGGGAAACACCTCGTGTCGGACAGGAATCCCAGGCGGGACGGGCGGGAGGAGCCTGAAGCCCCGAGTCACTCCGGGAGCAGAGGAGGCCGCTCCCCAGGGCGACGCAGGGAAGCGGGCCTCCCTCTTCATCGTTTGGGGCAGTGGCTGGCAAACTGCGGCTCTGTTGACTGATGATGCGCCTTCTTACACTTAAACCATTCACATTAAACCATGCTTACATTCCTGGGACAAAGTCTACTGGACTCGGATGAATCATTAACATGCTGCTGAGTTTGAGTGGTGAGTATTTTACGGATTTAGAATTTCCATATCTGCGTCAGAAGTGAGACAGGTCGATGGCTTCACTGTGAGGTTAGATTGTGTAGAGTTTTGGTTTCAGCTTTGTGAGATTATGCGGGTCTCTTGGTCTGTTTCCCCACTTTTGGAGCGTTATACATCTGTTCCTTAAATATCCCGAATAACGCACACATGAAACTGCTGGGCCTGCGGCCTTCTTTTGAAAACATTTTTATAGAAATGCCAATGTATTCTGTAATTATTGAATTTTTTGATAATTTATAGTCTTCCAGAAAATTCCAGATCATTGAGATTTTAAGAGCATTAGCATAATTATACATATATATATTATTCTTTTTTAAATATATTTTATTGATTTTTCACAGAGAGGAAGGGAGAGGGATAGAAAGTCAGAAACATCGATGAGAGATAAACGTCGATCAGCTGCCTCCTGCACACCCCCTACTCTGGGGTACATGCCCTTGACCAGAATCGAACCTGGAGCCCTTCAGTTCACAGGCTGACACTGTATCCACTGAGCCAAACCGGTCAGGGCTATATACTATATATATATATATGTGTGTGTGTGTGTGTATATATATATATAACTATATATATATATATAACTATATATATATAACTATACATATAACACTATATATATAACTATATATATATAACTATATATACATAGTTATTTATATATATATATATATATATATAACTTTTTGTAATGATATCCTTTGTCATGCTGCTTGCATTTTGTATGTTTTTATTTAATTAGAGTCACCAGATTACTGAAGTGCATTTTTCAAATCAAGTCACACTTACTTGTCAGCTCTAATTTCCGTAGAGCCGCATTAGGTTTGGTTTTATCTGTTTTATTTTATTGGGATTGCTTTTTCCTCCTTTCCTAATTTATTGAATTGAATATTTAAATGATACGTGAGTTAGCTCTCTTTTTCTATAAACAATGCATTTAATAGTATGAATCTGCCTTGGAGAATGGCTTTATTCGTATCAGGTACAGTGTTTTTATTTTCATTACTTTCCAAATGTTCCTCTATGTTCCCGTCGCTAAGGAGGATGTTTTTAAATTGCAGTTGCTGTTGGTTTAACTTTTTTAATCAGAAAGCATGATCTGTGAAATTCATGGTTTTGGGGACACAGTAGGATGTTTATGACTGATGTCCGTGGATGCTGGAAAATAAGGTGAATTCTTCACTTGTGTGTACAACACTAAACATCTTAGTGATGTTATTTCTCTGCGAGTCTTTGCCTTTTGTTAGATTACTAGAGACCTGGTGCACGGATTTGTGCACCAGTGGGGCTCCTTGGCCTAACCTGCACCCTCTTGCAATCTGGGAGCCCTTGGAGAATGTCGAACTGCCAGTTTTGGACCGATCCCTGCAGGCCAAGCCAAGGAACACCACCAGCACACAAATTTGTGCTCCAGGCCTTTAGTATGCATATATGACCTTTGGTAAATATTTCCTGTCTTCCCTACGCCTCCCTTCCCTCTGAGATTCATCAGTCTGTTCCGTGTTCCCATGCCTGTGCGTTGAGTGTCTGCCCCCTGGTGGTCAGTGCACATCATAGCTACTGGTTGAATGGTCAAACAATTGAATGGTTGAACAGTCACTTAGGCTTTCATATATATAGATTTAACGCATATACAATGGGTTGTTTCCGTTGTCTGATTTTATGCTTTTTGCTTCTCAGCTCACTTATTATCCTTTGCTCCCATTTCCTGCTGTCTATCTGAAGCACTGCTCCCTTTGGCCTGTTCTGGTGGAGAGAGGATGACACTTTTGGGGGTGATGGATTTGTTCACCCCTCTGAGTGTGGCGACGGCTGCACAGGTGTGCACCTATGTCTAACGGATGAAACTGTATGCTGAAATATATGCAGGTTATTGTATGTCTATTATGCCTCAGAAATCTGTTTTTAAAAAATGCCTGCCACACCGTGCGAAAGAATTCAAGTTAGGAGCTCAGCCACCCTCTGTAGCAGTAGCCCAGCTTTGAGGAAACATTACAGGTGTACTAGTAGGCATCGCCCGCCGTCTCCCAGCTTCTTTATCGAATATATCTTGGCATGTATTTTTAGTTCTACTAGTTATCTCTGTGCCGAGGCAGTAAGGCCATGGGTGAACCTGAGAGGAGGCGGTGAAGGATTTAGAAAAGACAGACAAGAGAATAAAGCTGGGGCTAGGTGGGATGCTGTGCCTCTGATGAAGAGACAGCACCACAGCCTGCAAGCCGTCTTTATTTTATAGCCAGGTGCCACGAGGCAAAGAAAGGGTGTGGTCAAGATGTTTACAATGTTCTCTCGGGTTTCGAATCTACTCAGTTACCTGCACCTGATCAAGCTTTGTTTACCTGCTGCATCTCCCCCAGCCCATGTCACTCAGCCATGTGGGAGCACAGGTTCAGACGATAAAGTCAAGCTAACAGTTATCGCCTTTGGCTGTCATTGTCCTGGGACTTGCACATGGCTTTGCCACGAGAGGATCGTGCCCTCTCATTAGTCCCGGGCTTGAACCTGTCCAAATGCTGCAGCCGCTCTCCACAGTCTCCTTTAAGGTCATCAACTGCACACGGGGGCCTACATTTCCATACTTCTCAAAATCAAGAGCCATATCATAAGGCCTGACCAATTGCCAGGTCTTTTTCAGTAACTGATCATGGTTTCCTGATCCCCCCACCTCCCAGGTCTTTGTTGTTTCAATTCAGGGCTATAAATCCAGCCCTTTCCAATTTTTTTATTTTATAAATCTTTTTCTTATAACGCCCCAGCACCGTCTCTGTCTGTCTCCGTAGCACCTGCTACGTTGGAGGATGACTTCCAAAGGTGTTTCCCAGGGGCCGGTATAAGTTACAAACCAACGCTCAGTGTGAGTGACCTGTGTGGAACGTATGTTTTTGGGAGAGAAAAACAAAAAATTGTGAATGAATCTGGAACCTTTCTGGAAAATCTAGATTGCTCTTCCCCCACAAAGAGAATGCAGAGCAAAAAAGGAAGAGGGCAGCCGAAACTGGTTTGGCTCAGTGGACAGAGCATCGGCCTGCGGACTGAAGGGTCCCAGATTCGATTCCGGTCAAAGGCATGTACCTGGGTTGCGGGCACATCCCCAGTAGGGGGTGTGCAGGAGGCGGCTGATTGATGTTTCTCTCTCATCGATGTTTCTAACTCTCTATCTCTCTCCCTTCCTCTCTGTAAAAAATCAATAAAATATATATATATATATTTTAAAAATGAGTCGTGCAGACCCGCTGCCTATCTACTCCCTGGACAAGCCACCTGCCCTCGGGCTGGGAGGGTCCTAGGTGTGAAGCGAGGGGGATAACTGTGGGGGGAGAACGAGGAACGGGAGTTAACGTGGTCATAAGGAGCGAACGTGGGCTTGGGAAATGACAGAGTCTGTCGCTGTTTGATGAGAAATCCTGTGCGGTTGGCTCGGTGGAGGCCTCTTCCCTGCGTCCCTGCGTCCCTCCGTCCCCAGGGTCCCCGATATGGGAGACTCCCCGCGGCCTGTGAGGTCCTGTGGCCAGCATGCAGTCCTCCCCCCGTCTCCGGGGAGCAGATGGGATTAATGGATTGTAACTGTTGTCTCTTGTTCTCCAGCAGGTACAGGAGGATCGGCGTGTCCCCCGGCGCGGACAGGGGAGCGTGTGAGGTCCGCAGGTGCCCGCCCAGTTAGTTCTGCTTTGTTTGGAAATCAAGCTTGCTGGGGTGCCAGTGAGCACGGTGCCTGGCCGCATGTGCCTGGGAACCCAGAATAAAGGTGACTCAGACACCAGGGCAATGTCTCCCCTTTAAATGAAAGAGGTCCGGGCATAGGAAATAGGGGACTGGTGTGGGGGACACAGGGCCATCGGGAGCCTGGGCCCATTCTAGCTTATGGCTGCACCCGGGACCCTCCCGACCTCAGAGGGCTGCTGGGGCTCCAGCCATCACACCCACGCTCCAGACCGCAGGGCCGAGGGAGGACGAAAGAAGGGAGTGCAGCCCCGATTGGTGTTGCTCAGTGGTTAGAGCGGTGGTCGGCAACCAGGGGCTCGCAAGCCACACGCGGCTCTTTGGCCCCTTGAGTGTGGCTCTTCCACAAAACACCATGCCTGGGGGAGTCTATGCTGAAGAAGTGGCGTTAGAAGAAGTTTAAGTTTAAAAAAGGTGGCTCCCAAAAGAAATTTCAATCGTTGTGCTGTTGATATTTGGCTCTGTTAACTAATGAGTTTGCTGCCCTCCCCGTTACCGCGTGTGTGCTTTCTCTGACGCCGAGTCCCCGGTGGGGAGACCCAGACCCCCGACAGCAGGGTCCCGGGGTAGCTGCCTCAGTGGCCCTCAGAACCCCCTCCCTAAGATCCGGGGGGGGGGGCTCAGGCTAGGTCAGGTGCCTCTCCTGGGTCCCCACAGCCCCAGGGTGCCACGTTCTGGCCTATCTTCGGGGTCCCTTCGCAGGCTGGGGGCTCTGTGGGCACAGGGGCCCGGCCCCACGTGGGCGTGCTCAGGACCACTGCTGAGCGGTCGAGAGAGGAAGGATTTTTTTTATATCAGATCTCTGGGGGCTGGGGACGAGGGGGAGGGGGAGGAGGGGGAGGGGGGAGGAGGAGGGGGAGACAGAAGGAGGGGGCCTCCTCCTCTGCCCCCCGCAGACTCCCTCAGCCCGAGTGAGCGGGTGGCCCCACGAGGAAGCCGGCAGACAGCGGCGTCCGGACTGCCGGGAGCCGTGACTCAGCGGCCATCTGTTGTCTAAGGAGAAGATGACAAGCCAATTGGCGGGCTCCCCTTGTCTTAACGCGGCAGATCGGGGCGCGTGGCTTTCCTCATCTCCGTTCTGACGGCTCTGACTCGCTCACTCTTAGCTCCCTCAGTCCGGCGGCCACTAACGCTGCGGTTTGCCCAGGAAGCCCTCCGGGGCTGCTTTGGACTTTGCTTTGGGGGGTTGGGGTCTTTTTGGGGGGTAAGAGGGCTTTGCCAGATTTCACCCTTCCTGCCCCTGGAAGGGGCCAGACCGATCCCAGGAGGCACTGCCTGGGTCACAAAGAAATGGAGCCCTACACAGCCCCCCAAACCCTGCCCCCTTCAGAGGACAGGCCACCGGGGAGGGGCCGGGCGGCCTTGCAGCGGGACGAGGCCGAGGGCCGCCCTGACCCAGCAGGGTCCCTCCCCGGCACAGGCCTGGCTTTGAGGCTGCAGCAGGAGGGAGCCCGCCGCTCCCAGGGGCCCCCGTGGCTCTGACCCTGAGATTGTACCTTGGACCGGGCGGTCTTGGCTTCTTCTGGCTTTTCCGGGGCTTCCGACAAGCACCACGTTCCAGGCTTGGAGATCCGACCCCGCCTCCAGCACTCACCCCTTCCCTCACCTCAGGCAGGTCCCTCTCAGTGAGCCCCGAGGTGTGGGCACAGCCCCCAGGGAGCAGGGGTGGGGGGAGCCAGGGGAGGCCGAACCCAGGAGAGGGCACCTTATCCCACAGGTGCTCTGTGCCCTGTCCTGCAGGAGGGGTGCGGGCCTGTGCCCAGAGAGCCCCCTCCCTGGGTCCTGCAGAAGGTTGGTGTTTTTTAAAATGTATTTCATTGGTTTTTCACAGAGAGGAAGGGAGAGGGATAGAAAGTCAGAAACATCGATGAGAGAGAAACATCCATCAGCTGCCTCCCGCACACCCCCCACCGGGGATGTGCCCGCAACCAAGGTCCATGCCCTTGACCGGAATCGAACCTGGAACCCTTCAGTGCGCAGGCCGACGCTCTAGCCACTGAGCCACACCGGTTTTGGTGGTTGTTTTTTTTTAAAATTTAAATGATTTATTGTTTAAAGTACCACATATGTCTCCTCCCTCCCTCCCCCCACTGACCTCTCCCCCTGCGAGGGTTTGCAGCAGCTTCAAGCTCAGGAGGCCCCGGGCCCAGTGAGAAGACTGGGTTCCGGACTCAAACGAACCAGGGTTTCAATCTGTGTGCCGGCCGTGGGCTCCGGGAGAGAGACCCCCCCCCCCCCCGAGACTCAGTTTCCCCGCCTGTTCGGGGCTGAAAGGCCCGCTCACACGGCACGCGGCGTGGGTGAGACCCACGGGGCTGGGCAAAGATGGCACGCTGGGGCCACCGTGTCTGGACTGCGTGCCCCGGGTTGGCCCGGGCGCCGTGCCCCACGGCTCCCCGCACGGAGCCACCAGCCCCCCCACCTGGACGGAGGGCCCGTGGGGGGCCGGGGGGCCGATCCGGCCACGTGCTCTGCCTCCCTCCAAAGCCCCACTCACGTGACCACCCCATCGGCGGCGGATTGATGAAATTAAGCACAGATGGCTACTTTGTTGTTGTTCTTTGAACTGACAGCTGCTGGTATAAAAATAAATTAAATTAAATTTCACATAAGTCAGACTTTTCTGTATTTTTTTTTTTAATGAACTAAGTTTTTTTCTGTGTTGTTGTCGCTAAATTGTTTTCTTTCTTTTTAACATACGGAGACGGAGAAAACTCCAGAGCAGCAGAAACAAGAATTTAAAAAAAAAAAAAGAAGAAGAAGAAGATGCCGAGGCGACCCTGCGTTTGGAAACGGTCCTCCCCACTCCTGCCAAGCTCTGAAAGGCCGCAGACCTTCGGGGTGCAGGGGATCTTGGCTCCTTCGTCTGAAGGGCCAGGGAGTCCAATGTGGCTGGGCTGGGGCCAGCGTCGGCCACCAGCGACCCCGTGTCCCCCGACAGGTCATCCTCCCAGGAGCGAGGCCTAGGAGGGACAGTGCGGGCTCAGCGCCGAGGTGGGCAGGGGTCTCGGCCGGCGAGCCGCCTGAGGCTAAGCCACAGAGCATCTTCGCCCCCGTGGACGGATTATTATCGAGATTAAATCGAGAGTGGATGGAAGGATGCCTCCAGCCCCCCCTCCCCCCCGCCCCGGCTGCCAGCAGGCTCTCCAAAGCCAGCCTGCGGCCTCCCCACCCACTCGGCCCTCCTGCCGGCCCTCCCACACTCTGCTCCCGTGCGATCTGGGCTCAGCCGCGTGTGTGCACAGGAAAGGGAGGGGGGCGTTGCTGGGTCTAGAGCAGCAGCCCCACCCCCGGCTCCACGGGGTGTCTGTCCCCATCCCTGTGGCTACATTCTTAGACAGCCTGCCTCCTGGTCACTGCTGACAGCTCCTCCAGCGGAGCCTCAGCGCAGGCAGCCACCCCCTGGAGGAGTGGCCCCCCGGGAGCGCACAGAACCTGCTTCCGTCCCCTTGGGCAGAGGAGGAGGAGGAGGAACTGAAGCCACCTTCCAGGGTTCCTGGGCTCCCGGCTCCGGCGACACTGGGGAAAGAGGAGGGGAGTCCAAGGCGCAGGCCCTAGATACCCTGTCGACGGAGGCCTGGAAGCCGTCTCATTAGAAAATGGTGTGGCTCAGTGGATAGAGCGTCGGCCTGCGGACTGAAAGGTCCCGGGTTCAATACGGGTCAAGGGCATGTACCTGGGTTGTGGGCACATCCCCAGTGGGGGGTTTGCAAGAGGCAGCTGATTGATGTTTCTGACTTTCTATCCCTCTCCTTTCCTCTCTGTAAAAAAAAAAAAAAAAAAAAAAATCAATAAAATATATTTTTTAAAAAGAAAGAAAAACGACGCCACTCCGCCATGAATGCATTGCAGTCCCCGAAGCAGTTCCTCCTAGTCTTCTGCAAAGCAGGACACAGAAACCGCTCTCGGAGAGATGCTCACGCTGCCTGCCAGCCGCCAGCAAGGTGGCCCTCCAGTTCCCAAGTGCATGATGGGAAACCCCGTGCCGGGAGAGGTCCTGAGTGCACCCCCTACACCCCATTCCCGCTCCAAATTCCACTCTCTCTGCCCCAGGAGCCTGCACTAGGCAGAGACGCGTCTGCTAGAACCTTCTGCCACATGTCAAAACATCCTCTACATTTCGCAGTCACTAAGCCACACACCTTATCTGCTCACCAACTGCTGGAAACGTGGCCAATCCAGCTGAGGAGTGGAGCGTTTTAAACTGTAGCGAATGTCAAGGTTCATGGCCACAGCTGGCTACCATGCCGGCAAACCCCGCTTCAAGCTCAGAGCGTCTGTTTTCCCACCTGCAGAACGGGACCGAGTCTTTGCCCCGCGGGGATGCTGAAGGGCGAGAGCATGAGCCCCGTGGAGAGGATAAGACATGTCACGAGCTCGGAACTGGTGAAGAAACACAACGGGTTCCACTCAGCAGCCTTTGCTCCGTTTCTCTCACCCCAACTAGCAAGTCCCTGTGAGGTGCCGGGCACTCTCAGGGCACAGGGGGGCGGGGGAGCCTCTGGGGTGCAGTCACCCCAGGGAGAAAAGCGCAGTCCAGTCTGAGCGCCAAGATGCGGGTTCTACTCCCTGAAGAAGAGCTGCTTCTGGGCGGCCCGGAGGGTCCTCAGTACCGCCCGGAGCAAGGCCTGGGCTCGCCCCCTGACACCGTTACCCCAGAGGGGGCCACCGGGGCCAACCCTGGAGGCCTCGGCCGCTGCCCGGCCTTTGGGTAACCCTGACGGAGGCGCAGGGCTCCCGGACTCTCGCGACAACAGGCGGTCAGCAAGCACCGCATCCGACAGACCCCTTCCCGCGGGGACCCGACCGTCCCTGGGTGCAAATGCGGGTGCTTCCTTCTGCCACCCGCGGGGGGAGGGGGCAGGGTAACACGGAGCCGCCAGCTCCCTGCTGGTCCCAGGCGGAGCACACGTTCCTCTTCTCTGGACTTGCTGTCCCGCTTCTCTGGAACAGGCGGGAGCCCCGCGGATGTCTGGTCTGAGGCGGCGCCGACTCTCCAGCTCTAAAGACGGCAGCAGGGGCACGAGAGCGATGGCGATGGTGATGATGATGATGATGAGGACGACGAGTGCCTTTGGGGGAGGGGAGTGTTTGCTTGTTGCCAGATCCTAGGCCCGTGGTCGGCAAACGCATTAGTCCACAGAGCCAAATATCAACAGGACAACGACTGACATTTCCTTGGAGAGCCGAATTGTTTAAACGTAAACTTCTTCTAACGCCACGTCTTCAACATAGGCTCGCCCAGGCCGTGGTATTTTGTGGAAGAGCCACACTCAAGGGGCCAAAGAGCCGCATGTGGCTCTCGAGCCGCAGTTTGCTGACCACGGTCCTAGGCCAATAGCTTTCCAGTTACGTTTTAGTTCCCATCCATGGGGCAGGGCGACTTCTCTCTCTCTCATAAGTGAGGAAGCCGGGCTGGGAGAGGGGAGCCGGCAGACACCCCAAACCCACCCACCGTGTAGGTCACCAGCCTGTCCTCCTGCCTCCCAGGGACTGGAGGGCCTGAGAGACTGTCCCCCGTGGAGTCCCATGTCACCTGCAAGCAGCATCTGATCCCAGACCCTCAAAGGTGGGAGTAGTGACTGGTACCTCAGACGACTCAGGGGCGAGCAAGAGAGGTTTCTGTCCCTTGAATGTGCTGATCTGGGCAGACTTGTGGTGTGGGAGCCCCTGGAGCTGACAGACAGACAGACAGACAGACCGACAGACCGACAGACCTACGGGAAATTCCTGCTGTGCTGTTGCTATCTGAGCAGCCTTGGCTGTGGTTCCCCAGTTCTCTGAGTCTGTCTTTCCATCTGAAAATGGGGTGCACACAGCTCCCTCCCGCGGAGGGGACGGTGGCTGCAGGGCTGGCACCGGGACCCAGCTGCCCAGGCCCGGCTCTGGGTTCACACCGGGTGCCCCGTCCAAGGATGGCTGACCGCCGTCCTCTCGGCTCATGTGCTCCTAAGGCTCAGAGTCCTGGCGGGGAGGGCTGCCTGCTGCTAAGGCAGGTCCTGGGGGAGGACACGGAGCCCTGGGGGAGGGCAGGGAGCCCTGGGGGAGGGCAGGGAGCCCTGGGGGAGGGCATGGAGCCCCGGGGGAGGGCAGGGAGCCCTGGGAAAGGACATGGAGCCCCGGGGGAGGGCAGGGAGCCCTGGGAAAGGACATGGAGCCCTGGGGAAGGGCAGGGAGCCCTGGGAAAGGACATGGAGCCCTGGGGGAGGGCAGGGAGCCCTGGGAAAGGACATGGAGCCCTGGGGAAGGGCAGGGAGCCCTGGGAAAGGACATGGAGCCCTGGGGGAGGGCAGGGAGCCCCAGGGGAGGGCATGGAGCCCCGGGGGAGGGCAGGGAGCCCTGGGAAATGACATGGAGCCCTGGAGGAGGGCAGGGAGCCCTGGGAAAGGACATGGAGCCCTGGGGGAGGGCAGGGAGCCCCAGGGGAGGGCAGGGAGCCATGGGAAAGGACATGGAGCCCTGGGGGAGGGCAGGGAGCCCTGGGAAAGGACATGGAGCCCTGGGGGAGGCCACGGAGCCCTGGGAAAGGGCATGGAGCCCTGGGCCCACTCAGGCCCCTCCCCCTGGCCCATCCTCAGGGCTCAATCCCAGTAGCAAGGCCAGCAGAGTCTGGCAGCGCCCAGCCAGTAGCTCCAGGAGAAGAGGATTTCAAAAGTCAATTCAAAACAAGCATGTGTGTTTCCCCTCTGCCCATCTGTGGCAGGTTCTCGAGGCGCCAGCTCTTGGAGGCGGAAGGAACACGGCGGAAGTAGAATGGCTCTTGGAAAAGCTGGAAAAATTAGCAATTAGGAGGGGAAATTGCAAGGAGAAAATGGGCCTTAATAAGGCAAACACAATGCTGCCGAGGCTTTTTTCCTGCGCTCTCGCCGAAAACAAGCGTGACTTCACGTCTGGGTTTCTCTGCTTCCCCGCAGCAGAGCCAACTGAGAAAGAGCCGAGAAAATGTCTCCATTGCCCCTCGACAGTGTCCCTGGCACCCGGCTCCGCGGGGGTGAGCACAGAGTCGGACCCGCTGCTTCTGGGGGCACCCACTCTGCTCTGGGTCCACCACTGCACACAGACCCTGCCGGTCAGCACAGGCTGGGTCACGCTGCAGTGACAGCCAGCTCTCAGAGCCGCACACAGCACCACTCGGCAAACTCCACGAGTCTGGGCTTCCTGATGCCCTCGCACTCAGTTAACACTCGGCCGACAGGCTGGGGCGCTGGGGCGAGGAAGGCACACCCAGGCCCCGCCGCCAGGGGGTCACGTTCTAACAACGGGCAGTGCATCAACAAGGCAAGGACTGATCAGGAGCCCCGGAAGGGAAGCCGAAGACCTGGGAGGTGAGCTGGCTGAGCGGATGAGTGGATGAGTACACACACGAGTGGATGAATGTTTTCCACCCTTTGGTGGGCCCTCGGCTCCCATATTCCTGGGTCTTGTGAATTAATCTCTTTAAGGGCCAGCAGAAGGGCACCCTCAATACGGAAACAGTGCCTCTTTGATCAATATTGATGCTCATCAATATGCTGGGCTTTGCCATATATAACAGCCTGTCTGTGGATGCTGTAATTCACCAGCGGTGACATGGCTGAAATCCTGTGTGTGGAAAGCTGAAATCCTGTGTGTGGAAAGCTGAAATCCTGCACGTGGAAAGCTGAAATCCTGCACGTGGAAAGCTGAAATCCTGCACGTGGAAAGCTGAAATCCTGTGTGTGGAAAGCTGAAATCCTGTGTGGAAAGCTGAAATCCTGTGTGTGGAAAGCTGAAATCCTGCACGTGGAAAGCTGAAATCCTGTGTGTGGAAAGCTGAAATCCTGCACGTGGCAAGCTGAAATCCTGCGTGTGGAAAGCTGAAATCCTGCGTGTGGAAAGCTGAAATCCTGCGTGTGGAAAGCTGAAATCCTGTGTGTGGAAAGCTGAAATCCTGCACGTGGAAAGCTGAAATCCTGTGTGTGGAAAGCTAAAATCCTGCACGTGGAGAGCTGACATCCCACACGTGGAGAGCTGACGTCCGCATGTGGAAAACTGAAATCCTATATGTGGAAAGCTGAAATCCTGTGTGTGGAAAGCTGAAATCCTGTGTGTGGAAAGCTGAAATCCTGCGTGTGGAAAGCTGAAATCCTGCGTGTGGAAAGCTGAAATCCTGCGTGTGGAAAGCTGAAATCCTGCGTGTGGAAAGCTGAAATCCTGTGTGTGGAAAGCTGAAATCCTGTGTGTGGAAAGCTGAAATCCTGCACGTGGAAAGCTGAAATCCTGTGTGTGGAAAGCTGAAATCCTGCACATGGAGAGCTGAAATCCTGTGTGTGGAAAGCTGAAATCCTGCACGTGGAGAGCTGCCCCAGTACGGGCTTCTGGTTACCCCCAGAGGCCTGGTCCAGGAACCTCTGAGCTCTCACCTGGGGCGTCAGCACCACCTGGTAGTCAGTCAGTCCCAGGCACTGGCCAGACACCAGAGCTCTCAGAGAAGTCAGGGAGCAGTGTCCCCACAAGGCCTCCCTGCAGGTGACACAAGTGGGACAGCTGGGTCAGCCCTGAGCATTTATAGCCCTCCTGCCCCCGGGAGAGAGGCTTTGATTGGCTCTTGTTGCCGCACTCCAGGATAGGGTGTTCCTATTGGACAGAGCTCAGCCACCACCAGCCTGTCATTGGCTCCGCCTCCAAGCCCTGATCCAATCAGCTACACAGGCGGGTAACTCCGTCACTGCCCTCAGCAGGGGCAGGTGGAACCCACTCTGAGGCCGCCTGGCTGGACGAACCCATGCACCCCAAGCTGTGCCGTCCCTAACCCCGAGATTATCTTGGATGAGTCACCGCCCCTCGGTTGAGTGGAGCCCGCAATCCCTACAGGCCTGTTCAGACCGCCTTACACGCCTTACAGGCACCCACCGACCTATTCCTGCCCATTCCTGCCCATCCGGGAGAGGCCAGCCGCTGGTGCGAGGCCCAGTGGAGGGGTGGGCACGGTGACTCGGGACGGTGGCCCGTGTTGTGGGGCGTCTTCCACGACCAATTGCAAATGACCACGGAGGCGGTTAAGTTGTAATAAGCAAGCACGGATTTATTGAACTGGCAGGACGGTCGGGGGGCACCACACGCGTGGAGACCCAACACTCACGGTGCGCCGTCCCGGGTGCAGGCAGGCCTCTTAGAGGGCCTGAACTGTGAGCTCCCACTGTTCTGAATTCCGAGAGCAGTTCTCAGGATCGTGTCTGGGACAGAAAAGTCGCAGCGGACTGTGACTGACTCTGTTGCCTGCTCCCTGTCTCTAACCATGTATCTCGCTAGAACGCAGTCCTGTCTCACAAAGGCAGACAGCTGAAGACGCCCCTTGTGTTTTACGCAGAACAGCAGGATGAAGTTTCAGCGGTTTCCCCAGAGATGAATGCTGGCATATTTCACCCGAAGCCCCAGCCCCTCAGACACGCAGCGGGCACAGGCGGCACCTGCCGCACCTGGTCCGGCCTCGCCGTAGCCACTGCCGTTGGTCTCCTCCAGCGTTTCGAGCGTCAGGCCAGCCAGCGGGGCGCCCGCACCAGCCCTCCGGGCACGGCAGTCTCCTCTCTGCCATGCAGTCAGGAGTGCAGTGCGCGGAGGCCTGGAGTGGCCCAGCGTCCCCGGCCCTCCCGCCCCCCCCCCCCCCAGCTCCCTCCCAGCCCAGGAAGGCCCTGCGGGAGACACAGCTGGGCTGCCTGTGCGGGTGCCTTAATGGAGCTGTGATTCCTGCAGGCTCCATCCAGAGCGGGGTGATGTGCATAATGCATGGGGTTCGTCCGGGCTGTGCAGCCAGGCCGGGCTGGCAGTCGGGCGGACGTGAGGGAATGGAAAAGCGCCGGAGGGGAGGGGGGCTGCCGCCCTGGCCTGGCTCCTCAGCCCTGTTCTCTGGGAGCTGAGCATCCCGGCTGGGGGGGAGAGGCCTCGGGCTAACGGCTCCGATTTGGGGGGGGGGGGGCTCGGAAAGGGGTCAGCTGGTCTGTGAGGGTGGTGGCTCCCGTGGCTCCGAGGTGCAGTCCAGCTGAGGAGGGAGCAGCATGGGGTCCTCTCACCTTGATGCCAAGCTGGGTACTTGTTTGTCACCCCCTCATACCCTCACTGCGATGTCAGCTCTATGAGGGCAAGGGTCCTCGAATCTTTTGTAACTGCTGTCTGGAATAGGGACTAGCACTCACGTGTTCAATAAGTATGTGTGGAGTGGCCGGGTGAGCGCAGGTGGAGCGTGGAGAGAGATCAGTTCGACCCTAAACCTGAGGCCTCGGCGAGTGGCCCGGGACAGGTAAACCTCTTTTTAAACGCTCCGTGCCTCTGTTTCCTCCCTGTAAACCGGGCACACGGGGGTTGAGAAGCAAGGAGTTGAGTCAAGCGGCAGCAGGGGGGTGGGTCAGCCTGAGGCCCGGGCTCCGGAGGGGCTGGGGAGCTCTGCACGGCGTGACCGCTCAGATCTGCAGACCGGGAGTGCCAGGCTCCAGAACCACCCCGGGCTCCAGAACCACCCCGGGCTCCAGAACCACCCCGGGCTCCAGAACCACCCCAGAACCACCCCAGAACCACCCCGGGCTCCAGAACCACCCCAGGGGTCCAGAACCACCCCAGAACCACCCCAGGCTCCAGAACCACCCCGGGCTCCAGAACCACCCCGGGCTCCAGAACCACCCCAGGCTCCAGAACCACCCCGGGCTCCAGAACCACCGCGGGCTCCAGAACCACCCCAGGCTCCAGAACCACCCCAGAACCACCCCGGGCTCCAGAACCACCCCAGGGGTCCAGAACCACCCCGGGCTCCAGAACCACCCCAGGGGTCCAGAACCACCACAGGGCTCCAGAACCACCCCGGGCTCCAGAACCACCCCGGGCTCCAGAACCACCCCAGGCTCCAGAACCACCACAGGGCTCCAGAACCACCCCGGGCTCCAGAACCACCCCGGGCTCCAGAACCACCCCAGGGGTCCAGAACCACCACAGGGCTCCAGAACCACCCCGGGCTCCAGAACCACCCCAGGGGTCCAGAACCACCCCAGGGCTCCAGAACCACCCCAGGCTCCAGAACCACCCCAGAACCACCCCGGGCTCCAGAACCACCCCAGGGGTCCAGAACCACCCCGGGCTCCAGAACCACCCCAGGGGTCCAGAACCACCACAGGGCTCCAGAACCACCCCGGGCTCCAGAACCACCCCGGGCTCCAGAACCACCCCAGGCTCCAGACCCACTCCAGGGGTCCAGAACCACCGCATATTCCAGAACCACCCCAGGGGTCCAGAACCAGCCCAGGCTCCAGAACCACCCCAGAACCACCCTAGGGCTCCAGACCCACTCCAGGGGTCCAGAACCACCGCATATTCCAGAACCACCCCAGGGGTCCAGAACCAGCCCAGGCTCCAGAACCACCCCAGAACCACCCTAGGGCTCCAGACCCACTCCAGGGGTCCAGAACCACCGCATATTCCAGAACCACCCCAGGGGTCCAGAACCAGCCCAGGCTCCAGAACCACCCCGGGCTCCAGAACCACCCCAGGCTCCAGAACCACCCCGGGCTCCAGACCCACTCCAGGGGTCCAGAACCACCCCAGGCTCCAGAACCACCACAGGGGTCCAGAACTGCCCGCCAGGACACTAGAGCCAGTGGCTCTGGGATTCCGACCTGCACACCATGGCATTCTGGGGCCCTAGAACCAGGCCTAAGGGCTCGGGAAGGGTGAGGTCCCCGATTCTGGAAACATGGCTCCCCCTGTTCCCACTGCCCTCCTGGGAGCCGCCCAGGTCCTCCCTGACATTCCGGGGTGCAGCTGCGTGGCTGACATGGGTGTCCGGGTTCCAGGTCTCTGCGGAAGGCGGGCTCCTGCAGGAATGAGGCACGCATGGCCTCTACCCGCAAAGGTCCCACGGGCCCGGCACCCGAGCCAGCTCTCCCTGGGGCGGCTTCTCTGGGGCTCCCCCCGGCGGGGACTCAGCTGAGCCGGCCTGGCCAGAAGCTGGTTGGAAGGGCCCACGTGCTCAGCAACACCCCCCACCGCCCAAAACGAGGACATCCGTCACGTGGCAGCGCAGCCTGTGTCCCACCTGGGCCAGACGTGGCCAGGCCGGGACGACACGTCTGTGCCCGCACCGGGCGCAGGCAGCTTCCAGCCCACAGGGGCCTTTGGGAGCAGCCCCCCAGCCTGACAGGCCCGCTCCTGGGCGACAGCCTGAGTGTGCCACGGGCTTGAATAATGCAGGCCGCCCACGGCCGGCACCGCGGCTGCCAGAGGCCGCAGAGACAACCGGTGCTGGGGTCCCCGTCTGCCCCCCTCCCCCTGCCCCTCCCAGCCCCATGACGGTTTGGAACCAGAGGCGGCTAGGGACAAGGCCTGATACACGGGGCGGACTTGGGGGTGGGCAGAGGGCACCTTACCCCTCCCACCCTCTGTGGAGGGAACTCAGGGTTGGGGCTCAGCTAAATGCAGGCTCAGGTCTCGCTCCACCCAAGTCCCTCGCCCTCACTGCGCCTCCGTTTCCAAGTGTATAAATGGAAGATGCTGCGAGGCAGCCTTCGCCGAGGCTGAAGGGGAAGGAGAAGGTGCAAAGGGGAGACGCCACATGCATCGGCCCTCCTCCACCCCCAGCAGCCCCGCCAGCCCCTCGGCCCAGCCTCGGCCTCCCCTCGAGGGGCTTCGCTCCCCGGGCCAGGGAGTCAGGGCCACGCGCTTGCTGCCACCACTCCCGTGTTCCGTGGAAGCCTCCTGGCTGTTTCAGAGAACACATCCGGCCAACGAATTTGGAAGGGCTGGAAAGGAGACCTCACCCAAAGACAGTAAAAACGTCTAACCCTGGAGGTTAAAAAATAAAATAAAATAAAATAAAAAACACGAAAAGGGCCCCAATCCCTTCAGCCCAGTTTTCTTTTTAAAAATTTTCTGTTTTGTTACATGCTCATGAAAATAATGCAAATGATGAAAGCATATTTATTTTTTAATGTATTTTATTGATTTTTCACAGAGAGGAAGGGAGAGGGATAGAAAGTCAGAAATATCGATGAGAGAGAAATATTGATCGGCTGCCTCCTGCACACCCCCTACTGGGGATGTGTCCGCAACCAAGGTACGTGCCCTTGACCAGAATCGAACCTGGGACCTTTCAGTCCGCAGGTTGACGCTCTATCCACTGAGCCATACTGGTTTCGGTGATAAAAGCATATTTAAAAGCCTAACAGCCTCTCTCACTCGAGCCCAACCCCATACGATCACCAGTGTTAACAAAGTGAGCGAATACACGTTGATTTCCGTTCCTGTGGTTACTCTGGGTGTTGGCTGCTGTCATAAGTACCTCAGGCCGAGTGGCTCACACACTGGAGAGGGATTGCCCTGCAGTAATCTGGTCTCACCAGAATCTGGGGTTCAGGCCCAGCTCCCCCTGAATCTGGGGAGGCTCTGCCCCAGGCCTCCCTTCTAACTTCCCGGGGTTCCTTGGCTTGTGACGGCTTAACTCCCATCTTCACGTGGTGCTCTACCTGTGTGTGCGAGTCTGTGTCCGAATTTCCCCTTCTGATAAGGACACCAGTCACCGGGATGAGGGGCCCACCCTGCTCCAGCATGACTTCTTACCTAATTACAATTGGAGCCATCTACTTACAAGTCAAGTCTCACTCCGATTCACTGGGAGTTAAACCTTAAATGTATAAATTGTGGTGGGGGTGGCAGGGGAGGGCATTGACATATCTCAACCCATAACACTCTGGAACTTTCTTCGCTTAAGTATCCTATATAATAAAAGAGAAACATGCAAATGTGACCATACCTTGGCTCCTGATTGGCTATGCTACCAGCCAATCAGGAGAGGGGGCGGGGCCACGTGGCGCCAGCACCTGGCCTGGGGTGGAGATGAAGCTGCAGTAGCAGCAGCAGTGGTGGTGGCGGCAGCAGGGAGCGCCCGGCCCCCGGGCGCTGTGAGCAGAAGTGGCTGCGAGCGCCCAGCCCCCGGGGTCGATTGGTCGCAGGCAGCTGGGGCTGAGCTGAGCAGGGCGATGCCTAAAGCCTTGGGCAGGCTGGGGGTGAGCCATCAGTTGAATATCTCCTGAGGGCTCCCAGTAGGTGAGAGGGGGCAGATTGGTTTGAGGGACCACCCACCCCCAGTGCATGAATTTCATGCCCCGGGCCCCTAGTTTATTATAAAAATCTCTCCACATCAATATATTGTTCCAAGTTATTCATTTAAAAAATACGCACAACAACAGCTCCATTGCAATGTAATTTGCATCCCATACCACGGACCCCTTTAAAGCATACAATTCAATGGTTTTGGTGTATTCTCAGAGGTGTGTGATCATCATCACGGTTGATTTTAGAACATGTCATGGCCTCAGAAAGAAGCCCCGTACTGTTTAATGATGGACCACCACCTTTGACCCTTCACCCCTTCATTCCCCCCACCCTCCCAGCCCCAGGTAATTGCTAACCTATTTCTTGTTCTCTATAGACATTTCCTATCCCGGGCATCCTATAATGTGTGGTCTTTGTGGCTTCTTTCACTTAGCCTGAGATTTTTGTTGTGGGGCGACTTCCACGACTAGTTGCAAATGACCACGGAGGCGGTTAAGTTGGTAATAAGCAAGTGAGGATTTATTAAACTGGCCAGGACGGTCACGAGGGCACCACGCAGAGACCAAACACTCACGACTGTGCCGTCCCGGGTGTAGGCAGTTCAGACCCTTTTATAGGGTCTGAACCATACATTTTCATTGTTTTAAATTCCGCAAACAGGCTGCAGGGTCGTATCTGGGGTAGGAAAGTACCAGTGGACTATGATTGACCCTGTTGCCTGCTCCTTATCTCTAACCATACATCTTGCTGGACATGGGAATGTAGTCCTATCTCTCAAAAGCCAAAGGTACAGCTCAACTTCTGGTGCCACTGAGTCAACAAGAATTACTCCTTTATGGTTCTGGTCCTCAAAAAGATGTATGTGAGTTTTTAGGTCTCAATCTGGAAGCTAAAGTAACTACCCTTTTGCTTTAAGCAAGCAAGCAACAGGATCAAAATCCAAACAGCAGTTTTTATCCGAGATGAACGCTACCACACTTCAATTTTCAAGGTCCATCCATGGTATAGCTGGTATCAGTACCTCACTCTTTGTTGTGGCCAAATCGTGTCCCATTGTGTGTGGACAGACCACATTTTGTCTACCCATTCACAAACTGATGGACACTTGGGTTGTCCCTGCCTGCTGGCTGGGATTGTGAATAAAGATCCAATAGTAATCGTGTAACTAAACATCTGTATACAGGTGTTTGTGTGGGCAACTGTTTCTGTTCTTCTTGGGCATACACTCCGAGTGGAATGGCTGGGCCACAAGGTTAACTCTACGGCTAATCGTCTGAGGAACGGCCAGGCAGTTCGATGGCTCCAGTCTCTCTGTAGCCTCATCGCCACTTGCTGCGATGAAAGCTTCTAACCTGGCCATCTCATGAGTGGGAAGGGGTATCGCACTGCAGTTTGATGTGCGTTTCCCTGGTGCCTGGTGACACTGAGCATCTTTTCAGCTGCTTTATGGCAGGCCACTTGCATATCTTTTTGGTGGGAAATAGCTCTTCAAATTCTTTCTCCATTTTTAAACTGGATTGTCTTTCTGTTGTCGAGGTCTATGAGGTCTTTGTACATTTAGATACAATTCCCTTATCAGATATGTAGTTTGCCAACATTATCTTCTGTTCTGTGGGCTGTCTTTTTAAAAATATTTTTTTATTGATCCTAGAGACAGGAATAGAGAGAAATAGAGATAGGAATAGAAATATCACTGAGAGTTATTGATCGGCTGCCTTCTGCACGCCCCCTACTGGGGATCAAGCCTGCAACCCAGGCATGTGCCCTCACCAGGAATCAAACTGGGAAATCCCGGCTCATGGGTTGATGCTCACACCAGCCAGGCTGTGGGCTGTCTTTTTATTTATTTAGAGCGTGCTTTGAAGCACAAAAGTTTTTAATTTTGATGAAGCCCAATGTATCTATTCTTTCTTTTCTTGCTCATGTTTTTGGATCTGTATCTAAGAATTAATTGCCAAAAATAAGGTCATAAATATTTTACCTTTGTGTCTTCTTCTAAGAGTTTTGTGGCTTTGGTTTAGTGTCGTTTAGTTTCTCAGTCGACTTTGAGTGACTTTTTGTAAATGGTATGAGATAAGCATCCAACTTTATTCTTTTGCGTGAGACTATACAGTTGTCTCGGCGGCGTTCGTTGAAAAGACTATTCTTTCCCCACTGAGTAGTTTTGGCCCCTGCGTTAAAAATAAGTTTCTTACAGACTCATAGACTCTTCGTTGTATTCCGTGGATCAAAACATCTAGCCAGTACCAGACAGTCTTCATTACTTTTTTTGATTTTTAGTAAGTTTTGAAATCAGGATTGTGAGTCCTCTAAATTTACTTCCTCTTTTCAAATTGTTTTGGTCGTTCTGGGTTCTGTGAAATTTCATATGAGTTTTAGTGTCACCGTGGCGATTTCTGCAAAGAAGTTAGCTGGAATTCTGATAAAGATTGCATTGGATCTATAGATAATTTGGGGAAATACGCCATTTTCACAATACCAAATTTTAATCTATGAATATAGGATTCTTTCTGTTTATTTAAATTTTTTATTTATTTCAACCATGTTTTATAGCCTTCAGAGTACAAGTTCTGTGCTTTGCTGCTAAATTTATTCCTAAATATTTCATTCTTTTTGATGATATTGTAAATGGAACACTTCAGATAGTTATTCAAATATTTAAAAAAATAGTTTTGTTCCCAGTGCGACATGTGATGGTTTTTACATTTCCATTTCTGCTTATTACTGACATCAAGAACAGCTATTTTGTGGTTGCTTGTTTATCTAGCACCCAGCCACCTTAGCTGTGTTGTTGTTGAATTGCTTGAATTTTCTAGAGATATAATTATGTGACCTGCAAAAAAAGGTCATTTTGTCATTCCTCTTCCTATATTTAAACGGCCTTGGTTAGTCTTCCTGTCCCGTGGCATCAGCTAGCCCAGTGCTGAGTAGACGGTGAGAACAGACACCTCCCTCGGTCCTGGGTCCAGTGACACCAGCCTTGGAAGTTCTGTCTGCCGTTCAGTTTGGGTAAAAGCCTTGTACATGCTTAAGTCGTGTTCTTATGTTCCATCTTTCTAGGGAGGCATAGTAGTTACAAAGTGTGTATGCTGACCGGCCTATCTGGCTCCTCCAACCGACTGCCAGGAGGCCACCATTTGATTCCCACCCAGTGTCAGGCGTGGGCCCCAGTAAGGAGTGTGCAGGAGGCAGTTGATGGATGTCTCTCTCTCTCTCCTTCTCCCTTCCTCTCTCTGAAAGCAATAACAAACATACATAGTTTTTAAAGTGGGTATTCTGAGTCCTAAGTTACTTATTAGATTTGTAACCTTAAAGGACGTACCTGATGATGTCTGTTTCCTTAGCTGAAAGTGGGGGTGATAACAGCGCTGACCTACGGGGTTGTTGCAATGGCGACGGACTCCCCGTGTAGCAAGCGAGAAGTCGGGTTCTAGTCCGGATTCTCCGGGGAGGCTGACTTCTTTCCTCTGTCTGGAATTTTTAATGCTTTGAAGATGTTTTCCCTGGAATTTGGGGACCCCACCAGGCTATTCTAGCCAGAAACATGTGTGCCCTTTCCATCTAAAAATGTTTGAGCCAAAACCAGTTTGGCTCAGTGGATAGAGTGTCAGCCTGTGGACTGAAGGGTCCCGGGTTCGATTCTGGTCAAGGGCATGTACCTTGGTTGCGGGCACATCCCCAGTAGGGGGTGTGCAGGAGGCGGCTGATCGATGTTTCTCTCTCATCGATGTTTCTAACTCTCTATCCCTCTCCCTTCCTCTCTGTAAAAAAAAAATCAATAAAATATATTTTTAAAAATAAGAATGTTTGAGATTCTACCGAAGGGTGAAGAAAAGGCAATGACCTCAGACTCCTGTGCTTGGCCATGACATCATTCGTGTACGAGTGCCAACAATTTTTAAAACTTTAGAATTCTGGGCAAGGGGAATATCAATTATTGATGATGATGTGGAGTAGGGAGAACTTCATACTGGCAGGAGTCAACATTCCCAAAGCCTCCGTAGATACTATGGACTAGAGTTGAAGAAACAAACATCCCATGACCCGGAAATCGCACCTCAGAGTGCGTGCCTTAGTGACCCGGAAACTGCACCCCAGGGTGCAGGCTGTAGAGGTTCCGGCCATGAGCACGAGAAGACAAGCCCTGTGTAAGCAGCGCTGTTAAGAGAGCAAACACCACAAACTAGAAACCACTCAAATCTCATCAGCAGGAGGAAGAATCCACAAATAGCCGTGTGTTCACATGACGGAGTGCTAGACAGCAGTGAAAAAGAAGGGACCACTGTGTGCTCAGCGTGGATAATATTGGGAACATCATGTTGAGAAAGAAAAAAGCAAAGGATGGAAGGACACACACAAAATTACTCGATTCCATGAGGTTCGAAAGCACGCAGAGCTAAATAATACCAGCCCAGCTGGAGGGGCTCTGTGGGTTGAGCATCGTCACATACACTCAAAGGTCACCGGTTTGCTTCCGGGTCAGGGCACCTGCCTGGGTTGCTGGCTCAATTCCCAGTAGAGGGCGGGCAGGAGGAAGCCAACTGATGGCTCTCTCTCACTGCTGTTTCTCTCTCTCTCTCTCAAATCAATTAAAAAGATGTATGTATTTTTAGAAAATTAAACAATGTCCTATTTAGGACCACGAGCATGTGGTAAAATAATAAAGGACAGCAAGAGAAAAATAAACACACAAATTCAGGAGCACAAATACTTTGTTGTTAGCTCTCTAGTGAAATAAGCAAACATTTGATAAATAATGCAGTTTCTTGAGGAAGCAGCTTTACTGTAGAGGTGGCTAGCAAGGGGGTAGTAGTAGAGGGGCACGTGGGCGCAGGAGCTGGCACCCCAGGGTGACTGCCTGCCTTCCACAGAGAACCATTCGTGACCACACACTTTCTCCGGGCCATCTCATAATGCTAAGAATTAGCATTTTTGCTCCATTTTAATCCCCTCAATAAATCTATAAATTCAACACAATCCCAATCAAAACCTGATCGAGATTTTAATGGGATTTGACATGCTGATTCCCACATTCAGAAGGACGAGTGAATGTTCCGGAGTAGCCAAGACAGCTTGAAAAAGGAAGAAACAAGAGCGAAATTTTGCCCGACAAGATGTCAAAACATATTATAAAGTAATTTTAATAAATATAATGTGATATTAGCACATGAATAGATAAATAGATCCTTGGAACAAAAATAGAAGATTAGAAAAAAAAACCCAGGCCCATGTATATATTGGCATTTCCAATCAGTGGGGGGTGGGGGGAGTGGATTATTCAAAAAAATATTAGAACAATTTACTATCTGGAAACTTTTTAAATTAAATTCCCTCTTTATACCATTAACAAAAATTAATGGGGGGAAAAACATATATTTTTAAAAAAAAAGTCCTGTTAGAATAATAGGAGAAAACATATTTTTGACCTTGAAAAATCTTAAGATTTACTGAAAAAGCAAAATGTATAAATTTTACTACAAAATTTAAAACTTTGTATGCAGAAAGATAATAAAACGTTAGAAATGGCAGATGAAAAGATAATTACAAAATATATAACAAATAAATGTACCCAATATATGTAAAGAATTCATTTGATATGGAAACAGGAAAAAGATACTAATAGACAAGATGCAGAAGAGAAATGAGAAGGGTTAATACATGTATTAAAAGATGTTCAACTTTTCTGTAAAGACAGGAAATGCATATTAATTTGACATATTTGTTCCCATCAGACTGGCAAAAACTTAAATGTGCCAACATCAAGTGTTGGAGAGTGGGCAGGGATGTAGGCACACTTAATCTACACTGCCAGTGAGATTGTAAATGGGGAAATTCACTCTGGAGACCAATTTGGCAATCTACTAAAATTTAATAGGCAGCCTGCTTGCCTGCCTTCTTTTCTTCTTGAATATTCGGTCTAAAACCATTATATAAGACTGAGCAGAGTAGGTGCACACACCAGAGGGAGGGAGGTTGGCAGCCAGCATGAGTGTGCGAAGCCAAATGGGTTCAAGCCAGGTGAGGTGTGTGTGTGTTTAATATGTTTTTATTAATTTTAGAAAGAGAAGAAGGGAGAGGCATAGAGAGAGATAGAAGCATGGATGACAGAGAGACATCAATTGGCTGCCTCCTGCACACCCCCTACTGAGGATGGAGCCTGCAACCCAGCATGTGCCCTGACCAGAAATCTTATTGGGGACCTCTTGTTTCACAGCTGGGCCTTGCCTGGGCACCTCCAAACCCAATACAAATAGCAGCCACCTGCAGATCTCTCCGTAGCTCTTGCTGGGCAGGCCCAGGCAGTGGCTGACTTTGCACCTCTCTGGAGGCCTTAGAGCCAGTGTACCCAGTGGACAGCTTCAGACCATAATAGGTTACAACCCTTCACATCCATAAGGGACACACTCAAGGGGCAGACTCAGTGAACACCAAAGCCCCAATGAAGCAAGTCCTGCCCCATACGGTGTTTTCTGCACAGCAGCTCTCCCACTGTAGTCATCGCTGGTCCCCACAACCAATAGACCTGGAGGTCAATTCCTCCCAGTGACGCCAAAAACAATCAAGGCTCAACTACAAGATTGTGTACACAGCCCACACTGGGGCACACCTAGAGGAGCCAGGTCAGGTGACTGGGAGGCTGAAGCACGGACACCTACTACACAAGACCTCTATACTAATTCCAGGAGATATTAAAAGCTCTATATAATACATAGAAACAAACACTGGAAAGCAGCTAAAATGGGGAGGCGAAGAAACGTGTCACAAATGAAAAAAAAAATGGAAGCAAGCAAACTACTGGTACAGAGATCAAAACAATGGTGATAAGGTTACTCAAGGATTTTCATGAGAGCTTCAGAGGACTTAGCGAGACATTCAAGGATCTTAGTGAGAATTTCAAAGACATATAAAAGGACCTGTCAGAAATTAAACATACAGTAACTGAAACAAAGAATAATTTACAGAGTTTCGACAGTGGAGTAGAGGATTTTGAGAATCAAATCAATGATTTTGAAATACGAGGAAGCAAAAAACACCCAATGAGAAGACCAAAAAAGAATGCAAAAATATGAAGATAGTGTAAGGAGCTTCTGGAACAACTTCAAGCATACCAATAGTTGCATTATGGGGGTGCCAGAAGAAGAGGAAGAGCAAGATATTGAAAACCTATATGAAGACATAATGACAGAAAACTTCTGGTTCCTGCTACTTCCAAGTCCAGGAAGCACAAAGAGTCCCAAACAAGAGGAACCCAAAAAGGCCCAACATAATTAAAATGCCAAAGGCTAAAGACAAAGAACTAACCTTAAAAGCAGCAAGAGAAAAGCAGTTAGTTACCTACAAAGGAGTGCCCATAGGACTATCAGCTGATTTCTCAACAGAAACTATGCAGGCCAGAAGGGAATGGCAAGAAATATTCAAAGTGATGAATAGCAAGGACCTACAACCAATATTACTCTACCCAGCAAAGCTACCATTCAGAATTGAAGGTCAAATAAAGAGCTTCACAGACAAGAAAAAGGGAAGGAGTTCATCCCCATAATCCAGTATTACATGAAATGTTGAAGGGTGTTCTTTAAGAAGAAGAATAAAAAGATTTAAAATACAAACAATAAAATCACAATAAATACATATCTATCAACAATTGAATCTAAAAATCCAAATAAGTAAGATCTCTAATGAACAAAATAAACTGGTGAATAAAATAGAATTTGAGGCATGGAAACATGGAACAGACTGACGATTGTCAGAGGGAAGGGGGGGCGGGGAGAGCGAGCAGGCAAAGATTAACCAAAACGATTTTATATGCATACTAGAGGCCCGGTGCATGAAATTTGTGCATGGGAGGTGGGGGATGTCCCTCAGCCCAGCCTGCACCCTCTCCAATCTGGGACCCCTCGAGGGATGTCCGACTGCCTATTTAGGCTTGATTTCGGTAGGATCAGGCCTAAATGGGCAATCAGATATCCTTCTCACAATCTAGGACTCCTGGCTCCAAACTGCTCACCTGCCTGCCTCCCTGATTGCCCCCAACCACTTCTGCCTGCCAGCCTGATCACCCCCTAACCACTACCCTGACATCCTAATTGATGTCTAACTGCTCCCCTGCCAGCCTGTTTGCCCCCAACTTCCCTCCTCTGCCAGCCTGGTCACCCCTAACTGCCCTCCCCTGCAGGCTTGATCGCCCACAATTGCCCTCCCTTGCAGGCCTGGTCCCTCCCAACTGCCCTCCCCTGCTGGCCTGATCACCCACAACTGCCCTCCCTTGCAGACCTGGACCCTCTCAATGGCCCTCCCCTGCTGGCCATCTTGTGGTGGCCATCTTGTGTCCACATGAGGGCAGGATCTTTGACCACATGAGGGCAGCCCTATTGTATGTTGGAGTGATGGTTAATTTGCATATTGCTCTTTTATTAGATAGGATAGAGGTCTGGTGCATGGGGGGGGGGCAGCTGGTTTGCCGTGAAGAGTGTCCCAGATCAGGGTGGGGGTTCCCCTGGGGTGAGGGATGGCCTGGGCGAGGGGCCTATGGTGGTTTGCAGGACAGCCATGCTCCCCCCAGAGACACAAGCAGAAGCCTTGGGATCTGGGGTTAATTTATGTTCTATAATTGAAACTTTGTAGCCTATAGTGGAGGCCTAGGTGCTAGGGCTGCAGAAGCTTGACTTCCTCCATCGCCCGGGCAACCCTAGCCTCTGCTCTCTCCAGCTCTGTGGCTGCCACCATTTCTGTTGGGATTATGTATCTTCTATAGTTGAAACTTTGTAGCATTGAGTGGAGGCCTAGGCTGGCAAAGGCAGGCGGAAAGCTTGGCCTCCTCCATTGCAGGGAAACCCAAGCCTCCCTCCTGCTCTCAGTGGCCACAGCCATCTTGGTTGGGGTTTATTTGCATAACTTACTCCTGATTGGCTGATGGGCATGGCTGTGGGCATGGCTTTATCAGAGATACAGTTAATTTGCATGTTACTCTTTTATTAGATAGGAGGATATGCATCACCTACGGATATGGGGTAGTGAAGGCCTGGGGTGGGAACTGGGATAATAAGGGGAGGAAGGAGGGCACATCTGTAATACTCTCAACAATAAAGACTTTAAAAAGTAAAATGATGTCCTGAAAAAGGAAAGATTAAAGCAGGAAATACGCACTGATTTTTATGTTGCTGGAATCTGGAATCTGCCTCTTTGAATAAAGAGGTCAGGAATAGAGCATTTGTGGGTGCGGCCGAGGGAGGGCAGCCACCGTGCTGTGGTCTCTCCATCACAAGAGGCTCTGGCACAGAGTAGGCACTTTGTGGATGGCTGCTAAGAGGGGAGTTTTGCAACCAGAAGACCAATCTGCCTGTCAGCGAAGGGGTGCTGCGTCCCCTCTGCAGTCCTGGAGGCAGCGGTGGGCTTTGGGAGCGGGGCCAACAGTCCAGAGCTGGGCTGCAGCCTTCTTCCTGGGAAAACGGAAGCCGTACCTCAGGGGCTGGATGGGCCCATCTGTCGCAGAAGCCAAAGTCCCCGTCTCCGACGTGGGGTCTGGCGCCCCTAAGGACGCCCTGGGCCACACTCCCTGGTGCTCAGAGCCCCGGTCCACGTGGCTCCCGTGTTGCAGGCGTGTTCTGGAGCCAGACAAGGCGTGTTCTGGAGCCAGACGCCTGTGGACAAGAAGCCAGACACGTCCCGCTTTCAGTCTGGTGGGGGAGCAGACACACAAGCAGCGTGATGCAGGGGGGCCGGGCATCCATGACAAAGCACTTGGGTTGCATTCAGCGGAGTCGCTCTGCAGCCCGTGTGGAGGAAGGTGACCCATAAAATGCCCCCGTGCAGCCGGTGCTGCTCCCGCACGTCTTACATATGGAACGGGGAGGCGGGGAGCGGGGAGTGCGCCCCCAGGCAGCCGGGTGTGGCCCCAAGCGGGCCGGGTCCTCAAGGTGCCGTCCCAGCATGCGTGCGCTGACACGTCCAGCTGTCTGTCCCTCCCGTCCTCAGGGCAAGCCTGTCCCCGCTGGGCCGCCGGCGGGGGGGAGGGGGGGCTGTCTGTCCGCCCGAAGGCTCCCTGCCACGGAGCAGACGCCGATGGACGCCTCAGCCAGCCCAGGAGCATTTACATTTTTTATTGGACCTGTCACAGGAAGTCCACTCGAACACGGGGAGCCTCTGCCACGTGTGTAAGGCTTGATGTTAATTAAAGCGAAAGATGACAGCCTGCGAGGAGAGGGATCACTCTCTCTGCGCGGAGGGGCTACCTTCGGGCAGAGCCCCCTCCGGCTCTGGCTGTCGGCACCCGAGGTTTCTCAGTGTCTCCGGGGGAGCTGGGGTTCCCTGCTCGGCTGCAGAGCCTGTTCTCCGGTGGGGGTAAGGGGCTTTGCTCTGGGGGACCCCAGGTCATCGACTTCCGCTGCCAAGCCACAGAGGACGTCCTTGCTGAGCAGGGTGACGGCTTGGAGCCCAGCTCTGCACCTGCAGGGGCCCTGCAGCCGCTCAGGGACGAGTTCTCACCCTCGCCTTTGGCTGGCCGTGACCTCCCCGCTTCCTGTGGTTTCTCTGTCCAGCTCCTCTCAGGCCCACGCCCAGGCCGCCCTGACCTCCGTCACCCCTGCAAACGGCAGCTCCATCCTGCCTGACCCTCCAGCACCCGTCCAGCAGCTCCGGGGCTCGGAGGACCCCGGTCCTGAGACACCCCCCCCACCTCTGTATCAGCCCTGCCACACCCCGAAAGTGCTCCCTGCATCCGGCCCGGGGGCAGCCCCAGGCCCCACCAGACGCCCCTGATGCTCCTCAGGACCCTTCCCCTCCAAACCTGCCCCAAACCACAGCCGGGGGTTTGCCAAGCGGATGAGGCTGCACGCCCCACGCCTGCCCCCGGGGGCAGGAGGACGCTGCGCATCACGCTGCCCGTTCCACTTCAGGTCTGAGCTCTCACGCCGGCCCACGGGGCGGGGACGGGGCAGCCTGAGCGGGAATCGAACCCTGGCCTTCGGGTTCGCAGGTCCACCCTCGGCACTGAGCCACGCCCGCCAGGCCGGTTGCATTTTTTAAAAATATATTTTATTGATTTTTTACAGAGAGGAAGGGAGAGGGATAGAAAGTCAGAAACATCAATGAGAGAGAGACATCGATCAGCTGCCTCCCGTACACCCCCTCCTGGGGACGGGCCCGCAGCCAAGGTACATGCCCTTGACCGGAATCGAACCTGGGACCCTTCAGTCCGCAGGCCGACGCTCCATCCACTGAGCCACACCGGTTGTGGCCCGATTGCATTTTTGTGTCCCAACGACCGATCTTTGGGAGAGTGATGTGTCCTTTCTGAAAGCTGCTGATCACCCGGTGAGCACCTCCCGACCCGCGCCCCCCGTCCACACTGCTCACAGGCCTGAGCGCCGCTGGAACGAGGGGAAGGAAAGCATTCGAGTCACTTTCACGATCTTCCTAACCAACAGCACCCCAATAAATGACTATAAACAATCCACTAAAGTCGCCAATCTATTTCCCAAAATACGTGCTTTTGAAAGACCCTTTTTGTCGTTGAGCACAGAGTCTCAAGCCCTCATGCGGAGCTACACGGCTTGGGCTTCCTTTTCCCTCAGCCTCTTCTGAGCACCTACTATGTGCAAAGAGCAGCAGGCACCCAGGGCGGTAAACGGCCTCGAAGTCAACTACAAAGGGGTGAGGGTGGAATTGCAGGGCCTCGGCCACAGTTGGAGCTCAGAGAGGCTGGTCGGGGCCACAGGGCTGCGAGTGAGAGACAGGGTGCCCCCCCCAGCCCCCCGCTTCACTGGTGTTTGCTGGATGAGTAGATCCAATGAAGGTGTCTTTCTGTATATTATTTCCTTAATGCTGAGCACATGTGCACCAAGAAGCCGTTGTTTACACAGCCAACACAACAGCAACAACACACCCAAACAACCACGCAAACTAACACCCACCTCTCTCACCCTAGCCAGCTGGGCTCTGTGGATAGAGCGTCGGCCTGCAGACCAAAAGGCCCCGGGTTCGAGTCCGGTCAAGGCCATATACCTCGGTTGCAGGCGACTTCCTGGGCCCCGGTCAGGGCATGTGCAGGAGGCAACCGATTGATGTGTGACTCTCACATCGGTGTTTCTGTCTTTCCCTCTCTCTTCCACTCTCTAAAGTATCGACGGGAAAAAATACCCTTGGGTGAGGGTTAACAAAAAAATAAAAACAGATGACACAACGGAAGAAACCACCCCTCCGAGCAGGTCTTGGCTGGGAAGGTACCGCGCTCGGGGTGAGGGGGTGCAAAACCTCTGCTCGGCTTCCCTGGACAGAGTCCCGGCTGGCCACCGGCTCCAGGAGGCACTGCCACCAGGGGGCGCAGACGGAGGCGGGGCCTGGGGATTCCAAACACAAACTCCCAAAAGGCTTGTGGGCAGTTGGGACCCAGGGCTGGAGGGGGCAGGTGGGGACGGGGTAGACGGGAGGTTTGGCTGTTTGGATTGGGAGGCAGAGGCTTTGTGGGGTTTCTCTGCTGTTTGCCGGCCATTAACAGACGGTCAACGCCTGGCCCCACCTGGGGGAGAGCGGACGGTGGTGGGCGTGGCCCCACCTTGTGGCTGGGTCTGCGGCTTGTCTGTGAGTTCACTCCAGGGAGGCAGCCTGGGGGGGGGGGGGGGGCGGAGACACATGTGGGGCTGGGCTCATGGTGCGCTGTGTTGCAAGTCTGCAGGAAGCACCTATTTTGAAATGCCCCAATTGGATGGGCCGTGGCCGGCAAACTCAGAGCAGATGTCAACAGGACAACAATTGACATTTCTTTGGAGAGCCACATTTTTTAAACTTAGACTTCTTTTAACGCCCCTTCTTCAACATAGACTCGCCCAGGCCGTGGTGTTTTGTGGAAGAGCCACACTCGAGGGGCCAAAGAGCCATTGTGGCTCTGGAGCCGCAGTTTGCTGACCCCGGGCGATAGGAGAAGCCTGAAGGCTGAGCAGCAGAAGGAGCAGAACCCTGAGGTGACTTCCCAGGCTCGGACCCTCCCGTTCTCCTCGCACACATGACCCGGGCTTCGTGTTTCTGCTTCCCCGGCCCCTGGTCACCCGCTATCTCCCCGCTTTCTCCCCGATCGCGGACCCAGTGGGCGGGGACCCCTCAGCGTGGCCACGGCCAGCCGGGCTCCCTCCCGCGCTCCCTTCCTAACTATTGATCTCCCTCCATCGCCCTGTTTTCCACACGGAGTGGGTGAAGGGCTCCTGGGATTGGAAAAAAACCTGAAATGTGACCTTTATTAACTGGGTTCGTTGTCAAAATCGATGCTTGTAAGGAAAAAAAAATATTAATGACCCCAAAGTGCCGCTTTTAGAATTTCAAAGATTAGGTGAATGTTCAGGGAAGGATAAGCCGGGACCTGCTGGACCCTTGTCAGAAGTGGCAGCCGTCCTGACACATGGCTCCCGGGGCAATAGACGGCCCTGCGGCCAGGCGCGGTCTCGTTGCCGCGGAAACGCCGGGGCGGGAGGACCGCTGGATGCCCACGGAGTCCGGCACCTTCGCTCGGCTCCGGACGGTATCTGTGCCCTTGGAGTTCCAGGCACCGACCTGTTGACGGGGAGCCCGGCCGCCTGAGGCAGTGGGTGGCACAGCTTGGCACCTCGCTTGGCACAGGAACGGGGGTGACGAAGACACCGTTACGTCAGCTGCGGGGTGCGGCCGGCTGTTCCCGGCACTGGTGGCCCGTGTGCCCCAAGCGGGACTGACAGGTGGTTTTTCACCGCCGTCCGCTGACAGGTGGGGTTTGTGGCCGGCTCTTTTCTGAGAAGAGAAGAGAAGGGATGGACGGGAAGACCTGGTTTGGGGCTAACACCCCAGGGAGGGGCAGTCCTCGTGCTCCGTGAGGTTCTTGTCGGCCGACACCCACGTCCCACACCGTGCCCAGGACAGCGCCCAGCACAAATCAGAAACGGAAGCAGCCGAAACCGGTGTGGGTCAGTGGATAGAGCGTCGGCCTGTGGACTGAAGGGTCCCAGGTTCGATTCGGGTCAGGGGCCTGTACCCTGGTTGCGGGCACATTCCCAGTGGGGGGTGTGCAGGAGGCGGCTGATGGATGTTTCTCTCTCATCGATGTTTCTCTCTGTCCCTCTCCCTTCCTCTCTGTAAAAAAATCAATAAAATATGTTTGTTTTTTTTTAAAAGACAGAAACGCAAGCAGCTGTGGGCGCGCCAGCAGCTGGCACTGAGCGGAGGCGTGTTCGGGAGATCTGGGGGGGTCCCTGCGGCCGTGTCTGCGAGTTGTCATCGGGGACTCGAGGCTCCTGCTATCCACCCCGGCCACCCGGTGAGGGAGGAGGTGGGGGAGTGAGCTGGTGAGGCCCCTGTGGGGAGGCGTGCCTGAGCACCTGTCTCCTCGTGTCTGCCCTGTCCCGCCTTCACTGGCCACCAGGGGGTCAGGGGGCCCGTCCCCACCCCACCCGTCATGCACTGATGTCACCGGCGGGCCTGTCCCCGGAGGAGACAGCCTTCCCTCCCCGAGGAGAAGTGGGACGGAAGGCCAGGGCACCAGTTCTAACTTGGTCAGCTTACTCCAAACAGCGAGGGCCACCGGCGGACACGGGGCCCGGCGGGTAGCTTGCTAATATCCTTGGCACCCGAGTCGCCGGCTCCCCGGGCGGGTAACACGTGGCACGGACGTGCACCACCCGACTGCCGCCCCCTCAGAACCTGCTCAGCACCAAGTCTCACCAGAATACTGCAGCCGGGCTGGTATGGCTCAGTGGTCGAGCACCGACCCCCAGTCCGGGCGCAGGCCCAGGTGGCGGACATGATCCCCGTGTGGGGCGTCCAGGAGGCAGCCGATCCACCACTCTCTCTCATCATGGATGTTTCTATGTCTCTCTCCCTTCCTCTCTGAAACCAGTAAAAATGTATTTAAAACAAAACAAAACTCTGCGAGGGCTTTTGTGCAAAAGACCCCTTTGCTAGAGCAGCTGGTAGAGGCCGGTTGGGTCTCTGTTTCTGTCGCGGCCCCTGCTGCTGACGGGGGTCAGGGCCTGAGAAGGAAGGCCGTCAGTGTGAAGGAAGGCCTCGACTTCATCTCGCCAGGAGCCCGGCTCACAAGAGCCCAGTTTGGGATAAAATCCCCCTTTCCTTTTTTTCCGGATAATTTTCAAAAACGCCGGTTCTGGTCCTTTTAAAGTCCAAGGCGCTCCCGTGGGAATTTCCTGCTTGTGATACTGCCGACGACCGAAATAAAACACGATCCTTTTTGCCCTTTCCGTACGAAAAAGCAGGCCGTTTCCCCGGACGTGTTCCTGGGCCGCCGGACCCCTCGGCGACCCGCGGAGTGACTGTCGAGGTGGCAACGATGAAGCTGCCGGCTCGCAGCTCCGGCGACTGCCAGTGGCGTCCGCAGGTGGCGGAGGGTGTGTCTGGAGTTGCTGTAAGATTTACTGGGGAACATTAAGCCAAGCAGTTCAGAGGCGCCTCGTGGATGGTTCTTCATACTTGAGAACCAGGCGGGTATGCACTGCAGCTTCATTTGAGTAACTAAGACGGACTTCCAGTTTGGAGCCGTCTGCCCAGTCCCGATGGGGCATGAGGGTCCAGACGGTGGCAGGTGCGCCGGGGCCCTGTCCGAGCGCCCGCCTGCACCGGGTACCCCGCCAGCCAGCAGAGGCACACAGCACCTCCATGCAGCGGCGTCCACGGGCACCTGCACTGGAGAGCTTGGCCTACACCCCGCCTGCACCGGGTACCCCGCCAGCCAGCAGAGGCACACAGCACCTCCATGCAGCGGCGTCCATGGGCACCTGCACTGGAGAGCTTGGCCTACACCCCGCCCAGTAACCTCCCTGGTAACTCACACGGAAGAAGCTGAGTTCTGAGAGCATTACACACACACACACACACACACACACACACACGCACACATGCATGCACGTCCATGTCTACATATGTACCTCTGTATATATATATCTACTAGGGGCCCGGTACACGAAATTCATGCACTGGGGGTGGGTGGTTCCTCAATCCAACCTGCCCCCTTTCACATACTGGGAGCCCTCAGGGGATATCCAACTGATGGCTCACCCCCAGCCTGCCCAGCCATAGCCCTGCTCAGCTCAGCCTCAGCTGCCTGCGACCACCTGGCCCCGGGGGCTGGGCACTCGCTGCCACTTCTGCTCACAGTGCCCGGGGGCTGGGCACTCGCTGCCGTTGCCATGGCAGCCACCACCACCGCTGCTGCTGCCGCTTCCCCTCACAGCACCTGGCCACCACTGCCCTTTCATCTCTGCCACCACTGCTCATGCTCGTGCCTCTTGGCCCCACCCCTGCTCCTGACTGGCTGGTAGCATAGCCAATCAGGAGTGAAGGTACGGTTACATTTGCATGTTTCTCTTTTATTTTATAGGCTATGTACAAAACGGATGTATGATACACCCCGAGCAGGCCAGGACCCAGGCCAAGGAGTGGCCCAGGTGGGTAAGAGGCACTGGAGGCTGTCTGAGCTGATGTGCGGTGTGGACTCAGCACCCTCAACCAGCCCACAGGTACTGCCTCGAGCTCAGAGCACAGCCTTCTTTGCCTGTACCTGCTCCTCAGGGGAGCAGCAATGGGGAATAGAACCCCATAACCTCATTAAAGGTCACCCTATTTGAATCAGCAGCACCTCTTCTAATATATTTCCAAAATTATGTGTAAGTCGAATCGTGTGCTTGAAGGGGCTGCGGCCGCAGGCTTTCCCAGCTAAAGCAGCTCTTTTGCGGGTGGACCTCCGGTGCCGCCCTCCCACACCTGCACCTGGGGCACCGCACCGGCCTTCAGACCCAGTCCTGCAGGATCTCCCCCAGAGGCCGGCCCCTCCTCCCCTCTCGTCCATGCAGGGCTGTCCCCTGTCCCCACGCCGCTGCTCACAAGTGACTCCCGAACGCCCAGCTGCCGCCTCTGCCCGTGCCCCCTCTCCTGAGTGCCACAGCGCTGTGCCCCCCCCCCCCGCATGACACACGGCGTGCTGCGCTCCGGTTATGGTTGCGTGTCCCAACGGCTGCCCCGCCAGCAAGGGCTTCTTAGGGATCTGCAAAAAGCCCACAGGCCCTGGCGGCGCACCGAGAACACGACGCTGGAGTCCGCGCCTGAAGCGCCTGCGTGGCTGGGCAGGTGCGAGCTGGCTGCCTGCAGAGTCGGGGGGCGGGGGATTTTGCTCCCCACCCCCGGCCGCACTAAGATCCTCTGCCTCCCGGGAGCCACTCGGCCGGAGAGACGGAGACGGTCGCGGCTAACATTTACTGGATGCTCAGCAGGCAGGCACGGAGCCGGAAGCTCTCGCGTGCATTACCTCATCTGGTCCTCCTGGTCCCTCAGGACCCGAGGGAGGAAGTGCAAACCCTCAAGGACCGTCCCAATCCCACGGCCAGGAGAGAGCAGGGCAGTCTGAACACGCGCCCAGCCGGCGGCCCGCCTCCGCCCCCTGTAAAACGATGAATAAAGCACAGCGAGCAGCGGTTTAGAATACCCAGCCGCCCCCTCTTGACGGCCAGCGGCCTGTCCAGGTCCATGTCCAAGTCCAAGCGGCCAGTACGGCCATCCGTCCACAATCTGCTCACGCTCCCTGGCTGAGATCTGCCCTGACCCCCTTCTTGAGGAGGCTCCACCCCTCCTTCATGCGACAGTTCGAATACAGGGCGCCAGGCCTGGGGTCCTGGGCTTTCTCTCTCTGGCCCAGGCACCGGGACCTGCACTGCAGCTTCATCTACTTTTAAAATATATTTTATTGATTTTCTACAGAGAGGAAGGGAGAGGGATAGAAAGTCAGAAACATTCATGAGAGAGAAACATCGATCGGCTGCCTCCTGCACACCCCCAACTGGGGATGTGCCTGCAACCAAGGTACATGCCCTTGAATCGAACTCGGGGACCCTTCAGTCCGCAGGCGGATGCTCTATCCACTGAGCCAAACCGATTTCAGCTGCAGCTTCATCTAAATAACAAATCCACGAGTGCATTTAAATACAATTTGAGTACCTCAAATTCAATTTACACACAGAATTTTAGGAATATATTAGATGACGTGCTGACTAGAACAGGGTGACCTTTAATGAGGTTATCGGATTCTATTCCAGACCCACCTGAAACTGACATTTAACTAAAAGGGAGGCAAATCCTTGGGTCAGGTGATCAGCTATACCCTACTAGACACATTCATTTTCTAGATCAATAATATGGACATAGTACAATATATGCCATAGAAAGCGTCTCATTGTAGCGTCTCAGCACTTTTAAGTTCTGGGCTTTCTGAAACTCACCCCCAAACCACCACCACGTAAATCCCCGACTTTCTTTACAGTCAATACAGTGCTGTTCTGGTGCTTTCTTTGGCTTGCTTTTTCTTTTTTTAAATCTTTCACTCTAATATGTACATTTGAAAAAAGCACGTGCTGGCGATTTAGAGAAAAGGAATTTACCGGGAACCTGAGAATATTTTCAGTGTCTCAACCCATCTCTCAAAAATAGCTAAATGACAGATGGATCTTCCAGTGAGCTTGTCCTGGAAGCTGAGGGGCCAGCGCCACTCATCTGCCAGCAAGTGTTCTCAGGAGCGCCCTTCTTACGCCAGGAACTCGGGGCTGTCGTCTGCCGGGAGCCTGACGCAGCATCACTCCTGGGCCCCCTAACCTTGCTAAACAGGACCTGTGGGCAGGAAATGCATGAGCAGAACCGCCTCCACATCTTTTAAGTGGGGACTTCTGGTCATTGGGTTCATGCTTTCATCTCACAAGTAAATGCAGACGCAGAGGCCGGGTGGACACGGCAGCAGCCTGGTGGTGCTGAGGACTTAGCCCGACTCCGCCCAGGGAATATTCTCAAAACTATCCCGTCTCGTGGTGCTGTTTTAGGTCTGAACTGTGTATGTTTTTCCAAAGGACACATGTGACATTAGACTTGAAAACTTTCAATGAGCAAACAATCTACATATGAATCATGGCGTTCCGCCGAGGGACGCGGCTGCCAGAGTGAGTCTCAGACTATTTCTCATCGGGGAGAGGACCTCAGTGCAGGGCCACAACGGAATACTGCTCAGCCACAAGAAAGGATGAGATAGTGCATTTTTGCCACAACGTGGATGCACCGAGAACATTGTGCTCCGTGAAAGAAGCCAGAAAAGGCAAAGAACCGTGTGAGTTCAGGCCTGTGTGGGCTATAAAACGAAAACGGGTGGACACAAACAGCAGTGTGGCGGTTGCCAGTGGGGAAGGGGTGGGGAATAAGGGAGCCTTGAAACAAGGTGACAGGAGATGTGCCTGGGTGGTGGGCACACGCTCTAACATACAGATCTCATAACATAGAAACCACACCTGACACCTGTATGTTCATGTTTACCAACGGCACCCAATTTAATAAAAATATTTTTAAAAGAGGGCCTCGGCACAGGCGGAGGGGAGTTGGCACCACAGGCGTCCTCTCACGGACAAGTTCAAACTGCGTACAGACCAACAAGGAAGGGAAGAGTTGCCAACCTCACTCACACAGAGCAGCCAACCAGGCACCGCAGCGGGGGCCTGACCGCGCAGCTCCGGAAATGGGTATCCAGCAGGAAGCTGACCCGAACAGCTCCGGAAGCGGGTGCCCAGCAGGGGCCTGACCGCGCAGCTCCGGAAATGGGTATCCAGCAGGAAGCTGACCCGAACAGCTCCGGAAGCGGGTGCCCAGCAGGGGCCTGACCGCGCAGCTCCGGAAATGGGTATCCAGCAGGAAGCTGACCCGAACAGCTCCGGAAGCGGGTGCCCAGCAGGGGCCTGACCACGCAGCTCCGGAAATGGGTATCCAGCAGGAAGCTGACCCGAACAGCTCCGGAAGCGGGTGCCCAGCAGGGGCCTGACCACGCAGCTCCGGAAATGGGTATCCAGCAGGAAGCTGACCCGAACAGCTCCGGAAGCGGGTGCCCAGCAGGGGCCTGACCGCGCAGCTCCGGAAATGGGTATCCAGCAGGAAGCTGACCCGAACAGCTCCGGAAGCGGGTGCCCAGCAGGGGCCTGACCGCGCAGCTCCAGAAATGGGTATCCAGCAGGAAGCTGACCGGAACAGCTCCGGAAGCGGGTGCCCAGCAGGAAGCTGACCCGCTCAGTTCCGGAAGCGGGTGCACAGTGGGGCCTGACCGCACAGCTCCGAAAACCGGTGTCCAGCAGGGGCCTGACCGCGCAGCTCCGAAAACCGGTGTCCAGCAGGGGCCTGACCGCGCAGCTCCGGAAGCGGGTGCCCAGCAGGGGCCTGACGGCGCAGCTCCGGAGGCGGGTGCGCAGCAGAGCAAGGCAGTTTATTTGCGGCGGCTTCTTGCTGAAGAAAGGCTGAGACCACCGAGACGACCTGTCGGCAGCTATGTTCACCGAGACGGCATCCTCACCTTTATGTGCTTAAAGGACCTCAGAGCTGATGTGACGTTTACAGTTAGGACTGGCTTCTGTAATCAGAAAACTGGCCGCTTTCTAGGGACGGAAGCCCCACCTCCCACCCAGACACCATCCCAAGCCTTTACTTCCCTTAGAACTTAGCGTCCTCTTTGCGGTCCTGCCTCTAGGCCCTCTGTCTGGAGCACTTGGCAGCTGGTGAGGCTGGGCACAGGCCTCCATCATCTCCGAAACCCCCGGCAGCACGCCATGCACTGCTCGGCCTAAATCCTTGCCTGGTGGTTTGCATAAAAGCTTGATTCAAAGAGCCTGTCCCACTCCAAAAAAAGAGGACTAGACAAATATATTAATCACATTTTCCTTTTAATAAAGGCTTTTTACACAAAAGTGTAGCTTTGAAAATCTCTAGCTTGTTGTGAAAACCAGAAGCGCCAGGAAGCCACTTCACTCTGAACCTGGTCGTGGAAAACATGGCCGCTGGGTCTGCAAACTCCGCAAACTCCCAACACTGGAAATCAAATGCATCACTTTAAGCGCAGGGCCAACATTTGAAACTAGGAATGATGCATGTCCTACGTTGATTCAAGGAGAAAGGACACATTCTTAATACAGTAAACAAAACACAAAAGTAAACAAATCTTTAGAAATCACTAGGGGTGTGTGTGTGTATAATTATATAATTAAGGTTATCAACAACATTTAAAACTAGTAAAAATAAGGTTGCCACCTTACCTCTTCTTTTGGTAACGGAGTGTTACATTTTTAGGGAAAAAAAAAAGATTCTGCACAGACAAGTTTTCAAACCTCAAGCCCATTCCTGGCTGTACAACTGCACCCCCTTCCCACACGGAGCCCCCAGCCCCCAACACGTCCCGTTTGTCAGGAGGCAGAGCAGGCCTTCATTCTGGCTGTCACGATGACAGGCCCACAAAAGCACAGCTGAGAGAGGAGCTAATTCTTCCCCAGGAAGAAAATACTTTGCCCACAATGGCTCTGCACAATCTTCCACGGCACCTCTCTTCCCCCTTCGCTGTCATGGTTTGATAACTTGTTTTGCCTAAAAGCAAGATGGCAATCTTACTCAAAAAGGGAAGCTAGATTTTTTAAATAACTTAAAAAATTTTTATATAAAGCAGCAAAAACACTTTCCTCTCTGCAGAAAAGAAAAAACACAACAAAAACGTGAAACCGGGGACCACAGCGATGTCAGGGGACAGTCCATACACCGGGACGGGCTCCGGCAGAGCGTGCTCAGAGCTGCTCGCTGACTCCCTGGGTGCTCTCTGAGGGTTCTTTGGCGTCTTCAGTCGATCTTTTCCTCTCCTCTGAATCTAAACTTTCCTTTTCTAACCTGGTCCCGTTGGAAATAGAGTTTTGGCCACCGATGAGCCCGTTTTCTGCAGCCTTGGCTCGGCTGACCACCTCGGAGAGGGTGAGGGCCTCCTGCACGCCAGCCTCCTCCTCCAGGCTGCGCAGGACCAGGGGCAGCCTCGAGTCCGCCCCGCCGCCCTCCAGCAGCCCCGGGTTACTCTCCTCATACTTGGGCAGGGGCGCCCCCTCCTCCATTTGCTTGCGGTAATATTCCCGATTGGCAGCTGCACTCTTCACTGCCTTTTCCAAGATCTCTTTTTCACCCAAGCGCAACTTGATGGCCATTCTCGCACGAACAGAAAGGTCATGGCTTTTCAAGAAGCACTTGTCTTCCTAGGAAATGAAAAAGAACACAATTAAATCACAAGAAGTTTAAATCAGCAAAACTAGAGACAGAATGCAGATCAGCTGCTGCAGGGGGTGGGGCATGGGGGACATTTTGGGGTGACACAGGTTTTTGAACTTGACCGTGGAGGTGGCTGCATGACGGTATACTCACATCATAATGTTACACTTTACCAGTGTGACTGTGCTGTGTGTGATCTGTATATATAAAAGGCTAGTGTGCTAAGTATAAGATCCTCTGACTGGTTGCTATGATGCACACTGAACACCAGGGGGAAGACACTCAATGCAGGAGCTGCTGAGCTGCAGTGACTTACTTGGCAGTGGTGGTTCTCGGGTGATGCACCCCAAAAACAGAGGAGGGAGCCCGATTCTTTGTGGGGTCTGGTGATTCCACCTTTGGCCGTAGGTTACGTTGTTGCTGGGGCACTGTTGGCTGGAATCTGGTTTACTGCACACTTGCATCTGCATTCCACACCCTCTATTGACAGCAACTTTGCAGAGTGCCCTCTCGCACTCTGGGACCTCGTGGGGGATGTTGGAGAGCCAACTTCAGCCCAATCCACAAAGGCCAGGCCAAGAGACCCCACCTGCTGGAGGGACCCCACTCATTCTGCAGATGGCCTTCAAGCCACGGCGACACCCTGGGTGCAACTGGCTGGGGAGTGACCATGGGAGGCTGGCTCCAGGGCATGTCTGGCCCGTCTCACCTAGTCCCACCCCACCAGCTACCTTCCAATTAATTGCCTTTCAATGTGCCCGAATCCATACACCGGGTCACTAGGGTCTTCAATCAAACAGTCATAAAACAAAACGAGGGGCCTAACTCAAACGGTGCTTTAACACATGGGGCAGAGGGCCTTTTAAAAGGACGTGAGGTTTAAAAGGCTCTTTGGTCTTGTGCAGGAATGAGTCCAGAGCTGGCCCAGGGCTCAGCCCTTCACTGAATGAGAAACACTTAGAGTGAGTGCCTCGATGGCCAGCTCTGAAAGCACAGATGAGAGCTTCTAGCTGTTGTATCGTGTGAAGTAGAAATTACAGCGAAGTATCAAATCACGTAAACATTATCTTCTAATCAACAATACCTCAATATGATTTTAGTGAGTGTAAATGTTTTACATGTAGGAAGCATCTTTTAAACATCTTTTATTAAACATCTTTTAAAACACGACAAAGCTCAGATCCTCATTCAATCAGGTTACCTCACTGGTTGTCTTATATGTTTTCAAGAGAAGTGAGGCTCGATCTTCAAGAAACGTCCAGAGCTTGACCTCATTGTCCCAGCTCACAGGATACTCGGAGTTACCCAGGGTGAAAATTCTGTCGATAGCATTATCTCCTAGCAAATGTTCCTTCAGTTCTTCTACAAGAAGTACGAAAACAGCCATCTGTTAGCGGAAACTGCACTCCTCATTTAAACAAGCAATCCACCTTAAAAACAGCTTCTCCAAAGATGCAGCTTTCCTGCAACTCGTCAGCCAGGCCACTTCTAGACTCAGCAGAGCGAGCGGGAGCCGAGTGTTGGGCAGGAGAACAAGGGGAGGGCTTCCAGCTGGGTCCACAGGCCGCCTCCACTTCATGGTGTTTCCGAGGGGCACTGAGAGCTTCAGGCAGTCTTATGAGATACTTTTAAAAGACAATCTATAGCGGCATTTGGACAACACCCTCCCTACAAGCCATGAGCTCCATCACACCAACCGAGTCAAAAAGACATTCAGGGAAACAACGTCAAGAACGAAAACAAACAACAGCAGGACACTGGGCGAGCCTTCTAAATTATATCTGATTGAGGCTACTCCATTAGTTGACCTGGCCAAGCTATTTAGCCCAACTTACAGAAGCCACAAAGTTAAGAAAAACAAGAAAACAGACTAGGAACTCCAATTAATGAGAAACGTGTGGATGTCCACTTGCCAGGAATTTAAACAGCAATCACAAATAAACGCAAGTGAGCATCTCAATGCCTTTCAGCTGTGTTTGAGAGGCAAGGACGCGACAACTGCTCACGCGGCTTCTCTCTCGGCACACTGTCTTCAGAAGACCAAAACATGCTGTCCCGTTCACGCTCCAGACCCCCCGGCTCCTTATCGATTGTAAGACAGGCTCTCTTTCAGAGCAAAATGCCCCACAGCTGTCACTGTTTACCATTCAGAAGCAAGGACTTCTGCTGCCAGCAAGCCAAACTTTTATCAGTATTAAGAGTAATTCCAAGGATACATCAATTGTCTTGATTTTTTTTCATTTCTCTTTAGTTTATGACTATAGAGAAATGGAAAAAAAATCACATCCAAATTAAAATGATTCAAGTAGTTCCTCTTATAAACAAGATAGAATATAATATTTTTAAAAATTTCATTAAGTCACCTTTATCAGTAAAACAGAACACTTGGGTTTTTAGATTTTTGATTCTTTAGTTTATATTCTTTTACAAAGTAACTAGAGGCCTGGTGCATGAAATTCATGCACGGGGGGAGTGGTGGGGGGAGGGTCCCCTCAGCCCAGTCTGCACCCTCTCCAATCTGGGACCCCTTGAGGGATGTCCGACATCCCTCTCACAATCCAGGATTGCTGGCTCCAAACCACTTGCATGCCTGCCTGCCTGTTTAACCCAAACCGCTTCTGCCTGTCTGCTTGATCAGCCCTTAACCACTCCCCAGCCAGCCTGATAGACACCTAACTGCCTCTCCTGCTGGCCCCAGTCACTCCTAACTGCCTCCCCTGCTGGCCTGGTCACCCTTAATTGCCCTCCCTTGCTGGCCTAGTCCCCCAACTGCCCGCTCCTGCTGACCTGGTCCTGCCCAATTGCCCTTTCTTGCTAGCCTGGGTCTCCTGCAACTGTCTTCCCCTGGAGGCCCGATTGCCCCCAAAGGCCCTCCCCTGCTGGCCATCTTGTGCGTGGGAGTGATGGTCAATTTGCATATTACCTCTTTATCCTATAGGATGGAAAGTATTAAAATGTTCCTTTAGTGGTTGTTTTTGGAAGCCCCCTAATACTGAGGTTACTGTTTCCGTGTTTTTCCATGATCACCCCGTGCTAACCCTCTGTGCGGTGAGCGGAGCTCAGCCTTCTCTCCGCCCCGCCGAACAGGGAGGCTGCACTCACTGCGCATTCCTGGCAGGGTCATCCCACACGAGGGGGAAAGAGGCAGCCCCCAGGAGAGGGGTGGGGAACACTCGGGAAAGGAACCCGGGGCTCAGGCAGTGGGCTGCCTCCCGGGCTTTCCTCTGTGAACACATGCACTTCTCTGGGACCCAGAGATGAAGCTGAGGAGCTGGGGATGTCGAGGAGCGCGCCCAGTGGCGTCCCCTCCACGGCCCAGTGCCCTCCCCCAGTGCTCAGGCAGCCCGCCATGAGCAGAACACTCACTTGTCTGTTCAATCAGATGGCCACTTGCTCGCTCACTCCCCCTCACTCCCTGGCTCCCTCCCTCCTACTGTTCTGTGTGGCACACAGGGGTTTAAGGGAGTTGACAAGAACAGCAAACACACACAATTAAAAATGAAGCCTCAGCTCCGAGAATGTGCAGCAGTTTTCGATGAAAAATGGAAAAAACAAAACCACCACAGCAAGTCAAGTCTCGGTAAGAAACCCAAAAGACTGTCTACAGCAAACATCAGATCCCAATACAGACATGAACTCTTTCTGTGACTGAGGATGGAGGTGGAGGTGAGCACATCGTGTGACTGGCGCAGACTGTCTGCAGCGGTGTTTACTCTAACCGGACGCCCAGAATTACAAGGCCTGCGGGCGACTTCAGATCAGAACCCAGAGCCGGTTAACAGAGAAAGCCCCGTGGCCCGTGCAGGCTGCTGCTGAGCGCTAACTGCTCTGGGGAACGGAGAGCAGCGCACAGCAAGGGAAGCAGCACTGCCAGCCTGGGCAAGAAGCACCCCAACAACTCCCATTTCCAAATGTAAACTTCCCACACAGCTACACAACCCCGGATGTTTCAAGTTTTCTTCCGACACGGTAGGAAGAAATGAATATTGACAACACATCAGGGATTTAATAGAACATTTCTAGAGCAAAGTAGAACTTCTTTCTCTATTGCTGCTATCCTACCCCCTGCCAGAAGGTACTTTAGTTTTCAGCAATTTCCTCTTTCACCTGAACCCCAGAGCTTTACATTTTCATGAGTATTTGGACAAGTGAACATTTTCTTCCTGGAATGACTTACCTTCGGTCATGCAGAATACTCGGAGGAAAGCCAGCAGCTGGGCGGAGATGGGCGGCTCCGTAAAGTGCAAGGCGAACACGCTGGACCTGACGAAATAGGAAGACCGGTCACCTGGCTTGCTCCGGAGAAGCCCCTTTCGCTGCAGTCCCCGAGCTGTCCTCAGGAGGGGCAGCTGGCCCGAGTCAATCCAGCTCCTCGGCTCAACTAGGAAAGCCCCTTTCTCTGCTGGCCAGTCTTACGATCTAACAGGCTAACCGCAGGTTGCACGCAACACACTAAGAGAATTAAAGCATACCCGTGTCTCCTAAAAAAATGCTAACAATAATTTATGTTGAGTTCACATTTTAATCATGAATCAAATATTGACAAGTTCAATGCAAAAAGGCCTGGGTAATCCATTTTCATTAAGAATGGTTCCTCCGCTCCCCGGAGAACTAATGAATCATAATTCTTGTCCTCTTTATCATTTTGCACCTCAGATGCACTAAAATCTTAAAGAATTTAAGTAGAAATTCTTGAAATCACTGAGGATCACGACTTCATTACAGAAACTAATGGTGGCAAAGAATTAAATGAAACAAAATGATCCAGGTCATTAACCTTTTCAAGGTGAAAGCCATTAATGATACCAAAGTAGTTCTTTAACTTAATGAGGATTTCAGGCCACATGCCCTGGAACTGCCTGCGAGGCTTCCAGTGACACCGTTATGTTTATCGGAGACGCGGAAAGCACCAGGCAGCTCCACAGGCCACCTTGCTGTGTAATAGGGATGAAGGGATTAAGGCCGACTGGGAGAAGCTCTGGCGACACACATTACGCAGCGGTGAGCATTTCCAGCAGCACAGGAAAGAGCGGACCCGTTTTGTACGTACGTGGGGATGCCAGCGCGGGCCAACACCTCGGCCTTCATCGCGTAGAGCCTGTCGCTTTTACTCACTCCAAGCTTTATTTTCACTCTGTCGTGTGAATTATTGTCAAAGAAAAAACCACTGTGGATCACAAACTCTGCATTTGACCGAGTGCCATAAAAAATGTAAATCTGAGATGCAATAAAGAAAAAATAAAGGGACATAAAAGAAACTTAACATCCATTCTCAACACAGAGCAGGGCAAAGGATCAGTTCTTGTACTCTTAACATGACTGTACTCTAAGGCAACGAGGTCGATCTGCACCGACTTGGATCCCATTCTGTACACCATTGGTGCTACGTACGGGGAAGTTCCCCCAACTTCCCAAACAGTCAGGGTGGCCAGGAATGTGACATCACTCCCGCCGCCCGCAGGCCTCCCTGCACAGGAAGGAGCCAGGGCCTCCTCACAATCCTGTCCCCCTGGGGAAAGGAGGACTATGCCTTCACCAATGCCCTCCGCAATTCACCACACTCCTCCCATGCTTTCAATACAAGACTCACTCTAATGGAGTGAGTTTAAAGCAATGTCTGCCAGAAATTCCTATGGCAATTCTAACCTAGCAGGAGGATCTAGGCAGCTTTCTGCAAAGAGCAGATCAGTACTTTGTTGGACAAATAGTCCTCATTTTGTCTCAATTGGAATGTCAATGATCTACGCCAGTCCTGGTTTTTTGTTTTGTTTTGTTTTTTTGTATTGTCCGCTTGGTCCTAAGACCAGTAGCTAGAATGAAGTTATTTGCAGGTGCCTATTTTCAAAACTTACTCAAAGGTTTAATCCTGCCCACATTATTAGATAAAAATTCACAGATTAAAGTACAAGAAGATAGATTTTGTAGTTCCTGGTTCCTTTATGTTTTTACCACTTAAATGACCTCCTTTTAACGGTTATAGTCAACAGAAAAAGAAATAAAAACAATGACGTTTATAAACTGAAAAATTTGTTCTACTGTCATAACAGTTTGTTTTCAGTTGGTAACTTTACAAATATTAGGTCAATTGTGTAAATAGTTTCATTTAAATCTTCTTCTTGTTGTGGATGCAAAGCACAATGTATTTACAACAGCTTTATGCGTTCCCAAACGATCCTCAATAGAAGTTGCCAGTTTTTCTGCCGGACCCAGCATGAGCTCAACCCCCACGGCCCGCCCCCGCCTCTGGCACCGGCCTACCTGTTCTCCAGCCCGGAAGTCCTGCAGAGCCACACACTCACAGCGGTCGTCCTCCAGGTTGTACCCAGTGGTGATCTGGGGGGACAACAAGGGACTTTCACTCAGGAGGGTCTTTTGTGGGCAAGTAGAGAATAAAAGCTACCCACAGACACTTAAAAGGGTGCACTATGCACGCTTTATAAAACTGAGCAAAGAACTAACTCCACGGTTACTTTAAAAATGCTATTTATACCAGAAATTCTTATGAAGATTCTATACCTGAAAGACATACTCTTAGGAAAATATATTCAACTAGAGGCCCAGCGCACAAAATTTGTGTGGGTACAGTCCCTAGGCTCGGCCTGTGATCAGGGCCATCTTCCTCAGCTGCCCACAGCCACTCCGCCCCTACCACCACCCACCTACAGTTTTCCGCTAGCCATCTGGTGATTGGTGCCTGACGGCTGGGGGGCGGGGAGGGGTAGGGGGAACTGCGAGGCTGGCTATTCCCGCCCACTTGTAGGGCCTGCCCCTGCTGTGGGTGGTCATCAGGCGATGGGAGCCTCCTGGCCCAGGAAAGGGACCAAGAGGTGATCAGTGTGCCTCATAGTGACTGGTCCAGCGGTTGTTCTGCCCTTAGGGTCAATTTGCATATTCACCTTTTATTATATAGGAGAGGTTATCACTGGGTCTCAGAAAAACATAAACCATTTATTACAAAGTTCCTGCCTTGGGCCCTGCCCCCAGGGGCAGTGCTGTGGATTTAGGAGCTCGGGAGAACTTCACTGACTTGCAAACACTGTATCTAATGGATGGCTTTTATGAAACTGAAGTGGGTTTTCCATAGAGAAAAAATAAGGGAAAAAGTAAAGCTCCTTTTCTAACTTATGGGCATAAGTTACTCTGAAATTAGAGAAATTGAAATGTTCAGACAAGCACAGGAGAAACAACTTAGTTGTGCCCTATTCACTTTCTGCTTAGAGCTGCCTTGTGAGAATTCCTAAGCCCGTTACAAATAAGTACCAAACCCGCATCTCCCCTTAACCCCAGGGAGGGGGGTCAGGCAACACCAAGGCCTAGGCCACGTGTTTGGCATGCTTGGTCTAGGCACTCAAGTCATAAAGAACTCTGCCCACCTCAGGGGGCGGCATTTTGTTTTCTCATTTTTCTTGGAGTGCTTCCTCCTGGGTCAGGGCCCTCCCTGCACGACTGAGGACCTTCCAAGTGGCCCCCAATTCCAGGCCTGTCCTCCTGCAGCCCGAGCAACGGCAGAGACGCTTCCAGTCTAGAGCCTCCAGCCCTCCACTCCGCTTGTGGAGGACATCCAGACACTGGGGCAAGGCCGGCTCGGGAGGAGGCCCAGGCGTCCCTTCAGCCTCCTGCATGCCACTGACCTGCCACCCCAGCCACCCTCCTGCTGGGAATCACCTTCTGCTCCCATTCCTCCAGAGACCCGCCCCAGCCTCCTTCTGCACCCCCACAGCAGGCACTTACCTGCATGTGGGCCCAGCCAGGCAGAGCGGGAGCTCCCCTTCACCTATGCCTGGGGGCTCAGCACGCCATACCTGATACCCGTACCTGATACCCGACACTGCCTTTGAGAATCCTTCCTGGATGCACAAGCCCCAGGCGGAAGAACAGGGCCTTCTTAAGAGTCCCTCCCCCACCCCGTCTCTAAGACTGTCTGTAAAAGCTCATTAATTACGTTTGAACTCTTCATTTTGCCCTAGAGAATCAAAATTCAAGGCAAACAAGTGCTACCTGCTAATAAAGGCACCAAGAGGTTGGGTCCAAAATATAAACACCTTGAGTCTAGGGAATAGCATTTTGGGATCAAAGATCACGTGACACTAACTGTTAAACTCAATACCCCTGAAGCAAGGGGTACCTAACCCATATCTAGAAATCCTTCACCCTGCCGCCAAGACCAGCAGCAGGCAGGAAAGCCATGAGAAATGACCGAAGCTGGGTATTCTGGCAGAAGGGCTCCAGGAAGGCCCTACCCAACACTGAGATCACGTTTGTGACCCCAAACACGACTGTGACAATAAGGTATGGGACAGGAACTGCCCGTCCCCTCCAGCCCCGAAGGTCTGGGACTCCAGTGTGGTCACACAGCGATGCCACAGGGCACGAAGAGACAGGAAAGCAGTCGGGACAGGGGAAGGCCAACAATACATGACAAGGAACAGGTAGAAATGCAGAAGACAACAGGACAGGAAGGGAGGCTTATGGGCGGGGCGGCCGGGTGATCTTGTGCAGGGTGCAGGGGCAGCCTCGCTGGAGGAGTGCTGTGAGGAGTCCTGGAGACACCCCAGGACGGTGGTACAGGCAGAGGGAACAGCAGGTGCAAAGGCCCTGTGCTGGGCATGTCCGGGTGTCTGAGGAAGCACAGGGGGCTGAGCCAGTGTGTGAGGGGGTGTAGTGGGGGCAATTGAGTGGGGTGCCTTCTCTGCTACTGGGAAAACCTGGGTTTTTGCTGAAGACTCATGTGAATCTAGATGTTTTAGATTTTTCAATAGTCGAACAGAAAGACCCTGAAAAAGAGCTTCCCTCAATTCTGTGCGAGTTTCAAGGCTCCTCCACCCTCACACATTTAAACGGTCAGGGCCGGTTACCCCCACACAGTGCCCCCTGGAGCTCACATGTGGTCCACGCACACACAGGAGTGTGCGTCTCTGTCCACTCAACAATCTCCAGACAGGAAACCTGCTGCTTCATGAATTCTGAACGACTGCTGAAGTTAAAGACATATTATTTCTCACAGCGTAATTCCACGTCTCATACACTTGGGAGATTTTGTTTCTGCGAATGGCCAGGAGCAGTGCATGCTCACCAGAGCCTGCGGCCGAGAGACCTGACCAGCCCTCGTCTCCTTCTGCTTCCTGTGCCCCCGACCGGCACAGACCTGCTCTTCCCCTGCCTCCGTGCGCGGCTGGAGACGCTGTTGCAAGCACACAGCGTTGCTGGGTTACAAATTTCTGTCTACTCCCTCAATGACAGTCAGAACAGACAGACACCAACTGTCAGAATCGGCACACACAGAAGAAAATCTACTGTCTGAAAAGCCAGCCTTAACTTCAAGTACCTTTTAAAAAGAGATTAACTGCTAATACATAGCATATATAATTTTGCAGTGTTAAAATAGAATCTTAAATTCTGCCAGACGAGATTTCCCACCAGGGTCACAGTTCCAATGGAAACAGCTCCATAAAGGTGTAGGTTAACCGCAGGGCAGGTTAACACGGTGGGCAAACCTTCTGAAGAAGAGACGCGTTTTTGCCAGGACTGTCTGTGGAGAGGTGCAGACGGCATTTTGAAAAAAGATAGCATGAATAGCTGTCATCAATTCGTTATTTTTGTTTTGAGATCATCTTTTCTCTTTACTTTTAGAGGGAAAAGTGAATAGTTTAACCCCGTTTACATTAAAGCCACATGAAAACCGGTGTGTCGGGGGGGGGGGGGGGGGGGGTGGAGTGCACACGCGCAGGGAAGTTGGGAGGCGCCCAGGAGCCCTCACCGGACCTGCGAGGCCGGGCAGGGCTGCATTCCCGGCACCAGCTTCTGGACTGTTTAACTGGTTTTGTGTGTTTACAATAAAGTGTACTTTTAAAATTTTAGATATAAAAAAATAAACCGTAATGATCAATCAAGTTTGGGAACCAATGATCTAATCCAAAAATAAAGAAAAAGGAAAATACTATAATAAAATATTAAAAGCTATTTGAAAATATTAAAACTTCAGTCTTATGATCAGTTTAAAACAGCTCTGAAGGAAAGTAAATACAGAACCAAGAATGTAAAATATTATTCATTACTAAAAATAAATGGTAAAACATGCTATTCCTTAAAATGGCTAATTATATTATATTATATTATATTATATTATATTATATATATGTATATATAAATTAAGGCAAAAAATGTAAGTATAAGGTGGGACTACTTTGCTATAATTTCAGCGTGTACTTGTGGCTAGACCTTCCCAGGTGAGCAGGAGGGTATATGAGTTCACACATGCGCTGACCGTTTTGTGAAATTAAATGTGAAATACTCATTACAGCATTTTCCCATTCTATTTATCACACTGCTAATAATAACAAAAAAGATGACACTGAGAAAAGATGAACAAAAAATTAACCAGACCAGTATGAGGCTTAAAAACGCGAACTATTCTGAAGTTGATCCTATCCGATGCGCTAACATCGGGATCTTCCTCAGACGCCCGCCTCTCAGCACAGAGAGCCGCCAACCTCGCTGCTACCTGGCATCCAGAGAACGCTGAGAAGCACAGAGCAGCTTCCTCCTTTTGTGCATCGTACCTAACAATCACTAGACTTCCGTTTCTTCCTGTCTCCCACCCAGCACTCCCCGGTCCAATGATACCAAATGAGTCCTGCAGTCAAGGCCAGTGGCCAAGTGCACCCCTCCCGCTCCAGCACCGGCTCCCAAACAAAAGCAGGTTAATAATTGGGGCCAAGGATGTGTCCGTGTGTCAGGTGAAGGGAGGGGGCGGGAAGGAACCACAGAAGCGTGCATAACTGGAGTCCAGTCAGCAAAGGAAGCAAACAAGGAACAAAAAAGGAAAACAAGAAAGAAAGGTTTTTCAATAAATCGGTATTTTACAAAGAACACGACAAAAACTTGGCTTAGTCTGTGGTTCAATAACATAAGGAAATTAATGTTGAGGCTGGAACTAAGGCTTCACAAATAAACGCAGTTCACCGTGGCTTCCCAAAGTGATGTGAGATTCAAGGCCCCAGCCAGTGTGAGGCAGTAAGCAAGCACCGAGAGGAAGATACCAGCCTCTGCTTGTGTGTGTGTGTGTTTGGGGGGGGCGGGGGCGGGGGGGGGGGTGCTCCCCTCGGAGGCGGCAATCGGGGAGAAAATGGTGTGGAGGTGGAAGCCCACTCTCAGGTTTAACCGCCGCGAGGTCATTACCAGGCCGTTGGTGTGGTTGCACATGTCCCACAGAGGAATGAGCGCCAGGGTCACCCGGGAGCCGTCCTCCGTGGGAATCTGGTTTTGCCGCGTCATCACGGAAGAGACGGCCCACCTGTTCGGAGCAGAGAGAGGGGCGTTAGGCCAGGGCGCTCGACAGGCCACCCCAGCAGTAACCCGGCCAGAAGCTCACATGTGTCTGGCTGCCCACCTCTCCTCAACAGCTTTCCGAAGCGCCAGAGGTGGCGGGAGGGCTTCCTCCCCAGCATTTAAAACTAACCCTGGGGTTGAGCGCGGGAAGGGGGCGGTGGGAGGAAAGGGAGCCACCGGGAACCCAGGAGTGAGCTACTAAGGCAGAATGTTCCCGCAAAGGCCGAGGCCTGGAAGGAGACTCTGGAGGCCGGCCCAGGACACAGCTCTCCCCGCCCTGGGTCCTCCTGCCCCTTCAAGACGGACCCCGCCCTCTTTTACCCAATGCTGAGTCGGTACCTATTTTAAGCCTCAGTGAAAAGCAAACAATATAACTTTTCTGGTCAGAAATCCTTTAAGAATGCTACAAAATATGGAGGGCTAGTTTTTATTCTATTGTGCAGTGAATTAAATCGTTTGTTCTAAATGACCAAAACTTTACATCCAAACGGTCTTTTGGAAAAGAAGATTTTCACGGCCGCCCAAGTATGTCATCTGGCTGTCTCAACGAACCCCCACCACCACAGGTGAGTGGCAGTTTCTCCTCAGCTATTAAAACGCTGACAACCCCCAGCTGTCACCGTAACTTCTGAAAAGACTGTCTCTGTCTTGAGGTTTTAAATGGCCACACGGGTCACTTCCGAGAGCCCAAATTCACTTAGAAACCAACCCCCAACACACACACACACACGCACACACGCACACACACACGCACATACGCACGCACACACACACACGCCATACCAACCTGTAGTCCTCATAAGTGAAAGAATCCTTCAAGGGCAGTTTGTTGGCATGAGGATGGGTCTGGGAATCGGAAGTTTCAGAAAGCAGGGGTGAGAAGAGAAAGAGGAAACAGAAATCAGTCGGCGGAATTTCATTATTTAGCTGCCTAACAGATCCTAACAAGAGCCAAATGAAGCAGGAGGCGTCCAGCCGCTGCTGAGGGATCATCGTGCTATTATGCTCTCATACATCACTGTCAACTTAATTTGTTGTGCCCAGCAGCCGCCATAAATCTGCTTTTTCCTCTTTCTACACGAGGACCCATGGCCATGGCACAAAAATAAAATTTAAGGTGGACTGACTTCACAAAAGGTGGGCACGCCCACGCGACAGAAACCCGGAGCCCACGGAATCCAGGTCCATCGGGCGGGCTTGCTTTGTGCCTGGTGCCAGAGCGTGCTGCTCGGCCCTTACGTCCAGATTTCAAATCTCCCCTTACATCAATAAGAGGGACAATTAAAGGCACTCTAATAAATGGAAAGTTCTTTCATTTATCTCTGACTTAAATCATTTGGATGGGAATCAACGTGGTATGTGCAAATGAATCATCTACATGGTACATGTGGCTCCAGGACAGAAAACTAGGAAAAATACAGTTTTGTGAAATTACAAAATAAATTTTACAAACACATTAAACAAAAAACCAGACATCGCATTTTTAAATTCACTACTTATTTTTCTGGACAAAAGAACATTCGGTAAAAATATCTGAAACTTCACACTTAGGAGAAAATTTTATATATTTCATATTCTCTCTTCATGACGCTCCCCTCCCCCGCACCTTAGACCCAGCAAACACTGACAAACTTTGTTTCAATGAAGGAATTAAAAGCTGTAACGTATCATTTTAATCTTCAGTTTCAATTACAGCCTGATAGACAGATTGCAGTAAGCGATCAAATGAACAAATGGTGATTTCTGAGATACAAATGGAATTCTGCTGTTCTGGGTCTGCACCACTGTTAATGCATGAAGCTCCATGTAGCATGCAGTTTTTACTCTTGACGCATTAGCATCACAAGTGCACAGTAATTTATCATCGCTCACTGTAATGTGCTCGCTGGCACCGTATGCAGGACAGTAGGGGATGGGGTAAAAGTGGCTCAAACCGTAAATCAATTAGAAAACAAAAGCTTGTGCTCAGTGCGCAATTTTAGGCAAATTATATATTACAAAAGGCTGCCAATTGGGTGCTAGCTCCCAGGTGCCCGCAGCTCCCCTCTAATCCCTAGCCCAGTGTTAACCCTTTGGAAGGAAAGTCAACATATAAAAATAGGCACGCAGCTTTTAAGTGTTGTAATAAAAATGAAATTAAGGAAGCAGTTTTAAGCGAATACATAAAATAGGGTGCTGCCCTGGGCATTTTCTAGCTCCTCTAGGGATATCAGGAAAGCCTATCTGTGGGATTAAAAAGATCAATGTCATGGTCAACCAACTAAGGTGGGAGCACTCAAGAGACAGCTAGGAGCTTCTTCCTTCCTCTTCTTGCAACAACGACACGCACGGCTATGCCGGAGTCTGGAGGACGTTTTCCACTGAATCACCAAACCTGATCACAACAGTGCGCAGGCTGTTCCTCGCCCAAGTGCAAGTTCAGCAAGAACTGCTGTCCCTCTTTCCAAAACTAACCTGATGACTGAAAGTACCATAGAAAGCCTCAGAAATTCTGTGGCTAAAACGTCCTTTTGCTTACAATGAAATGAAGCCTCGCATCCCCGGCACATCCCACCTCTTTTCAAACTCCAGGAGGTGGGAAAGCATTGCTGCTTTTCTTACTTTAAAATATTTTAATTCATTTAAACTGTGGAATGCACTGTGGTATTTTGAAAGTTGGTAAATTCCAATGCTAAAAATCCCGTAAGTATTCAAAAATCTGATTCTCCTCCTTCCCCAAAAGTACAGCTTATTAGATAGGAGAAAAAATGAAAATTCTCAAAACTGGAATGCTTGGCCGTCAAAACGACCTGAAAAAGAATCTTCCGACTCTCGACACTGGAACATCTTAAATAGCTTCGGACGATACAGAAGCCATTCCAATGACACAGCCTCCTGAAGGATGAAAAAGACAGCATTCCCTCTACAAAATGTTCCCCTTCCTTCGTATCCATTTCTCACCAAAAATATAGGTTCATGCTCACAGTCCTGGTGAAGTGGTAAAGAAAACTCAAGAAAAAACGCACAAATGCCTTCTTCAGAGGAAGAATATTTTGGCTGTGGGGTTATGTAATATCTTCAGGCTCTGTCAGAAATAGCTGTTCTTATCTGCTTTAAAAAAAACACAGTGTGCCTACTGCACACAATTCTGGTCGAAAAAGCTACCAGCCACAGACGCATGAACCTAACAGTTACAGGGAAGCAAGATGTGACAGGACGGAGAAAGGCGAGAAGAGAAGGGCAGATCACGCCCCCCTCACCAGGGCGCTCACTGCTGCGGCACGATCGCCACCTACTGGTGGCAGGGTGGACAGGTGGCAGCCACACCAGGGCAAGGCTTTATTTATCCAGCATGGCGAGGCTGTAGCTGTACTCCAGCAAACCTGTTTCCAAAACACCTACTCCACCTCTTAAAATTATTCTGTAACGGTTTTACAAGGATCTTTAAACAAGAAAGATTAGCCATGATCTGCACATGAAAAACATTTCGCTCCGAAAAGAAATATTTTCACATACCTGAAAAAAATGAACAATAAGAAAAATGTCTATCCCAAGCCCCTCTTTGTTGAAGCTCTGGAGAGTGATATATTTGAAAACACTGGACAGAATGATACTGGTGGTGCTGTTGCTTAGAGGCCAAGCCTGTGGAAGCCCAAGTTAAGGTTTAGTAAGTCTTGTAAAAACTGCAATCTTAACCTGAAGTTACCCGAAAGTTCCTAAAATGTTCCTAGATGCCAGTATTTAAGCTCATACTTTAAAGGAAGGATAACTGATTAGTCCTTACTTTCTAGAGCAAAATCCTGTAAGGATTTTGTTTATCACGACATACCTTCTCCAGTAGAAGGTATTATTAACCTGTACTTCAAAAACAAACATGTAAATTAAAACAGAAAACGTACTCTTCACGGCCAATCAGCTGGACACTGTGACACAGGTACAGAGGAGGGTGCAGAGGGGGTGTCTGGCCAGCTGAGGTGCCGGTGAAGGAGAGATCTTGGGGTCTCCCGCAGCAGAGCCCCTCCACTCCTCACATACAGGAACGAGCCATGGATTGTCAGCGGCTTTTTAAGCGACTGGAATTTTCACTCTCTTGAGCATTATGAGTGTTTGCACTTAGAGAAATTAACAATTGCCGGAGCTCATAATCAGACCTGAAGCCCTAAGAGTTTGCTTTTAAAAGAGGGTCCTCGTTTTCTAGGCCCAGCCAGGCGCCCCCCGAAGCCCTCCCCACGCCCTCCCCCAGGAGGCAGGCAGAGGCACAGTCATATTGTACCTAGTACAAAATAATCACTATGTTTGGGGAAGATTAATATCGAAAATCATTTGTTTGGCTTCAATAAAAAGAAGTAATATTGCTAAATATGTAAGTATGACATTTTGAAGAGTTTACCATATTGCACGGGTCTGGGTAGCTGTGCTTAAGGAAATTAAAAAGTACTACAGTCAGCATATTTGATCCTTATTAAAGTTCTGTCTCCAACTATCACTCACATAAAACAAAAATAAGCCAAGAAGAAATTTACATAAAACCTATGGATTACAAGAGTTTGAAGATGAAAAAACGAACAATATTCTGGCTTTAAAAAATTGATTTAGCATGCAGCTTCTCTTCATAGTCCCTTGATAAAAATGAAATCTCCCTAACAAACACTTAATAAAACCTGTCAATATCTCTGGAAAGAAAAATGACACAAATGCATTAAGTATTAAATACCCTTGGAAAAAGTCACATATTCCATGAATTTTTGATGTACTATCTTGACATTAATGGAAAACCTTGATATTTATAATTGACAAATATTTAATAAAGTATAAAAGAAGATGGCTGCTCTGCGGCATGCAAATTTTCCAGGTTGGTCAGAAATGAGAGACACAGACATGTACTTAAACTAAATACACAGTTAATATGTGCTACGCGGATCAGCTGCAGTCTTATTTTAAGCTCAGACAACAAACCTTTGTGGAAACCCAAAATAAGCAGAATTCATTATTATGTGAATCCCGACTCAGAAACATCCAGACGTGAAAGGGCTTTGAAACATTAACTGTTCTGCCCAGGAACAAAACACATTTGAATTTTAAAGTTGTTGTTTTTTAGCATCTAACAAAAAGCATTTTTTTGAATAAAAATACACACACACATATATAAAAAATAATTTTCAAAAGAAACACATTTAACCTAAAGAAAGCTTCAAAATTCTCTAAGGGGGGAGGAGTAAAAAGGATTAGAACACATAAACAGCCTGGAAGACATATGCAGTTCTCACCGAATACTCACTCATTTCTGCCTAGACTGAGCCTTATAGGGAACCAAGTTGAATACATTTAATAATCACCCTCAATGAGGCATTTAAATATACTAAAAGGAAAGTGGCTCAGTTCATAAAAATGACTCCTAAACACTGTATTTAAAAGAATTTATAGCCTGCTATAATATATAACCAATTGTTAATTTCAACACTACCTACAGCAGTTCAGTGACTCAGTAAAGGCTCTGTAGTAGCACGAATGACAAAACTGTACCTAGTTTGTCCTAACAAAAAAACGCTAACAGTATGCAATTAAAATGTTCTCACTAAAACATGTCTAAGACTGTATTTGGCCTCCCTCCTCAAGCATACGTTAAGGGGAACAGTTGGGTTAACCAGCTGTGGACAGGGACACCTAACTCTAGTGATGGTTCCACTTCTTTTCTCTGTGAGGATACCATCAGTTACAGACCTCAGACTTGATCTTGTTGTGAGGGTGCGGTTATAAGTTTGGGAAACGTGACCCCATCTCATCTAACCAGGACGTCGCTGGTGCTTTCAGTGCCATGAGAAGTCCCCCCTAGGTCAGCCCGGTGGCACCCTCCCCAGAGCACAGAGTGAGTCGGGTGTCTCAGCAAACGTCAGGTTCTTGGCAAAGTGGGGAGAGGGCGAGAGGCCCCAGGCAGCTCCCCGGATCGCCCCACCCCACCCCACCCCCAGGAAGAGCTCAGGAAAGAGCAGAAGCTGACTGAGGCACGTGGGAGATGGGAAATGGAAGGACGAGAGCCGACAGCTGACAGGAGACCCAGAGAGGGCAGGCAGGAAAGACAGAGAGGACAGAGCGAAGGCAGAAATCACGGGGGGCAGACGGAAAGCGTGCCCTGCAGCACCGGGCCCCGAGGCGGCCGACAGCGGCAGCGGAAAGGCAGGAGCGGGCTTCGGGTCGGCCGGCCCTTCTGCGCCTATCTCTCTCTCCAAGTGGACGTAACAGTTTCACAAACTGGCAAACTGAAAATATCTATTGAATCCAGAATTTAGTTTTGATGACCGTAAATCAGAATCAAAGCATGGTTCATGAATTTGGCTCTGGAGGGGAAAAATCAATTTTTAAGACTTTTATATTTAAGTACAGATTACATCCAACTCTTGAGGGAATTTTCCATCATAACGTTCTCTGAATTCACTCAATATAATCAAATAAATACAGGATACACATCACATTTAAACCGTTTGCTTTTCACACATATGTACATTTAGTTTTTCTATAACAAGCATTGCTTAATAAAAAGTTTTTAACTAAGAAAATGAGATTAATGGAGAAATATCAACATGGTTCAGTAAATGTATAAAATTACTTTAAGATGGAAGAACTGTTTTCAGGGGAAGACACTAAAATCTACAACCTGCATCCAGTCTAAACTAAATGGAAATTTATGTAGTTTTAACACTCGACTGGTCACTGTTTGCACACCCTGAGGACGGCCCATCAGCCAAACCGAGGCAAACTCAATCAGCATTTTAACTATCAATTCTTCACTCATTCTACAATATTTACTGTCTCGGGAAAAAAGCTGAAGATAGGTTAGGACCGTGGTGGGCAAACTGTGGCTCACGAGCCACATGAGGCTCTTTGGCCCCTTGAGTGCGGCTCTTCCAGAAAATATCACGGCCTGGGCGAGTCTATTTTGAAGAAGTGGCGTTAGGATAAGTTTAAGTTTTAAAAATCTGGCTCTCAAAAGAAATTTCAATCGTTGTCCTGTTGACAATTTGCTCTGTTAACCCTAGTCCACTGGGTTAGGATTAGAAATTCACTCACCCAACAACTATTTTATTTACTGACTGCCTCTGAAGCGGAAAGCACTCTGCCAGGTGCGGTGTGACAGGCGGACAGACGGGTGGACATCCTCTGGGGCTTTGACACAGGGGCAGCCAGGTAAGTGACTTAGAAAACAGAGGATGCAAGAGGCCCCTCTGACGCCCCTCCTCAGGGCCACCTTCTCCAGCCACCAGGTCACTCTGCTCCATCTCCTCCCAGCGCTGGCCCTTCTTTCCCAGGCTGGCCTCCGCTCGCTAGTGTGTGTCCGCTCACTCCATCCGTGCCCCTTCCCCACAGCAGGGCCCTCAGAGAGGCCAGGACCACATCTTTCTGGGCCGCAGGAAATTCCTGATGCCTCATTTAAAAAGAGGCATCCGAGCAGAAGTGCACTTCCCCGACCTGCTCCCCGCACGGTGGAAAGCTGCCACCTGGTGGACAGATTTCCTCTCTCGGATACGGCCAGGATGAGAAGAAAGAATAAAGAAGTGACAACTTTCCACACCACCATGACTCCAAAGGCGATGACAGAGACAGAGACAGAGACAGAGGAGACCAGGTAATCCGATCACAACCTGGATAATCTGGTTCCCACATCCCCGTCCAGAGCTCTGCCCATGTGGGCACCCCTGGCAGAAACCCTTCCCACAGGCTTCTCGAGAAATAGCTTTTGGTCCCCTTTTCCTTCTTGCTTCCATCTCTTATGAACAGAGTATTTTCCCACCATGTAGGGGTCAAAGAATCTTCTCTGTCTCTCTCTCCCCCTTCACCCCAATCTGTCTTCCAGCACACTGGTGTAGGTAAGCTCACTCGCCCTCGCCAGTCGGGCTCAGTGAAGAGAGCATCAGCCTGGGGACTGAGGGGCTCCGAGTTCGAGTCTGGTAAAGGCCCCGGACCTCGACTGCAGGCTGGATCCGCATGTGGGAGGCAACCAATTGATGTCTCTCTCTCTCTCTCACATTGCTCTTTCTCTCTCTGTGTCCTCCTCCTCTCTCTCTCTCTCTCAAAAAACAAAACAAACAAACAAACAAAAAACACAAACAACAAAAAACAATGGAAAAATATCCTCAAGTGAAGAGTAACAAAAAAAGAAAAACAAAAAAAAAAGAAATCACTCCTCTTTTAGACTCCAATGAGGAACAAAATGACCAAATCCACCCGTCGTTGGCACCAGACAGTCGCCATCTCCCTCGCCTCCCTCCAGCTCGTCCAGCAGAGCGCGCCTGTGACAAGACTGGCCCATCACTCTGGCGCCATCTCGGACCACCCGACCCCGGCCTCGGCTGACTCATCTGAAGGGGCCAGACAAGCTACTTCTATCTTCTAAGTCTTAAATCCTCTGCGTGTGTTTTTGCCTTTTGACGTGCTTCCCCTCAAAATATCTCCCTCTGCAGCAAAACGTAAGGATTCTAAATCACGATCACACCACTCCTTTGCTCCTCGAAGATGGTGGACAGCTCCCACCACATGAGTAATGCCTATTCACAAGGTACACATTCTTGCATCCCCCCCCCCCATTTAACTAGAAATAAACAGAATGGTTAAGGCAGTTACTGTTTTAGAAGAACATATTTTTATCAAAAAATCAAGCAAGAACTTATTATGGGCTCCATAGTATTTCTTTTTCACTCAATTTTAGCTTTCAGTGACTCAGGATGAAGACTTTGGACTTTGGTTAAATTATTCACTAGAGATCAGAGTCACTGGTCATTGAGGGGAGCACGCATACAAACTGTTGTTCCAGGAGAGGAACTGCCAGGGACGGGCGCATGGGAAAGCTCTCTGATCTCCAGGAGAGAGAGAGAGAGAGAGAGAGAGAGAGAGAGAGAGAGAGAGAGAGAGAGAGAGAGAGAGAGACTGAGAGAAAAGGGAGGGGTAGTGCCATCTGTTAGGCACTCGGTAAGGAACTCAATTTTGAGAACTTTATGTGGACTGTCGAACTAAATCACCCTGATTCCTGTGAAATGGCACTGTGACCGGGCCATTTTGATGAGGAAACTGAAGGACACAGAAGTGAACGGCATGGCCAAGGTTACCCTAGTAATAAATAATGGGGCTGGGCTAAGGACCTAGGCAACGCATTTTTGAAGTTCAAAGCAAAGGATTATTAGTTATCCTACTTTTATAAATAAAGGATAAGTTCAGATATGGTCAATACATTTTTTTTGGGGGGGGATGAAATTCTAGAAAAATTGTTGGTAAATATTGCTCTCATTTAAAATTCGGTGTAAATTTGTTTGAAAGGATATTATAAAGCTTAGAGGCAGACAATATTAGCAAAACTACGACTGAATCTATTACTTCCCAAACCACCAGGAAGGACACCATATGCAGTTGAAAGTTCCTGCCAGTCATAAGACCGCAGGCCTGGATGTAACTGGATGTAACTGGATGTCACGGGAGCCCATCCAGCAGCTCCCCTCGTTCTGGATGTACAGGGCCCTGACCCGGAAGACACGCCCACACGGAATGCATGCAGAGCCGCGTTCCTCTCCTTCACCCCGTTTAAAGAAAGAACTCACATCTGGAATTTACTTTAGGGTCTTCTCTTCACACTGGTGTCCCAAGAAGCTCCAATATTCTATTATCTGGAATTCCTATCATTCTCATGATTTTTCTCAACAGCCTCTGAGATACCCCACAGCTTTATCAATCATAAAAGTAGCATTATCTCCACATCTTTCTGCTCCTTCCAACTCTTCCAGTTGTCATGTTGTTTGGGAAATGAACCCTGGACCCTTAAATGCTTTGCCTTTAAGTCTGAAGGATGTGAGTGTTTGAGTGGCTGGGAGGCGACACAGAACCTGGGAACTGATCAATGTCAGACTCGGGTTCGGATAAGGAAGGCCAAGTGCTGATGGAGTGAGTCAACCCCAATTCAGGAGGACTCGCTCGCACAGCTGCACAAATCTCCCAGTGCCTGCAGTCTCATTTGCAGGACTATCCATCCATACATCACAATGGCTGCTCTGTTTCCTGCGGCTCTGAGTAAATCCCAGGGATAACCAAACCAGGGTACAGGTGCCTGCTGCACTACTTCCGGCTGCGGGTCACAGGGCGGTGGTGGGACCCATGTCTGAGAACACAGCTCTGAGATCGGTGTGTTTCCAGGCCCACGGACTGGGTTCAGTGTGTCTGCGGGCAGAGTCTGGGGACAGCCAGTCCTGAGGCGCTGGTACCTTCTCCATCTCAGGACTAGTTCAGTCCTTCCTTTTCTCTACTGCCTATGCTCACACTGTGCTCAGAAGCTACCAATCAAAGAGAACATCCCCGACACTATTTCTCTGGTCCCCATGGGTGAAGCGGAATTATGTTCCATTCGAAGGGGAAGTGAGGTACAGAGGCCACAGAGCATGAGGTAACGCTACTTCTCGGGTTCTGATATCAAATTTCGAATGAGGAGCTATTGAGCGATTGCTCAGAAAAGTCTAGATAACCTCTTTGTATCTCCTGAAGGAAATTTGCAAACATATTATGCTGAGATTTAATAAATAAAACAAATATTTTAGCCTTACTGGTAAAACTAATCCCATTAAAACTGCAATGAACTGAATTACAGCATTATATTTATGAGAGTCAAACAGAATGTTGTTACAGCAAGTCAAGACAGCCACTTGACTAAGCAAATGTAATTTAAAATGTCCGTGCCTTTGGGTAGAGTAGCTGAGAGCTTTCTTTTTCATTAAAAAAAAAAAAAAGATTTTATATTCATCTTCAATTGATAAAAAATTCTTTTTCATTTCACTAAAATGGGTATCGAACTCTTTCAAGCACTACTATACCCCCTAGGACATAAAAGTAAAATAATAATAAATAAATAAAAGCAGGCACAAAGATGTCATCAATACTTCTGTCTAGTTTCCCAGGAGTATTAAAACTACTTAGGAAAACATAAAAAATAGAGAAAAGTGTGCTATACAGTGTTGTTAGTTAGTCCACCTTGAAAGCCAATAGGTGTGAGCCCGAGGACAGGGAAGCCAGAACGGAGGCCTGGCTGGCCCTGAGCTTGAGAACAGCGATGGCAGCCAAGCAGGGCGTCCGAAAACGTGAATCTCGCTACCCCTTTTCCGTAACAATCACGTTTTCCTTATGGCTTCTTACTTAAATGCCTCACTGATCAATACTTATGAAGTGGATTTCACTCTAATCTTCATCAGAGGAAACACTATCTCATATTCTCAGAATATCATTTGGTTGGAGCAGTCGATATGTGGAAACAAACTGTCAATGAAAGAATAGTTTAATTAGTGCATGCCTTTTCAGCACCACCTGTAAAAGATACTTATTCAATTGTTCACTAAGAACAGAAAGCAAGAAATCCAACATATTGACTTAAGTCACTTTTGATGTAAGATGACTTTTGATTACAGTCACAGGTGAGAAAAGACTTCAGAACTGGCTTTTGAAAACCAGGTCTAACCCCTAGCCTGAAGTCCTGAAACTTGGGGAATACGTAGAATGAGCTGGAAGGGTAAGGCTGAATGTTAGGAAGGGCCCCTGGGACCGGTGAATGGTACCCCCAGACCTATCAGGGCTTGCCACTGGCAGTGTAGAGGGGAGGGGCCAGGCTGAGTGTGAAGTACCTACACTAATAAAAGGTAAATATGCAAACTGACCATACCTCCGCAATGCCCACCAGCCAATTGGGTGAGTATGCAAATTAATCCAACAGAGATAGCAGGCTAATTTGCATACACAGGCATGGAGCAGCCAGGCAGGACAGGTCGCCTGCTATGAGGAGGAGGGCGGTGTCTGTGTGTGTGTGTGTGTGGGGGGGAGGCCACCACGGAGGAAACTGCAGGAGCGAAGATGGAAGGTGGCGGCCAGAGAGAAGGCGTGGGTCCCAGGTGCTGACGGAAAAGCAGTGCTGGCAGCCAGGGAAAGGGAGGCCTATTGCACAAATCTTTGTGCAACAGGCCTCTAGTTTTTGATAAAAGCCGTGTTTAGCGACAGAGGTGGATAGGACATTGTTTCAAAGGCACAGGGATGTTCTGTAAACCAAGCAAATAAAACAGGACAGCAGGAAAGTCTGAGGATGAAGGGAAATGAAGAGACAGCACAAAGCAATGTCACAGGCACCGACACAGCCAGGGCTCCTGAACTACTGGGGAGGATTCTTTCCCAGGGAGACAACAGGAAATGGGTGTCATGTCACCTGCTCTTAGTTTCCTCAAGGAAGAAGGACCAGAGGAGCCTGGGAGGGCGGGAGCCAGAGAGACTGAGACAATGCCCAGGGGAATGAGACAGGTCAGGGAGACACCGCGATGCACCTGTCTAGCCAGGCTGACGTTTGGCTCGCCTTGGAGTAAACGGTCACCGGACACTCTGAGGAAGGGGCTGAGAAGGACATGAGCCTGTTAGTTAATGACAACTGCCGACTCCTTCGTAGGAAACATGAGGCACTCCGAGTTTAGGTTTAGTCTCCAACTCCTCGGGCTGAGGAAGGTGGCATAGAAGAGAACTCTTCCTAAGCGCTTAATGAAGTTACGCAAAAAGAAAAAAAAAATCTGTTTCCCCATCTGCACTTCTGGCACATAAACTAAAGTGACATTTCCAACACAGGTTTGTCGAGATCATTAGCTCTGTCAATTAAGACTTTATGCTCGGCAAAATGACCACTGTTTTTTTCTACTCATCTATTAACTCCTAAAAAAGGTAGCAAAATCTAGAAGTAATCTTATTTATCCCTAAAAAAATCCTGATGTGGAAAATAGTTTCCCCCAATATCCACAATGAACATTTGGTATTCCTTCCCAAATTAGAATAACTTATGCCCCCCAAATGAGTCACTTCACCAAACCCTAAGCCAGTGTAAGACCCTCCTGCTCCAAACTTTCATATGCTTTCCAGTAACCTGTGAATGTCCAACACACAGTCTGCAAAATACCTCCACGCACTTCATTTTAAACCACGCTCAGTTGCTCCTGAGTTGCGCTGTGGCATTCAGTCACTCATTCATTCAACAAGCATCGATGGAGTGCCCATTCCTGAATGAAATGCTGTGCCAGGAAATGGAAAGCAAGCCAGCAGTGGGTCTGCCCTCTCAGGCTTCCTGTCTGATGGAGGCCCCGCTGGGCCGAGAGGCAGAAAGTGTCCTGCAGAGAGCGCCAATGGCAGTGCGGTGAAGGGGGGAGGCAGTGGGTGGAGAGGCTCGAAGAGGGAGGGTACGGCCCGGGGGCCGGGCAGGAGATAGTACCTTGCCGAGGACAGGGCTCTGGAGCAATCTCCACCCACCTGGTCTGTGTCTTCAGTTGTAAAATGAAGGCAGTTTTGCTGCCTTTAGGGACATTGATAAGTTAGTGTCCTACCAGGGAAAAGGATTTCAATTTAGTAGACTGGTCAGTTAACAGAGATGAAGAAGAGGGTCTGCTTTAGGGAAAGTACTCAAGCTCAGGATGAACCCAAATAAATGAGGAAGTGGAGAACGGGGAGGGCCGCTGGGGTATGCCAGTGACTTGGTTCCATGGTATCGTCACTTCAGGACCCAGGTACCCAGAGAACGTTCGAGCCTCCCTGCCTCTCAGAAAAGAGGAAAGGACATACCGGCAGGAAAAACATGCACAGGAGGGGGAGCAGGTGCAAGAACCAAGGCACGTGGGCACTGCCCTCCCAAGAGCCCAGGGAAAAGGGCTGGTCTGAACAAGGACAGAAAAGTGGCGGAAAAGGGGACAGGTGAAGGTGAGGGGAAATGCAGGAAGGCGGAGGGAAGCCAAGGGAACCGCAGTAGACAGAACACCTCGATTCTCTTCACATGAGGGACAGAAGACTTCGCTTAGAATGAGGAGCACTGTTTTATGATTGCCATTATTTGAGGTGAAATAATTTCTTGGCGCTTTTGGCCTCCGATTATATTAGGTGTTCACTCAGTCACTGGAGAACTAATGTTCTACTTCAGTCCCAGATGACAGCTTTCTGAGATCCGCGCTCTCCGAATAAAGACGCTGGGAACAGCTGCTTCTACAGTGGTCATCTTAAGCAGCATCAATCCAACACAGAAACCCATCTGAGTCGCTTCAGTTTTCAGTTACTTATGAAAAGCAGACAATCTGAAGGCCTCCACACAGCCTCCCTTACATGCTTCTGGATTTATTTTGGTCTCTTCAAGGCCATACACTTGTGTCCATTCTTTGAAACAGATGAAAATTGTGAAGCATAAGAAAGCTGTAAGCTATTCTGGACAAACTGTGATAGCATGCACGTTGCTTTTCCAAAACCCTCCAGTCCAAGAGGCTACCTGTTCCCTGGGTGTTGCATCCAGGCCTTCAGTCCAGACCTCCCGGCCCGAGAGGGAGCACAGGAAACACCATTTTTAACATGTTTGCCAGGTGACTTATGCTCTAGTTGAGTCCAGGAACTGCTAGCTTCCGCCAAGCAGAACAGTGAAGATCTTTGCTGCTTACACCCCTCCCTGCACATACACATAATGATGGCAAAATGCAATCTGGGAGAAACTAAATTGCACACTAGGGTTTTCTGGCCCCACCTTTGTCCAGAGCTCCCCATTGAGGTACTGACACCAAAAGCCAGCCAAATCGAATAAATACAGCTTACAATTGCCTCCTTAAATTACTGTGTATTTTCTAATATTTTGTACTGTATGGATTACAACTTCAAAAATAATTTCACTGAACGGAAAGATCAAAAGTCTCTCTCCTAGCAGGGCCAAGCCTCCAGCCACAGTCCTGTTCCTCGGGGTCTCTCTCATCCAGTTTTGGTTCTGCCCTGCCAATAAGGAGAACTGACTCGGCAAACATGATTCCATGCCAAAGACATCAGGGAAGGAGCTATGGAAACACAAGCAAAGGAAGTCTGCTCTCAGCCTTGCAGGTGCTCAAGTGGCCGTTAAAGAAATGAGGGAAACGAAGCAGGCGACTCATTAACGGACAGTTACTTCCAGATCTGCTGAGCAGGGAAGAGGCAGGTAAATGCTGTGTATCGCTCTTTCCCACAGCAGATCCTCTGTGATCCATCAGCCCCACTCACGTCAGAATGCCGACAACCCAAACACCTACTTCAGAGCTAATCCCACCTGTTTTCAGGCCAGTTTGTGCAGGAGAGGGTCAGACTCAGTGAGCAGTACCCGAACTTCACTATTATCCAGCTCAACTCGAACGGTAGTAATACTATCTAATAAAGACAGAATATGCAAATTGACCACAACTCCAAGACAAATATGGTGGCGCCCACAGCCAATAAGGAGGGAATATGCAAATTGATGCGACAAGACAAGAGGTGGAAGGCAGCTCTAGGCTGGAGAGGAGGCAGAAAGGCGACTCCGGCTAGAGTGAAGGTGGTACCGGCAGCCCGGGAAAAGAAAGGCCTATTTTTACACGAATCTTTGTGCATCAGGCCTCTGGTAAACATAATAATTAACATTTGAGTGCCTAGTGCAAGGCACATAAAATGCCCTAGGTAGTTATCAATGAATTCCAACCTCACAGGAACCCTACAAGATGGGTACTACCATCACCCCTATTTTCCAGATAAAGCACAATGGCCTAGAACAGTGGTCGGCAAACTGTGGCTCGTAAGCCTCTCGAGAGCCATGGTTTGCCACACTGTTGACTAATGAGTTTGCCGACCACTGGCCTAGAGGAAACTGCTCCAGGCCCAGCTAGTAGTGGAGGCGTTACAGAAACCATTCACCCAACCACACCAAGTGCTGTCTATGTATTAACCCCTATCACAGGAGAATGTCTTTTAGCTGGGTGTACCTACAAAGCCGGCCCCTTGCATGTATGTGAAGATGCATGCTTCACAAAGTGCTCTTACCCTTCTCATTCAATTTGACAGTACCAACATAGAGCACTGACTGGCATCTCCACTACCAGATGGGAAAAGTGAGGCTAAATGACCTGCCATCTTTTAGGTTATTTAAAGGCAGAGCTGTAACTCCAAACCAGGTGTCCTGATTCCAAATCTGCACCCTTTCCAGTGCACAACATGAATGCCGAAAAAGGGTGGTACTTGTGGTGCCCCAAAATAGCAACATGTATTCTTTAAATATATATACATATATTTTTATTTCAGAGAGAAAGGGAGAGGAAGAGAAATAGAAACATCAATGATAAAAAAAAAGAATCACTGATTGGCTGCCTCCTACACGCCCCCTCTACTGGGGATCGAGCCCACAACCCAGGCACGTGCCCTTGACTGGAACCGAACCTGGGACCCTTCAGTCCACAGGCTGACACTCTATCCACTGAGCCAAACCGGCCAGGGAGCAACATGCATTTTTAAGGATTTTAAAGCCAGAGCTAATCATCTAGCCCTCTATCAACTGATCATCTTGCCAGAGTCAGTTTCAACAGGAGAGCTATTACTGTTCCAAGACCTATACCAGATGGGGTGATATTTTTCCCTTTCTGACCACTCTTAAGCCACAAATTCTTCTACAAAATTAGATTTTAATGTAAAAATATCAGTAATGTAGTTGACATAACCCATAAACAGGGGGAAAAGGTCTTAGAACTTTCCATCCTTGCCATTCCCTGAAGAACAGCTCCCACAAGGTTCAATGACGTACTTCTAAAAGTACTTCCTCATCCTCCAAACTATCTTACAATATCTCAAGGGCTGATTATTTAAGTGGTCAGTTTTACAGAAGACCTGACAGGTGGAAATACAACTGAACTACAATGGAAAAAAATTCCCTTCTGTCTGGCAAATGTCTAATCACCACATTTACATGCAAAGAAAGAAGCAGGTAACAGTCTGATTTAAAAAAAAAACACACTTCAGAGTCAATTTACTTTATGAATTGAATCTTTTGTGAGTTTTTCATTATGATTGTAACCTGAAAGTTAAAAGGCAACAAGAACTCTAAATTAAGGTCTTAAGCATCAGATTAAAGGGAGAAACAAATCTTCCATTTCTGCAAGTACCTGGCCACTTCATGCATCAAATATTGCTTTTAAACCACCAAATACCAAAACTTTAGTTCTACATATTAATACTAGAGGCCCAGTGCACGAATTAGGTCCCTTGGTCTGGCGGGCAAACAGGGTCATGAGAGGTTGGCTGAGAGAGTACACTGACCACCAGAGGGCAGTTCCTGCGCTGAGTGTCTGCCCCCTGGTGGTTAATGCGCATCATAGCGTCCAGTCGTTTGGTCACTTAAGCTTTTATAGATAGAGGCCCAGTGCACAAAATTCGGGCACAGAGAAGAGAGGGTGTGTCCCTCAGCCCAGCCTGCACCTTCTCCAATCTGGGATACCTCTCATAATCCAGGACTATTGGCTTCCAACTTCTTGCCTGCCTGCCTTCCTGATTGCCCCTAACCACTTCAGCCTGTGAGCCTGACCACCCCCTAATCACTCTCCTGCCAACCTAATTGCCCCTAACTGCCCTCACCTGCTGGCCTGGTCACCCCTAACTGCCCTCCCTTGCAGGCTTGGTCCCCCCCCCCCAACTGCCCTTCCCTGCAAGCCTGGTCGCCCCCAACCTCCTGCCTGTGCCCTCCTGGTCACCCATAACTGCCATCCCCTGCCAGCCTGGTCATCCCAAACTGCCCTCCTTTGCAGGCCTTGTCCCTCCCAACTGCACTCCCCTGCTATCCATCTTATGACGGCCATGTTGTGACCACATGGGGGCAGCCAACTTATGTGTTGGAGTGACAGTCAATTTGCTTATTACTCTTTTAATAGATAGATAGATAGATGTTCCATATAAAGCTGCAAGTAATCACCGTACAGAGTTTGTTTTAAACACAAGGTTAGAGGAGAAACCAAGATGGCAGCATAGGTAAACAACTGAAATTGGTGCCTTGCACAACCACTTCAAAACTACAACTAAAAGACAAAACGAACATCATCCAGAACCACAGGAAAGCTGGCTGAGTGGAAATTCTACAACTAGAAGTAAAAAGAAAAGCACACTGAAACTCAGAGGAGGTGTGGAAGTAAAGTGAGGCGGTACAGAGGCACTCGCACGGAAAGGGCTGGCAACTGAATACACAGTTATCTTTTTCAATCAAGAGACACAAGCTCCTGACTGCTCTGAACTCCAGTTCTGGGCAAGACCCTGGAGACCCATACCCATATGGGGAATAACTGGACTGTCTGGCTTCAGATGGAACATGAGGGCAGCTCTCTCTCTGAGGTGCTTGCAGCAACTACTGCAGGACACTGAGACCCGGGGCCTCTTAGGGCAGGGTTGAGGATCAGCCATAACTGTTTGCTCTGCCCTGTTGATTCCCTGAGACCTTGCCTCACCCAAGCTGGGTGCAGAAGCTTTTGCATATGAATGGCCCGGCCCTGGGCAATCTAAAATTACTTAACTGCAGAGATCCAGAACATCCAAAAGAAGGTCCAAAGCCCCACAGCAGCTTGCAATGCTTCACAGCTGGGCCGCATCTGGGTACCTCCACACCCCTAACAAAGAGGAATCTGCAGATCTCTCTGTAGCTCCTGCTGGGCAGCCTCAGGTAGAGGCTAAATTAGCACCTCCTTAGAGATTCAAGAGGCAGTATACCCAGTGGTCAGAGTAGGACCATCCAGATTACAACTCCTCAGATCCATAAGGGTCACACTCAGGGGGCAGACTGTGAGCACCAAAGCCCCACTGAAGCAGGTCTTGCCCCATAAGGGTGTCTCCAGTACAGAAGCTCTCCTGGTGTAGACACAGCTGATTCTCACAGCCAAGTGGCCTGGAAGTCAATTCCTCCCAGTGATATCAACAACAATCAAGGCTGAACTACAACAAGACTGTGCACACAGCCCACAAAGGGGTGCACCAAGCGTGTCCACCTCAGGTAACAAAGGAGGCTGAGCCATTGGGCCCTACAGAACACCTAGCACACAAAGCTACTCTGTCAACACAGGGAAGCAGCCAAAATGCAGAGACAAAGAAACAGATCACAAATGACAGAAATGGAGGAAAGCAAACAATTGGATATAGAGTATAAAACTACGGTTGTAAGGTTTTTCTAGAAACCACCAATAAATTTAGTGAGACCCCTGAGAATATGAAAAAGGACCAACTAGAAATTAAGCATACAGTGACTGAAATAAAGAATAATATATAGAGATCCAACAGCAGACTAGAAGATCCAAGAATCAAGAAAAAAGAAAAAAGAAACCAATAATATGAAGACAGTGTAAGGAGTATCTGGGCCAAATTCAAGAGTACCAACATCCGAATTATGGGGGAGCCAGAAGGAGAGAGAGAGCAAGATACTGAAAACCTATTTGAAGAAATAATGACTGAAAACTTCCCCCACGTGGTGAAAGAAATTGATTTACAAGTCCAGGAAGCACACAGAACCCCAAACAAAAGGAATCCAAAGAGGACACACCAAGACAAATCATAATTAAAATGCCAAGAGCAAAAGACAAAGAGAGAATATTAAAAGCAACAAAAGAAAAACAGTTAGTTGCCTACAAGGGAGCACTCATACAATTGTCAGCCGATTTCTCAACAGAAACTATACAGGCCAGAAGTGAGTGGCAAGAAATATTCAAAATGATGAACTGCAAGAACCTACAACCAAGATTACTTTACCCAGCAAAGCTATCATTCCGATTTGAAGGTCAGATAAAGAGATTCACAGATAAGAAAAAGCTAAAGGAATTCATCACTGCCAAACCAGTATTATATGAAACTAGAGGCCCAGTGCATGAAATTCGTGCACTCAGTGGGGTTTGGGGGTGGGGCGGGATCCCTCAGCCTGGCCTGTAGTCCGGGACCCCTCAGGGGATGTCCAACTGACAGCTTAGGCTTGCTGCCCTGGGGGAGCACACTGTCCATCAGGGGGCAGCACCTGTGATGAGCATCCTATGTCACATTATAGCAACCGGTCATTCGCTGTTCGGCTGATTTGCATATTAGCCTTTTATTATATAGGATTCTTTGAGAAGAGGAGGAAGAAGAAGAAGGTAAAGATAAAAATTATGAACACAAATACATATCTATCAAAAAGTGAATCTAAAAATCAAGTGAATAAAAATCTAATAAATAGAACAAACTGGTGAATATAATAGAATCAGGGGCATAGAAAGGGAGTGCACTGACAATTCTCAGGGCGAAAGGGGTTTGGGAGGTGTGGAAAGATACTGGACAAAAATCAAACACCTATGGATGAGGACAGTAGTGGGTAAGGGCAGAGGGTGTGGTGGGAACTAGGTAGAGGGGAGCTATGGGGGAAAAAGAGGAATAACTATAATAATCTGTATAAAGAGTTAGAGAGGGACTACAGACTTCAACGTCAAAGGGAAAGCAATAGGCTTCCAGAAGCAAACATACAAGAACACCTTAATGACGGTGTACTGAAAGGTTTCCCAGCCTCAGCAGTACTGAGCTGGCTGGACTCTGCGGTTGTGAGGCCTTCCTGAGTGCCCCAGGGTTAGCAGCATCCCTGGCCCGGTTTCGACAGCCAAAAGGCAAACTGCTCTTGGTTGAGAGCTTTGGGCTAGACAGAGTCCTGGGAGGAGACAGTCACAGAACTATCTCATGAAGGACACACATCCAGGAGAAAACGCCAAGTTACAAACGGGCAATGGAAGGAGGAGTGGGGAGGGGGGGGTACTGATATTTACCGTTTCTGTTTGAGGTGGTGAAAATGATCTGGAGATAGAGAGCGGGGATGGTTGCACAACATTATGATGTAACTACTGCCACTGAATTGTACACTTAAATAAGGTCAAAATTTTTAAATTTTGCATTAAAAACTTAGCAATATAATATACTCTCCCTCAAAAGACACACTGAATTTTAAAGATTTGCTATTTAAAAGGTAAAATATATCATTAATCAATTTATATTAATCATATGCTTAAAAGATAATCTTTGGTTATATTGAGTTAAATTAGATATCTTACAATTTTTTTTAAATGAGCAAAAGATTTGCATGCTTCCCTAAGTAGGATATCCAAGTAGCTAATAAGCAAATGAAGACATGCCCAACACTATCAACCATCAGAGAATGGAAGTCAGAACTATAACCAGACCCTACTGTGCACCTACAGGAATGCCTACCAGCCCAGTGCTGGCAGGGGTAGGACAGCTAAAGTCCAGGTATAGTGGGCTGTAAGTTGTTCAGCCACTTTGGAACGCACTTTACCAATGTCGGCTGAAGCTTCCTATGAGATTGTCCAATGCCCCAGCAACTGTTCTCCCCAAAGAGCTCCAGAAGAAAGAAACACGTAAGTCCACAAGACATATACAAGAGGACTAAAAGCTGCTTCATTTATAACAGACAAACGCTGGGGAAAAAACAAAAGGCCCACCAGGAGGATGGACAAGCAGAGTGTGGAATATGCACAACGGGAAAGTACACAGCAATAGTTACCTTCTCCCGCAGCCAGCAGCACGACGGATCTCACAGGCACTGCACTGTGCAGACTCCACATGGGGGTTCTACCTACGGAAAACTTGTCAACGGAGAAAAGTAACCCATGGTGACAGATGGAATAGTGGTCACCTCTTGAATAGGGCGCTGGTACTGACTGGGGGAGGAGATGGGGAATTTCCTACTGTGCTACGGAAGTTCCACAGCTTAATCTCTGTGTGGTTCTTTAGGATAGGAGCTAACCTGTACTTAACACATGCATACTTTACATGTCTAAGCTAAATCTCAATTCAATAAAACTAAAAGTTACCCAATCAGTGTCGCTCAGTTGGTTGGGACACGTGTGGGAGGCAACCAATAGATGTTTCTCCCTCACCCCCTTCCCTCCCCCTCTCCCACGCTCCCCCCCCCTCCTCCGCCTCTCTCTCTCAGCATGTCCTTGGGTGAAAACTTAAAAAGAAAAAAACAACCAAAGCTAAAAGTCCACAAGAGTCAACAACCCAAGCTGTTCACTTTTTCACTACAGTGGTTACTGTAGAGAGCACCTGGGACGGCACCTGGGCATTCTTCCTTAGTCACTGTCAGCTGAACCCAAGGCTACAGGCAAGGCTGCATCTTGGTTACACATCTTACACCAAAAAGGCAGATGTGTTCTCAGCATTGACTCTTATCTTTGCCCACGTGTTGGAAAGTGGGTTTTGATATGTAAATCCAGTCTAGCACTAGGAAGAAGCAAATAATCTCCTTTATCTTAACCTTTTGGTGAAACTTGCTGGTATTTGGGGATATAAAATAAACACAGTGCATTGGCTCTGGGTCATTGTCTCGCCATCAGAAGAGGGCAGCGGTCCACCCTGCCCCAGCTTTTCTTTCTATCTCTGTGTCTTGTCTCTTTCTATTATTTCTCAATCCCCAGCTGCCTCTGCTCAGGAATTGGACCCGCTCTCTAGCCTCACTGGACGTGGAAAAGAGAGAAAATAGTTACATCTGGCGCCAAATCTTATGGTGTCAAAATAAGCCAAAGAAAAATCGTTTGGACAAAAATCAAAAGGATCCCAAGTCTAATTTATAGAAAAGATTCCTTTCTTAACCTTTGGTCGAGAATATGTTTATATATTTCCAGAAAACTCCTCCAAGTCCCTGTGGATTCCTGCAACAACGGATCCCGGAGAGGAACTGACAGGACTGCTCCAGCCACAGAAAAAGCAGTGGCCCCAAGAACAGAGAAGAAACAGTCCAGAAATAAAGATGGTGAAGACGCCTTGCCATGCTCGCAGTCAGCAGCTGTGTGTTGCTGTAGGTTGCCTAGGACCGAAGGCAAAGAAGGTCAATGTGTGCATCCTTCTGCACAGAAGTCAAAATGTTTGATGTTTTGTGTTCTCCACATTAAAAGAGATGTTAACCATTAGGCATTAACCATTTTTACAGATGGATCCAGTTCTGGAAAGGCTGGATCTACTGCAACAGGGGAGCAAAGGTCCTTGAAACCCCTTATATTTCAGTAGAAATACAAGCTCTTATTTATGCCTTAACAGATTTTGCTACGAAGCCCATCAACCTATAGTAATAGTGCTTATGTGGTAAGTATGGCCAACATTACTGAAACAGCTACTATGGACCACACTAACTCAGAGGAACTTTTTCATCCTTCAAAATGTTATTTGAGAATGACAACCCATGTTTTATTGGAAGCAATGTCCTCAGTGTATTATCTACCTCCCTGTGCCAACTTTAGGGGGAAATCCCTGAGGACTTATAGGTAATAAAACCTGGCAAAACTGATGTTACTCAATAGTAGAAAGAGCCAATCGTACTCTTAAAATGCAATTATTAAAACAGAAAGGGGAGACGGATGTTATATGTCACCTCAAAACAAACTGTCATACTCTTTGTACTTTAAACTTTTTGAATTGCGATGCACAGGGGTGTACAGCAGTCGAAAGCCATCGGGCCTCCTGTACAATAGCCTGCACCGAGGCAGCTGGTAGAAGGAAGCACAAGCCAGATAAGAATTTTATCAGAGTCGGTAATAATGTGGGGAACAGGTTGTGTTTTGCATCTTTCCAGAAGGAGTAGTGCAGCCAATCTGGGTGACAGAGCGTTATGTCCGTCCCCATAATGGACCCAGAGAAGCTCCTTGTCCCTCACTCAAAAGGAATGAGAGCTGCCCAGGTGAGAGCAAAGTGAAAGAAGAAGGAAACTGAAAGCGGTGCAAGGGACCGAGGTGCCAACACGGGGTCGGCTGCAGACGTTAACGACTGAAGCGCAGCAGACTGTGGAAAAGCAAAAGGTGGAAGCTACTTCTTCAACCATGTCTCTGTCTATGCCAGCACCGGTTAGCTGCCAGTCTTCTGCAAAGTCTTGCGCAGGCAAGCCCAAGGACTCCGAGTAAAAATATACACCAGCGGCAAAAGAAACTTTCATTCACTAGCTAAAAATGTTAACATGTCTGTAGTTTTGATTTCTCTCTTATTGCTGTTTCGCATTGGCATTGTTTTGTTATTTTGCTAGCCAGCATTTTGCTCTTGACGTTCAAGTTTTAGAATAACATTTAGGTAGTTTGGTTTTTGCAGTAGCATTGTTTGCAATTTGTTTTCATACTAGAGCTTTGTTCTTGATGTTTAAATTTTACTTTTATTATAGCAGCTTAAAAACAAAAAAAAAGGTGAGGTTACTAAATGTTCCCTACCACTGCTCCCATTATATATTTATTCTATTTATATTGGCTATTTTAAAGAATAACTGACAGTCAAAATGTCATTATTGCTATTATAATTCATCAGTAGATACATATTGTTTTTACTTTTTTTCTGTTACTTTCCATATATGATATCTGAAAACACTATAAATAAATCTCATTAAAAAGTTTATAATGATGAATGTTGGGAAATTATTATTGATCTTTATTGTCTTTAGAGTCCAGCTATGTTTTGCATGTGGCAAACTCTTAAAGCACTTGAATCTTTCCTGCCTCTGAATTTCTCTTAGCAGTTTTTCTCTAGAATTTCGATCCTAAACCAACTACTGAAATCTTTCTATTGCCATAAACTGTTATTCAAATGTTTTACAGTCATTTAGCTTTTCCCTATTTCTAAGTCCTAAATATACCCACAGCTCACTAACTGAAGGGGAGTCCATGTCACACCTGCTTTAGGTTCACGCACACATGCCCTATCACAGAAACTGTATCTAGGTCGTCCCTCAGGTTAGCCCAGGACAACCTGTTAACAGGAAGCCGATGTCCTTCTGGTTCTAGAACCACAGCCACTAATCCACTTTAGACAAATAAAAAGACCACCCAAGAGCGAGGGCTTCACAACCAACGGTGGCGTTTCTGATATAAACACTGCCAAATAAAAACTGGCTTATTAACTTTAAATGACTTCACAGCATTTAAGGGAAAACATGAGACCGACACCAAGATTTTAAAACTCATTAGAATCAGTCCTGAAATCACTGACACATTTAAATTGAAAGCTGCTCGTCTGTCAGCTTTTCGTTCAGACATGCTATTGTGTGTCACCACGGTTAAGGTTGGGTGAGCACTTCCATTAAAACCTTCACTTTCACAAGCTTATAATTCCATAATAAAAATTTGCTCCAGGCTTGACTTTTGCATACAAAAGATTTCTGCTTGAAAAATATATTCCAGAGCACAAAATAAACCTGTCTGGACTGAAAACTCAGATACAGGGTTACTTTCGGTATGCCCTGCGTTAAATAAGCTAGGAATTTAGGATTGGAAACTTCCTTTCTCAACTATAAAGATCAGAAATAGAGGAAGGTTGATAAAGGCAGTTTAAGAGCAAGGGGAAAAGATAAAACCAATTTAGTCCAGAAACCTCAAGATCATCCTTAACTCTCTCACAAATTCTTCACATCCAGTTTATCACAGAAAATGTCGATGCTACCTTCAAATATTTCTCAAATTCCTCAGGCCATCAGGTCTTCCGGCCTCCCAGGTGACAGGCAGCTTTAAATAAGCAGGCAAACCCAGGCCGATCTGATGGGGAGGCTCCCGGTCACACAGGTCAGAAATTCCAGGGCTTGCTGAAGGCCCTCAGGCCTGACTCTTGCCACAGTTTTGGCCCGCTCCCTTGCTCCCTTCTTCTCCCGCCCACCCTCCCTCGCTGACTTCCTCCCTTCCTCCCTACACCCTGTCCTGCTCCTGGTAAAGACCTTTCGGTTTCGCCCTCACCTTGTACATCCAGTGCCGGAGCTCTCGTAGCCATGCTGCACTGCTCAGAGAGCCAGCTCTGGCTAGTTATGTTAAGAGCATGCTTTACATTTTAAAAACACATTTATATCCATCGCTATCTCTGCTGCATTCCCAGTCTGAGAGTGAGAGCAGACTGTAATTTTGGAAACTGAGTTTGAGCCACTTTAGGCAGGGAAACAGCTGCTAATACCCAGCTTCTTGTCACACTGGCCTGGGCCACACAAGCCACAGGCGCCGCAGGGAGATGCTTGTGCCAGACTTGGGGAGCTGGTCCCCGCAAATCGGCAGGGACACCCTCAGTTCCAGGGTGCTGCCTCTGTTGAGCTCAGGCTGTCTTCCGTCTCCTCCCTGCCCCACTAGCCCTAGCTTCACACCTTCGCCGACACTTCCCTCAACCAGACAAGCCTGCCTTCCGCGCCTCTGCTCAGGTACCCCCGATGCCCCAGGCCTCACTCAGCACACACCGCAACAGCTGACCCGTTTCTTTCCCAACATTTCCTGCCAACTATTGCCCTCCCATCTATCTCGACTAGAAACTTCTAGAAGGCAAGGACCTCATGCTACTTTTCTAGCTCCTTACAGCATCCACCACTGCACTGGAAGAGAAGCAAGCATTCAAACCTCATTATTAGCAGAAAATAGAAACAGGAATTCTGTTACTATATTTCTTCCGATGAGACGAAATGAAAATAAAAATAAACACAGTGCCCAGACTGTGTTTTCTACCACTAATTTTTAGAACCCTCTTTTCCGTTAGAGTTGCAAGAAGTAAGGTGACGGTAAGAGGACGTTACCTGAATCACGACATGTGACAAAGCTCAAGGACTCAAGAACACTGGTGGGCCCCAAAGGAACGACTGTCCAGAAACAGAGCTCAAGTCCAAAGTGTCGCCACTGTAGGGCACTGAGCCACAGCCGTGAGGTGGAGAGCCAGTTATTTGCAGGGCAGGCGGGGAGAGGGTCAGGAGGAACACACACTCAGAGGTCTGCACATGCGCAGGCAGCGGAGGACCATTCACTGGGTGACACAAAGACCTCGGTCAGCAAGCCTGGCTGGTGGGGACTCATGCGGGGACTCGGCAGCAGAAGGGCACGTATCGCCTACAGGCAGATCAGGTAAGAAGGTGAAGAACTCAAAGAAGTGAGCATCGGGTGAGGAAGAGGGGGGACAGAAGCTGACAGTGTTGTGAAGTGCACTGCACAGCACCCAATCATCTGCAGAAGATAGAAGGAATGTTTTTAACAGGTAAGACACAACAGCCCATAAAAAGATAAACCAGCTATCTGGAGAGCTGCTAGCTAAAAATCCTTAAGGCAGAGGATGTGAAATTGTTCCCTCACCGAAAATTGCATCCCGTAGAAGAGAGAGGAAGAAAGGACAGGACAGACGTGGAGGGCCACAGAATCTTATGCAGTGAGGACTCGTTCTCTTACACTCGGGCCGGCCATCACTCACATCATTCCCGCTGGCTCCTGAGGTCCCATCAGGGTTAGTATCCGTCCCAGGAGACAAAGTGTCTTTGTGCAAACTTGGCAGAGCTGCCTGTGAGGATGCAGCTCTGCAGGGTCACAGCTCGGGGAGTGGAGAACAGGCTGGACTCTGAGCACTCACCTCCCACAGACGCCTCTGCCATGTGCGCCTCACACGTGGCGACCCGGAAGACGACTGGCCTCCCCCAATGGACGAGCTCTGTGTGAGCCTCCTGTGCGACAGGCAGTGTGCTGGCGGGGTGTCACACTGGCGCCCAGAAGAGAAAGGTCCCTGCCTGTGAAGATTACACTCCAGAGGAGGAGACAGGTAACCACTAAAACAACCATGAGGCAGTGACAGATGCTGTCAGAGAGCTAGCATGCCCAGCTGTGATGGTTAATTTCGTGTCACCCTCGCCGGGCCACGGTGCCCAGATTTGTCCTCACATTATTCTGGATGAGAGAAACATTGACATTGGTGGACTCCCGAGTGAAGCAGACTGCCCTCCCCAATGTGAGCGGGCCTCAGCCACCAGCTGAAGGCCTGAGTGGAACAAAGGCTGGCCTCCCCCAAGCAAGAGGGAACTCTGCAGCAGACGGCCTTCAGACTTGAACTGCAGCATCAGCTCCTCCCTGGGTCTACTCTGCTGGTTTGTCCTGAAAACTTGGGGCCTGCCAACCTCTAGAAACCCACCTGAGCCAACTTCTGGAAATAAGTCTCCTTCTATTTAAATGTGCATACATCCTGTTGGTGCTGTTTCTCTGACTGACACACTGACAGAGTTGGTAAGGGGGAGCTGCTTTATGGCGCGGGAAAAAGCCCCACTCAGGATGTGACATCTGAGCTGAAACCAGAGTAGATGGCAAAGCCCTGAAGCCAGATGAAGCTGGGCAAGCCCCGGGAACCGATCAAAGCCAGAGCAGGGCCGTGGTCTGGTGAAGACCACAGGATGGTCCGGGGGCTGGGCTAGTACCGTTGGGCCTGGGGCAGCGCTGGCCACCTGGGCAATAGGCCCTGCTCAGTTAGCCCTTCTTTATTCCCCACCCTGGCCGGCAGGCACCCGCCTCTTTTTACAGAGAAGGGAACTCAGACACCAACTTCACCCGACAAGGTTTACCTAGCAGGTGAGAGGCTCAGACTAAGGAACGACCTTTCTTCTCCGGGACACCGCTCCTTTAAAGCAGTGCTGACGAAGACACCGATGGCAAAGTCAAAGCTAGCCAGCTGGGTGCGGAACGGACAGCAGGGCAGGTCAGAGGACTGCTCTTAACAAGAAACTATTACATTACATGGGCACTTTTTGGGATAATCTGCCCAGCAGGGACTTTGTGCTGAAATGAATTTCAACAATGGTACAAAACATGGTCCATGTCTTGAAAATGATGAAAATTAGGCACATGTTTAGGATGAGTAATTTACAAAATCAGAAACCATAAGGACACAATAAGAACAGTATCTTATACTACATTTAATACAAATTCTTAATGGTCAAGGTCAGCTATCAGAACAAACAAGGACACAGGGCAGGGCATTTCGGCAAGATAGCCAGAGGCTCCAACAAAGATAAAGGAACTGGAAGCTCTCCAGAGAATATGCAAGCCTGGACTGATTTTATTTTCCTAAGGTTCTGGTGTTCCCACATTCTTTCTATCATTAAAAGTCAAATCGAGCCCTAGGCAGTTTGGCTTCACGGTTAGAGCATCAACCCATAGACTCAAGTATCATGGGTTCGATTCCAGTCAGGGGCATGTACCTTGGTTGCAGGCTTGACCTCTGGCGCCAGCTGGGGCTACTGCGGGAGACAACTAATCAATGTCTCTCTCTCACACACACACACAAATGTTTCTCTCTCTCTACCTCTCCACTCTCTCTAAAAATCAATGGAGCAGCCGAGACCGGTTTGGCTCAGTGGATAGAGCATCGGCCTGCGGACTGCGGGGTCCTGGGTTCGATTCCGGCAAGGGCATGTGCCTTGGCTGCGGGCACATCCCCAGTAGGGGGCGTGCAAGAGGCAGCTGATTGATGCCTGTCTCTCATCGATGTTTCTGACTTTCTATCCCTCTCCCTTTCGCTCTGTAAAAAATCAATAAAATATATTAAAAAAAAAAATCAATGGAGCAAATATCCTCGGGTGAAGATTAACAACAACAAAAATGTCAAATTGATAAGGATTAAAAAAAGAGAGAGAGAGAGAGAGAGGACCACTGGCTTTATCACACCTTGAGCGGAACCATGGGCCTGCGGCTTTCTGTAGGAGTGAACATCCCCCACCTCTGCACAGCGGAGACCAAGGGTGGACGGGCCCCTTCCTTCAGGGAGCTGGGAGAACCGGTCAGCAGGCAAACCCGGTGCAGGCCCCAGATGGCCCCACAGGTACAAGCCTTGCAGTCAGTAAGCCAAGGCACAGGCACTTTCTGTAAAGCATCAGCCAGAAAGATTAAGATTGCTCTGCACTTAAAACCAGACCACTTCTGTGCCCCCAAATTAAGACCAAAACAGCCTCAGAGACTGAGGCTCAGCCAGCCAGTGAGTAGGACGGACTGGGGTCTGGCTGACATGCTGTGAAGCCAGCCCAGGCCAGGGCGCCCTGAGCCCCAGGCAGCCTGCTCCACAGCTGGGCGTCCTATCTGCAAAGAAAGGGCTCCCGTCTCCCTCACCAAGTGACCGTAAGGACTAAAGCAGCACCAGGGAAGGTCACTCTGACCAGTTGGGCGAGCGGCACGGACATCGGCTGTGGCTCTGGGTCCCCTAGCATGTGCTCTGGAACCGCTCCACCCCACCTGGGTGGGTCCCACAAAGACTCAGTGCAGAACACTTGTGTACCACAGAAAAAGGCCCCCAGTCAACTCAGAAAAATAATCTGAAAACAGAAATCATTCTTTTCCTCCTCCGCCCTGGAATCTCTACTCAGTTCCTGTTATCACAACCCAAGAAATAAATCTCGATTGAATGCTCATGACTCTCACGCCTCCAGGCAATCCCATGGGTGTTCTCTCCCTCCTCCACCTGTCCTCTGCCTCTGCTCCTTCCCCCTCACCCAGCGGTCAGGAGATGTGACCCTGCCATGGAGCTCCAGAGAACAGAATGTCACAGATGGAACACATTCACCTCGAGGGGGAAGGTGAAGAGGGAAGGAGATCAGAGAATGATGTCTAGGAATCAGTATCCAAAGCCAGGCTTTCAACGTTTTTGGAAGTCTAAAAAGGTATTTCAAAATCAAAAGTTTGCGTCGGCGTTGGTGGTACAGTGGTGAGCATAGCTGCCTTCCAAAATAAAAAGTTTCCAAAAAAATCTTGCATCTCCAGCAATACTAGCCCCTGTCCCCAGGAGTGGTACCTTGCACTTGAGATACTAGTTGAATAAACAATCAAGAAACGATGGGTTGAAAACAGAAAGACAGTAAATCCAAGGTCAGGAGGAGGAGGTGGGCTGGTTCATCTGAGAAGGAGACTCTTACACTGGTTTCTAGGCAGAGTCTCAGCTGACTACAGCCCCCCTCTCTCATCCCCCCTCACTCCCGGAAGCCAGTGTGGAGAACAACCTTACAAAAACTGCCACCAGAGGAGGTGCAGTCACAGAAAAGCACTGCATGGTGTTCCTCCCAGTGCCGCTTAAGTGCACAATCGACGCACATCTACAACGGCTTCAGACGCCGACTCACAGTGCCCGCGCCTCGGGGTGTTGGGATCTTTAAAGCCTGCTAATGCCCAAAGGTCTTCCTTCCGCCTGGATGCCCATGCCGGCGGCCTTGTGTATGATCGGACTGCTGTGTGAGCATCAGGAAAAAGCTATCCTGGCGTTTTCCTCCTGTGCTGCTGCCTGTCACAAGCAGAACACAAAACATGGGAGAAGTGACTGCTTGTGTTCAGCCACAACCGACACACACCTTCCTCTGCCTCTTGGTGGCCCTGTTTCAGCAAGCTGTGAGTATGCCTGCTCCAATCTTCTGCCATGACAGCCTGGTAGGAGAAGCTGCCTATTCAAGAACAGCCAACTTGACTGCCTCCTCGACTGCCTGGAGCGTGAGGCAGGAACGGGGACACCCGCTGCAACGGATGCAGCCTTGAAGTGACATTCACACAGTCAATGGATAATCGAGTCCCTCTATCTACATGCCTTCCCCTGCACCTCTCAAACTGTTTGATCAATACCGAAGAGGAAACACAAGTGGGACAAACCACTTCAATTACGAGGCCAATGGAAAACAGTAACGTTATAGATATGCCTCTATTCTGTTAAACCGTGGCCACTCCATTCCCTGAGAGAGCACCGTACTCAAGCTCAACAGCAGAGGAAAACGTGCGTGTCCGAGAGCTGGAGCGTGTGGACAAGCTGGCCTCCCACACGGCGGGGCCTGGGCCATTAGACGGGATCACCCATGAAAGGAGCGGTTCATTCCCAGGATCTCATTTCTTTCTCACTGATGTGAACGAAAACTATCTGGACTAGCATCCACCTATGGCTAAGTCAAGTCAAATCTGACATAACATGCTTCACTTTCACACAAATACATTACTTCAGAGCTGGGTTTAAGCCAAATCCTACTTTTCCACTAATTTCTACCACAAAACTGACCATTACATTTCCAGGCAAAGTACCCAACTTGGAGCTGCAGTCTGGAATGACCTAACGTGGTAGGAGTGTTTTTATGGGTTTAAAACTCCGAAGCAGTTGAACATGCTGTTGAACTGTCTTCTGCCGTTAACCCTGTCTTCTCCCCGGGTTTCCTTTTCACAAATTGACAGAAATGTTACCACTTAGGGCTGTCAACGCACACTGGCCTTTCCCAGAATCTGGCTGCACCACGATTCTAAATTTAGCTTTGGGTGTCAACATTCCTCAACCGTTAAGCTACAGTCTGAAGTTTCACCAGCAGGTGCTTCGTGTTAACACAAGGTACAGTAATCAGTCCTCAACGCTGTGGATGGGTTCTGTGACTTTAAGCAAAAGGACATGTAAGGAAACCAATCTTACCATAGGCCAAGTAACAGGAACAAGAGCTAAATTCCTGAGGCACCTCAACTAGACTAGCCACACTGAACAAAGCGGTTATTCAGGACCTGCTTGAGGCTTCTGCATACACACCTGCTATCATGTGTTTGACACCTCACTGTATGCTGAACATCTCAAGAAGGATACGATGCAAATGCAACATAAAAACCATAAAAAAACACACGTAAAACTCAGGCCCCCGTTACCACCAGGAGGACCAGCCGAGGCCCAGAAAGACGGCTTCCCCAAAATGGGATAATTCAGTGTAGTTAACAAAAATTCCAGGAAGGTTTCTGTGATACATGACAAAGTAATCCTAACATTCAGATGGGACAGCAAATGACAAATAATTGTTACAATGATTTTGAAGAACAAGATCGGGAGACTTGCCAGGAAAGATTGTTCAAGAGAATGTGGTAAAACAAGACAGAGAGTAATGTGAACTAGCAAGTGGCCACTAAAAGGCCTTTGACCAAAGAAATATGCTGGGAGGAAAGAACACAGGAAATTCTTTTTCTGGTTTATAGGAGAGAAACACTGGGAAAAAAATGCCATGAAATCTCCCTGAAGGAACTGGTAATCGGTGGACATTAGTGCCAGTGCTTCTTCTCATTTGGACTAAAAATCCTAAAGTCTGAAGCGAGATATTCGGCTGGACTATGAGCTTTCACCACCACAGACACATGGAGCTGAGTCGTGCTTGCTGTCACATGGCCGGTGCACCATGAGACAGTGGCCAACAGCTGTGGCCGGCAGACCCCCCAGCCAGCATCAGCTCAGAAGAAAATCAATGGGTTTCGGGTCAGATGTACTGCTTAATGCAGGCCCCAGGGAGATGTCTTTAAATGGGAAGTCAAATTTAAAAAAGCAAAATCTAGTTCTAGAATTTGAGCCCCAAAATGGTATGCGAGTGTTTGTGAGATATGACATATGCATTTCTCTGAAAAGAGGGTTCCCCTGACCTTGAAAAAGGTTGAGTCACAATATCCCCCAAACCCCCCAAAAGAGTCTCCACTGAAGGTAGGTGACGGCAACGAAACGGTAACTGTGGACTGATGTGACACTACTCCCTCTCCCCCTGAGTGACATGTGCCCAGGAAGTAAGTGATTCACAGCAAAAGAACAGCCTCCCCCCCCCCCCCCCGCCATATATGATCCTGGAAGTGAAGTGTGTAAGAGCTATGGCTTGGTGCTGGTGTGAGAAACCTGGTTCTAATAAAACAGCAGTGTAATGCCAACATTTGTGTTTACTTGGGACTGCTACTAATGACCTGCAGAAGCAAGGACAGCATTCTAAAACTAGAAAGACAGCTAGACCCAAAATATGATGTTTTAAAAACTTTTGCTTAAATCTGTTTTTCTTTGTAACAAATCATTATGCAAAATTCTTCTATTCCATAGCATATGCCTTCCTGATGCCACACAGCGCATCTCATTCTGAAACTAAGTCGCTGGCTAAGAAATTTTCTACAAAGCCGTCTTCATTCTGTGCTGATACTGCCTGTTTGTGCTAATGTTAAGTGACGGTGACGTTTGCGCCTTTTGAGGAAGAACCACACCTGGACGGACACACTGCCAGGATGACGGCGTTTGCCACATGGGAAGCAGCGCTCCTCCCACGGGCATGGAACAGCCAATGAGTTCCGGGGCACCCAGTGGCATGTGGGGGTCACAGGAGAGATGGGGCAGTTTTCCCACAATGCCAATCTACATTATGGTAAGTCATTAAACATGACTTTAGCACACCAACATTTGCATCAATTTGTAAGATTTAAAAACATGAAACCAATTTTAACCATTCTGAGCTTGTCAGAAAAGATTAAGAAATACTAACATAAGACTGTGGGGTCATGGTGAGAAGCTATTTGGAACAATTTTTAAAAGAAGCAAATAAAAAAGACAACGTGGCCGGAAGGGTCAACACCAGCGGGACACTCCTGTAACAGTTCCGACTACACTGAGGGCCTCACACAGACCAACTCCTTTTGCCCGCTCTGCAGCTCTGGACCCAGGGGCTGTGCTACCCCATTTTCCAGATGAGAGAACGGAAGCAGAGACTTGCCCACATGGCCAGCCCCAAGTGGTGCTGCAGGGTCTGCCCCAGCTAGCTGGCCCCAGCGGCGTCTTCTCGATCAGCAGCACACCGGCTGGCGGCGGGCGGGTTCCCACGGCGTCTTTCGAGTGTCTTACCGGAATCCGGCCCATCAGCCATGGGCCCAACCTTACAGAGATCTTTACATGACTCTCTTACCTCGGACTAATTAAAACTAATAGAATACACAGTACACTCCCCCAAAACAAAGAAATCAGCGTTATAATTTAGTAAATTAATTGTCAATATTTTACTACAAAAACTCGCAAATGGACTTTCATTTTCTAGGAAAGTTATACACAGCACACTGCTGTATTACATTTTAGAGGTGTAGATTTTTACTGTAATCTGTTGTTTTCAGAACTCAGTGACTCTTAGTCATAACATACAACAACTGCTGTTCAGATTAACACTGGATCCCGATGAAGTCGGACAAACCATCTTTCACTGCCCGCTGTGAGACATCGGAAACAAGGGACCAGAATGCCTGACCACGTGAAAAAGGAAACTGTCGATGCGTTCTCACTGAGGGACACAGTGGAACGTCTGTGGGACCTGTCTCCCTTTCTCCCCCTCCCTGTCACGCAGGCGGGCAGAGTGGCCAGCAGCTCACCTGGATGACCTTGTAGAAATAGGCGTACTGCCGCGCTGTGTTCTTATACTGGCTGAAGACGTCGTGCACAGCCTGTGTGCACTGCAGAGACCGCACCTCGTCTTCCTCGAAGTACAGAGGGGTGTCGTACTCAGTGGGCAGCGTCTGAATGTAGGGCTGCCAGAAGGAGTTAGGGTCGGCGCGCTCACACAGCAGGTGAAAGGCCAGTGTGATATTGCCCATGGCTTGAAGAATTCGGTCTTGAGAATATAAGGGTCCTGGAGTAACCCAGAAGTTAAGAGCGTAAGTTTCACAACTTCTTGTAAAAGTATTCATTGATATGATTAAAGTTAGGGAAACAACTAAGTCCTAAAACGTTTAAAGTAACTTGCACCTCTCCTTTGACATTCATCTATTATGTCAAGACTATAAGCATGGGAAACACCTAACGTGAATTTTGGGGGGGAAGTTCACTAATTGAGAAAACAACCAAATTTTAGCTCCACAAAATGAAATTTTATATATTTCTATCATTTTCACTTTGCTTTGAACATTCAGAAATTATTCTCACCCAAAACAGAATTTTTAGCAGATTCAACGGTCATTAGTAATTTCCGTGGAACCCATAAAAATAATTCTTCTGCCTAGAAGGAAAAAATAAGAAAACAGAAGCATGAAAACACCACACACACTGTATACAGTCTTCACGCCAATTGTGTCTATGGGCAAACCCCGTCACAATGAAGGCCAACTTGAGGGTGCGCACCAGCACCACATTTTCAGTTCCCAAAAGTGTCTCACTGTAAGCACTTCTGGTGTTACATAAATGGAAGCTGCTTGAAAGTGCCGTCTCCAGCAGAAAAGCCATAAATACTGAGAAGACAAATAACCACAATAGACTTCCAACTCTAATTTGAAGCAAATATGACTTGGGGTAAAGCACAAAAATGTTTATTTTATTCTTTGCTGTATTTATATTTTTAAGTGCTAAAAACAAAACAAAACAAAATTTCTACCTCCAGCAAAAACCTGACTCCATCCATGTGAACTAGGATATCTTATAATGTTTCAAGCTGGAATAACAGTCCCTCTTCTATGCACCTGTCTTTAAAACGTGACAGTTACTAGCAAAAACACAAGCCCACAAGACACATGTTTTGGCAATGAAATGCCTTTTTCAGTATATTCTGTATGTATGTTTACATAGTACCTTGACCACGGTGATGGTATCAGACAGATGTTTCAACTCAGCAAAATGTAAATATTAAACATGTGCCATTTTTTTTAACATGTTTCAATAAAGCTTTTAAAAAAACATGCACTTGCCGAAACCAGTTTGGCTCAGTGGTAGAGCGTCGGCCTTTGGACTGAAAGGTCCCGGGTTCGATTCCGGTCAAGGGCATGTACCTTGGCTGCGGGCACATCTCCAGTAGGGGGTGTGCAAGAGGCAGCTGATCGATGTTTCCCTCTCATCGATGTTTCTGACTTTCTATCCCTCTCTCTTCCTCTCTGTAAAAAAATCAATAAAATATATTTTTTTAAAAATACTAATAATAATAAATAAATAAATAAATAAATAAACATGCACTTAGTGACAACCAACCACAGCAAAGGTATTTAGGGCAGCATCCACACTAACGATGCTATTTGCTGATGCATGAGAAGCATGTGCGACACCTCGTTTACTCTTGCTGTTTACAAACAAGTCATTTATCTACTATTTGAATTATGTGTGCCTTTTCTCTTACTACAGACTATAAGCTGCATGAAGGAAGGAACCTGTGTGGCTTGGAAGCCTGGTATAATAAGGAAGGTACGCTGGCATACTAGATTATTTAATATACATCTAATAAACCAGTTTATCAATGTAACGTTGAAAGGTTAACTACAAGCTGGCCAAAAATGTTGCTGGAAGCTTGAGGGGACCTAGTAACACCCACTTCCTCTCCCCAAGTTCTGAACCAAATGAGAGAGACACAAGACTCCAACAGATGGTCACTCAAAATACCACTTACTGAACCCCAGAATTAGACGGACCTCCCACCCAGGTACAGGCAGAACTGGAACCCCAGAGGCCTCCCCATGTGTGGCCGGCCCCTGGAAAACTTAAGAGTGGAGAGAGCACAGCACGTGAACGCCTGTGGACAGCAGCTCTCACTGACAGAAAGGCCAACACCAGTTCCTTCTCCCCAAATCATCAAAGCATTCCTGTTGAGAGGCAGGAGTGAGCGGCAAGAGGAGAGGCAGGGAGAGGCTGCTCCCTCCATCTAGAAGGACCAAGGGTAAAGAAAAGCATTTGTCCTTCAGCAGATGGGTATTTCTCTTCTTCTCCTATCAGCCGTGGTTTGCCAGGCTAGTAAGTGATGCCTCCAACCACTGTTACCCATTCCAGAAAACTGGGAAGCATCCCCTACCCAGTGGTCGGCAAACTCATTCGTCAACAGAGCCAAATATCAGCAGTACAACGATGGAAATTTCTTTTGAGAGCCAAATTTTTTAAACTTAAACTTCTTCTAATGCCACTTCTTCAAAATAGACTCGCCCAGGCCACGGTACTTTGTGGAAGAGCCACACTCAAGGGGCCAAAGAGCCGCATGTGGCTCGTGAGCCGCAGTTTGACGACCACTGCCCTGCATTACCCAACCCCCAACCCCGCCTCCACCTACATCCAATCAACCACAGGGCCCGGTGTGTTCTGTTAGCAAACCACCATCCTTCTCTATATTTATATCTCAGAATCCCTTGAGGCATGTTCTATGGTCTCCTAACAGAGGCCCAGAAATGTGAGCTGATTTGCCCCCGGTCACTGGTTATTAGCACAGCTCCCAGGAGGATGAGTGGCCGGGGGCTGCCTGGAACAGGGGGTCAGTTAGAGCACTGTTGTGGCAGGAGGGGCAGTGCTGGCTGCACCCTTTCGCCCTCCCCCACCCACAAGACTCAGAACAAGCCTAAGGTATGTCTCCACGGCCTGTGTCCTCTACAGGACACAAGCCAGACACACTTCGACTCCCCCCCCAAGACCAACAGTTTATAAACTCACCTTGATATCTCTTGTTGCTCTCAGACCAAAGCCCTCTTCTTTGAAATTAACCATTTCAAAACCCTCAACCGAAGCTCCATTTTCAGAGGCCCATTTCAATAGATTAGGAAAGTAATCTTCTCTTTTTCCATCGAAAGTAACAGACAGACCTGTATCAAGCCGTGTTTTACAAAACAAGAGCTACTTTTAGGACATGTATCATTCATGCTACTCTCAAAAAAAAAATAAAAATAAAAAACAGACCGTAACTAACACAGGAAATAGTAAAGCACTCCAATCTTAAAAGAATAATAAAAAAAATTCAAAAGCTAATCACCAGATAGTCACAGTACATAGTGACAGGAAAGGTGAACTAAAATCCTAACCTCCCCATGGGTTACAGAGAAATAGTTACAGATCCCAGGTCCTATGAACACTCACTGCTAGATAACATGATGGGAAAACCCTCACAAGTACTGCGGATGCACAGAGCGGCCTCCCCTGCAAGTCAGTGCGCCATCCCTACTACGCACATTTGCTCTAACAAAACACCCGTGAAAACAAAGCTCAGCGCTTCTCACAGGCACACGAGACAACGTGTGTGCCCGGGTCCGGTGGCTCAGTTGATTGGAGCGCTGTCCTGCACATCAAAAGGCTGAAGGTAGGATTTACAGTCATACCCAGAGTGTGAGGTTGGGGCATGTACAGGAAGCAATGGATCGATGTTTCTCTCTCACATTGCCGTTTCCCTCTCTCTCTTTCATTCTCATCTCTCTCTAAAAGTCTGTAAACATATCCTCAGTTAAAAGTTAAAAAGTAATTAAAAAAAAAAAAGACGACGTGTAAGGATGAGCCCGATCCTAAGAGCACAAAACTGGAGCGCTCTGCAACAGAATTCAGTGGAGTGACTTAAAGATGAAAAGCCATGCATAGGAAAAACCATCATTTTTTTTTTTTTTTTACATATAAAGGGAGAGGAACAGGAACTTTATTAAACACGAGGAGCAGGGCGTGGAAGTCAGCCCTTTGGTGCCGTGGCCGTGTCACTACCATGTAACTGAAGGTCAACTAGATGTCTGGCGCAGTCGCCTAGAACGGTGCATTGCCAGGCTGCATACGCATACCCTTGCCAACTGCAGAAAACTGCTTCTGTGAGGGAAAACCTAAGACTCGGAGAACAAATGAGGGCCTGACTTTGGTGTCGGCTGCAGCACAGTCTCTACCCTGAAGGCACACAGGATGTACAGAACTTTCCAGCCCCATGTCTGGTGGCCAGGACTGGCACAGTCTACACTTGGTGAAGATAAGCGCCTCATGAAGGGGCTGTCACCATGTGGGGCCTGAGCCCTTCTAACCAAAGGCTCTCGGTGTAGGTGTGCACGGGGAACAATAAAGCTCCTGCTTCAGAGAGCAAATGGACTCTCTTCTGACTCACTTTCGTGACAATAAAACAGACAGGGAGCCCAAGAAGGTTTTCTCATCCTTTTAGAGGCAGGCTACTTATTATGCCTGCTCCTTCCACCTCCCATGTGGCCCTGAATACCAATCCTAACTTTCTGTGCTTTACAGAACAAAAACAGAAGGAATATTGAATAGGCTTTTTCATCTGATACTTGGCCCCACTGCCAGCCTGGCTGAGAGTCATTCTGGTGTCTCCTGAATATACCCCGTGAAATACAGCTTGGGAAACAGAACTACATCTCTTTTTTAATCAAAACATGATTTGAGTTCATCATAAATCTTGATAAACATGAACCCATCAAAATATACTTGTGTGTTGGCCATGCACGGCATTAGATTGACCCCAAACCCTGAAGGAAGCAGTATGGGAAAGCAGATTTAAATACATATCTCAGAGAGTGAATGTAAATGAAAGTGGTGTCATTTAAGCCCCTAGAAACAAGCATTTCCCCCCTAAAACTCAACCGTTTTCCCATCCCAAAGCAGGTGATGGCATCTCAGAAAAGAGGGGCTCCAGAGAGTCCCATGTCTCTAGCCTAGCAGCCCCCCCCTCTACCAGGACCTAGCAGGGAGGATGACTAGCCAGACTGTAACTACTCTCAACACCTTTCTGACCTATATGCCAAGTCTCTACGCGATTTCCTTAAAATATGTCATTCCAGAAAAATGTACCTTTTTGCTTTTTCCGGATTTTCTCCACTAGAGACCGGATCTGCACGTATTCTTCCCACTCTTTCCCAGGGCCGGGAGCAGGGTTACTGCATCCTGCAACACAAAAGCCACAGGCTCAAACAGTCCCTCCCACTGAACCTGTAGTCTTCAGGCAGAGGAGGAGGAGGTGGGTTGTTGCTGTTGATTCATTTATTTTTGACGGACAAAGACACTACAGCGTGACGATAAACCTGAGAAGCATAAATCAGGTATACTTTTCAAAGCACGGAAACCCTCTGACACAACTTAAATGCCACTACGCAACCGTGACTCTAGCACCTGTGTCTGCACCTGGCTTCCATCTACCTCATTCTTGCTGCTGATACATTTTCCTCGCAACATACTTGTGAACAGGAAAATCTAAAAAGCTACGCTACGATGCAAAACGTTGCCCTAAGAACTCTTCCAGATGTTAAAAGAAGGTAATACTGAAAAGTTAACATTGCTTTCTAGTTAAACCCCATAACAATGGCTCCCTAAGGGAAATTGGACATAAGGACAATTAGTCAACAAACATTTCACATCCGTGGGAAAGGAGCGATAGTGAGCACTCTGGGGGAGTCACAAAAAGAGACGGGCAGTCACTGCTAAAAAAGAAGCCGAGATTCTACTGCAGGACCAGAACTGAAGGACCGACAGCCGAGACCCGGGCAGGCGTGTTGCGGAAGGCTACGCACAGGGCACCCGCCCAGCCCGCCAGCAGCCCCTTCTTTTCCAAACAACTGTATCAGTTTAAAGGGAAGGCCCTCCCCATGCTCCTGCTAAAGCTCCTGGCCCCTTTGTTCCCCAAGGAAAGGAGCATATGGGCTAAATAATTAACAATAGCTATATGCTGACTCGGAACTATTAAGTCTGACCAGTCTTACACATTCTTCCATCCACAGATACTGGCTGAGGCCCTGGGACACAAGACAGAGCCTGTCCTCCAGCTGCCTCCGGGCCAGCGGGAGACAGGTGGTGAGCATTTAGTATGTCACTGCTCTGCGGAAGGCCCCCGTTGCTCTTGGGTGGGAGAGGGATTTAGGTGTTCATGGGAGCACTCGGGAGGAGCAACCGACTTGGTTGCTGCCTCTTTCTTTGTCAGTGAGAGAAAACTAAATTTTTATTTGGGGTTTAGCCTATCACATAATGTATAATAATAAAAGTGTAATATGCTAATTAGACCAGACAGCCGAAAACCTTCTGGATATCTGCGAGGGTCAAGGCCCTTGCACGAATTTCATGCATCAGGCCTCTAGTCTAAATATAAGGGGCAAAGAAAATAATACAAATATAATTAGTTAATAAAGTGACCACAGCTAAATTTAAAATACACATATCACCAACTTAAATTTACAATTAAAAAAACAAGTTACTCGTTTATACTAACTTAGTAAAGCAAGATATTTAACTTCCCTGAACCAAGAACGCATGACGTCAGCATGTGCAAACCACCACTGAGTCACTGAAAAAGGTGAGCCATCCTCATAAGGAAGCCAAGCCAAAGGCTTGCTCTCTGAGGCATGCTGCTCGCCCCGGGCTTGACAGCCCATGACCCACCCTCACGTGCCCTGGTGCACATGGTCCTCATTACACTCCCATGGTGGTCTTTATTTACTGAGATGGACACTGTGAGCCAGGGGGGTTAAACTGGTCTGAGGCCACACTACTAAAAAACAGTTGAGCCAAAACCGGTTTGGCTCAGTGGATAGAGCGTCAGCCTACAGAATAACAGGTCCCGGGTTCGATTCTGGTCAAGGGCATATACCTTGGTTGCGGGCACATCCCCTGTGGGAAGTGTGCAGGAGGCAGCTGATCGATGTTTTTCTCCCATCGATGTTTCGAACTCCCTTCCTCTCCGTAAAAAATCAATAAAGTATATTAAAAAACAAACAGTTGAGATTGTTGCTGTCTGGTGGTGGCCGGGGAAGCCCACATTGTGGGAGACTATGCCATCTAGGCTTCGTTACACAGCCCCCACAAGTAGCAGCGGCTCCATTTTACAGGCGGGGAGACTGCGAGGTAGGGGGTACTGTAACTTGCCCAGGTCACATGGCTAACTTCACGCTTCAGGGGACAGCTGATGTTCCCACGCGGCACTTGCGGATGCAGGAGTACAAATCGCACGCCCCACAGAAAGACAGGAAGGCCAAGAAGCACAACTTACTCTGCAGCAGTTCACTAGTCAGGTTCAAGGTTTCCTTTGGTGACACACTTGCTGTAGCACCCGTGCCTGATTTTTGTGTTTTTACTCGACTCTTCTTACCCATTTTCTGACTGCAAAGAAAAGACAAAGTGTTACATTTCCAAAGAACAAAATCAAGAAGGAAAACAGACTTTAACATCCCTAATATGCAAGTGCCATCTCTAATCATCCACTTCTGACCAACATGATTCTTTTACATACAATCTGTGTGGTGGAAGCGGGTCAGGAAAAACGAGATAAAGTACATGTGGGGGCCGTGCCTGATGACCTGGGTGGTGGGGAGGAAGAGTACTGGATGCTTACTCCATTTTTACGAAGTATAGCTCACACAGACTGCACAGACAGAGACGGCATTCAGCTGCACGAGGTTTCTTTTTTCAAAAATTCTAAATGGAAAGGATGTATATTTGTATTTTTCTTCAGTTGCTTTCAACTAAAGGAAACTAGAATAAACATTTTTGATTACACTTATTTGGCAATTTATCTGGGAAATCTCAGCACAAACCCACCATCTGCTTTTTTTCAATGGGTCCAACGTTACAGCTGGACGACTGAAGGCGAGAATGGCTCCCCACCTCAGGCACCCAGCTGTAAAACGTGCTTGCAGGGAGCGTGCGGGCCTGCCTAATCTTTGTGTAGGAAGAAAAGAATCTCACTAAAATACTCTGCAGGCCATTAGGATCAGATTACTGCATTCGGAATTAAAAGCAAATTATAGGATGATGGCTTAGGAAAATGAACGCCCTCCCAGACTGAAAAGTGTTTAACGGTGTGATGTTTCCTTCTCTCCTACAGGAACTGAGCAAGTACAGGCAGCCTTCACGTGTCAGGGTACTTACTAAGTGAAACGAGCGTGTATCAGAAATGTGTTCTCACTGTGCACAGCGGCAGGGACTAGCAGTACAGTCAAGCCACACTAACTTTTACCAGGTTAAGTGGCTAACACCCATCACTCCAATCTCTATCACAGGGAGTCCTAAAGGGCCACAGCTCAGAAGTACCAAGACGTCAAGGAAAGCAGGTGGAATTAATTTCAACTCAGGCGGTACTTAAGTACCAAGATGAAGGTACCGTACTTGCCGGCGTATGAGACGACTTTTTAACCCAGGAAAATCTTCTCAAGAGTCAGGGGTCGAAATCAAATCTGATGTTTCTTTAATTTTCATTTAGTGTGCGTTGGAAGAAGGGTAGTATTATACGGTGAGTATATCCCAAACTCTATATTTTAACTGGAAAAGTTGCGGGTCGTCTTATACACCCAGTCATCTTATACGTCGGAAAACACGGTAGACCTATAAATTGCATGTAAGTGCCTTGAAATCTTCATACAGAACAAATTCAGCTGTCATACAGATAGAAATAGATATACATATATCCAAACTTGAGGTTTTAAACAAATACAAATGTTTCTTACTGTTTTCCACTAATTTACACAATTTTAGAGATACTAAAATTTCTGATTTGACTTTTTTTAAAATATATTTTATTAATTTTTTTACAGAGCAGAAGGGAGAGGGTTAGAAAGTCAGAAACATCGATGAGAGACAGACATCGATCAGCTGCCTCTTGCACGCCCCCTACTGCGGATGTGCCCGCAGCCAAGGTACATGCCCTTGCCGGAATCGAACCCGGGACCCTTCAGTCCACAGTCCGACGCTCTATCCACTGAGCCAAACTGGTCTCGGCCTGATTGACTTTTTGATACATTAATAGTTTTAGTTTTAAATTGCTGTTGTATTAAGTTGTAAATACTTAAAATGAGGTTCCTGTTTAAAGGAAATTGCAAAAAAACTTTCATAAAGCAAAAAATCACTTGGTATCATGAATACTAGTAATCACTTCCTATAACATCTTTCTGACAAGAAAAAAGAAAACTGGGAAGTATAAAGGGATAGCCGTAATCTGTTAAGAAATTACCTTGGAACCACTCACATTTCTCCCATATGGATTCTAGAATTATGGAATTTCACGTTTGGAAGAAACCTTTGGAATTACCTGTGCTAACCCGCAACCCCAAAAATGTTTAAAACAATGACATCCAATGTGATGCAGCAGCTGGCGCTGTCAAAAGTGCTTTGCTAACCACTGTCCAATCCCAGTCTGGAAGCCCCGAGAGGCAGGGCAGAGCTGCCATCCCTAACAAGTACACCATCTCAGGTTCAAGTGGCAGAGGCGGGCAGAGCGCCAACGTTCTGAGGGGCGCTCCGGCTCCGCACACACCTGCTGCCCCTCACCTCCGAGGAGTCTCAACCTGGGAGTCCTGTCCTACACTGTTGGAAAATGCACCGTCCCCTTCACCTGTCCCAATCCTGCCTTAAAAGAGAAGCCACCCTTTAAAGTTCTGAAAACGGCTTTCTCTGGCCTCCGGAGCCTTTTTGTCTCCAGACTTCACATGCTCAAGACACGCTGCTCAAAGTGGACAAAGCCACTTAAAAGGAACACTGTTCACTGAGGTGTAACATGTCTAAGTCAACAAAACCGGTGATGTGGCGAGAGGGGCGCAGTGCAGCGGGGCCGCCGCCTTCCTGGAATGCGATACGAGGACGTTTTACTGCTGTGTCTGCAGCTGGGGGTGTACCCCTGCACTCGCTTTTCCACAGGCCAAGCGCAGAAGTGAAGCCATTCCTTCATTCGGCGCACGTTTTCTGAGTGCCTAATCTGAAACGCAAGGTGAGCGAGAGTGTCCCACAGCCTTTGGCATAAAAATGGTCAACTAACATCTTTTGTTACATACACTGATCTTCAGCGAGACAGATGTGCTATGTTAACGGAGTTTTTGAACCAAAATACAAGTATTCATGCTAACTTTCCTGCTACCTGTTTGTAGGCTATGGGAACTATGCCATCCCTGCCACACAGAGTCCTGCAGGTCCCCAGCGCGACTGCCTTCATCAAACCTGCGTCCTTGGGGCATTTACTCTATCAGGAGCTGAGGTAAGCATTTGATACACTAAAGACAGATACCATGCCCACTTTACAGGCGAGAAAGGCGAAATTTGGAGAAGGTAATTGACTTTATGAAAGGTGACAGACTCCGCTGGTGGCACAGCCTCGCAGCACACCTCGAAGGCAAACTTCCCTGATATTTCATGGATTCGGCGCAACACCAACCCGCTTATTAAGGGTCTAAAAGTTTGTTGTCATGTCTAAAATGAAAAATAACAGCACTCCCTTAGAGTGAAGGTTTTTTATCTCTTCGATCTTTAAAAGTATGGAGCCGTTTTGCTGGCTTGCTCATATACACGGGAGTGGGTGGCCTCAGCTCAGACGCAGAAAGGGAGCAAAACCTCTGGGGAGCTCCCCCCCATCCCAGAGCCCGCGCCACACTCCCGTCACGGACGGAAAAACTGCAGAAACCACGTCAGTAACCACGACAGGTAACGATACCAAAGCATGACACTCAACCAGTGAGAAACTTTACCAGTCGTCAGTAAACACGTTATGGGAAAAGTGACATCAATGCGTCCTTTTCAGCACTAACCCTCAGCTTTCTCTTAGCAGAAAACGATTGGTACTGGAGGCGTGCCTTTTCACTGAGATCGAAACCTGAAAGCCACGTGGTCACAGAACTGTTCAGACCTTGTCCTGCTCCAACAAATTGTCTCCTCAAAGTGGAGAGTGAGGCACGGGGATGGGGACAGGGAATAGGCCTGAAACACCGCTCCCTTATTAAGAGCGCCTGGTTACCTACACCCTCTAGTTCTTCAGTCCCTCTGCGCCCCCTCACTGGGCCTGGGCGTGTGAAATGGTTGGTTTGTTGGCTTGGTAAACAGCACCCCTCGGCTCTCCCCAATTGTTCACTTGTGTCGCACCTGTCTTCCACTGCCAGCCAAGTGTTTAGACTTGACTTAGTAACTTTTTCTTGAGAAAGAACTCCGGTCTTAACTCTGATATTGAATTTTTTATTATTCGGAATCATTTTTCTTCCATTCAAACTTACTACACTTGGAATAATCCATACCTTACCTCGCCTCTGGTTTTCCGGTGTTTGTTTCCAAAACCTGGAGGAAACTCCCCACCTGGAAATGTCTGCCCAGCGAATCTCGGTCTGAGTTACCCGGCGAATTTAACAACAAAGAGCAGGTCTTCTAATCTTGCCAATTGTGCTAATTAAGCTTTTTTTTTTCCTGAAGCCTACCAAGTGAAGTGTTTCTTTAAAGCTTTAAAGCTTCAACTCTGCGGAGGGGGCGTGGGAGAGGGGGGAGGCTACATGCTAAGCTGACAAGCTCAGGGAAGGCCTGCATAGCAGTTTTGCAAACTTAAAAAGACACAGAGTAACCACCAAGGATGATCTGAAATTAAAACTTTAAAAGCAGTTATGGTGGGTAGCCATGTCCTGGGCTGCTGTTTTCCTGACAAGGCCCATTTTACCTAAACTGAGCCTATTGTCTGTCTGTATCTGAGACAACTTACCTAAGAAATGTAACTTCCCTTTTTCCTCCACCCCACCCCGGGGCACAACCAAATGCCCTGGGCGCCAGGACAAGAGACCATAAATTCCTTCTTTGTTAACGTTATCGCGTTAATTGTAGACTGTTAACTATCCTGCACCCGCTTAAGTATGTGTCTATCATTTTACTTTTTATCCAATCCCAGAGGTTGCCCCCCTGGGCTTTCTCCTGCCTCTCTAATCTATCACCAGTGGATTTCAAGTAACCCACCTACATCCCCTCCTTTAATTGCAATGTATAAAAATAGATTTAAAAAACCACCATTCTCTGAAGCATTATCCCAATCCGCTGAGATATTCCCAGCAACTGTTGACATTTGGGCTCAAATAAACTCACAAAAATTCTTTACAGGTTTGAATGTTTTTACATTAACTACTCCTTTGCAACAGAAAAATATGTGTATTAATATGTTGTTATGCAGTATTTTGACTTTGAGAATAAATAAGTGAATTAACTATATTTGCAGATAAAAATATTGAACATCTCCAATTTTATAAGTAGGAAAATGAGATAAAAGGAAACTCAATGTCCAGAAGTCAGTTTTGCCAAACAAGATACACCTGTAAATGCAACCAAAGTGAAAACTAGGCAAAATTCAAAAGCAAGGAATCCTTAGTCTTTCTGATACTCTTAACTGCTAAATATGACTCCGGATGAATGGATACCCAAGATAAACACTTCTATGAGAGTAGCAGGAGACAAAAAGATGCACAGCAAATTGAAATATTGGCCCAAACAGAATGGTAGCTAATTGAGAAAGCAAACAACTGGTTACAAACAGCTTCTACAATAGCCTAAGAACACAGCTATATTCTTTCGGGTGTTACAAATGTTTCCTGCCATTGCAGTAAGTGATGGTTATTTATCTGTGGGAGAACTAAATCTAGGCTCCCTCCCCAGGATTTCGGGATAAGAGGAAACTCCCTGCAACTCTTCCTCCCCACTCCCGACACAAGCACCAGGCACAGCAGCCAAGCACAGACAAACCAGTTTCTAAAGATAAAAATCCTTCCAGTGAAAGATAGCCATCAAACTACACGCAAAAAAAAAAAAAAAAGACACTATTCTTAGCTACATTTCTAAATGCTACTTCAGATTAGTGATAAGAAAAAGACTTGGCAATTCAAACATTTTAAAGGACTTGAAATACTTAAAACTAAATTGATATCTAGTAAAAAAGAAATCCTGAACTAGGAGATAAGATTTTTTACTCACACTTTTTACAAAACTCCACACAGCACAGGCACAGTGCCTGGTTTTCTCGGGCTTCCATCACTACGAGCCTCTGTTGTGCTCATGGTGACACTTCCCTGGCTGTCATCTCCTTTGTCATTCTCTTCCAGATATCCAGGAGGCCATTCTCAACACAAAAACCTTAAACCTGATCTTTAGAGCGGAAAAATATCTGCATACAACCTTCACGGTTCTCTCATTTCCCAGCGGCCTCTACAGTGAAGTTTTAATTATTATTTAAAACGTGGCCTGAATGTTCACCACAGGAACTCCACAAGTGTTCCTTTTGGGCGACAATCTTACTATACTGCTGAGCAGAATGGAAACTTTCACTTCTATAGCACTTGTAGGAATAAATGTTTCCCTCCTTCAAGTCCAACATCATGCCTGTTCCAGGAGAAAAGCACTGCGAGAAGCTAGGGTACAGAGGACAGGAGAAGCACTGCGAGAAGTTGGGGTACACAAGGGATGAGCAGCAGTAGCCGCAGGCCGAAGTTTCATTTCAGATAGTAACTTACAATCACGAACACAGAGAAGGCAAGGCACACAGGGAAGGGTAGCAGGAGGCTAAACCCGGAGGATGTTTGGGGTCTCAATCAAAGAGACTGTTCCGTGGCTGTTTGAGAACTCGGCTTCGCAAAGTACTTTCTTGGGAAAGAGAAAAACTCCTCCTGAACTTGCTGGAACTTGACCAAAACCTCAATCCCAGCAGCCCCTGGGACTAATTTGGTAAGGCCAGGCTGCACGGACAGACCAAACACATCGTGGCTCGAGCGAGTCTTACAAACCACTCACCGTGGAGAGGAAAGCTGCTTTTATCCTTCAGTTAAATGTATTCCCATAAAACAGTAAGAAAAACCTCTCCAAGATTACTACTGGTCAGTTCAGTTTTGAAATAACCGTGGGGTCACTTCGGGGAAGAAAGAAATGGGGGGAGGGAAGAGATGTTTACAAAGGATAAAACTCACACGTTTCGGGCCCCACTTCTGAGTGATGACAAACGCCTAGAACCACCAGCACAACCAAGTCATCGCGCGAACAGGGTAACTCTTCGGAGGCTCTTAAACGCAAAACGAACCTATCAACAAGCTTTAGGAGTGGTTTTGCTCTTTAAAACATCACCGCCTTCACTTGGAAAAGCAAAACCATACCCTTCAAGGGACCCTAAAACGTGTCAAGCTCACGGCGGGGGTGAGGCCCCCCGCAGCAAGTGGCGCCCGACGCGCCGCGAACGGTCTCCTTCTCCCTGAGCGGACACGGGAGAGGCGGAGAGCCGCATCGCCAGGCTGGAGCCACGAGGAGGTAGAGTTTAATGCCGGAATGACAAACTCCAAAGCGCCGAATTCTTCTCCCTAGTAGGGCACGAAACGTGTGGAAGATGGCCAGGGCGCGTGGGAAGGAAGATGACCTATTTTCCACAACTGTTTTTATAACTGGAAAGTGGGGGAGAGAAGCGGGGTTTGGTCCCCGGGCACCCAGCGGGCACCCGAGGTCTGGAGAGGGAGGAACAGAAAAGCCGCACAGCCTTCACCCAAACGACAGGGTGACGACGGGCAGGAAGGAAGCGAGAGCCGGACGCACACAGAGCCCCGCCGCCCCGCACGAGGGAGAGGGGCCTGCGCCTCACCCGGTGGGCGAGGAGGGGCCGGGCGCACCTGCACCTGCCGCCACCTCGGGGGCGGGCGGAGCGGGGACAGGAGCGTTAGGCGCCGGGAAAGGACGCAGAGCGGCTGCGAGCGCGCCCAGGCCCCGTCAGGGCCGGAGGGCAAAGGCCAAGGGGCGCCCTCCGACCCCGCCGGAACCCCGCGTCCGTTCACCCCTCCAGGACCGAGGGCGCACACCTAACCCCCCGCACCCGGGCCCCCAGAGCTGCGGGCGGGGCACGCGGGCCGGACCTCGGCCGAGGGACGCCGGCCGGGGTGGGAGGCTGCCTCGCAGCACTCGGGAGCGACCGCAGGAGTCTGCCCCGCGACGGGTCGTGCGCGCGGAGGGGACGCCGCCGGCACTCACCTGCCCGCTCGCCCCTTCACGCAGCGGCACCGGCGCCACACTCCGGCTCAAACCCACGGTCCCTCAACCAAGCCCCAGGCGGCGGCGGCGACACAGGCGGCGGCAGCGGCAGCCGGACGGGAGGGGCGGGACGGCAGCTTGAGACAGCCCTGCCGCCGCGGCCCACCCCGGCTTCTCCCGCCCCCAAGCCCCGCCCCTGGCCGCCGCCGCCGCCGCCTATTGGTCCAAAGCTGAACGCATGGGCGCAGTTCCGCCCCATCGCTCTCTTACCGTTTTGCTCCGGCTCCTCCCCAGCGATTGGGCCTGCCGGCTCCTGGATCCTGAACTGTCGGCACCGCCCCCTCAGCTCCGAGACCACAATTGGCGGAACTGTGCCACGCCCGGACGCTGATTGGAAGACTGGCTCTCCGCGTCCAAATTCCGTTAGCACGTTCGGTTGTTTCCGAACTTCCTTAGCCCCGGAAGCGGGACCAATGAGATTGGCCCTCTGATAGGCTCCTCCTCCTGAGGGGAGGGGCCTGAAAATGACTGGCTGCCCTTTCCTCCGTTGAGAGCTTTGCTTTCTTCTGATTGGTTGACAGGTGCCTCCGTGTTTTCCGGCGCCGACGCAGCGTGATGACGTATTCCTCGAGCTCCCACGTCCAAGATGGCCGCGGTCGGCAAGGAGAGACGTAGCTGAGGGGCTTACCTGAGGCGAAGGGTGAGTGACCGACGGATCGCGGGCAACCCCACCCACCTCCCGCGTACTTAAAGGGCTGAGTAGGGTACGACCAGTTGCCTCCACCCCCTAGTAGGATCTTATCTTCCCTCATACCGCCTCCCTCCGCTGCCCCCTGTCAGCTCGAAGTTAGCGGGCGATGGCGGGGCTGGGGGACGGGATTCGGGGGAGGGTTTTGAGGCACAAGAGCGGAGGAGAAAGGCCCTCGCGCACCCTAGAACGGGTAGCGGGCCTCGCCCAGAAGGGCGGCTAAGGTTTAGGGACTTGTAGCTGGTGGGGAGAAGGGGCGGCGTCTTAACACGCGCGCACGCTCACAGCCCCGCAGCCTCCGACTGGCCCCATCTTTCCCGCTACTTCGGGGTTTCCGTCCCGACTTGAGTTAGGCTGAGACTCGGGAGCCGATTCACACCCGGGTGCTCTGACTCGGGGTCTGAAGGGGAAGGAGGACAAGGCACTTCCGCGACGTCCTAAGACTCCTTCCTTCCTGAAGCAGGTTTTTCTGAGTCTCTTGGGCAGGAAAGGGGAAATGGACAGAGATTCTTTCTTGAATCCTGTTCCTTAATAACCAGCTTAGAACCTATGTCCCAAAGAAGGCAGCTTCAGTGTGACAAAACTTTGGTTTCCTTCACTATACTATGCTTTTACTCTTTACGTTAGAGTGTGCTCTTTCTACCACAAGATAATGTGTGTTGTCTTACGCTGGCCGCAGCCTCATACATCTCGTGGTTACTGTGTCTCTTGATTGAATCATTTCCTTCAAAGTGCAGTTAGTGATAGAAAACTGGAGTCATATATATATCTCAGGCCTATTGGATGGCTCTCAGATGCTACAACTTTTTAATAATCTATTTATGAATCTTATCAGAGAGCAAAAAGAGTTTGTGAGTAGTTGGAAGCTCAAACCAGCAGAGCTCAGGTCCCTGAACATAATCTCTTCCTATCCTAGTCAACACAGATAAATGTACTAGTCCAGTGGTGGGCAAACTCATTAGTCCACAGAGCCAAATATCAACAGTACAAGGATTGAAATTTCTTTTGAGAGCCACGTTTTTTAAACTTCTTCTAACGCCACTTCTTCAGCATAGACTCGCCCAGGCCGTGGTGTTTTGCGGAAGAGCCGCACTCACGGGGCCAAGCACAGTTTGCCAACCACTGTACTAGTACACTGGATGAGGTCTAATCAGATGGGTTTATAGCCATTCAAGTTACCAAAACTAGAATGTTGGTTAATGAGTTGATACCAGCCTGAATGAAGAGAGGTCCTTAGAGATAGACTACAGATCTCTGGCCTCGCTCTTTTTCTGATTAGCACTTGGTTATTACCAAATTTAAATATATGAGGCAGTGCTTCTCCAATTAATAAATGCACTCAAAACCTGTAGTTAGCATATTAAATGACGCAACCAGTTTTTAAAGGCTAGAAGAAGAGGCCCAAACTAACAAGATAGAGATCTACCAGGAATGATTAAATGTACAGAAACCCAGTTGTGCAGGTTGGAGATGAAGAAGGCCTACCTTGACAAAAATGGTTCTAGGGTCTAATGTTATGTTTACAGAGGAACTCAGTGTCCATTTGAGGAAAGGCAGTATCTTAACCGAATGACAAACTGGCTCCGCCATTTACCGGTGGTGTGAATTGGGCAAGTTGCGTCATGCCTCATTAGCTCCGTTTTCTCAGTGATAGATTGAGCATCAGAAAACAGCTTGCCGGCCGCTGCAACTCAGTGGCCACTCATTGGACATTTGAAATATTAGTAACCTCTCATCCCATATGTACTGCTCCAGGCATATAAAGAATATTGCAATTAATGCAGGAATGCATGTTTGCCTGGCTGGTGTGGTTCAGTGGTTGAGCATTGACATCCCCGTATGAACCAGGCGGTCAGGGCACATGCCCACGTTATGGGCTCGATCCCCAGTAGGGGGCGTGCAGAAGGCAGCCAGTCAAGTATTTTCTCCCGTCATTGATGTGTCTCTCTCTCCCTCCCGACTTCCTCTCTGAAGTCAATAAAATCTCCCTCTCTCTCTCTCTCTCTCTCTCTCTCTCTCTTTCTATATATATATATGTGTGTGTGTGTGTGTGTATATATATATTTTTTTTTTAAGAATTAATGTGAATACCAGACACTGATACTCAGTAATGCTATAGGCTGCCTGGTAAACTGTTACTGTTCCATTAATGATAGTGGCCAAATACTACTATTTAGAGGGAATTTTTGTACTGTGTGAAAAAATCAAGTAATGACCTTTACTATTGTTTCCAACGTGTAAGTATCCATAATTCTGAATGTTTAAAAATGAATTTAACCTGTCATCATGTAAGATGAAATATCAAAGGCACATTCTTGGAAGATGTTGCTAAAATGCCTTGGCATGCTGCTTGTTTATTGGAGAGATTTTTACTTTGTGGAGCTCATAAATGTCTCAGTCTTTCACAGTAATCATGAACTGCTAATGAGAAAATTTATGACTTTAGGGACTTGTGAAAAAATAATGGAAGAGTAAAAGAGAATGGGGTTATAGAACTGAAATAAGAACTTTCCAATGGATTATTTAGAGGACTGCTTCTGTTCTATCCCTGTACATTTATTTTCACTGCATTTCAGTATCCGTATGGGATTGGTCCCAAGACTTTCTGTGGATGCCAAAATCCATGGATGCTCAAGTCCGTTATTATATGGCACAGAACAATGTATAATACAAATGTTTTAAATTGCCTTTGGAGGTAAGCTTGGGCTTTTAACTGCCAATCGGTAATACTGATTCAGTGGGAAATTTCAATCCAAAATCAGGTACCTTCTGTAATTCTAGATTGCTTCAGTGATTGGGATTGCTTCACCCGGGTCTCCCTTTCCAACTTTGCTTCTTCTCTTTCTCGTAGGATTCTGACATTTTCAGAGAATCTTTTGAAAAGAACAAGTCTACTTCAATAAATGAAGGAGAATAAAGAAAATTCAAGCCCTTCAGTGACCTCAGCAAACCTGGACCACACAAAACCATGTTGGTACTGGGATAAGAAAGACTTGGCCCACACACCCTCTCAGCTGGAAGGTCTTGACCCAGCCACTGAGGCCCGGTACCGCCGAGAGGGGGCTCGGTTCATCTTCGATGTGGGCACACGTCTGGGACTGTATCCTTCTCTCTTTGGAATCTGTTTTAGGCTCCCCGCCAACACGGAGCATTAAGTTAGATACTGTTGATAAAACATACAGTAATGTCTCCCAGCCTGTGTAGCTTGGTTGGTTGAGCACTGTCCCATGCACCAAGAGATCACTGGTTTGATTCCTGGGTTTCGGTCACAGTCGCCAGTAGGGGGCAGGAGACAGTTGATAATGTTTTTCTCATTGATGTTTCTATCTCTCCCCTCCCTTCCTCTCTCTCTAAAATCAATTTTTAAAACGGAAATCTTACCTTTAAGTAGACACATAGTAATATCTCTGCTCTAAAATGGCCCTTGAATATCTTTGTTAACTAACATTACTTCTGATTAGCTTGGCTCTTTGGGGGTTTTCTGTTTCCTGATTTTTATTTAAATGTATAGACTTAGCAACACCGGGAGGAAAATCGCCCCCAGTGATGGTGAAGCCTGGCCTTGTTTATAGTGTAAACTCCTGGGGAGAATTCTGACACAGAGATTCCCACCTGCCTGCTTTGCTGCTGATGTTGTTTACTTTACCACTGACTTTCTTGGTATTGTTTTCGTTTTTCCACGTTTAACTAAGAACAGTAACAATTTCTTGACTAAAGTCCTTAACCAGAACAACAGACACTATGACACCCTGGCAACTGGAATAATTTATTTTCATCGCTTCTATATGTTTCATTCCTTTAAGCAATTTCCAAGATATGTAAGTATTTGAATTTTATTCTTATTCTCGTATCACATTATTTCCACACAATTCAGTGAACTAATTATAATCTCTCTTTATATTTCCAGAAAGTAGTTTTACATAACACATACACTGTATAAACAAAATCAAGTTTGAACTTCGTGTGATTGTTTTTCATTTTTTAATTAGTCCAATTCAGATCTCATTTAGCCTGATATGGACCAGTCATATTGCACTTTGTGTGAAAGTTTGCTTCCCTATTATCTTTGCCAAGATAAATTTGGGCTTATAATTGAGACCCACCAAAGGCCAAGAAGGAATAAAAATGTTTCAGGCCATATGGCTCATCCTGCAGTTGCTCCTTACACAGGCACTGTCTTCTGCTCTGAGGGAGAGTCAGACAGGGAACCCGCCTCCGCGCTTTCAGTCCTGAGGTGTGACGTACAAGATCCGTGGTGGAGGGGAGAACACAGGGAGGTGCATAAGGAAGGCTGCAGCTTCAAGGGAGGGATTAATTGTGGAGGGATCGGGGAATAGGATAGGGGGCAGGTGCCACCGGAATTAAGCCCTGACTGTAAGTGTCAGATGGGACAGAGCAGTGACCCCGCATGACAAAGACAGGGAGGAACCATGTGGCAAGTGTCACCCCAGCCAGGAGGTTCCTTTGGCAGGAATGGAATGGGAAAGGTAGACTGGGTCAGACCACTGTGGACGTGGAACTCCAGGTTTGGGCCTTAGACTTCAGCAGGTAAACTGAAGTGGGTGAAGAGTTTATAAAGAAGATGACAGAATTAGACTGAACAGGAGGTCAGCCTCTTGGGATTTTTCCTTTTGCTAAGATTTTACTTAGTTTTGTGCACAGGTTCCAGAGGAAAGACACCGTGTCAGTCAGCGTTGTGCCCCGGCACAGTCTGACACCTAACGATCAGGATTCCGTGGAGGGTCAGACATGCAGGAGAGATGACAGTGGGTGGAGGGAAGCTGGAGAGAGAACAGCGAGACCACCTCAGTGATGTGGGAACTGGACCAGGGTCCAGGCAGCGGGAGGGGAAGGAAGGTCAGCTGGGCACTGGCACAGAAATGGACTCCACCAGACATGCGTTTAGCTGTGTTCTTTTTCTGGAACAAAGATCACAGTGTGAAAAGAAAACTTGTGTCTGTGGGTTTTTTCCCTTCTGGCATCTACTTTGTTTACATAACGTGTTCTTCAGAAAATTAAATTTATGGGGCCAAATTGGGTGTGTGTGTGAAATTTCCTTTTGAGCTCCTTGTAAATAAGAAATGGGAGGTTAGGAGAGTGAAGGTCAAAAACCTTTGCTTGTGATTCTGTGTGAGCTTTGAGAACAGTGTCTCAGGAATTTCTGTCTTCCTTTTAGGTAACAGGAGCTTGTTGTCTCTTTCTGGCTGGGAAAGTAGAAGAAACACCCAAAAAATGTAAAGATATCATCAAAACAGCTCGTAGTTTATTAAATGATGTACAGTTTGGCCAGTTTGGAGATGATCCAAAGGTAAGAATCCTAACTGCCTGCCTTCAAATCTTGGTTCCCGTGGTAGCGTTAAGGTAGAGGTCCTGCCGGGCTGTGCGGCTCAGTGGTCCATCTGTGAATCTGTCACGGTTCGATTCCAGGTCAGGACACATGCCCGGGTTGTGGGCTCAGTCCCCAGTGGGGCATGTAGAAGGCAGCCCATCAGTGATGCTCAGCATTAATATTTTTGTCTTTCTCCCTCTCCCTCTCTGAAGTTTGTGTGTGTGTGTGTGTGTGTGTGTGTGTGTGTGTGTGTTTTGTTTTGTTTTTAAGGATAGAGGTCCTTGCCCTAGTCAGAGCATCGGCCCATGAACTGAAGGGTCGAGTGTTCAATTTTGGGCAAGGGCATGTACCTAGGTTGCAGATTCGATGCCTCTTTTGTGGAGGCAACCAATCAATATGTCTCTCTCTGTCTCTTCGCCTCCCTTCCACTCTGAAAATCAATGGGAAAAACTATTCTTGGGTGAGGATGAACAAAATTTAAAAAGGTAGAGTTCCTTGTGTTGGCGGTGGCTGTGACGCCTATATCTGCCAGTCCCAGGTCCTGTGCGGAGGCACTTTCCCTTGCTTCTGTAAGGAGGAAACATGAGGTAGCCACACTTAGGTAGCTCTTGCTAACGTGCCAAGTCTTGTTCTGAGCGCTTTAGGGGCGATGGCGCATGCAGTGCATAGGAACAGAATCTCCCGTGGCTGGCTGTGCTCCCAGACCACAGCAGCGTGGCTTCTTTGGTTCAGCGGCGCTGGCAGCTTCTGGGCGGACGGATAGTGCCAGTGCTCTGCGCACATGTGTCTGCAGTGCATGTGCTGTGTGTCTTTTGCTTCCCGAGAACGGTGGGAGGTATTGATATTTTCAGACACCCAGAAACTGCTATTGGTTATACCACCCATTCTCTTTTCCCCACAACCCCTGCGCATGTCAGGAAATGGGGTGAAAATAATCACATACGTGACTTAGTTACGTTCCAACAACATAACTTCCAGCCTGGCCAGCTGGCTCAGTGGTTGAGAGTCGACCTGTGAGCCAGGATGTGACGGTTCGCTTCCTGGCCGGGCACACGCCCAGGCTGCAGGCTCCGTCCTCAGTTGGGAACGGGCAGGAGGCAGCCGATCAGTGATTCTCACCACTGATGTTCCTCTCTCTCCCTCCCTCCCTCTCCCTTCCTCTCCGAAATCAGTAAAAATTTTAAAAAATAATAAATAGAAACATTTACTTTTTAAATGCTGATTCAGACCTGTGACTAAAACTACAACCCCCAACACTTAATATTTTATTTTTAGGAAGAAGTAATGGTTCTGGAGAGAATCTTACTACAGACTATAAAGTTTGATTTACAGGTAGAACATCCCTACCAGTTCCTACTCAAATATGCAAAACAACTCAAAGGTAAGCCAAAGTTATTAAACAAACTTTTTTATTCTGAAACCAAGACTTCATCGTTTGATGATGCTGTGATTATGCTTAAAAGAGGAAAACAGAAAATTCGGTGTGTGAAGTACTTGGGCCATAGCTTGCCCAGACAATTCAATATTGAGGCTGTTAGTACTGTTTCCTTTTGTGTATAAACAGATTCTGGCATCTAGTTGCCAAGTGGTATGAGACAGGAAAATGAGTCAGAATTTTTTAAATAGCCTCATAAATTCGGCGGTGGAGCCAGGCTTCCTATAAACGGTGGCTCTCAGCACAGGGCATGTGGAGAGAACAGAGGCGGGGCTCGGACCCGCTAGTTTGTCCTTGTCCCCCATCAGAAGTTCGCCGTGTGTCGGAATGATGCTGAGGGCACTTGGGCTTCAATAAACACTTGTCGCTTCTTGTGCTGCTGCTTCATTTTCTTTTCCTACTAATTTATCTTTTCTCTCCCCCCCCCCCACCCCCCCATTTCTAGGTGATAAAAACAAAATTCAAAAATTGGTTCAAATGGCATGGACATTTGTAAATGACAGGTACATATACTCAAGTATTGATTTAATTTCACTGTTTTTAACAGCTATAGAAATGATTCCTGAGAGTATAGTCTTTAATTATAATATTTATAAACACCCAGGGACTTCATATGTCACTTTACCCAAACCCCTTACTTTATATCAAGGAAACTGGCTTGAGCCAGCTTGTGAGCCAGTGAAGGGCAGAGCCGGGGCCAAAGTCCAGGTCCCCTGTTCCCAGCAGAGGCAATGCCTGCCCTGTCAGTGCGATGCAGGATGCTGAAACCCCAGCTCCAGTTTGAAACAAATCTAAAACAACACCTCGGAGGGTTTGGACAGCCCAATACTGAGAACCCATTTGGTTCTGCAGAAACATTAAAAAAACACCATATGGTGTTAGGGTTTTAGAGCCTTGATGTTCTGGAGCCCAGGGGTCTACTGAGGAACAAAATGCCTGTGAGTGGAGGTGTCGCTGTTGGAAGAAACATTTCTCTGGCTAGGAGTTCAACAGTTAAAGAACATAAATCATTTTCACTTGGATTTCATGGCATGGCAGTTTTTTAGTGGGCTGGGATTCTTCTGGTTCTTTAAGTAACTGGTTAAAATGACTTATTTTTATACTTTTGGAGGACTGTATGTATAGTACTTTATTTGATGGTGTTTAGAGAAGAACAAACAAATTGCCATTTAGATGCAGCATCTGACTTTCATGCATTGAGTTCATCACAAATGTTGGTTCATCCAAGTCAAGTCACCTCTTTTTCCTGTTGGGCTAGCCTCTGCACGACCTTGTCACTGCAGTGGGAGCCAGAGATCATAGCGGTGGCAGTGATGTACCTCGCGGGACGGTTGTGCAAATTTGAAATACAGGAATGGACCTCCAAGCCCATGTACCGGAGATGGTGGGAGCAGTTTGTGCAAGATGTCCCTGTGGATGTTCTGGAAGGTACTGGCATGCCGCTAATCCTGTGAGGGTGTTCCGTGTGTGGACGGTGTGCCCTGAGAACATGACTCCTGAACAGAGTTCCCAGTCGGCCCGCATAAACTCTTCTTCAGGGGCATCTGTGGCCAATGTTTCAAATGTCATGTCCACTCTGGCCAAGCGTTCCGTTCTGGTGGCCTGAAGGCACCCACAGTGCTGTGCACGGCAGAGGCAGCGTGGATTCCCAACACGATTCTGACATGTTGGTCCTTGTATGAGAATCGTGGCTCAAAGGGAAATGGGCTGGTTTTTTTCCTGGGTAACGTTTCATTTAAAATATCCATCTGTGGTAAATGTAATTGTCACCTATCGTTTAGATATCTGCCACCAAATCCTGGATCTTTACTCACAAGGAAAACAACAGATGCCTCATCACACGCCTCATCAGCTGCATCAGCCCCCATCGCTCAACCCCACGCCACCAGTGCCACCAGTGCCACCGTCACAGGCGGCTCAAGGCCCTGAACCACCGCAGCCCCCACCGAAGGACCCGCAGCCACCAACCCAGCCGCCGCCACCGCCACAGCAAGTCCAGCAGCCCAAGAAACCGTCCCCACAGCCTAGTCCTCCCCGCCAGGTGAAGCGAGCCACGGTGAGTGGCCAGATTGGCACTGGGCATGGCCAGCTTTCCCGGTGGCAATCCCCTCCCCCCCCCCCCCCCCCCGACACCCTCCTTGAACACATCCCTATTTCTAAGGGATTTTACGGAACACCAAAAGTCACTATCAGACAGCATGTCTATGGGGAGCCTGAAAACTTCCGTGGTCGGAGGAGAGGCCCGGCCCCCTCCAGCTGCTGCTGCCTGTGTCACCTCCGACAGGGCCCTGAGACCCGCCAGGGTGTCGTTTTCTGCCCTGCTGGGATGGGTGTCTCCAGTGCCCTCTGACCCGGTAGTGTTTGGATCTTTAAGTGACAGTACTGTAGAAATTTCTCCCAGTGGTGGCAGCCAGCCAGCGGGGAAGGATTTGCTGTCTCATTCCTTAGAAGAAGCCGTGCAGGATATACAGGTATCAAACTTAGGGCAGTGCACTCGAAGGCCTGAGGCCGAATGTTCAGAACTGAGACGAGTGAGTATTTCCGGACAAGGGGAGAGGAAGGAACGGAAATGGTGCTCTGCAGTGGCAGGGCTGCCCTGCAGGCTGAGCCGACATGGTTATGTGCGGGGCCACACCTGTCGCTGTGATTTCGTGCCTGGTTCGTCTGTTTTCTCTCTCCCCAGGGTCTGGGTAACGGTTGTGTTTTCTTTTGAAACAGGTTGTTTCTCCCAAAGAAGAGAACAAGGCAGCAGGTAATTTCCTGATCTGTTTTTTAGTTATATGTCTGCTTGTCAAAACTTAAAATTCTTAACATTGTCCCTTTTCTGATTAGATTGGCCTTACATTTAATCCTAAAGAGTCTATCACAAACTGACCCACTCGGCCAGAACACGCGTTCTCTTCTGTGTACCCCGGCTCTGGTCTTAGATGATGTTTTGATAACAATGTACTGAGTCGCGTATATAAAATGTCGTCATCACTGCAGGAGACCGGGTGCCACCATTTGTACTGTTAGAGATCAGTGAAGTGTGACGGGAAGAACATGGGGAGAGTGAAGTGCTCTGGGTGTCCCCATCCTGAACACCGAGGGGCAGGGTGGCGTGGAGAAAGGACTGCGTGGGGGGCAGGGTGTTGCCCAGAGAACCACCACACGGCCAGCCCTGCCGCTTCCGGGCGCCAGCCCCCGTCAGACGCCTTTTATGTGGGCACATGCGGGAGAGCCCGGAGTTGGTTCGCTTGTTTCTGAGTTGGGAGCAAGTGAAGAGTGAGGAAAATCTGGAAGGTTACTTAAGAGGAAGTGAGAAGTGTTTGTGTCGGCCCTGTTGTGCTGACCTCTTTGAGGCACAGTGTCCATGTGTCTGTTTCTCTTGCCGAGTCCCATGGTAGGACCTCAGGGAATTATGGATGGCACTGTTGTTGAGATCTTCAAGTTTCAGTCAAGCTACCTGTTTCGCAGGATCTTTGGGGGAACGATGAGTTCAGTACAGGTGAACTTTTTTAGTTCTGAACGAGCAAAAAGTGTGAGACACCAAAAAGCAGATAACATACAGTCATCCTGAGCTGATGGCAGCATCTGCTGGGGAGGTGGAGACAGCCGGTGGTGACCTTGGAGAAGAACTGGAGTGAGAGTACCCGGAAAGTCGAAGGAGGCAGGTGAGAAGGAATTGGAAGTAAATGGAGAGAGGAGTTTACTGGAACAGGAAGAGCTGAAAGGGCTTCGCTCCTGAGAGACTGGAATGTGGTTGGCGGGTGACAGCGCCTGCTACTTGGAGGAACTGATTGTGCATAGGCGGTGGGAGCCATGGGAGCTTGGTTAGCAGAAGCATGGCAAAGTCTGAGTTCATCTTAGAAAGCTTCCTGGCAATAGTGATAGCACAGATAATTGGGAATGGGAAGGACTTTGCCGGCCTCTGGGTGAGACCTGGAGAGAGAGGAGTCAGTGGTGGCCAGAGGCCCAGGAGGGGGTGAGACAGCCTGGGGGCGAGATCTGACAGCCGTGCAGCACACGTACGTGCAGGTAGCTACCCAGGACCGGCGGCGTGGCCCACTCACATGGCCTGGTGCCCTCAGTGCAAAACACACACCAGATCTCTGAGAGTTCGTAAGGAAAAGGAATGTAGCTCTGGCCAGTGGCTCAGTCGGTTGGAGCATCATCCCGTCCACCAAAAGGCCCCGGGTTCAATCCAGTTCAGGCGTATACAGGAGGCAGCCAGTCAGTGCTTCTCTCACATCCATGTTTCTCTCTCTCTCTCTCTTTCTCTCTCGCTCTCACTCCTCCCTCCCCGAGGAAAAAAAGAGAAAAAAGAATGTAAAGAATCTTATTGGTCAATTTCATGTTGATTATACATTGAAATGATTAAATTTTTTAAAATCCAGTTAAAAATTAAAATTAATTTCAACTGTTCTGAACCTGGCGGCTAGAGAACTGGAAATCACCCGTGTGGCTCTTCTGACATGTCTGTCGGACGGCTTCAGCGTGGCTGGCTGTGGGCGGCGGTTGGAGGGGGTGCTGCGGTGAGAGGGACACCAGCTGGAGATGGAGCGAAAGGCTGCCTTGCGAGGTGCTGGCTGCTGGATCGAGGGATGGGACTTGAAAGTCAGGTCCCCGGTTCTGGAGGCGAGATAGAAGCTAGAGACGTCAGTTCGTCCCCCCAGAGGGAGAGCTATTATTCACCCCCCTCGAGAGAGCGTTCGGCCTCCAAGGACGATGAGAAAGAGAGAGACTTCTCCGGACCTTGAATCCAGCCCAGGTCTAAGACAGAGGAGACCAAGAAAGTGGTCAGCGATCGGGCAGAGTCAGATCGGTGGTGTGCAGCCCGGATAAAACAAGTTTCAGGAGAAAGGGCCAAAACGCGCAAACCAAAAATTGCGTTCTTTTCAGTCGTGTGCACACTTGCTACCTTTCTAAACGAGCAATTGGGCTTGGTGTGGCCTTATCTGTCCACGTGGGTGTCGTCACGCGGGTGCTGGTCCCGCGCAGATGTCCCACCCCGAAGGGTGGGCTCTGTCCTCTGCCCCACTGGCTCCGCCCTCTGGGCTTAAGCAAGTGCATTTACGGCCGCTCGCCTCCAGTCTCTAACGGTGACTTCGGTGGGCCGCCGAACGGACAGATATTTGTGGGAGAGAAAATAAACTGGAAACGCACCTAAGCGAGAGTGGAAGGTGGTGGTTTCCTGTGGGCACTCAGGCCTTTCTTGTGTTCTGTGTCTCCGGAAGTCACTCCGGGCACAGGTGGTCTGTGCTGCCCTCAAGTTGGACGGGCTTGCTGTGTGGAAAAGCGGATATAGTGGGTTAGTTCTTTTCAGAGGGGAGGTAGGAGATCGAGCTGTATTTGTTTTGTTCTTTTAAAAAAAATAATTTTTAGTGTTTTTTAAAAATATATATTGGTTTTTTTACAGAGAGGAAGGGAGAGGGATAGAGAATTAGAAACAACGATGAGAGAGAAACAGTGATCAGCTGCCTCCTGAACACCCCCTACCAGGAATCAAGCTTGCAGCCCGGGCATGTGCCCTGACCGGGAATTAAACCGTGGCCCCTCGGTTCCCGGGACCAGTGCTCACCCAGTGAGCCGGGGCAGGGTGACACCGCTGCGCCTTCCTCAAGTACCTTCCGTTATCTGCTCCTCACCGAGGACATCGAACAGTCCATTTTATTTGTACTGTAATGTGTTTTTACGTGAAGAGGTCTGAGTGCTTTTTCAATCTTTTTCTTCGCAGAACCACCACCGCCTAAAATTCCCAAAATAGAGGCCCCTCACCCTCCGTTGCCTCCGGCCCACCCACCGCCGCCAGGTCAGTGTCTGCTGCGAGCCCCGGGCTGCCAGCTTCTCTCTGCCTCTGAAGGCCTGGGGGGTCCTGGGGAAAGTTTATAGAAGGGCTTTGTAGCCAAAACTTTAAAACAGTCGCCACCAAGGACCTTTCAGAAAACTTTCACACAGATGTTTGAGGATGTTGTAAGTTCCAAGTGTATCTGAATAGTCACATCCAGAAATGCAGAACTACCCAGGAAAAGTGAGTTTAGAATCAGTTTTAGGAAACACCCTGCAGTGTGTGAGCATTTCCCCTCATCTGGGCAGGGCTGCTGTAGACCCCAGACTCCAGTGCTGTGATGGGGGGTGGTCTGTGGAGCTGCTGGGCACTGACTCATCTCTCCCCTGCAGACCGGAAGCCTCCCCTCTCGGCTGCCTTAGGCGAGGCTGAGCCACCAGGCCCTGTGGATGCCACTGAGCTCCCCAAAGTCCAGATTCCTCCTCCGGCTCACCCTGCCCCTGTGCACCAGCCACCACCGCTGCCACACCGGCCCCCGCCGCCACCACCCTCCAGCTACATAACCGGGATGTCCACCACCAGCTCCTACATGTCCGGAGAGGGCTACCAGAGCCTGCAGTCCATGATGAAGACCGAGGGCCCCTCCTACAGCGCCCTGCCCCCTGCCTACGGGCCTCCAGCCCACCTGCCCTACCATCCCCACGTGTACCCCCCCAACCCACCCCCACCACCGGTGCCCCCTCCCCCAGCCTCCTTCCCCCCACCTGCCATCCCACCCCCGACTCCCGGGTACCCTCCACCTCCACCCACCTACAACCCCAACTTCCCGCCCCCACCTCCACGCTTGCCCCCCACCCATGCCGTCCCGCCTCACCCTCCTCCAGGCCTGGGCCTGCCTCCAGCCAGCTACCCACCTCCATCCGTCCCCCCTGGAGGACAGCCACCCGTGCCCCCACCCATCCCCCCACCTGGCATGCCGCCAGTCGGGGGCCTGGGCCGCGCAGCCTGGATGAGATAACCTGACGCCTTTTCCCCGTTTTTGTGACAAGCTTTTCTAATTAGCCTGAAGGGTAGTTGAGGGAGGAAGCAGCAGGGTGCCTTGTATAATGCTGGACAGGTGCAGAATGGAGACATGGACAGGCCGGGAGGTGAGTCAGCGTTCCTCCGCCTGGGCACGGGCCAGCCTGGGCAGTGCCGGGCCCCCGGCTGCGCTGGTGACACTGAGGGCCGAGGCCTGCACTGGGTGACTAGCGACAGCGTTAACCAGCCATATTGGCTCAACAAATAGCTTCCGTAAGGAGTGAGTTTCCTTCTAGAAATCAGTGCCTCTTTTTCCTGCATACGCAGTTTTAAACAGTCCAGTTCCACCTGAAGTCAAGCTGTCGTCATCGCTTGCATTCTGTGTGCTCTGCCGTGACTCACGCCCAGTAGGCCAGAACCTTTTTTGATTTGGATATATTTACATCTTTGTATTAAAGTTATTTTGAAGGGGTTGCCTGGTTGGATGGCTTTTTCCCTTCTCCTCTGGGAAGAAGGGGAGGAATGTACTTGGGAAGTAACGTATGTTTACATCGATCTGCAAATTCCTGAACAGAGATCTATTTTTTTAAGTGTGAGTGTAACAGCATACTGTGAGTTACACAGGCGACTCGGTTACCCAGATAAAAGCAGGTTTGGAGATTCTGTTAATGGCGGTGGAGCTCGGAGCACGGTAGCCCCTGGGGTGATCGCCCTCTGGACCCCAAAGGGCCTCGCTGCTCACCCAGCCTCGCCCACGTCTCCGGGCAGCGCCCTCGTGGGCCAGCCTCTTAGGTTCCCGGGTTAGATGAGGGTTTGATTTGAGATCCTCTCCATTCCTGGCCTCGGGACGGGGCAGAGGCCCTGGAGTAGCAGTCAGTGGCCAAACGGGGACGCCGTGTGCTGGCTGCGGCCCCACCTGGAGTGCCCCGGGATGGCCCTCTGCCCAGCAGCCCGTCACCAGAGACAAACACTGCACCCGCCATGGAGGCTTGCAAAGAGCCTTTATTTATCTAGCGCAAAGTATACACTGTCACAATCTCCTCTGTTACTTTTACTAAAATAGCTCAATGTTTTACCACACTATCAAAAAGTTCTATTTCTTTCTGTCCCCAAATCAAAGTGGTCCAACAGAAGGTGGGAACGGGCCGAGCCGGCGGGCTGGCCGTTCGCAGGTCACGTCCCACAGGGGACAGCGCGCGGCCGCGGCCGGCACGGAACCGGACGCTCCGCCAGGCCCAGAGCGCGGCCCGGGCCGGAACGAAAACACGCACCTCCACCGCTCCGCAGTCACGCACTGTCTCTTTAAAAAAAAATCAGTAGTATTTTGTTTCCTCTCAAGTTTTCAAGAAAAAAAAAAAGGTCACTTTTTTCTCTTTAAACACTGATGTGTAGCTAATCACTTCTGGATAAAAACGGACCACGTGTGCCCGGCCGATTCCGGCCCAGGGCGGGCCTGGCCCCGGGGGAGGCTGAGGGTGGTCTCCGTCACAGTGGGCACAGGCCACGGCGCGGGTGCCCCCGTGGCTGCGCGATCTAGAAGCAGAGGATTTGGAGAGCAAAGGGGCCCTTAGGAAAGGACACCGAGGTCTACACCCCACCCACCCTGAGCTCAGAGCTGCGGCTCCAGGGGCGGAGGGCCACCCAGTGTCACCTACACACCCGTTAGTGGCAGAGCTGGGACCCCCCACCCCCCACGGCTGCCCCTGTATTGAGGCCCATCGGAGCCCCCCAGCTTGTGAGCTCCCCTGCAGCTGCACGTGACCCCGTGGGGTCAGGCAGCTGCTCTGCTCTGCGCTGTGTTGGGAGATGGCTGTCCCAGGTCCAGTGCCATCCCCGAAAGCCACCCCGCCTGGGGATGGTGCAGGGACGGGCAGGGAGGTCTCGGCCCGTTCTGCCTGCACGGCGGGCGGGAGGGCTCCGGCAGGACCACTCCTCCACCTGCTCCCTGGACCCCGCAGCCCGGGGGCTGGGCCACCTCCCTCCCGAGGGGAGACCCTGGGAGCCGGCTCCGGGCCAGTGAGCAGCGTCGGCAGGCGCCAGGAGGCCCGCCTTATTGCTTATTTTCAGTCGCAGCAAAGCCGACCTGATCCGAACACGGCAAATGGGCTCCCGGGCATGGCTGCCACCCGATGGCCCCTTCCCTCTTGGCTGCTTATGGTTCTTCGGACTCCACGACCAGAGGGGGCCTCTGACCCCAGCTGGCTGCCCCCCTGTGCAGGAGTCACCTGCCACCATGCGACAGGGAGCTCCCACCCGACCTGCCGGAAGGTCCTTCGAAAGCCCACGGCTCCCAGGAACGCCCAGGGCAGCGCCCACTTACACCCCTGGGCACAAGAAGGGCTGAGAGCCTTTCCCCTGAGTGTGCAACCCGAGGGTGCCCATGGCGGTGACGGCCAGAACTGCCCGGTCCCGGTTCCCGTCCCTCACATGGGCTCTTCAGTGCCAGCTGCACAAGGCCGCGGGCAGCCCTCGGACCTGGGAGTCTGAGGGTGGACGAGCTGATGGGGTGGGTGGACAAGGCCTCCCAACCGCAGACAGTGGCCTGGCCGGCCTGCCAAGTTCTGGGGTCACCCCCCCCACCCCCGTGGCTCCTTTTCCTCACACGTGAATGGGAAAATGCACAGACTGCACTTGACAGCCATTTACACTGATGGTCTCCTTGGACCCCCAGAGCCCTGCAAGGAGACCCCCAGGCTCCCTCGGAGGACACTGAGGCCCAGAGAGCAGAGGGACTGTCCCCCCGGGAGGAGGCAGCAGAACTCGGCTCGGGCCTCTCCAGCAGGTCACCCTCGGCTCGCTGCTGTGGGCACAGCCGACGACAGTGCTGGTCTCGACCCTGAGCCCGGCTCAGAGGCCCAGAGACCTCCCTCTGCACCCCGGCCTGCAGCGGCCGAGGGACTGGCTGAAGGTCACGCAGCAGATGAAAGCCAGAGCCAGTCAGGCTCCTTCTAAGGGGGACAGAACTGTCACTGCAGCCAGGGCTCTGTCCAGTGACTGAGGACGGGGCCAGTTCCCACGGGGGGAGGGGATCCACAGTGGACCAGAGGCCCGGCTGTGACCCGGCGCTACCCACCCGGAGAGAGGGACAGGGGGGCTCAGCCGGGGACTCGGCATCAGCCTTCCCGTGTTCCTGGCCCGGAGTGAACCCCGGAGGCGGAGATGCCTCAGGGCCTGGGCAGGAGGGTCCCCAAAATACAGGGCACCCCTGGCACAGGGCAGGGTGACACTGGGGAGAGAGGGGAGGGTGGATTCTAAAAACAAGCGGCAGCTGGCAGGAGGGGGCCGGGCACAGGCCAGAGGAAGGGCCTGGGGAGCCCCCCTGCCCGTGGCTCTCGCGACTCGGTGCTTGGGGAGCCGGCGTTCAAGTCAGCAGGCGGGTGGGAAGTGGTGCCCCTGCACCGGGTCCAGCTGCCAGTGGCCTCTGTCCAGTGCGATGGCGGCCAGCAGACAGAGGGCTTAGCGAGGTGCTGGGCGCAGCCTGGCACGGTCCCCGGGCGGGGCATGTCCGAGCAGAACTTCCGTTCTGGCCCAGCGAGCCTGAGGCCTGGCCCGGGATGGGGACGGGCCGCCCAGGCGGCCGCGCTGCAGGGACAGCCAGCGTCCCGCCTCCCAGTTTGCTGGTGTGAGATGTGGGGGAGGGGGGCCCGGCCCGCGGGGGCCACACCCAGGGCTGCCGAGCCACAGCGGGCAGCGTCCTATGTACAACTCATCGCGGAAGAAGACGGCGGTGGCTCGGCCGGAAGGCCCGCCACTCCCCTGGGGCTCCCAGGCGGGGGCAGTCCACGTCCGCGGAGGAGGGGCCTACAAAGGCCCCTTGAACTGGTTGCCAGACAGGTGCTGCCGGATGGAGGGCTTGGAGCTGGCGGCGTCTCCCAGCTTCCTCCAGACCACCTGTGGGGAGAGGCGAGTGTGACGGCAGGCCGCCCCAGCCCGCCAGCTGGCCCGTGCACACCCCAGGGCCATGGGCCCGGACGGGAGACGGAGGCCACGGAAAGCTCGGGAGCACTCAGGCCAGGCCTCCGCATGGCCATCCGCATGGCCACACCTGCCATCCTGAGCGGGTCAGCACTGGGGTGTGGGCTCGGCCTCGCAGCTGGCCAGCGGGGCCCATGGACTCAGAAGGCAGCATAGGAGGGGGGTTCAGATCACCCCACCCCACGGGAGACCCCGGTTCAGTCCCTGCAAACCACCCTTCCCTCTGGCTCTTTCATGGTGATGCGGTGGGTGAGGGGCAGCCCAGCTCCCGGAACAAAGGCAGCCCCGGCCCCGCAGGCCCACAGAGTGGGGGTGCCGCCTGCACCTCGGGTCAAGCACCACCTGCATGACCGGCAGTCACCAGGGCCACCACCCAGCTGGGAGGCCAGAGGCCAGACACCTGGGACCAGGGCGGAGGGGCGGGGCATGAGGGGTAAAGACCAGTCCTAGGGGCCAGGGGCACATCCCCGGGAGGGAAAGACCCTGCGATCAGGGACCCCATTCATTCTCGGGGTGGGTGGGGATGAGGCCAGGCCAGCGCTCCCAGGCTCCAGGGCCTCCAGCCAGCCCTCCCGGTCACCAGCCCTCCCCCCGGGGAAGGTTGCAGCTCCCGGTGTCCGGCCAGGACGCCCCCCACCCCACCCCCCGGGCCCGGGAAGCGCCTCACATTGCACATCTCGCGGACGATGGCCTTCTCCTTCTCGCTCAGGTCCTCCTCGCAGCTGTCCTGGAGCTGCCGGTCCAGGTTCTCGTGCACCTCCAGGACCTGCGGGGAACGGGGCCAGGGGTGTGTTGGCCTGAGGGGCAGGCCGTCCCTCCTCACTGTGTCCTCTCCCCTCACCCGGGGACACTGCACCCCTCGTCACTGGGGGCAGAGCTGAGGAGGGCTCGGTCGCCGCGGGGCAGGGCCGCCCTCGGACAGGTGGACTCGCTCTGGCCAGGGCCCAGCTTGTGATTAGTGAGCAGGAGGACGGAGGACACCCCGACTCATGCACATGGGGTGTGCACGCATGTGTGCGTGTGCAACCATGGTGCGTGCGGGGGGGTGGGGGGGAGGATGAGGGGTGCAGGGGGGGAGGGATGCGCCCCTGGAGGCAGCTGGCGGCCCCGAGCAGGGAGGCCCTGCCCCTGAGGAGCTGCTGGGCCTGGAGGCTGGGCTTGCTCCTGCCTAGCACGCCCTGCTGTGACCCCAGCCTTGAGGGTGGGCCTGCCCTCCCTCACCCCAGGCCTCAGTTTCCCCAGTTGCAGGGATGGCAGGCAGGTGACACTTGCTATTGGCGCCCAGCAAGTTGAGTCCCGCCCCCACAGTGTTCCAGGCAGTCACAGACACCTAGGTCCCCCCAAAGAGGTCCCCCCTCCCGCACCACACCGGGGCCCGGGGTCCTGAGGGAGTGGGGCCTGGGTGAGGGGGGCAGGGCCCGGCCCTCACCTTCATCGCATGCACGACAGCCTCGGGCTTCTGTCCCGCGGGGCTGTAGCCGGCGGAGGGCGGCGAGGGCAGCTCGAGTACCGGGCAGGCCGGGCCCTGTGGGAGGGAAGCGGGAGGCTGAGCTCACCCGGGACAGACAGAACCAGGCGGGGCCCGGGGCCAGGCAGGAGGAAATGGGGGTAAGTGACGGGGAGAGGCGGCAGGGTGAGGACCAGGCCAGGGCCGAGGGGCAGCACCCCACCACGCCCCACGGGCTCCCCCAAACAGCACACATGGAAGGTCTGTTACTCGTTGTGCAACTAAAGCAAGTGCCGCTCAGAGAGGGCAGAGACTCGCCAAGGCCGCCTCGCCAACCCCAGGTGTCCTGATTCCAAAGCCCCCCCTGCTCCCCCAGCTGCCAGAGGGCGACACCTCGACTCCACCCCCCTGGCCCGGGTGACAAGTCTTCCAGCCCTGAGCCCCGCCTCCAGGCCTCTGGCCACCTTCGGCAAACACTCTAACTGGCAAGTGGGCACCCAATCCCATATCAGCCTGGGGGTGCCGGCACGGGATGAGCCGGAGCAGGGGGTCCGGCCTCCCAGCACCCTGCCCAGCTGCGGCAGAGCCAGCATGTCTGCCCGAGGCCTTCCCAGTGTCCCCGGGGGAGGCTCTGTGGCTGTGACCTGAGGCAGGGCCCGACTCACTCCGTGCCTCAGCGTCCTCGGCTGGACAAGAAGGGGCCTGTGTACCAGGGTGTGCGGAGCGCCCTGGGATTCAGCCGTTCCCCTGACGGCAGTCCAGGCTGCCTGGCCTCTGCCGCCCAGGCCGGGTCTGTCATATGGGGGAGCCAAAAAGATCTAGAAGCTCTGGGGGAGTTGGGGGCAGGTGGAAGGCAGGCCACACAGGTGAGGGACCTGTGGCAGAAGGCTGCACTTCCAGCACCGGCCAGGAGGGGGCGACAGCCACACACTGACAGTCAAGGCACCTGGCCTTCGGCGCCTCTAGCCTCAGGTCCTGTCTGTCTGTACCGGGGACCCCCGGAACTACCTGCTGGGTAAGGAGGCTGGCTCCCGAGCAGAGGCAGGAGGGAGGCCGGGGAGGCCGGAGAGGCCGGAGAGGCCGGAGAGGCCGGAGAAGGCTGGCGTACCAGGCTGCCAGAGCATGGCCGTGGGAATCCTGTCAGTGAAGCCACCACTGGACACAATAGATACAGATAACACGGCATCCGGCTGTCACCCTGGGGCACTCCCCAAGCACAGCTGCCCCAGAAAGGGGGGACGGGAGGGTGGGAACCACAGACAGGAGCGCTCAGGACACCCCGCTTCCTCGGCCCCCTGAGTTCTTACTACGGCCCGCCGGGCACACACCAGCTTTGTGCGTGCCCATTGCACAAATGAGGACAGTGAGGCTGGACGACTCGTCAAGGCCAAGCAGCTAGCAAATCAGCGGGCTGGGCCTCACACCCGGGTCTGTGGGACCCCAGAGCTGGGGCCGAAAGACAGGAGGCCAGTGTCCACCTGAGAGAGCCGGAAACCTCGGGGCCCGCACAGCCTGCCCGGAAGTGCTCAGGGCAGCCCCATTCACAACAGGCAGGGAATGGGAACAACCCAAATGTGGAGCAATTGGTAAATGAATTTAAAAAATGTAGCTCTAGCCGGGTTGGCTCAGTGGACCGGCCTGCGGACTGAAGGGTCCGGTCAAGGGCATGTGCCTTGGAGGCGGGCACATCCCCAGCAGGGGGCGTGCAGGAGGCGGCTGATGGGTGTTTCTCTCTCATCGATGTTTCTGACTCTCCCTCTCCCTTCCTCTCTGTGAAAAATCAATAAAGTGTATTTTTTTTAATGTGTGCCCACACAATGAACTACCATGCCACCGGGGGAAGGACCAGGGGCTGCCACGCCCGGCGGCCCGGTGCTCGAGCCACAAAGGCCCACGGCGGTTTCTGTCTCCGCGCAGGAAGTGCGCAGACCCGGCAGACCCACGGGGGACGGAGGAGGGGCGGTGAGGAGGGATCGCTAAGGAGTATAGTATTGGGGGGGGGGGGGGAGCGTGTGGAAATGCTCTCCTGTAATGATTAAAATGATCGCACAAATCTGCAAATATTATTTAAAAAGCAACAACGCTGAATGGGAAGCTTAAAAAAAGTCCAGCGACCAAAAAAAAGGTGGGGGGAGGGAGGAGAGGTCAGCTCCCCGAGGGTCAAAAGCCTCGATCCTCCGCTCAGAAGGTGGATGAATGCAAACCTCCCTCCCCCTTAGGGGACAGCTCCTTCCGTGGGGGCTGAGTCTGGGGTCCGTTCGGCTGAGTCCCCTCTGCAGTCTGAAGCAGACGCCCTGTGCCCGGCCCCAGGACCACCTGGGCCAGTGACCCTTTTCGAGGGGAAACGGGGGCCCTGAGCAGCTGCTGGGTCTCTGGCACAGAGGGGCAGGGGAGGGAGAAGGGGCAGGGGAGGGAGAAGGGGCAGGGGAGGGAGAAGGGGCAGGAGCGGGAGTCCCACCAGTCGAGTGCCCTGGCAATCCACCGGCTCGCTCCACCCGCTCACAGCCCAGAGCCATCCGGGTGCGCAGGGCTTTGTGGCTCGAGGGTCCCTCAGAGGCTTGGGGACGCACGTTCCAGCACTGTGAGCCGGCAGGATGGACAGAGCTGGGGGCGGGGGGTGAAGGCGTGGAGGAGCCAGCCAGGCGGGTGTCACTGGCTTTTCGGGGCCCTTACTGAGGACGGACTGGACCCTGGTTCAGCCACAGGCTCCTGGGCAAACATCTGGGGCACCAGCTGCCGGCGGCCTTGCTCCCCGCACAGCGCCAGCGGCTCCCGGGCCGGGTGCGGGGGCCTCGGGGCAGACCAGCCGCCGGCAGCTGCCGCACGTCCTCCCTGCTGGCAGGGCCAGGGCCCGGGGCCCGGGTTCGGGCCCACCCGCCCTCCTTGCAGAGCGGCGTCAGGCCGGCTCGACAGCCGGGGGCCCTGCCCGGCCGTGGCTGCCGTGCGTGGTGGGTCCCCGCACGGAGCAGACACCCCATCAACGCCGGTCCCTCCGTTACGGTCGTCTGTGGAGCTCGGAGGCTGAGCGCCTCCCGGTGTTCAGTGCATCCACAGCCGTGTGCGGTCCCCGCCGGGGGACTCCCCACCCCCCAGAAAGAAGCCCCCCACCCTGTAGCCCTCACGTCCCCTCCTCCCCCGTCCCGGCCGTCACTCATGTCTGTGCGTGTGGTCACGGGACGTCACACAGTCTGACAGGCGCGTGTACCCCAAACAGCCACGCATGTCCCAGAGAGCTCCCCCACCCCACCCCCACCCGCCCTCCCTTCCCCATCGGGGGTGGTCAGAGCCCAGGAGGACCCTGGCGGCCCGGAGGATAAGGGGGTCCATGACCCACACCCGCCCCCCGTGACTGAGCCGGGGCAGTGACCTGACACACACCCCAGCCCACCCTGTGGCCCGGCGCGGCCTCTCCCTGCTGTGTGTCCGGGTGTGACACAGGCCACCACCGAGGCACACGGCGGGACGGTGGCTGGCCTCTGGACACTGCCCGGTGCTGCCGAATCCCCATGAGTCGGGCCTCCGCCTCCAGCCACCACCCCGGGCCCTGACCCAGCCCGGGGGGTCCGGGAGCCAGGCCCCTTGCTAGGGAGGAGGAGGGGCCGTGAGGAAGACCCGGCCTGCCCCGCTGCCCCCCCCTGTCCACGGGCCCCGGCAGGCCGCCCCTCCCCTGGCACATGCGCCGAGGGTCCCAGAGGTGCCAGGTCCACCCGGGGACGGCGCGGCTCTTGGGGGAGGGGCACTTACGTTGTTCTGCAGGGCGTCCTGGTAGGAAGGGGGCAGGCTGGCGAGCTGGGACTCCGAGTGGTACGGGGAGAAGCCTTTCCGCAGCGTCCGGAACTCTCCGGAGCCCGCCTGCTGCGGGGCAGGGCGAGAGGTTAGGGTGAGGGCCAGGCGGGGTGGGGAGCTGGGCACGGGGCTGAGGTCGGTGCCCATCGGGACTTGTCCAGGCCCTAAGAGTGGCTCCTCCCTCGGGGCTCGGGTCAGCGCTGGGCCCCTTCCCGCCACCCCTCTGCCCCCCCCCCCCCGGGGCAGCGGCCCTTTCCAGCCCATCCCGACAGGGGCTCCAGTGCCCCGCGAGGCGCTGGGCAGCGGAACAAGCAGGTGAGTGAATGGGGTGCAGCCCTCCCACCCCTGGATCTTTATTCCTCGGCTCCAGCATCCCGCCTTCGGGTTGCCCACACCCCCAAGCACCCCCAAACCCACAGGAAGGCCTCCCGCCTCCCGCAGGCGCTGGGCCTCGCCTCAGGGCGCCCCTCACAGCGCCCGGGTCGGGGTGCCCGCCCGTGCGCCCCACCAGGACCAGGAGCTCCCAAACGCAGGCCGGGCCTCGGCCCTCCGTGCCCACGCGGAGTGCGGGCTGGGGGGGGGGGGGCGCGTGCGGGAGTAACGAGAGGATGAATGAATGGGTGAATGAATGAATGAGCGGACACACAGACACACATGTCCGGCCTTTCGCAGTTTCTTTCAGGGCAGTGGGCCTTGGACCAGGCCCTCCTAGCAGGGCTGGGGGCTGGGACCCGGGACCGAAGAGGGGGAGAACGGGGTGTTGGGGGGGGGGGCATGCCCAATTGGCGCAGGGCCCCGGGGCCAGCTGAGAGGCCACACGGCATTTCTGGCCCAAGCTCCCTTTCCCGCTTCAAAGGCAGAGGGGACTGGGCGGATGATACGCAGGGGAGCGTCCCAGAAATCGGCAGGTTGCCGAGTGACCCCAACCAACGCTGGAGGGGAGGAGGCCGGTCAGGGTGGGGCCAGGGTGCCCCCCCGGCTCATCAGCCTCTCACGGTGGCCCCCAAATGTGGCGGGGTCTCACCAGGGAGACCTCGAACTTACAGGGGGACCGCCACGCCCCTGAGCCGGCCGCACCCGGGTTACAAATTGGAGGCCCTGGAGAGGCCCCATCGGCCCGGCTCCGCTCTGGGCTGCCTCCCCTCCCCCCAGCTCCTCTGGCCCCGGACCAAATGGGCTCTGAAGCCGCCACGTGGTGCTACTCCAAACACCACCGGGTCTTTTGTGGCGGCAGCCCCAGCACGCCAACACCATCGCCCACGGCAGGAAATCTGCTCCACCCCGGCCTCAGTTTCCCCATCGGTGCTCGGGGTCACGTCCACCCCGCGTGGCCCGCAGGGTAGGGCCACTGGGGTAGGAAAGGGGGGGGGGGGGGCAGGCTGCGGGCTGCTCAGTCCCGGGCCTGGCGGGCCGCCTGCCCGCCCCACGTGGCCGCCGCTTCCCGGGGTGACAGCTCGGAGAGCGAGCTCCTCGCGCTTTAAGCGCTGGCTCCGGGCGCGCACAGCCTTCATCCGTCAGCCCGGCGGGGAGCAAACCGAGGGGGACGCGGGGCACAGGCCGGCATCAGTCACAGCCCCGGCCCGCCGGCGGTGAGGCCCCGCGGGAACAATCCCGGAGGAGGCAGCTGTGTTGGGGAAACTTTAAAGCTGCCAGAGAGAACATCCGACCGCAACACAGTCCTGCAGCCTGTGAGCGCTCTGCCACCTTTTTAATGAAAGCTGCTTCGGAGTCAAATAGAGGCCATGGGGGGGCAGGGGGGGGCGGCGGGGGGGAGCGGGAACACGCACAGGCTCTCTGCCCTCCCCTCCCTCCCCCCCTCCCCCCCGAACCCCAAAGCTGCATGCCCTGAAGACAGATCCAAGAAGGCGACGGCTTTCTCCGGCTGCGCCAGCCAGCGGGTGTCTGGCTCTGCAGAGCTGCGGGTCCCAGGCACTCTGGCCACAGAGACAGGGCTGAGGTGCCGGAACCCTAAAATCTCACACGCCGGCGTTCCGGAGGCCGAGGCCGGGATCCCCCGCAGCGGCAATCGCTTCAAGTTCCCAAACATAGTCATCCGCCCGGCACTTGATTACCTCCGGAGATGAGGCACTCACCCCCTTAGAAAGCAGCTCGCCCTTACCTTCCCTGCTCTGGGCAAAAGCCAGCCTGGGCCCTGACCGGTGTGGCTCAGTGGATAGAGCGCCGGCCTGCGGACTGAAGGGTCCCAGGTTCGATTCCGGTCAAGGGCATGCACCTTGGCTGCGGGCACATCCCCAGTAGGAGGTGTGCAGGAGGCAGCTCATCGATGTTTCTCTCTCATCGATGTTTCTAACTCTCTATCCCTCTCCCTTCCTCTCTGTGAAAAATCAATAAAATATATTTAAGAAAACAAAAACACACAGCCTCACCCCTTGGCCTAGGCCAGTGGTCGGCAAACCGAGGCTCGTGAGCCACACACGGCTCTTTGGCCCCTTGAGTGTGGCTCTTTCACAAAATACCACAGCCTGGCCGAGTCTATTGTGAAGAGGTTTTTTAAAAATGCGGCTCTCAAAAGAAATCTCAACCGTTGTACTGTTGTTATTTGGCTCTGTTTTTCCTAATGAGTTTGCCGACCACTGGCCTAGGACTCTGGGGTGTGTGTGGGGGGGGGGGGAGGGGGGGAGACTCAGTCCAGCTGTGCTGAGTGTCGGGGGCACACCTGGGACCACGCAGACCCTCGGCCCAGACTGTGACGAGCGGACAGTCCAGCAGGTGGCGGGGCAGGGAGGTTTCCACGTGGGGCTGAGGGAAGCGCGCCGGCACCCCACGGGGCCTTCCTTCACCCGTCTGCCAGGGGCAAAGCAGCCCACTTGCTCAGCAACCGTGTGTCACAGCATCCCGGGGACAGGCCCTGGTGGTCCCCGGGGGCTCAGAGTCCACGTGGGGACAGACGGAAGGACCCCAGAGGCTGTGAGCTCGGGTTAGGCACCGGCAGCCCAAGGCCACTTGGGCCAGGAGTGGCAGGCCGGGGGGAGGAGCCCGGGCAAGCCGGGCCAGGCTGGGCACAGGAGCGGCGGGCGGGTCAGCAGGTGCGTCCCTGCGTCCTGCCCACGGCCGGCCTACCTGTGTGAGGAGCTTGTCACCCTCCAGCAGCTTCACCTTGGTCTCCAGCTGGCGGACGTAGGTGGCCGAGGGATCTGCAACAGACAAGGGGGCACGTGAGCACCGGATCCTGTCCCCACACCCCCCTCCCCTCCCTCCGCAGAGAGAGGCGAGGGGTTCCCTCGCCGGCTCGTCCAGGCCGCGCCCTTCAGCCCGGGCAACGCCTCCGGCCCCAAAGCGTCCCCCCCACGCCCCTGGCGGGACCCTCGCGCCCAGGGTGCGGGTGAGGAAACTGAGGCCCCAGCACACGCCAACTCCGCAGGTGCTGCCTGTGCCTGGTGCTCAGAACTGGACGAAGCGGGCGTGGAGCGGGCACAGGCTTCCACGTGGCGCTCCACCCGGCGCCAGGCCAGCCATGCAGTCCCCAATCACAGCCCCGTTTCCGAATGCAGCCGGGGTGACATCCGCCCCCCTCACCACACTGGCCCCCCGGCACTCAGTCAGGAAAGCAGGCAGAATCCCGCCTCCGCCCTCCCTCTCCGTGCCCGCTGCCACCAGGACCCGGGCCCTGCCTCAGCCGCCTCGGCCACGGGGCGGGGGACGACAGTCACTGCAGCCAGCCCGCCCGGGGGGAGCCCGCCTGGGTGGGGGCCAGGGGCAGCCCAGGCACAGGGGCCGGGCCAGGGAGGCGGGGCAGCCAGGGTTCCAAACCATCTCAGCAGGGGCAGGGGCAGGGCCAGAGGAGGAAAGATGGGGAGTCGGGGTGAGCCAGACATCAGGGGGCGCCTCCCCCGGTGGTCAGTAGCTATCTGGTGAGGGACACAGTCTGTGTGCCTCTTGTCCACACGAGCACTCTCCAGAGCTCACACGGCCCAAACGCCAGCCTGGCCCCATGCACCCCCAGGCCGGTCACTGCTCCCCAATGAGACACAGGGTCTTCCCAGGTCACATCAGACCTGCGACGCACGCCAGCACCGTAATCCCACACATGCCCGCCTGGGGGCCCGGGGACCCAGGGAACAGACCCCACTGGGTCCCTCACATTCCTGGGGGTGGGCAAAAGGGGCTTGAGTGCTGCCGGGGGACAAGCTGGCATCCGTCCACTCCCGGCATGTGGCTGGCACTGCCCGATGAGCCCAGCCCCCTGGATGACATGACTGTCCCTGACGGGTGCCCTGCAGGGCGGGACAGCTGCACCCCTCTCGCCAGAACACCCTGGCCTTCTGCACCAGGGGCGTGGCCCAGCCCCCAGAGCTCCTCCCTCAGCAAGGCCCCCGAGATGAGGCAGCTCCTGGTCTGCCCTCACCCTGCCTGTTTGTTCCTGAGCACAGGGAGGGGCCTCAGAGCCCCGCCCGCCAGCCCAGGGCCGGAGCGGGAGCAGCTGCGTTTTTTTGTTTGTTTGTTTGTTTGGGGGTTTTAGTAAGAATTTAATAGACATTAGCGCTTATTATCTTTATTTTTTGTTTTTTTTATTAAGTAAGTCTTTATTGTTCAGATTATTACAGGTGTTCCTCTTTCCCCTCCCCACATAGCTCCCCTCCACCTGATCCCCCTCCCCACCCCATGCCCTTACCCCCTGCCACTGTCTTCATCCACAGGTGTAAGATTTTTGTCCAGTCTCTTCCCACACCCCTCACACCCTCTTCCCCCTGAGAGCTGTCAGTCCACTCCCTTTCTGTGTCCCTGATTCTATTATATTCATCAGTCCATTCTGTTCATCAGATTTTTCACCCACTTGGAGTTTTAGATTCACTTGTCGGTAGGAATGTATTTGTTGTCGGTGAAAGAAATACACTTACAAGCCCAGGAAGCACAGAGAACCCCAAACAAGAGGAATCCAAAGAGGACCACACCAAGAGACATCATAACAAAAATGCCAAGGGCAAAAGACAAAGAGAGAATATTAAAAGCAGCAAGAGAAAAACAGTTAGTTACCTATAAGGGAGCACCCATACGACTGTCAGCGGATTTCTCAACAGAAACGATGCAGGCCAGACGGGAGTGGCAAGAAATATTTAAAGTGATGAACAGCAAGAACCTACCACCAAGATTACTCTATCCAGCAAAGCTATCATTCAGAATTGAAGGTCGGATAATGAGCTTCACAGACAAGAAGAGGCTAAAGGAGTTCATCACCGCCAAACCAGGACTACATGAAATGCTGAAGGGTATTCTTTAGGAAGAGGAAGAAGAAGAAAAAGGTAAAGATAAAAACTATGAACAACAAAATGACGACAAATGCATCTGCGTTTTGAAGCAGGGGGCCAGCCGTGGGCGGGAGTGCAGGAGCCGGCCCTGCCCACCCATTGGGTCTGGGGAACGGCAGAGCCGACACCTCCCGCCCCGCCGCCAGGCACCTCTCAGGAATCCGGAGCCGGTGGAGCCGGGGCAGAGGGGCTCCCAGCCAGGCCGGCCCATACCCCGCTCCGGGGTGACGTCGGTGACCCCAGCCTCACCTCACCCCGCTCTGGGGAGCTTCCACTGACCGAAGAGGAGTCAGGGTTCAGAGAGGTCACGTGGCTTGTCCAGAGCAGGGGGCAGGGCAGTGTGGAAGGAGATCGGACCCAGGCTGAGGTCCCCAAGTCCGCCCCACCGGGCCCCCGCACACACGGCCGGCACAGGGCAGACCCCCCTGCCCGGCGGCAGACCGGCTGCAGCTGGAGAGAGGCCCTCAGTCACTACAGTCCACGCCCAGTGCTGGCCCCCTGCCTCAGTTTACTCACCCGTCACCCAAAACGGACAAGCAGTTCCCGTGTCCCTTCCCACCTTCCGCCCCGGCAAACAGGCCTGATGGGAAAGGCCTCTGTGTCCAGGGTGTGCCGGGCACAGGGACGAAACTGGGGTACAGCCTGGGCTCCCCAACCCTGTGTGTACTCGCATGCTGTTAACAGGAGGGTTCCCCGGAACACCAATTGGGAAACAACAGACAAGACAAACCCTTCCTGAGGCCCGGCCCCAAGCCTGCCCTTCCCCCGGGTCCCCCGGACCCAGGCTGACTCCTGCAGGTCCCGGATGAGCTCCTCCCCCCCCCACCGCCATACTGGGCCCCTCCCCACACTCAGGAGCACCTGCATTGCCCTGCTCCTCAGACGCTTGGAGCACAGCCTGCCATGGAGTCAGCAGACCTCCCAACAAGCCTCAGGTCCTCGCTGGGCAGCGGGACAGGCCAGTGCCCTCAGGCAGCCCCACCCCCAGCTCCCAGGACAGACCAGCCCCAGGAGAGGGACACAGGCCCTTGCACAGATGACAGCCCCCCCGCTCCACCCCCACCCACCACTAGCACCAGACCTCAGGGCCCTCGGCCCGGCGCAGGCCAGCCGTCCCCCCTAACCCGCCACATGTGGCTCGGACCCAAGGCCACGGCCACGGCCCCTCTCTCGGTGGGTTTGCCCCAAACCCCACGCGGCCACAGAGAACAAAGCACACTTCAGACCCCCGGGTGTGCGGGTTTCCGTCTGAGTTCCAAAAGAACCACATGGAGTCTGAGACATTGGAAGGCGTCGGTGACCCCGGGCACAGGGTCCTAAAGCGGTCATTGTTCGGAGAAAAACGCTGACGGGTCACACGCACCAACACCAGAGAGTGAGTGTCCGGGAGGAGCACTCACACCGTCACCCTCCGGAGGACAATGTACACACGCACCGGAGACGGCGTGTCCGGGAGGAGCACTCACACCGTCACCCTCCGGAGGACAGTGCACACACACACCGGAGACGGCGTGTCCGGGAGGAGCACTCACACCGTCACCCTCCGGAGGACAATGTACACACACACCGGAGACGGCGTGTCCGGGAGGAGCACTCACACCGTCACCCTCCGGAGGACAGTGTGCACACACCGGAGACGGCGTGTCCGGGAGGAGCACTCACACCGTCACCCTCCGGAGGACAGTGTGCACACACCGGAGACGGCGTGTCCGGGAGGAGCACTCACACCGTCACCCTCCGGAGGACAGTGCACACACACACCGGAGACGGCGTGTCCAGGAGGAGCACTCACACCGTCACCCTCCGGAGGACAGTGTGCACACACACCGGAGACGGCGTGTCCAGGAGGAGCACTCACACCGTCACCCTCCGGAGGACAATGTACACACACCGGAGACAGTGTGTCCGGGAGGAGCACTCACACCGTCACCCTCCGGAGGACAATGTGCACACACACCGGAGACGGCGTGTCCGGGAGGAGCACTCACACCGTCACCCTCCGGAGGACAGTGTACACACACACCGGAGACGGCGTGTCCGGGAGGAGCACTCACACCGTCACCCTCCGGAGGACAATGTACACACACCGGAGACAGTGTGTCCGGGAGGAGCACTCACACCGTCACCCTCCGGAGGACAGTGTACACACACACCGGAGACGGCGTGTCCGGGAGGAGCACTCACACCGTCACCCTCCGGAGGACAGTGCACACACCGGAGACGGCGTGTCCGGGAGGAGCACTCACACCGTCACCCTCCGGAGGACAGTGTACACACACACCAGAGACGGCGTGTCCGGGAGGAGCACTCACACCGTCACCCTCCGGAGGACAATGTACACACACCGGAGACAGTGTGTCCGGGAGGAGCACTCACACCGTCACCCTCCGGAGGACAATGTACACACACACCGGAGACAGTGTGTCCGGGAGGAGCACTCACACCGTCACCCTCCGGAGGACAATGTACACACACCGGAGACGGCGTGTCCGGGAGGAGAACTCACACCGTCACCCTCCGGAGGACAATGTACACACACCGGAGACAGTGTGTCCGGGAGGAGCACTCACACCGTCACCCTCCGGAGGACAATGTACACACACCGGAGACGGCGTGTCCGGGAGGAGCACTCACACCGTCACCCTCCGGAGGACAGTGTACACACACCGGAGACGGCGTGTCCAGGAGGAGCACTCACACCGTCACCCTCTGGAGGACAGTGGCACACGCACTTGGGGGCCAGCGAGGGAACAGGACACAGATTTCTGTGTGGGAGCTCCTACGTTTATCTCACAAACCTGGGCACCGGCACGCACTCGGGACGGAGACACGGAGCCACTGGTTCCACGGGAGAACACGCGGCTTTTTAATCTGTGCGTGGCACTTTTTGATCATTTTCAAGTCATCTCCTTCAAGAAGAGGGAGAAATCTTTGTCTTGTAAAAAGGAGAATGGCCTGGCCGAGTGGCCCAATGGCTGAGCCTCTCCCTGTGAACCAGGCGGCCAAGGTTTGATTCCCAGGTTGCGGGCTCGACCCCCAGTGTGATCTGAAGTCAATACCAATCCTATCTAATAAAAGAGCAATATGCAAATTGACCATCACTCCAACACACAAGATGGCCGCCCCCATGTAGTCAAAGATGGCTGCCCCATGTGGACACAGATGGCCACCGCAAGATGGCCAGCAGGGGAGGACAGTTGGGAGGTTCCTGGCCTACAACGGAGGGCAGTTGTAGGTGATCTGGCCTGTCGGAGAGGGCAGTTAGGGATGACCAGCCCTGCAAGGGAGAACAGTTAGGGACAACCAGGCTGGCAGGGGAGCAGTTAGGCATCAATCAGGCTGGCAGGGGAGTGGTTATCAGGTGATCAGACTGGAGGGCAGAATTGGTTAGGGGCGATCAGGAAGGCAGGCAGGCAAGCAGCTGGGAGTCAGCAGTCCTGGATTGTGAGAGGGATGTCCGACTGCCCGTTTAGGCCCAATCCTGGAAGGAGTCCCAGATTGGAGAGGGTGCAGGCTAGGCTGAGGGACACCCTCCCTCTGCATGAATTTCATGCACCAGGCCTCTAGTGTGTGGTGTGTATGTGTGTGTGTGTGTGTATACACACACACACACACACACACACACACACACACACACATACACACCCGAGCTTCCCTCCTCCCCAGCCCGCAGACACCGGACCCAGGCTTCCCTCCGGCCTCAGCTTCGACAGGAAGGACGTCCGGTCTAATTAGCATGTTGCCCTGTTATTATGATAAATGCATATTTTTAAGGAGCTATAAAAAGGAGAATGGATTAAATGACTGCGCGTTGACATTGCACAGCAGCCACTGACGTCACTTACGCTGTTAATCCGAGGGAGGCAGCAGGGTAGCGGGGAGGGTGCCTGACTGCGGGCTCGGCCAGGCCCCTCTGCCCACTTCTCCCCGATCTGGTCTGGGCATCCTTCCTGAGGCCCGGCCCCAAGCCTGCCCTTCCCCCGGTTCCACCTCCTGCAAGTCCCGGATGAGCCCCCCTCCCCCCCATACGGGTCCTATCCCCACACTCCACTCCATGTCGCCAGGAGCCACAGAGCAGGACACCTGGTCACCCACAGCAGGTGCCCTACAATGGAGAAGAATGAGAGCAGGGTGAGCCCTGTGGGGCGGGGGGCCGGGGACTCTCAGGAGGGCAGGAGACCCCAGAAGGGCTGGACACCCGGGGGGGTGGGGGAGCCTCCCCAGCAGCCTCGGGCAAGTCATGATCCCACCGGGCGCCTCCGAGCCCCGGCCTCTTGGAGACGAGCGTAATTAAATTAATCCCGGGGTTTGTGGTAATGAGGAGAGGAGCCTCGAGGGAGGGACGCGTCATTTCCCGGCTTCGCTGCTGGTAGGGAAAGGGAGGGGAGGGGGTGGCCACAACAGGGACTCCAGGCTGGGCTGGCGTGGAGCTCCCTCAGACCTTCCCAGCCCCTGGGGTCCTGGACCAGTGAATTCCAGAGGCTTCCTGATGCAGCATCCATGGCGGGGTGGGGGGTGGCTCCCTGCAACATGTTGGCTTCCAGTAGCCAGACACCAGCCCACCGCTGGGCCCTCTGTGCAGTGGGGGGGGGGCAGGCGACCCGTCTGCAGGCCGGGGCCCCCACCCCCTGGCACTGTTCGGTCCAGCCCAGGAGCCGGAGGCTGAGCCATGGTGTGACCGACAGGAGACCCTGCCTCCTGGAGAGCGGCCAGGCCAGACCCCATCTCCCGCCCTGGCCTGGCTTCCTCCCTGGCTAGGCAGTGTCGCCCAGCCTCACCTTCACTCCAAACGGTAAGAACTTGGGGGCCAGAGGCTGCATCTGACCACCCCTGTAACCTTCTCCTCACCTAGCTCACTGCTCGGCACACAGTAGGCCCTCAGAAAAAGACCGAGGACTGGCAGGAATGCATCCCACCAGGTGGGTCAGGCCAGTTTCCCAAAGGCGCCGGCTCTCAGTCCCACGCGCTCCCAGCAGCCGCAGAGACACACAGTGACATACAGTCAACAGAGACAGAAACATAGTCACACACAGTGACACACAGAGACACACAGAGACACACAGAGACACACAGAGACACACAGAGACACACAGAGTCAACAGAGACAGAAACACAGTCACACACAGTGACACACAGAGACACACAGAGACACACAGGGACACAGAGAGACACACAGGGACACAGAGAGACACACAGAGACACACAGTGACACACAGAGGACACACAGAGACACAGAGAGACACACAGAGACACACAGTGACACACAGAAACACACAGAGACACACAGAGACACACAGTGACACACAGTGACACACAGAGACACACAGAGACACACAGTCACACACAGTCACACACAGAGACACACAGTGACACACAGGGACACAGAGAGACACACAGAGACACACAGTGACACACAGAGACACACAGAGACACACAGAGACACACAGTCACACACAGAGACACACAAAGACACACAGAGACACACAAAGACACACAGAGACACACAGTGACACACAGAGACACACAGTCACACACAGAGACACACAAAGACACACAGAGACACACAAAGACACACAGAGACACACAGAGACACACAGTCACACACAGTCACACACAGAGACACACAAATACACAGAGAGACACTCAGAGACACACAGTGACACACAGAAACACACAGTGACACACAGTGACACACAGAGACACACAGAGACACACAGACACACAGAGACACACAGAGACACACAGTGACACACAGTGACACAGAGACACACAGTGACACACAGGGACACAGAGAGACACACAGAGACACACAGTGACACACAGAGACACACAGAGACACACAGAGACACACAGTCACACACAGAGACACACAAAGACCACAGAGACACACAAAGACACACAGAGACACACAGTGACACACAGAGACACACAGAGACACACAGAGACACACAGTCACACACAGTCACACACAGAGACACACAAAGACACAGAGAGACACTCAGAGACACACAGTGACACACAGAAACACACAGTGACACACAGTGACACACAGAGACACACAGACACACAGAGACACACAGAGACACACAGAGACACACAGTGACATACAGTGACACAGAGACACACAGTGACACACAGTGACACACAGTGACACACAGAGACACACAGAGACACACAGTGACACACAGACACACAGAGACACACAGTGACACACAGAGACACACAGTGACACACAGAGACACACAGAGACACACAGTGACACACAGTGACACACAGAGACAGTGACACACAGAGACACACAGTCACACACAGAGACACACAGTGACACACAGACACACAGAGACACACAGTGACACACAGTGACACACAGAGACACACAGAGACAGTGACACACAGTGACACACAGAGACACACAGTGACACAGAGACACACAGAGACACACAGTGACACACAGAGACACACAGAGACACACAGGGCCTGACTCTCAGTTGCCCCCTCCAGCCGCCTCCCCAAGCAGAGCCCCACAAGGTCGCTAGCGGCTGACCTCTCCACGCTGGGGCTCCGCTGTGGGCTCTGGGGGGAGGGCCGGCTGTCCCTGGGCCCCTGGCTGAATCCCCCTCCTGCCCGTCATCGGGAGGGCCCGTGGCCGCGAGCAGGCGGCGGCTCCAGCAGACAGAAGCCCCTGCCCGCTCAGCCTCAGGGGCGACGACGGCCCCCAGGGCCCGCCCCCTGGCTGCGCTCCTTCCTCCCGCTCAGGGCTGCTGCCCCACACAAGCATGTCCCGTCTCCCCGGGATCCCCGGACACCAATCCCCGGGCCTGCAGGCGGTCCTCTCTTCTCCAGGCTTGGAGCTGTAGCCCCCGGCCCACCCGCCCCCAGGGCCCCGGGCAGTCCCAAGGTCACCGCGGACTGAATTCCTTCAGAGGGCCGGCGCCACGCGCTTGTCCGGGGACACGGTCCCATCTTCGAGGGGACAGAGCAGGAGGAACAACCACATCGGCTGAGGAGCAAAGAGTGGAGGAAAGAGGTGCAGCCCAGTGTGGGGGGGAGCAGAGAGCAAGGATGTGCTGATGGGGAGAAATCAGGGGCTCCTTCCTGGAGGAGGCGGCCCCTGAGCTGAGCACTGAAGAGCAAGCGGGACTCCGATAGGCAGACGAGCAAGGCGGGTCGAAAGGCTGGTCCGAGGGCACGGCGTGGGCAGAGGCAGGGAGGTGGCGCCGTGCCAGGCGGGCTCTGGAACACCTGACCACAGGCACCTGCCCCCTGGCACACACCGCAGCGGCGGGAGGTGCGGGCTGAATGTGAGACGGGTGTTACTTATGGATGAGGCAGGCCTATCGGGGGGGCATCGGGTTCCTGTGAGGACACCTCCCAGCGGCGGCTGCCCTGAGCCAGGCAGGCTGGGAGGTGAGGCCCCCCCCCCCGGCCCCCGCCGCGCCCTCCTCCGGCCTGGCCTGCCCCCCGGGGCTGCCCACGGGGGTCTGCAGGCTGGTCCGGGCCAAGGCAGCCATCTGCAGACTCAGCACTGACTTAGGCCCCCGGTCTAGAGTTCTCACGCCCATGAAGGGCGCGGAGGAGGGAGCCCTCTTTCCCTCCATCTGCACGGAGGTTGGGGGGGGGGCTTCCCGTGTGCCCCTCACACCTGCGCCCAGAACCTTCTTTCCCATCCGTGCACACAGAACCCGGGCCCCCCCCCCTCCACAGGCAGCCCCCACCCCGAGCCCTGGGGGGGCGGTATTGCCGCTGGTGTCGGAAGAGGAGCCTGCGTCTCAGCCAAGCCGAAGTCGCCCCGTGAAAACACAGGGGGGCTCCCTGACGCCCGGCGGGCCCGCGGCCAGCTCTGCCCACGGCCCTGCCTCCCGATCCCGAGAGTCAAGGTCACAGAAACCTCCATCGCCACCGACTGAGGAGATGCAACAGCCTCCGGTGGGGGAGCCCGGAGGAAAGAGAACGAAGGGGCGCCCGGGAAAACCGACGGCTGCGGGAACGAAAACCGCTCTCTCCCCACGCCGGGCCGCGCGGCCTCCGAGGAGGAGGCGCAAGGCTGTCCCCTGGCTGCCACCTGCCCCTCTGCGTGCCGGGCCGCTCCAGGGACCCCCCTGTGCGCGCCCCGCTCAGCCAGGGCTGTGGGGCGCCTGGCGGTTAATGCGGGAAGAGCCAGGAGGCGCCCTGTCCGCACGGACGGACGGACGTCTCGAGGGAGCGGCCGAGAGGAAGCCGGGTCCCACCTGCCTCGTTTAGAACGAGCCCGGGGGTCAGAGGTGCCCCGCCGCCGCCTCCGAGGCTCTCAGACCGGAACCTCCGTCCCTCCTCAGTCTGCCCCTGGGGAAGCTGCCGAGCCGAACGGAAACCAGGGAGAAGGGGGGCAAAGGACTCCTGTCCCCGCCGCCTTCGACTCCCCCGCCCGGAAATGAACCTGCTCGTGAAGGTGACAGCCACGTGGGTGTCCCCTCCCCCACGGCCCCGATTTCGCGGGGAGTGGGCATCGGCCCCTCGGGTCTCCTTTGCCCTGAGACCAACCGAACGGGATGTGGGGGGAGGGCCTGGGCATCCGTCCACATACGTGAGCCGCCCGCCCGGCGACGCCGAAGGACACGCAGCCCGCGGTGTGGCTCGGGGGGTGAACGGAGGCCACGGTTTGATTCCGGCCGGGGCACGCGCCCGGGATGTGGGCGTGATCCCCAGGAGGGAGCGTACAGGAGGCGCCAATCAGGGATTTCTCTCTTTGCTGCGGTCTCTCTCTCCCTCTCCCTTCCGCTCTGAAATCAACACAAATTGTTTGTATTATCTTTTAAAATACATTTTATTGATTTTTCACAGAGAGGGAGGGAGAGGGATAGAAAGTCAGAAACACCGATGAGAGAGAAGCATCGACCAGCTGCCTCCTGCACACCCCCTACTGGGGGATGTGCCCGCAACCAAGGTACATGCCCTCGCCGGAATCGAACCCGGGACCTTTCAGTCCGCAGGCCGACGCTCTATCCACTGAGCCAAACCGGTCTCGGCGATACAAATGTTTTTAAATAAACCACATTACAAAAACACAGGGCTGTGAATCCCTGCTGAGCAGTAACTGTTCGAATCCCCCGCCTCCTGGACGCCATCCCGAGGGACCCCACTCCTGCCCGGCCCTGCCTCTCCTTGGGGGTGTGACCTCCGGCGTGGGCAGGGCTGAAGTCGGGGACTGGGGGGTGAACAAACATTTACGGAGCCCCAGAATGGATGTGCCAAGCTCCTTAGGAGCAAAAACAGTGTGGGGGGGGGGGTTGCTGGTTTCAGGAGAAAGGGGGCTTGGCTTGCATCATCAGAGGCCAACCGAGTCTGTACCAAGTGCCACAGGCCCTCTGTGAAGAGCTGGGGTGGCCGGCATGGGGCCCCCGTCTGGCAGAGGCAGGCAGAGGGGAAGGCACGGGAGGGGAGGACACCAGGGGACGCTGCAGCCACGTGGGGCCGCACGGAGGTGGGGCAGGGGCAGCTCAGCGTCCCTGCAATTAGGCGGCAGCCGGGACCCGTCTGGTCAGAGATGACACAGAGACACAGACGCGGCGTGGGGACAGCCAGGTGCGCCTCCCCTTCCACATAAAACCCGCCTCGGGGTGACTGCTGGCCCAAGGATCATCAACAAAGCCGGCCTCACGATGCCACCACCCGCCCCTGAGGGCCCGGGGGAGGGAGGGGGGCAGGCTCCCTTCATGCCCTCCTGCCCGGGGGGGGGCATGCTGCCGAGGAGAAAACCAGTGTCCGCCAGGAGACCAGCAGCGGCCGTGCCCACCGCCCGGGCTGCCAGGGGAGATCCGGGTCCAGGGCTCCCGCCCGGGCAGCACCCTCCGCACAGCCTCGGGCCTCGGTGGCCCCACATGACATCACAAGGGACTTGTTCTCGGCTCAGCAGACTCCTGTCCCCCACGAAGAAGCCCACACCTTAGCCCCCCGATCTGTGGCTGTGCGGCCTCCACAGCGAGAGCCTGCGCTGTGATCGAGGTCAGGAACCCCCCCAGAGCCTGGCCTGGACTGTCCGGGCGGGTCCGAGCCAGGGGCACAATGTTTACAACAGGAGCCCTCCCCAGCTGTGCCAGGGAGCTGTGGCTGGGGGAGGGGCAGAGGAGCCAGCTCTGAGGGTGGGGGAGGGGGCCGCTCTGCCAGCTCTGAGGATGGGGAAGGGGCCGCTCTGCCAGCTCTGAGGATGGGGGAAGGGGCCCGCTCTGCCAGCTCTGAGGATGGGGAAGGGGCCCGCTGCTCCCAGCTCTGAGGATGGGGAAGGGCCGCTGCTCCCAGCTCTGAGGATGGGGAAGGGGCCGCTCTGCCAGCTCTGAGGATGGGGAAGGGGCCGCTCTGCCAGCTCTGAGGGTGGGGAAGGGCCGCTCTGCCAGCTCTGAGGGTGGGGAAGGGGCCGCTCTGCCAGCTCTGAGGGTGGGGAAGGGGCCGCTCTGCCAGCTCTGAGGGTGGGGAAGGGGCCGCTCTGCCAGCTCTGAGGGTGGGGAAGGGGCCGCTCTGCCAGCTCTGAGGATGGGGAAGGGGCCGCTCTGCCAGCTCTGAGGGTCGGGAAGGGGCCGCTGGCCGGGGAGAGGCTGGAAAAGGCAGGAGGGCCGTTCGCCCGAGGGGCCTCCAGAAAGAGCAGCGCTGGGGTCGCAGCTCCTCTGACCCCAGAACTGCGGGACAGCGAATGTGCCGTTTCAGCCGCCAAGGCCGCGCCAGAGGAAACCAAGAGAGAACTAAACGCTCCGCCGGCCTGTTGCCCAGTGGTTAGAGCGTCAGGTTTGAATCCAGGTCAAGGGCATGTACCTCAGTTGCAGGTTTTTTTTTTTTTTAATTGATTCTTTACAGAGCGGAAGGGAGAGGAATAGAAAGTCAGAAACATCGATGAGAGAGAAAACATCCATCAGCTGCCTCTAGCACGCCCCCCACTGGGGATATGCCCGCAGCCAAGGTACATGCCCTTGACCGGAATCGAACCCGGGACCTTTCAGTCTGCAGGCCGACGCTCTACCCACTGAGCCAAACCGGTCTCGTCTCAGTTGCAGGTTTGATCCCCCACCCTGATCAGGGCACATGGATGGGGCAACCAGTTGATCTCTCCCTCTCTCACTCTCTCTCTCTTTCTCTCTCTCTCTCACCCGGCCCCTCTTTCTCAAAAAAAAAAAAAAAAATCAATGGAACTAAATGTTGTGGCTGGGGTTCCAAATGGCTTGTCTGCCCACTCTGAGCCTCGGGTTCGCTTAAAAACGAGAGAAAAGCTAATGCCGGAAGGCTGCATTGCCCAGGAAAGGCCGCAGCGGAGAAAGCCCGGCACCCAGTAGGTGCTCCATGGCATCGGCCCTGTGCCCCCCAGTGTGGTCCCCTCTGAACCCGGAGGTCACACGCTGGACGGCGGCCCCGAGCCCCAGCGGAGGGCGCGCGGGAGACGGCGATCAACGATCCTCTCTCGTCACGGATGTTTCCGCGGCTCCCTGAGGCTCCCCGCGGCTCCCTTTCCCTCCGGACTGAAAACAGAGCTCAACAACGCCCGCCCTCCCTGTGCGCGCTCTGACGCGGCTGGACGGGAAGCAGCGCGAGCTGAGGCCTCCAGGCTGGCAGCCCGGGCACACCCTCCGCGGGCAGAGCCGCCCGCACCGGCTCTCCCGGCCTGGCTCCCCCGGCCCCCGGCACCTGCCGGCTTTTCCGGGTCTGGATCCGAGTTAGGCATGTCGCACGTGAGACGCAAACACGGCGTCGTCTGTCGGTAAAGCGAAGGCCCCTTCCCACCTTAACACTGAGGCTCTGGCGGCCCCGTGACCGCTGGGCTGGGGCGAAGGGGGGCAGACCCGGGCGGTGCCGTGCGCACACAGGAGAAGCCGCACGCACGGCCTTGCGTGTGGAGTCCCTGGGGCAGTGAGGGCCTCGGCACGCAGGGAACACGGGCGGGAAGGACCTAGTGATTGACAGCTGTCAACCTGTGCTCACCGGCACCGAGCAGAGGGGACAGAGGGAGGGAGCGGGTGACCACAGACCAAGTCCCGGCTCAGCCTCCCTCCTCCCAGCAATCCGGCCTCTGTTGAGAGCCCCCGTAAACGGGGCCCAAGAGACAGCCGAGCCACACGCAGGCAGAAAAAAGGTGGGTCCGGCGAGGGAGGATGGGAAAGGGCCCCCGCCTGCAGGAGCCCAGGCCCCAGACCTACGTGGAGTCATCCAGGGGTCTGATCCGAATCTTGCAAAAAACCCGGAGCTGGGGGGGTGGCCGTGGGAGGGAGTCAAGGAAGGACAGAGCTCAAGGGGTTGAGACCACCTCCAGCTGCCCCTGCCACGCCGGGGAGGGCAGAGCGGGTGGCAGGACCTGGGCCGCCCCCGGGTGTGCTGCGGCCCCGCCCCCTGACCCGACCCCGCTGAGCAAGCCGACACCTGCGCCTGCGTGTCCACCTGGGGCCATTGTGGGACTGAGAGGCTGGCTGCAGAGAGGAGCGGGCAGAGGCCTCGCCCTGCAGGGCGCCTGCCCGGGTGTGGAGCCAGCAGACTGGCCGTGGTGCTGGGCAGGAGTGTCCCCACCAGAGTCCCTCCGTGCAGTGAGGAGGGGCCAGGCGCTTGCAGACGAGGGTACAGGCCTTGGCACTGATGGGGGCATGGTGTCTGGGATGCAGGGGGCTGTCCGCTCTCTCCCCCCCCGCCCCCGCATCCTCCCCACCTTCCCCCCCCACCCCCACCCCACCCCGTTGCCTGCCTGTCCTGCCATCACTCAAGGGCTCAGCTCTCCAAATGCCCCCCAGGGCACTTCACCCGGTAAATCCAGCGGAACCTGCCCTTTGGACCCGGGGATCGCCCCACACACGGAAGGGAGTCCATGATTTCCGGGGCTCAAAGGTCACCTACGCCCTTGGGCAGGGCCTGGGAAACCCTTCGCTTCCCACTGTGACCCGACACAGGAATGAGGGACAGGCCGGAAGCCCACTGTCCTGCTGGCCAGGCACCTGGTCGCCCTGGGCCACTGAGGATGGGCCAGGGGGTGTGATTCTCAGGGGAGAAGAGCCTGGAGCCAGAGTACGGGGGCCAGCCGGTCTCTGCAGTCGCGGCTGTGTGACCACACACTGGTCCTCCTCTGAAGGGGAGGATTACAGATCCCGCTCACGAAACGGCTCAGGGAAGGAAGGGGGAGGGGGAGCTCCTGCTGCAGCTCAGGAATTTGGGGGGCAGTGGGCAGTCCTCCCACGGGTCCTCCCAGAGCCTTCACAAGCACAAGCGCTTGAGCAAGGGACCTCCCGGGGCCCCAGTGCCAAGGCCTCTTCTGCAAGGGCCCGGCCCAACCTCGCTGCAGACCCGCAGGCCGACCTGCCTCCCCCTGCCACCCGGGTCCCAAACCACCCGCTGTCCCCACTGCTCCCGGCCTACGCTCCCTCCCAATCCTGCTCCTCCCTCCCCTCAGGGCCCCACCCTCACCCCCCATCTCCTCCCCACACACAGAGCTCCTCCATGTGACTCTGGCCAAACCCCCGCTTCTGGGGAGGCCCCAGCCCCTGCCCATCCTGCAGCCACAGGGAGCCCCCCTTACCCCCGCCCCCCGGGTGCTGGGCCCTGAGCCAGGCACTTCTATGCTGGAGTCTGCACACCCCGCAAGACTGGCCCTAGAGAAGGCCGGCAACCCGCACCCTCCTCCCCCGGATCCCGAAAGTCCTGCCTGGGCCCGAGCAGGAACCATCAGCCCTTTGCCGGGGAGCCAGCGCCCCCTCGGGCTCTGAGAGGTGGCCGGTGGAGCTTGTCATTGCAAAGGGCACACGGGCACCTGCGGTGAGGGTGCAGCGTCTCTGTACCAGGTGCCTGGGCTCCCGACCCCGCCCTGCACCCCCGCTGTGTGCCCCTGTGCAGGCCCCCTGCCCTCCCCAGACCCAGGGCAGTCCTCTGTGCAATGAGGAAGCTGAGAGCCTCCAAAGCGGGCACGGGCGTGCGGGGTGGGCACTGGCGGGCACAGTGGGCACGGTGGGGGCAGGCCGATCACGCAGCGGTGTCCCTTTAAGAGAGAGATGAGCGAGAACAGACGCAAGGCCAGGGGGCAGGAGCCGGGGTGAGGGCAGTGTTTGGTTGCTAACGAGAGTCAACAGGCCCGGGCTGTGCAGGGCAGCGCCCTATTGGGGCAGCGCCATAGGGAAGTGAGGGGCAGGTGGGCGGAGGGAGCCACCCCGGGCCTCCCCCGGCAGGTGCCAGGGCCCGGCTGCCCCGGGAACTGCCCCGCAGCCAACCCCTGGCTCAGAGGGGGGGGCAGCAGAGGGCCCAGGCGGGGACCCTCGGGGCTTCGAGGCTGGAGAAAAGGGCCTCTGGGTCAGGCTGTCCTGACTTTCCTTCCAGCATCGGGGTGAACCGGGGACCCAAGGTGCTCCCCAACTGGTCCAAGGTCAGAGTCTTGGCCGGGACCAGAGCAAGAGCCTGGCCCGGGGCGCACATGACCCTATAAGGATCCTCGTCAGACCCACAGGCCCTCTCCCAGGCGCCCAGCCAGCTGAGCGCCCCCGGCAAAGTGACAACGTCAACGAGAGCGGTCACAACCCCGGGGATAAAATAAGAAGCCTTATGTCCACGCTGATAACAACAACAACCAAAAGTCCACGACAGCGGCGGGGGAGGGGCGGGGAGGGCCTCGGCGGAATGCCGAGCTGAGTGCCAGCGGACGGGGGAGTCCAGTGCCCGTTCCCACGGCCAGCCGGGTGGCGGACACCAGCCTGACCGGGGCCTGGTGAGGACAGCGCACCTCCCATCCATCACAGCCACTCACTCGTCGCCCCGCTGAGCGGCCGCGGGGAAACTCGCACGCCAGCCGAGCCACGTGTGCTCCCGAGAGAGAGTCGCCCACACAGCCTGTCCTCGGGCGGTTCCTGACTCGGGGGGCCACGTCGGACGGGGCCGACACATGGCTGGTCCACACTCTTCCGGAGTGTCGGCAAAACCACAGAGGAAGGCGGGCTGGCGGCTCCAAGTGAGAGAAGGGTACAGAGAGGGTACAGTGCCCCCCCCCCAACTGGATCCTGGGCCAGAAAGTCACGTCTCTAAATCTCCGTGGCTGGACAAAGCTCCTGAGGTTGACCTCCACCCCATCACCATGTAAGTGACAGAGGACAGGGGAAGTTAGGAAGAATTCAGGGTGAAGGGGCGCGTTAGCCCCCAACTTCATGGGAGAGGAGAAACCGCAGTCCGCACACGGAGTGTGAGCAAACGATGAAGCAAAAACTACTAGCAAATCTGGCAGAAAACCACAGCATCCTCATACTATTCTGGCCACATTTCTTCAGCTTAAACGAGCAGGATGGAGGATGGAGGATGGAGGAGGGAGGAGGGAGGAGGGAGGAGGTGGAGGGAGGAGGGAGGAGAGAGGAGGAGGAGGAGGAGGAGCAGGGAGGAGGAGGAGAAGGAGGGAGAGGAGGGGAGGAGGAGGAGGGGGAGGAGGGGAAGGGGGAGGAGGAGGGGGAGGAGGAGGGGGGAGGAGGAGGAGGGGGAGGGGGAGGAGGAGGAAGAGGAGGAGGAGGAGGAAGAGGGGGAGGAGGAAGAAGAAGAGGAGGAGGAAGAGAAGAAGGAAGAAGAAGAGAAGGAGAAGAAGAAGAGAAGAAGGAGGAAGAAGAGAAGGAGGAAGAAGAAGAGGAGGAGGAAGAGAAGAAGGAAGAAGAAGAGAAGGAGGAAGAAGAGGAGGAGGAGGAAGAAGAAGAGGAGGAGGAAGAAGAAAAGGAGGAAGAAGAGAAGGAGGAAGAAGAGAAGGAGGAAGAAGAAGAGGAGGAGGAAGAAGAGAAGGAGGAAGAAGAGAAGGAGGAAGAAGAGGAGGAGAAGGAAGAAGAGGAGGAGGAAGAAGAGGAGGAGGAAGAAGAGGAGGAGGAAGAAGAAGAGAAGGAGGAAGAAGAAGAGGAGGAGGAAGAGAAGAAGGAAGAAGAAGAGGAAGAAGAAGAAGAGGAGGAGGAAGAGAAGAAGGAAGAAGAAGAGGAGGAGGAAGAAGAGGAGGAGGAGGAAGAAGAGGAGGAGGAAGAAGAGGAGGAGGAAGAAGAAGAGAAGGAGGAAGAAGAAGAGGAGGAGGAAGAGAAGAAGGAAGAAGAAGAGGAAGAAGAAGAAGAGGAGGAGGAAGAGAAGACGGAAGAAGAAGAGGAGGAGGAAGAAGAGGAGGAGGAAGAGAAGAAGGAAGAAGAAGAGGAGGAGGAAGAAGAGGAGGAGGAGGAAGAGAAGAAGGAAGAAGAGAAGAAGGAAGAAGAAGAGAAGGAGGAAGAAGAGGAGGAGGAAGAAGAAGAGGAGGAGGAAGAAGAAGAGGAGGAGGAAGAAGAGGAGGAGGAAGAAGGGGGCGGGGAGAAGACGCCGCCAGCCGGTGTGGGTCAGTAGTTGGGCATCGACCTGAGCCAGGAGGCCACGGGTCAGCAGGGAACACGCCCCGAGCAGACGGCTCTCTCCCATCCTGGATGTTTGCATCCCTCTCCCTCCCTCCCTCTCTCTGAAATCAGTGAAAACACATTTCGGGGAGGAAAAAGAAGGACAAAACCCCCTTCCTCGCCATTTCCAGAAACCGGTGGGAGGCAATGGACCTGTGACCTGGTCCTCACAGAGCCCTTGGAGGGAGACGCCATCGTTCCCATTCACAAACGGGGAACCAGAGGCCCAGGCAGACCGGGGACCCACCAAAGACCACGAGGCCGGGTGGTGCTCCTGGGATGGGAGCCCAAGGCCCATGCACACACTTGCCCAGCGGAGCACGCAGTCCCAGGGGTGCCCACCCACTACCACTCAGCCTGTGGGCCCCTCCGGCTGCCTGAGGGATGCCGGGCCCTCAGCCACTGCCTGGCTCGCTCTGTGCCTCTCCCTGCCTGTGCTGAGCTTCCCCCCCTGCAAGGACCCCCATCGGCCTGCAGCACATTGAAGCCAGCTGCAGGCAAGGGGCTCCCGCTTGAGTGGTGCCAGGGGCCAGAGGGAGACGCTGGTCCGGAGAAGGCGGCAGGGAGCCCTGCCCGCCCCGATGACATGCCACGGAGATGCCTCCAACGGCCCCGTCAAATGAGCTTAATCCGATGCCACGTGGGGACGCCTGAGGCGGAGGCGAGTAAAGCTACTCTCTGTGCTGACGTGTGAGCAGGCACAGCCTCATCCGCTCTCAGCCACAGGCATTTAGGAATAGTGGCGTCGTAGTCCACATCCTTCTAAACGTAACACTTCAAGATGAACCATCACAGAAGAAAATGCACTTCCAGTCCGGGCTCAGGCGGGAAACCATCTCTGAGGCCCTTTGAGACATCTGTGTCCGTATTAGAGCGACCCAGGTGACCTCCTTGGTTTCAGGGTCACCCTGAGCCTCCAGGCCTCCCATGCTGGCTGAGGGCAGGTCCCTCTGCAGATAGCGGGGAGACAGATGGTTTCAGGCTCAGCTCCAACCTTAAGATGTAGAGGGCCCCCTGGGAAAGCACATGGGCATTTCTTCCATTATCGTCATCTGCACTCAAGGCGACAGACAAGAGCCACGCCCTGGGAACACGCTTCACCAGAAAGGCTGACGTGTGACCAGACTGACCTTCACATTTGCCCCAGGTGTCAGGCAGTGGGCAACTGAGATGAAAATCTAGTCAAAAGCACCAGGAATGCTCCGGCCTACTCAAGAATGCAAATAATCTTTTCCTAACTTCCGGTGTAGCTTCCTGGTACTTTTGGGGGGCTATAAATAAACACGGCTTCCTGGGCTCTGGGTCCCTGTCTCTCGGGGAGAGAGAAAACAGCGTCCCACCTGGCACCCAGCTTTCTTCTATTCTTTCGTCCTGGTCTCAATCCCCGGCCGCCTCCATTCGGAACCCGTTCCACCTCTCTTTCCGTGCTGGACGCGAAAAAGGGAGAGCCCCGTCATATTTGCCCCAGCACTCTCTCTCTCTCTCTCTGAAAATCAGTGGGAAAAATATTCTCAGGTGAGGATTAACCAAGACAGTCCACAGGGGGCCACGGGGTCGCAGGCTGACCCATCAGCCTTACCCCTCCCTCCCTCCCCGCAGCAGGAGGCAGGACAGGGGCCTGCAGCTCTCGGGCCGCCAACGGGAGGCTGTGCCTAAGGCCCCTGGGTCCCCAGTCCGAAAAGTTCGGCTCGGCGTGTCTGGAGCTGAGCTGGGACAGCACGAGCTTGGGCGAGTTGCTCTGGCAACGCACTGGCCTGGCCGCTCTCCATTACCGGCTTGGAAAGGCGCTCGGCTGGGGAAGAGGCACGGGGCCAGCCGGGCCTCCGGGAACAGGGACGGGAGGGTGGGGGACTGCACCCCACAGACCCCCCCAGGCCCCACAGCTGTCCCACGATGGCAGACCCTGCCACAGGAGCTCATGGGTGCCCCTCCGTGCTGGGTCCTGGGCACCGATTCCGAGACAAGGGCCTGCCCCAGCGCTGGCAGCAGCAAAGGGCAGGGGGGTCGACAGGGGTGCCCTCAGACAGGGGTGGGGTGGCACCCACAGGTGGGGGCAGCACACACCCTCCAAGGGACCGAGCTATGCCCGTGTGGGCAGGTAAGACACGCCTCTGTCTGGGGCCCAGCTTGGCCCCGTCATATTCCCCGTGTCACCGACTCCCTCTCTCTGTCCCTGTCCCCCCCACCCCAACACACACACACACACATCACAGCATGGCTGCCACCGGGCGCTGCCAAGCTGGGAAGCTGCCCTGGCCACTCTCGTGTCTCTGGAAGAACTACCAAGTGCCAGGAGGAGCGAGAGGTGCGGCTGGTCACACAGGCACAGCTGGGGACCGGCACCCCCAGGCTGCAAGCTCTAGGCTGGGATCTCAGCCGGGCAGGGCAGGGGTTGGTGTGGGCCCGGCCCAGCCTGGAGAACCACGGGCTCCCGGCACACGCGCACATGCGGAGCCGAGGCAAACGCCGGCGGACAGACAGGAGGAGGAGGATGCACGGACTGGGTGAGGAGAGGGGGCAGGGCAGAGGGAACTTCACCCCCGTCCCCACCCTGTGACGTTGGCACCTGAACATTCCGAGTTGCCAATTTCCAAACCGTGAAAGAATCAGCTTTGCCGCAAGGTTGGTGAGATTAAAGGAAACCCGGTTCCTGGAACGCAGTGGGCGGAGAGCCTGGTCCGGTGCCTGGCCCCCAGCGGCCTGAGCCCACTCCTCCCCCTCCCCTCTGCCTGTCCCCGCCCCTTCCCCCCAGCGAGGAACTCAGCACAGAGCCACAGACGGGCCTCCCTCACCTCTGCCCTTCCCCGAAACACCCAGGAGGCACCCAGCCCGGGGCCAGCCCCAGGGGGTGGGGGGCGGGGGGGCGCCTTGTGCCAGGACGGCCCACAGCTTTGGGGAAGACCGCCTTCCCAAACACAGCGGCACCGTCTGGGCAGCAGAAAATAGCCCTCCCCAGTCAACTGGCCGTGCCCCCGCCTGGGCAGCCCTGAGCACGCAGTGCACGGGGCCAGAGCTGCTGCGGGCGGCCAGGCGCCAGACCCCCCACAGGCCTCGGGGCCTGCTCCCCATTTTCTCTCTGCTGCCCATGACCTTGCCCTCGCCTCTGGCATCCCCACCGGGTCACTCAGACCCCGCGGGCAGCAGCAGACCAGCCTCAGCTCTGCCTGCACGGCCCTCGCCCAGGGCCCGTGCAGAGCCGAAGGAGACATGCCCGTGAGTGCCCGGCTCACAGCCTGTGAGACGGGCGATCGCCTCATCGGACCCCGCCTGAGAGGGGCCCCTGGTCGAGACCGGTGTGGCTCAGTGGATCGAGCGTCAGCCTGCGGACTGAAGGGTCCCGGGTTCGATTTCGGTCAAGGGCATGTACCTTGGTTGCGGGCACAGCCCCAGTAGAAGGTGTGCAGGAGGCAGCTGATCAATGTTTCTCTCTCATCGATGTTTCTAACTATCTCTCTCCCTTCCTCTCTGTAAAAAAATCAATAAAACATATTTTTTTAAAGGGGGGGGGGGGGGGGCCGGGCCATGGTACACAGCAGAGCGGGTTCGAATCAGCCCCACCCCTCGGAGATCACATCCAAACCTGCCTGGGTCGGCCCGGCCTCAAGGACGGGAAAGCAGTTTACTCATCACAGGCCCCGCCTCCCCCCCCCCCCGGGGCGGGGGAGGAAGGGGGGGTGCCCAGAACTGTCCTGGAAACTCAAGATCAGGAGAGTTTGCCCCATCACCCCCCTGCACACCCCACATTCATGCACACATGTGCGCACACACGTACAGCCACTCGGACCCATGTGCGCATGCACACGTGTGCACAGTTTTGCAGAGCCACCCTCACACCCACACATGCACACGCACACAGGCACGCACCGCTCTCGCACACGCACATCTGTCTCTGTCCGGGGTCTTGACACTGAGGGAAAACAGTATCGAGCTGGGAAGCAGTCAAGGGGTCATTCGTTTTAATTATTAAAACAGCAGCCACTTACTCTCGGCCATCTATAATGCCACTTAATTACCCAGGACATAAAGCTGCCCTTACATCTTAGCAGAGCAATAAATCAGCCAGGAGCCGGAGCTGGCTAAAGCACTCTGCCCAGAGACTCGGGGGGAGGGGGGGCAGCCCGGCTCCTCAGGACACAACGAGCCGATCTCTGCCCCGAAGCCGGGGTCTCGGCAGGACAACTGCGCCAGCCCGGGGCGTGCTGGGAGCCGGCGCCCCCTCCTGTCTGCCGTCCTCCCGGCGGCCCCTGCCCCGCCGTGCCCCGTCCTTTGTGTGGCCCACAAAGACCCGCCAGATGGCGCGGCGTGGCCGGCGGCCTCTTCCAGCCGATCGCTCATCCTGTCGGCCCCAGCAGGGCTGCGGGCAGGACACCAGGGCCCCCGCCCAAGCTGCCCGCGTGCCCCTGCCCTGACTGCCGACTGCCCCCTGGTCTGCAAGCTGGGCCACCAGGGTACCCAGGGCAGGGGCGTCCCCCAGGGGAGCGGGCGGAACCACCAGGCGATCCAGTGGTCATTCCACATCTGTGAGGCACGGGGATGGAATGAGGGCGAGACCGGGCAGGGAGACGCCAGGCACCAGGCTGGCCGGATGCCGGCAGACATAAATCACCTCCTCCCAGGGGTCCCCCGGGTTGCCATGTGCGGTACTGGCCAGCAGGCAGCCATCCATCACCCTTCCCGTGGGCCTGCTGACACCCATGTGCCAGCAGCGCCGGCACGCTTCCCCGTGGACCGGCGGTCCTGTGGGTGGCACATGCAGAAACAGGTGGGCTGTGGCACTCCTGGGCACAAGCCAGACTGGCTGTGAGTCTCACCCTCCACCTAAGGAGGGCCCAGCACCCTCGGAGGTGGCGGGCACCAGTCCTTGGCAGCAGACCCCCCCAAGGCTGTCTCCAAATGTGACCATCACAAGCCCCTACACGCAGGGAGGGGCCTGTGGGTACGCCACTGGCACGTGTGCCAGTCCACCTGGAGGAGGAAAGCTCAGAGGTACAACTGCTGGGCCACAGGGGGCAGGCCTTTGCAATTGTCTACAAATAGCCAATCGCCCTCCTTGGGGGCTAGACCCGCTCCTTTAGCATATGTGAGTGCATCCGTCTTTCTTCGAAAGTATCGCTTTGTTTTTAAAGTGAAGGGATTCGCTAGTTGGAGGCCGTTTATTTCTGCATGCTGCCTCCTCTTATTCTGCCTGCCTCACCCCCACACCCAGGACTCACACCACCGGCCTGTGCCCACCCTGTAGCCAGACAGGCGCATCCAGGATCGGGTTCAGCAACAGCAAGTCAGCACTTTTCTGAGGGCCTCCCCCTCCTCCAAGAAGCCTTCCAGGGTTGCCCCCACAGAAGCCAGATGCTCTCCAGCTACCTGTCCCTCCGCATCAGCATCCTGACCTCCTTTTCATTCTTATCCAGTAACCTCTTCCCAACCAGCTTCTCTCCCCGGATTCGGAGCTCTCGGGGGACAGGGATCCACATGCTGTGAATGTGCAGCCGCTGTGTGGTGCCCAGCTCGGCCGATGGCCGGGAGTGTCTGGTGAAGGCCATCAGGAATCTGAGGCAAAGGCCGGTGGCTGGTTCGTCCAGGCCCAGCTCACAAACACTGGTTTGTCCAGCCTGCGGTGTCCCTTCAGTGACCGTGCAAATTAAATTGTCCTTACGGAAAGATGGGCACGCGGCCAACCTGAGGCTTTCTGGACAGACTGAGCCAGCTTAAGGGGACACGGGATGGGGGTGGGGAGGGGGGCAGGTGCAGGAGAAAACAGTGAGGGACTTGCCCTTATCCGTGGAATGCTCCTGCCAGGGACCCAGGCAGCAGTGGCAGCCACCAAGGATGCACCCCAAATAAGAAAGGGAACATTCCCAGACTGCCCGGGGCCTCTGAGCGTGCAGCCGAGCGGCTGCGCCTGGGCTTAGTCACGGGCCACTAGGCGCACTGTCCCCAACCGGTTTGGCCAACGAGAGCCGAGTCCAACTCAAGTGCAGCCTGCTCCCCGGCCCCAGCCCCCACATGCTGCATTAACTCCCGTCGCCCCTACCTCCTCCCGCGGCCTGGCCCACCCCAGTCCTGTCGTGGCGACCAGGCTGAGAGGTTACATCGGGCTGGGGGCGGGGCTGTCGGTTGCAACACAAGAAATGAGCTCCCAGAGTCACACTGCTCACAGGTGGCATCGCAGGCCCAAACCAGGTCCCCAAGACCTGGAAGGTTCCAGTGCGATGTCACCGAGGGAGAGCGGGCACGTGGCACTCGGCGGGTTGGGATCTCCTTGCATCCTGCAGCCCTCCACTCAGACACCAACCAGTCCTTTCCAAACCAGCCGCCAGCACTGCAATGGCCCCTGTGCCTCTCCAGCATGCTGTGACCTGCTGTCTCCTCCCTCCCCCAAGGTGGCCCTCTCCTCTGCCACCACAGCCCCGGACTCACCTCTCGGGTCAGGAAGCAGGCGATCTGACCCCCTGGGGACGCCGGGCCTAGCCTCCCTTGCATGCAATGCCCTGCACTGAGCTGGGGGGGGGGGGGGGGCGCTGTGGGAAAGGGCCTTCGATTTCCCCGTCAAAGTCAGAAATCCTAGGACCCTCTCCAAAACACAATCCGAAATCCGAGAAATGCTGACCGGGCCAAATGACCAGAGGCCCGGTAATCGCGCTCTGAGCCCTCCCTGTGCAGGGCTGTCCCCCGACCTATGGAGACAGAGGGGCGGGCAGACTGCACCGGCAGCTGGGAAGAGCTCGCTCCCCCGTCCCACCACCATCTCACCCCTCCAAGGACACGGGACCCCAGCAGCACACCAGCACCCGCCAGCCAGGCAGCCCCCGCTGCTTACTAACCACGGTCTGGCTTCTGTGGGTAGAAAAGACAGGGAACAGCCACAACAATAAACAGACCTCCAGCAGGCTGTGGTGGGGAGGGGGCGGCAGGGACAATGAAAGCCCAGGGGTGCCCTGTGGCCACCCGCCCGGAGGCAAGAGGAGGAGAGAGCCCCGGGAGGTCGGGGAGGGAAGCTGTGGGGAGTCCCGCACGCTCCCTCTGCACATCCACACCCGAGGCTCCTCCTGTCAAAGGAGCCGTCTCTCCTGAGCGTGGGGCGCGCAGGCTCGCTCACCCTCGTCACCGTCACTGCCAAAGCCCATTGGTGCTCACTAGGTGCCGGGCACTCTGCCGAGCACGTCACGCAAGTTGTCTCAGACCCACGGGGTAGGCACTATCGTCGTCCCGTTTTACAGATGGAAGCACTGAGGCCTGGGTGTGGGAGCACCCACGAGGGCCGGGGAGAGCCAGGGCCCTGGGAGGATGGAGGAGTCCGTGGAGGCTTGTCAGGTGGGCCCCAAGTCATGTCTTCCAGGTGCAGACGTGGGCAAGGAGGGACATCCTACACAGGAACTGTGTGCAGAGACCCGGTTGTCCTACAGAACGGCTGATGGCGATCAGAAGCCTCCAGGACTCACGCCCTGGCGAGGGTGGCTCTGTTGGCTGAGCATCATCCCATACACCGAGACAGGGGTCGGCAAACTCATCGGTCCACAGAGCCAAATGTCAACAGGACAACGACGGAAATGTCTTTTGGGAGCCACATTTTTTAAACTTAAACTTCTTCTAACGCCACTTCTTCAAAATGGACTCGCCCAGGCCGTGGTCTTTTGTGGAAGAGCCACACTCCAGGGGCCAAAGAGCCGCATGTGGCTCTCGAGCTGAAGTTTGCCGACCACAGGACTAAGATGTTGCTGGTTTGATTCCCAATCAGAGCACATGACTGGGTTGCAGGCTTGATCCCCAGTAGGGGGCGTGCAGGAGGCAGCTGATCAATAGTTCTCTCCCACAGTTGTTCCTGTCTATCCTCCCTTTTCTCCCGTCCCCTCTCTCTAAAACCAACAAAAGGAAAGAATGAAACCACCCACACCACCCCAGATGGTACGTGGTCGGTCTCAGACTTTGAATCCTGGGCTGACCCACTCAGAGCCACTTCACCGCTAACCCTGGCCTCCTGCCCCCCCACCCCCCATCCCCCATCCCGGGTGGGACATCCTGGACACAACGTGAGAGTGAGCAAGGGGCCCACAGTCTTGTCTGGCCCTGTGAAGTCCTCACCCACCACAGGGGAGCCTGTGTCAGTGGCTGGGCAGGAGCCGCCCCTGCAAGGCATCTGCTCCCCAAAAAGGCCCCTGAGCAAACCTGCCCCACACCCAGCAGCCTCCTTCACACCTGGACAGGAGGCCAACCCAGAACCCCAAGACATGTTGTCAACCCCCCCCCCCCCGCTAGGGTGCTGGCCTCCCCCAGGTGGCAGTGGGCACTAGGGGCTCTCAGTCACCTGACCAAGGGGCCCAATGGCTCCGATCCCCAACCCTGGGGTGCCAGGGGCAGAAGAGGAGCTGGAACTACAACTGGATGGATCCCCCAGCCCCGCGGCCTTCAAGGTCAGGTGCTGTGCTGTCCACATGCCAGGACACCCAGGCATGGTGCTGCCTGGAGGCCCGAACCCCTGTGCCCAGGCTCAGCCGCGCCCAGAGCTGCTGTGGCGGCGCCCAGGGGAGCACAGGCCAGCTGACGAGGGCGTGGAGCCAGCTGGGGCCCTCAGGGAGCCCGAGGGGGGCCCTCCTGGGGCAGGGGGCCAGGCCAGGCCAGGCCACACGTCCCGCCAACTGCAAGCGGCATTACCATTAGTGGTTTGGCCAATAGCCAGGCTCAGGCTCCCAGCAAAGGGCAGCGAGGACGTGACTTCCGCCAGGCGGTGAGCGAAGGGGAGGATTACCGTGTCACGGCGGAACCGGGAACTGGAATCCAAGGGGAGGGGCAGGGGGAGGCGCCCCCATCGGAATTCTGGGCGATCCCCGCCCTCACGCCACCTGCGTGTGGAAGAAGGCAGGGCCTGGTCTCCCGGGGAGGCCGGTGCCTGGCACAGCAGCAAGAACACGGGCCTCGGGAGCGGGGGTGGGCTGCAGAGGGCCCCGAGGATCCCAGGAGGGCGGGGCGAGAGGGAGTCAGATCCCAGCGCAGCCCCAAACCCAGGCATGCAACCTGCTTCTTCTCTTTTTTTTTAAATAAATTTTATTGATATTTTTACAGAGAGGAATAGAGACTTAGAAGCACGGATGAGAGAGAAACATTGATCAGCTGCCTCCTGCACACCCCCCACTGAGGATGCGCCCTCCACCAAGGTACACGCCCCTGACCGGAATCGAACCCGGGACCCTTCACTCTGCAGGCCGACGCTCTACCCACTGAGCCACACCGTTTAGGGCACAACCCTGCTTCTTTAACGTTGTGCCTTTAAAGAAGGGGGACCAGTCTGCCTTATCCATGGAGGAAGGTCCAAGTTCCGGACTCCCGGGATAGCCTGACGTCAGGGGGGGGCAGAAAACCGGGACCAGGAACTCGGGGGTCACGTGGCCCCCCGCTCTGGCGTCTGGAGCACTGATGTCCGGGGCCAGAGGGGTGTTTGCTCAGCTGCGCGGGCGATAGGTGTTCCCCGTGTTCCAAGGCCGCGAGGCCGGCCTGCACCAGGACAGCCGGGGCCCTGAGCGGTCGTGGGCCGGCCCCTGCCAGGCAGTGGCTGAGGGCCCGCCCCGCTCCTGGACCTCTGAGCCCCCCCTCCCGGCATTCTGTGGGGTGACGGGGACCTCAGAACTGGGGGTTCGTGGAGGCGCCGCGTGCACAGGCCAGGGACAGAGCCTGGCGCCGAAGGGGACAGACAGCACAGCAGCCCACGGCTCGCCCACCACCCAGAGTGAAAGGGTGGTGCAGGCCCCTCACCCACCCGTGCTCCCTACAGGGATGCAGCCCCCAGGGAACGGGCTCTGCCTGTTTTTTTTTTTTTGGGGGGGGGGGGGGTGCTATGGTTTGCATGTTTGTGTTCTCCCAAAACTCACCTCTGAATCCTAACCTCCAAAGCTGACGGTGCTGGGAGGTGGAGCCGAGGGAGGTGACTAGGTCAGGAGGGGCGCCCCCCCCCCCCCACCGATGAAAGAGGCCCCAGAGAGCTCCCCCACCCCTCCCGCCCGGGGAGGGCCCAGGGAGGCCGTCTGTGACAGCCAAAGGCGAGCGTGCTGGCACCGACCTTGGACTTCCAGAACTGTGAGCGGTAACTGTCTGTGGTCCTAACCTAGCCCACCGGTGGTCTGGGAGAACAGCCCGAGGGGACTGAGAAAGGGGTGCTGCTCTCAGGCCCCGGGTTCCAACCCCGTGAGGAGCTGTTTTTTTTGTGTTGTTTTTTTAAAATATATTTTACCGATTTTTTTTTTTTTTTTAGAGAGAGGAAGGGACAGGGATAGAAAGTTAGAAACATCAATGAGAGCGAAACATCGATCAGCTGCCTCCTGCACGCCCCCTACTGGGGATGTGCCCATAACCAAATCGAACCGAAATCGAACCAGGGACTCCTGAGTCCACAGGCCGACGCTCTATCCACTGAGCCACACCGGTCAGGGCAAGGAGCCGTTTTGAGGAGCACTGAAGGCCACTGGGCCGCACACGGAAAAGTACAGGACCCTCCGTCACCCACGTGCCGGCACCATCTGTGGCCACGGCCGTCCAGATCAGTCCTCCTCCCCCACTCTGGGCCTCAGTTTCCCCACAGAGGAGCAGGCAGGCAGTGCTGGCCCCGGGCTTGGCTGCTCTGGCTCGAAGGGCAGTCACAGCTGGAAGCCTGCGCCCCCCTCCTGACCAGAAACCCTTGGCAACAGCATTCGGCTCCAACTGATGCCAACCTGCACCCTCCGAACAGCCCCAAGCAGCCCCGAGACCTGTCCCACAGGTCCCCTGCCCTTCACACCCGCCTGGCAGGGGTGTGCTGCTGTGGGGGCGAGGCGGGCACGGCAGGCTGCCAGGAGGACTTGATCTTGACAGCAACTGCCCCCAAACGCGGCCCTCACCCTCATCCCACCAAAGACCCTCGTACCTGTGCCCCCCTAACCGCCCATGGACGGACGGGATGGAGACAGGGAGCCTGGAGCTGCTGGGCAACCTGCACAGGCCCCTCTGCACCTCCATCCTCCCAGCTGCAGGATCCTTCTGGGCGCTGCCAGCTCTCCACGGCCCCCCTGCCAGCGAGGGGCTGCCCCCCCCCTCCCTGCAGTCCTGCTCATCATCTGGGATGCCAAGAACAGAGGGGGTGGCTGCATTCAGAGGCTGCCGCTCGGAACCCGAGACCGACTGTGACCAGACATTGCTGCCAGCTTCCTGCAGGAGTCAAACCCTGAGTCACCCAGACCCCCTCCGGCCGCAGCCCTGCCCTCCCCGGCCCCAGGCAGCTCTGTAAAGGCAGTTAGGTCTCAGCATGAACCTCTCCTGGGTCCTGGGCGAGGTGCCGGCTGTGCCCCCCACGGCCCGGCACACGCCTGGCGCACGCCCTGCCCCTCCCAGACTGAGGCCCGAGGGGATGCCGGAGAGAAGGAGTCGCGCACTCGGGGCTCCCAGCCCGGGCTGGGGCTCAGCGACAGGCAGGATGCGCCTGCCCCGTCACCGGGACACGCTCCTAACACTGTGTCGGCGTCGGCGAAGCTGGGCCTGCCGCAGGGACCCTGGAGCCGAATGGGGTCACAGGTCAGCTGCTCGGCAGGACACAGGCCATCCTGTGGGTCAGGCCACGATCACGCCCAGAGCCCCCCTCCTCCCCTTCCCCCCAAGGCATGTGTGCCTGAGAGGTCACGAGCAAACGGCCGCCACCAGCAGCAGGGAGGAAAGGCTTCCTGCAGGGTCGGGGCTGCCGCCAGCGATGACCTTTCGGACTCATCCGGAATGGGGCTCGGCCCCAGCCTCCGAGGGGACGGTCAGGGCCTCTCCTTCCTGTTGCCCCGGCAGCGTCCCGGGACCCGGCCCGTCCGCCCGCGCTGCCTGCCGCGGAGCCTCGGGCGGGGCGCTTCCTGACCCTTGGCCGGAACTAGGGGATTAGGATGCTCGTGGGGCGTTAGTGGCCGCGGTGACTGTGCAGGGGCGCGGCCGAGACCTCAGGAGACGCAGAGGCGCTGACTCAGGGGCACAGATCCCGGCTGCTCTCTGCCTTCGGGGCGCCATCCGCCCTGCAGCCCCAGCCCGCCTGGGTCCCAGAAGCGTCCAGCTCGTACTCAGCGGAGCTCAAAGCACCACAAATGCACGCGGCCAACCTGGGAGTGAACCGCTCAGGGACATCTGTACAGAGGGCTTTCTCCCCTTAAATGGATGACAAGGTGATAACACCCCCCTCAACACACACACACACACTCACACTACACACACTCACACACACACACTCACACTCACACACACACACTCACACACACACACACATACACACACTCACACACACACACACACACTCACACACACACTCACACACAACACACTCACACAACACACACTCACACACACACACACACTCACACTCACACACACACACACACACACTCACACTCACACACACACACACACACACTCACACACACACACACTCACACACATACATACACACACACTCACACCACACACACTCACACACACAACACACACCACACACACACTCTCACACACACACACACTCACACACATACATACACACACACTCACACACACACACTCACACACACACACACTCACACACACACTCTCACACACACTCACACACACACACTCACACTCACACTCACACACACACCTCACACACACACACACTCACACACACACACTCACACACACACACACACTCACACTCACACACACACACACACAACACTCACACACACACACACTCACACAATACATACACACACACTCACACACACACTCACACACACAACACACTCACACACACACTCTCACACACACACTCACACACACACACTCACACTCACACTCACACACACACACACACACACTCACACACACACACTCACACTCACACACACACTCACACACACACACACTCACACACACACTCACACACACACACTCACACTCACACACACACACACATAAACATACACAAACACTCACACACACAAAATCACACACACACACACTCACACACACACACACTCACACACACACACTCACACACACTCACACACACACACGCGCGCACAACAAAATCACACACACACTCACACACACACACACACAATCACACACACACACACACTCACACACACACTCACACACACACTCACCACACTCACACACACACACACACACACACTCACACACACACACACACAATCACACACACTCACACACTCACACACACACACACACACCAGCTTAGCGCCCTCCCAGCCCGGCTCCGGGCACAGCAAACACACTCCAAGCCACGCAGCATCCTGCCGGGGACGCGTGGCCAGAGACGCCCCCACCCGGACTGCCCGGGTCCGTCCTGAGCGGCGGGAACACGCACAGGCCATCGGGGACCACCCAAAACCCACGGGAAGGAGGCTTCCGGAACGCGGGGCCCACCCTGGGGCCCCAGGACTAAAGGTCGCCATGCTGCCTCACAGGCCGAGCCTCAGGATGGTCTGGGTTTCACGGTGGCAGGCTGGGGCTAGGGGCGGATTCAGGAACCTGAGTCACCTCCCAGGCCAGGTCAGATACCTGTGAACGAAACGGTGTCCTCCGTTCCCGTCCCGACCCCATGCCGCAGTCAGAAATGCTGGGGAACCAGCTTCATCGACCGCCCACCCCCTACGCCCGGTCCGGGCCCCCCTCCCGAGAGGGCTAGACTGACAGCTGCCTCCATCCCCAACGAGGAACCACGGTCCCACGGGTGCTGAGGACTGACAGGTCACAATGTCAACGGCAGTATCTGTGCGAGTTCCTAGACCTGCCGCAGGGACCCTGGAACTGAATGAGGTCACAGCTCCTCACGCAGACACATACTCCTGTAGACACATAAACACACACACTCTCACACGGACACACACAACCTCACACGGACACACACAACCTCACATGGACACACCGTCATGTACACACATAAACACACACACTCTCACATAAATACACACAACCTCACATAAACACACACAATCTCACGTGGACACACTCGTGTAGATACACACACAATTTCGCATAGACACACACAATCTTACATAGATACACATGATCTCACCTAGACACTCACTCATGTAGACACACAGACAGATACACTCTCAAATAGACACACACAGACACATTCATGTAGATACACACATTTTCACAGGCCTCAGGAAAACTCAGGGTGTGCCCGCTAGCCCTCCCTCCCACCCATTCTCAGACCCAGGGCCCCAAACAGCCAGTGTGATCACCAGAAATCGGGGAACTAGCCGGACAGCACACAGCACCCTGCCCCTGCCTGGTGACACGCTGCCGCCCCGGTCCTGGCCTGTGGCACCTGCCCCTCGGGCCCCGCAGCCTCGCCTCTGAGAACGGGTGAGATCCAGGGAGCATTCAACAAGCAGCCGAGTCCCATCCACACAGGGGTGCGGGGGGACGGAGGCACACACAGTGACAGAGCTCCCCTGCTGCTCCCCGAATCGCACACCCACCCGCACCCTTTCCCACTGACCTGGGCAGCACGGGCTCCCGTGCAGGCTGCCGGGGCAGCAGCCAACATTGGCACAGCCTCTCCTGAGTTTACTGTCTCTTTTCCCCACAATGCCCAGGAGACTCCGGGAAAGGGACAGACTGCCAGTCACTCTGCAGGAAAGCAGGGCTCAGAGAGGCTAAGCCGCATGCCCAAGGTAACAGAGCAAGTCAGCAACTCTTTCCACGACCCCCTACTCACCCCACCGCCCTGGGAGCCTTCACCAGCGTACCTCCCCACCCCTCCGGTGAGCCCCCCATCCCACCCCCAGGCTGCCTGGTGCACAGGGAGCCAACCCATGAGCATGCGCCTGGACCTGCTCCCCCAGCCCCGATCAGTTCCGCAGCCCCCCGGAACCTCCTGTGTGAGAGACGTGGTGGGAAGCGGCTGCACCTGCATCAAACTGGGCCGGCCCCGGCCCCAGACACAGTGCTCCCGGCCTGTCTCCGCCCGCTGCCCGCGGCATCTTGCTCATCAGTCCCATGTGGGGCGCTTAAACACACTGAATAAATGACAGGGGCGCCGCCGCCGGGGTCCTGCTGTGTGCCGTGCACACACACACACACACACTCACACACTCACACACACACTCACACACACACCACACACACTCACACACACTCACACACACACTCAACATACACATACACACACCACACTCACACACACACATCACACACACACCCACACACATACACATACCACACACCTCACTGCAGGGCACCCCTGCGTGTCCCTGAGCCCACACCTGGCAGCCCAGGAGGCTGAGGTCTGAAGTCACCTGGGCCTCCTGGCTTGTCCCCTGCTGAGCAGGTTTCAGGGTTATGCCACAGGGATGCTGGGGGGACACTGAGGCAGGGACACTGAGACAAGGACGCTGCCTACCACAGTGGGCACCCAGACCTTCTGCTTATCATCTCCTGGGTCCAGCGTCTCCTAGGCACCCTTTTGGGGGGGCGGGGGGTGGACATGGCCAGGCCCTCGGGCTCAAGGCTGCCTGATTTGACAGGCCTCCGCCTCCTGGCCCAGCAGCCCCTCCAACGCCACATCTGTTTGTCACCGGCAATGAGGGCTTCATAAGAAGCAGAGAAGAAGGGCATGTTCTGGGCCCAGGTCAGCAGCCGCCCTCCTCCATGCGGTGGGCGGGGCTGGGGCGGAGGGAGGGTCTGCGGGCGTGTGGACACCAGTGCGGTACAGATGAGGCATCCATGGGCACCCACGTTGTTCAGTGCTCACCCCAGTGCAGAGCTTGCAGAAGTCCGCTCTACTCTGAGGAGGGGCTGGGGGGAGGGGGCAGCATTGCTATTAATAGAAATAAAATTGTCCTCTCCCCAAATCACACATGATAAACTCGCCAACGCACCCCTGCCCAGCAGGGTGAGCATTTAACTAAAGGTCAACAGCAAAAATAGAAGCTGTGGGGAGGGTGCTTTTACGCCACTGAATGTGACCGAGGGGAGTGAGGGTGTGCGGATGGGCTGTGGGAACTCCCACACACTCACACAATCTCACACAAACACATGCTCCTGTAGACACATAAACACACACAATCTCACACAGACACATGCTCCTGTAGACACATAAACACACAGTCTCAGACACATACTCCTGTAGACACATAAACACACACAATCTCACACAGACGCATGCTCCTGTAGACACATAAACACACAGTCTCAGACACATACTCCTGTAGACACATAAACACACACAATCTCACACAGACACATGCTCCTGTAGACACATAAACACACAGTCTCAGACACATACTCCTGTAGACACATAAACACACACAATCTCACACAGACACATACTCCTGTAGACACATAAACACACTCTCAGACACATACTCCTGTAGACACATAAACACACACAATCTCACACAGACACATACTCCTGTAGACACATAAACACACACATAAACCTTACAGGACCCACAGAGCACCCACAAAGGGCCCAGGGTGTCCTAAATGCCCATTGGGAGCCAGGAGGCCACTGGCCAACTCACACCCCACTCTCCTGTGAGCCTTCCCAGAACCCAGCCCCAACCGGCTCAGAGCAAGAAGCAGAGCAAAGAGACGAGGACTCGGGGGGAGGGGGGGGGCGCCTGCAGGAGGCCAGGGTGGGACAGGGATTGGCCGCCTGTTGACTCTCAGCCCCCCCCCCCACCACCTGCTGAGGGGCTGTGAGTGCAGGGCGGCTGGGGGAGGGGCACACACCAACTCCTGCTCATGTCACCTCTCCTGACCCTTACCATCTTTTTTCTTTTAATTTTTTTAAATTCTTTCTTTTTTTAATCCTGTGTTTTTTATTTATGTTTTTAAAGAGAGGAAGGGAAAGGGAGAGAAGGAGAAACATTGATCAGCTGCCTCCCATACCAACCCCGACTAGGGATCATCCAGGGATCGAACCCTCAACCTGGGCATGCGCCCTGCCTGCCCGAGACCCTTCAGTGCACGGAACGACACTCTAACCAACTGAGCCACCCAGGCCCAGAGACCCTCACCATCTTCCTCTGACTACAGGTTGTCAGGCTGCCCACCCCCGGTGGCCTGAGGCAAGACCCCCTCACCTACCGCCCACTGGCTCAGTCCCATGCTCCCGGAGTCCAGGCTGGGGGAGGCGGGGAGTGGAGGTGGGGGCAGGGCATAGAGTGGCCCAGCGTCCACTGTGTGAACCACACACACCCTGAGTGAGTCACTGGGTGGGGCTGGCCGGCATCTCGGCCTCACATTCCTGGGGCCACTGCTGGAGAGCAGACACCTTCCAGGAACTTGGTCATCCGTCCATCCGTCCAGCTGCCTGTGCCTCGGGGACAGGAAGCAGCGGGCCTGACCCACGTCCCCCGGACAGGAGGGGCCAGGCAGCTCGAGGGTGGCCCTGGGGTGAAGCCAGAGTCCAAGGGCCTTGCCTGGCATCCCCTAGTCACACACAGGGCACTCCCGAGCGGGCAGTGAGTACCCGGCCGCCAACAGTCCAGATATGGCAGAGGGGGAAGCAAGAGGGACTGGGGACGCAGCAGGAGCAAGCAGCCAGCAGGCGTTTCCCAGTGTGGGGAGGGTAGAGGAGGAGAGGGAACTGGGGGCAAGAAGACCACCAAAGGCCTGGGTGGTGTTCAGCGCCGAGACTGGCCTGGGGTCACGGAAGCTTCCGGAAGAGATGGAGATGGGCGTGAAGGGAGTCACTACGGATCACCGAGTGCCATCCGCTCTGATCCCCAGAGGCTGGACTCAATGCTAAGGCTCAGGGCCCTGCAGGGTGGGGCATCAGGGAAGTGGTTGGGGACTATGGATTCAGGACATTCCAGAAGGCCCTGGCCGGTTTGGCTCAGTGGATAGAGCATCAGCCTGTGGACTAAAGGGTCCTGGGTTCGATTCCGGTCAAGGGCACATGCCTGGGTTGCAGGCTTGATCCCCATTAGGGGACGTGCAGGAGACAGCCGATCAATGATCCTCTCTCGTCATTGATGTTTCTATCTCTCTTTCCCTCTCCCTTCCTCTCTGAAATCAATAGAAAGAAGAAGGAGAAGGAGGAGAAGGAGGAGAAGGAGGAGAAGGAGGAGAAGGAGGAGAAGGAGGAGAAGGAGGAGAAGGAGGAGAAGGAGGAGAAGGAGGAGAAGGAGGAGAAGGAGGAGAAGGAGGAGAAGGAGGAGAAGGAGGAGAAGGAGGAGAAGGAGGAGAAGGAGGAGAAGGAGGAGAAGGAGAAGAAGAAGAAGAAGAAGAAGAAGAAGAAGAAGAAGAAGAAGAAGAAGAACATTCCAGAAGGACAGAGTGACGGCTGGAGGTGGTGATCCTGGAGACAAGGAGGCCTGCGCTCTGGGAACACTGGCGTGGACGGGAGGGGCAGGTGGTCCCACCGTGCACAGCAGGGAGAGATCTGGGCAAGGCAGAGTAGACAGAGCCCAGGGAGCGGGCACCGATGATGCCCATCCAGCTTGGGCACTGCCCCTGGAGTCACAGAGGACAGAGCAAGGCACTCGGTGTGGGGTCGGGCCTGTTCCCCTCCTCACAGACACCCCGCTGGCGGGCAGAAACCCACCTGCCTGGTGGGTCTGCCTCCCCGGCCCGGAGCACCCACTGACCTGGCCGGGCCACTGCGCCTTTAGCTTCGAGGCTCGGTGTCTGAGGTTCTCACACCTGCCCGTACCCCGGTGGAAGGCGGGTTTGCAGGGCGTCTCTCCACGGGCTGGCAGACAGTGCCCTGTAGCGGGACCTGCGGCTCAGGCCTGGCCTCGCAGCCCGCAAGGGGCAGCGACCACTCTCTGGAGGTGGCCTGTCTGGAGCAGCTGAGGGGACAGCGCGGTCACACACAGCAGCAGGCCGAAACCTTGGCCCTCATCACGCCTGGCTCACGACAAGGCACTGAGCCTTGAAAACCCGCGTGTGCCTCTCCCAACACGTGTGAAGGACAACTGGGCGTGCCAGCTTCCCCCGGAGGAAACGGGGCTCACAAAAGTGGCAAGACTCCCCCAAGATCACGGTGCCCGCGTGGGCAGAGCCGGGTGCCAACCTCTCCCTCCACCCCATGCCGCCACCCCACAGCCACGCTCTGCTCCCCAGGTGACCTCGTGTTCACCGTTCCAGGTCATGTACCCGAGAGAGCGAGGGAGGACCCGGCTGCCGGGGGCATTCTGGGACAGCCCAGAGAGGACACGGATCCCTTCTGAAGGCCCGGGCGGGCGTCCATATGACGGAACAGCAAAGGGTGTGTCTGAGACCTTCGAAGAGCGTCCAGTGAGGCGATGAGATTCTCGACACACACAGTCTCACACACACACAATCTCACACAGACACACACAATCTCACATACACACAGTGTCATACACACACAATCTCACACAGACACACACAATCTCACATACACATACACACAGTGTCATAGACACACACAATCTCACATAGACACACAGAATCTCACATAGACACACACAATGTCACATAGACACACACAATCTCACATAGACATACACACAATGTCACGTAAACATACACACAATGTCACATAGACACACACAATCTCACACAGACACACACAATCTCACATAGACATACACACAATGTCACGTAAACATACACACAATCCCACATAGACACACACAATCTCACATAGACACACACAATCTCACATAGACACACACAATCTCAGACACACAATCTCACATAGACACACACAATCTCACATAGACACACACAATCTCACACAGACACACACAATCTCACATAGACATACACACAATGTCACATAGACATACACACAATCTCACATAGACACACAGAATCTCACATAGACACACACAATGTCACATAGACACACACAATCTCACATAGACATACACACAATGTCACGTAAACATACACACAATCCCACATAGACACACACAATCTCACATAGACACACACAATCTCACATAGACATACACACAATGTCACGTAAACATACACACAATCTCACATAGACACACACAATCTCACATAGACACACACACAATGTCACGTAAACATACACACAATCTCACATAGACACACACAATCTCACATAGACACACACAATCTCACATAGACATACACACAATGTCACGTAAACATACACACAATCTCACATAGACACACACAATCTCACATAGACACACACAATCTCACATAGACATACACACAATGTCACGTAAACATACACACAATCTCACATAGACACACACAATCTCACATAGACATACACACAATGTCACGTAAACATACACACAATCTCACATAGACACACACAATCTCACATAGACACACACAATCTCACACAGACACACACAATCTCACATAGACATACACACAATGTCACGTAAACATACACACAATCCCACATAGACACACAGAATCTCACATAGACACACACAATCTCACATAGACACACACAATCTCACATAGACATACACACAATGTCACGTAAACATACACACAATCTCACATAGACACACACAATCTCACATAGACACACACAATCTCACATAGACATACACACAATGTCACGTAAACATACACACAATCTCACATAGACACACACAATCTCACATAGACACACACAATCTCACATAGACATACACACAATGTCACGTAAACATACACACAATCCCACATAGACACACACAATCTCACACAGACACACACAATCTCACATACACATACACACAGTGTCATAGACACACACAATCTCACATAGACACACAGAATCTCACACAGACACACACAATGTCACATAGACACACACAATCTCACATAGACATACACACAATGTCACGTAAACATACACACAATCTCACATAGACACACACAATCTCACACAGACACACACAATCTCACATACACATACACACAGTGTCATAGACACACACAATCTCACATAGACACACAGAATCTCACATAGACATACACACAATCTCACACAGACACACACAATCTCACATAGACATACACACAATCTCACATAGACACACAATCTCACACAGACACACACAATCTCACATAGACATACACACAATGTCACATAGACACACAATCTCACATAGACACACACAATCTCACATAGACATACACACAATGTCACGTAAACATACACACAATCTCACATAGACATACACACAATCTCACATAGACACACACAATCTCACATAGACATACACACAATGTCACATAGACACACAATCTCACATACACATACACACAATCTCACATAGACATACACACAATGTCACATAGACACACAATCTCACATAGACATACACACAATCTCACATAGACACACACAATCTCACATAGACATACACACAATGTCACGTAAACATACACACAATCTTACATACACACAATCTCACATAGACATACACACAATGTCACGTAAACATACACACAATCTCACATAGACATACACACAATCTCACATAGACACTCATTCATGTAGACACGCAAACACACGCTCAAATAGACACACACACTTTCACAGGCACACAATCTCATGTAGACACACACTTATGTAGACACACTCACGTAGACACACAGATACACTCTCATGTGCACACACACACGCACACACATGCACACTCCTTGTACCTACCCTCCTGCCCCAAATGCGGGGCACGGAGCCTGGGCGGTCAGAACCTGGGGCCCTGTGCTCTCGCTGGGGAGACGCCGCACAGGGAGGCGGCGGCTCCCGCGGACACTGTGCGGCAGCGTCCGTGTCCCAGAACGTGTGTCTGGGACAGGACCCTGAGCCAGAGCAGGGCCCTGGGCAAAAGCTAAGGAAACCAGATAAACTGGCGGCCAGTGCGGACTCGAGCCCACGGGGGCGCGTTCACTGGAACAAACGCCGCCGCCCCGCAGGCTAGTGATGGGAATGAGGACAGGCTTTCCGGAACTTTCTCTCCGCCAGGGTTCTGTCCAGTAGAACAGGCTCTGAGCAGCCACAGTGACTCTACAAAGTGTGTACAGCAATGCTGCTCATGTCCTAAGATCTCGTGCCAAGGAGGGGCCCAGACAAGGGGGGCCAACCGCTCCCCACTGCCAGTGAGGCTCCCACATCAGCACACACCGCAGCCTCCCAGCCCGCCAGGGGACCCAGGACCAAGGAGGAAGGCTGTCGGGCTTGGGGGGACGAGGGGGGGGGAGAGGGGGAGCCTGTGCATCTCCGATCAAACCACAGCCAGGGACGCCATCTGGGGCAAAGCACGCGCCAGGGAGACTGTGCCGTGGGCACACTGCGAAAGGAGACCCCGCGTGGCTCCGGAGCCAAGAAATTCCAGAATGAGTGTCCACCAGCATCAACATTCAAGTTCCCATAACGACCCCCCTGCCTCCCGGAGAGGGGAAATTCTCGCTCACAGCTGGACGGCCACTGTCTCCTTAACTCGCTCGCACCTTTCAGCAGCCGGTCCCCCCCACCCCACCCCAAAGGAGCACACGCACCGGTCACGGCGCAAGGTGGCCCCTTTTCTGCATGTCCTATAACGAACGGGGCTGCCCGGCTCCCTGCGCCTCCCCTGCCTCCCCTCCTCACCGGGGAAATGTAAACGCTTTCCTGTTGCGGGAGGGAAAGGAGGGAATGTGTAGCAAGCACAGGCACCTGTTAGCTGCTCCTGTTACTACCACTGTTCTGCCCTCAACAGCCCGCAAGGGGCACTGAGGGGGCATCCACCGGACAGAGGCCGGGTGGGCACACGGTGGCCTGTCTGGGATCGCACTGCTGGGCCCGCGACCACAGCTGAAGTGCAAGGACCCTCCCTTGGACCTGCCAGTGAGGGGGCCTTTGCCAGCCACAGAGGGGATGGGTGAGCGGGAGGAGCCAGTGCTCCAGTCCCTTCTCCCCTGGACTTCAGGCCCCCTGAGGCCAGGAGACGCCTCTCAGAGCACAGGGCCAGGCCTGCCACCTGGCAGCCTCCTTCCTGCCCCCTGCACAGGGCGGCTGGACTCCGGGCAGGATTTTCTGCTCCTGCCTGCCCTGGGTGTTGCCCAGACCAAGGGGTAATGACTACCCCACAAGCGGCTAAGGCCCGGACATGGGCAAGGCCGGAGGACTTCAGGGGTCCCTCACCGATGAGGCCTGTGGAGGGGTTCCCCGACAGGCTGGGGCCAGAACCAGGCCCCCGACTCCTTCAGGTCTCCTGCAGACTCCCCAGCACACACACACACACACAGAAGCCAACTCAGAGAGATGCCAACCCCTGTCTATCTCCCGAGAAGGGACAAGCAGGTTGCTGTCAAGGGGGCGGTGGGGGAGGTAGAGGAGAGGGGGAGACGACAAAGCAGGAACGCAGCGGTCAGCAAGCACCAGGGGCACAGGTCCCATCTGCCAAGGACACCCCTCACGGTTACACCCAGAGCCGAGAAGGCCCGGGTGCTGGGCCCCCCAAAACTCCCCTCTCCACTCAGTATACAGGCGGGAAACTGAGGCACGGGGATGGGGTCACCTGGTGACATCCTATGGGCTTGGTAGCCTCATTTCCTCATCTGTGCCGTGGGGCCGATGCCAACCCCACTGGCCCACGTACACCAGGGCCCAGGGCACCGAGGACTCCTTCCGGAGCCCCTGGGGGGTAAGTGCCTGCGTTTGCAGGCAGCAGTCTCTCTAATGAGGCGGCATTCCCAGGTGCCAACTCCTATCTCTCCCACAGGCACTGCCTTGTCTGAGCCGCTCAGAACGCGGGGAGGAACAGGGCTGTGCTGGCCGGGCGCCCCGGGCCTGCCCCCGCTGCTGCTGGCCCAGGTCCCCGCAGCCCCAAGTGGTACCAGGTGCCTCGGGCTGGCACGCCACAGCCAAGCCCTGCAGCCCAGCAAACCCCGAGCTCACGAGGGTCCCTGCCTTTCTGACCCAGGCCCACTCACCCCTTTAAGCCCACCCCCATCCCCTAACCAGGGCAACCGCCCCACCAGAACCTCCCCTTCCCTACAAATTCCCCTCCTGGGCCACTGGGGGCCCTAAGCCAGCCTGGGAACCAAAAGGATAGAATCCAAGGACAGGAGGGAGGGCACCGAGGCTGCCCAACACGGCCCCACTTTGGAGAGGCCACGCCGCCGGTGCCCAGGTTAAGTTCATTCTTTTTTCCTTTTTTTAAGATATTTTTATTGATGTCACGGAGGGAGATAGAAACATCGATGATGAGAGTCACTGGTCAGCTGCCTCCTGCAAGCCCCACCCTGGGGACGGGGCCCACAACCTGGGCGTGTGCCCTGACCGTGACCTGGTCCATAACTTGACCTTCAACCACTGAGCCACGCCAGCCGGGCAAGTTCATTTGGTGCAGACCCCGGCCCGAGTCCCATCCACGGTGGTACACATCCGTCTGCTACAGGAATAAACAAAGCCGCGCTCCTTCCCACAAGCCCCTGCTCCCCAATCCATGTGGAGGACCCCACAGCCCAGGCCAGTGTCCCCTTCGCTTGCCCTCTGCCCCTAGCTCACGCCGGCCACCCCTCACGCAAAGCCCCCTCTGCACACACAGGCCTCCCAGGGACACCCTTCCCACCTCTTCCAGCTGCCAATCAGCACACCCCCGACAGGATGGGGGGGAGGGAGAAGTGGAGATAACGGGTGGGGCTTCTCAGCTGGCACGGGGCTCCCCAACCCCACACTGGCATGTAGGATGCCAGCCAGCGAGCTGTTGGCCCGGCGCTGCCCTTAGGCCAGTGCCCAGGCGGCCCGCCAGCTTCACCAAGGCAGCGAGGCTGCACACGTGGCCGGAGAGAGTCCTCGGACTAGTCAGCAATCCCAGCGTCTGGTCTGCAGCAGCGGGGAGGGGGGACCGTGTGCTGCTTTCATGCTGCTCCGGCCGGCGATGACGGCTGCGCTGGCCCCGAGGCCCTCGGCGGGGCACGCCGGGAAAGCGAAGCCCCGGGGCCGGGCGGGGTGGGTGCGGTGGCAAACGATCCCTCCTGGCTGCTGCCTCCTGATTCTGGGTCAGATCCCTCCCCACCTGGGCACGCACCTGGGCACGCACCTGGCACCTGGCACCCTGGGGGTGAGGGCCTGGGGTGGAAACTGGGCCACGGCGGGTCCTGGGGGCGGCAGAGAAGCCCTGGTCTGGACGGAGGGGAGGAGCGTGGGCCTGGTCCAACAGCCTCCTCACAAATGAGTAAACTGAGGCCCAGGGAAAACGGAGAGCGACGGAGGCGGGAAGGAAACGAAGGAGAAGCCCGGGAAGCGAAGAAAGATCTGCATGGAAACATCTACCCGACCCCGAACCCTCACAGAAGCCCACCTTCAGGAAAGAGGCCACCGCGTGGGGGGTCGGGGGGGGGTGCTGGTGGAGGTCAGGTGGGGGTGAGCCAGAGCTGTCGTCCCAACCTGCTAAGGACAGGCGGACACCGAGACTGTCGGGTGGCCAGGGGTCCGGGGTTCAAGACACCCAGTGGCAGACAGAGGAAGCCCCTAAGTCCACCCTGCACAGCCGTGCCCTGCGTGAAGTTCTTTACCAAGAGCACCGCTCAATTCATTCTTTTTTCTTAAATATATTTTTATTGATGCCACTGAGAAGGGAGAGAGAGTTAAGAAACATCAATGATGAGGATTCACTGATCAGCTGCCTCCTGCAAGCCCCACCCTGGGGATGGACCCCCCCAACCTGGGCATGTGCCCTGACCAGGACCTCCTGGTTCACAGGTTGACCTTCAACCACTGAGCCAAACCAGCCGGGCAAGTTCATTCCTTTTTATTTCTTAAACATGTGTTTTTTGGTCTCTCCTGGCCGCGGACATGAGAGTGCTGGGCCCCAGCCCGGGAGAAATGCGGACGCAGCGAGTGCACAGCCACGCCAGGGCCCCGGGGTTCCCTGCAGCTCACGTGACCCCGGGTGCGGGAGTTCGTGGGTCCGTGGTCAGCTGGCCGTGAGCTGGCCTAGGCTCTCCCTCCGGCCACAGCCCCCATCGCCGAGCCCTGAGCCCTGAGCCCCCGGCCCCGCCCGTACCGCAGGTCCCCCAGGCCCTCCGCTCAGTTTGGGTTGCAGGGAAACAAGGGGTCTTTTCATCCCACAGGGTTTCAGCCCCGCACACAGGAGCAGCTCACATTGCCCATCCCCAGGCCGCGCTCACGGGAGCAGGTCTTCACTCGGTGCAAGCGGGCTAAGCGTGCAGGGGGGGAGCAAGACGGGGTGGGGACCTGGGCGGAGGGCAGGCAGCGCTCCCAGGACCTCGGACACAGGCGGGAGCAGCTGTCAGTGTGGCTGTCGGCAGGAGGAATCCGACCGAGGACAGAGGCTGCAGGGGAGGGAGGCGGCAGGGACAGGCTCCCAGAAACCAGCCCACAGCCCACAGCCCAGGCCAGGAAATGGCCCAAGATGGCAGGAGGTGCAAGGGCCCCCGATGGCTCCCACCATCAGCAGCACAGGCTGGTCTTCCAGAGGACGGTGGGTTAGGAGGGACTTTCCTGACCCTCCCGGCCAGCACCTTCCCCAGGGACGGGCTGCCGTCCTGCTGTGACCTCACCAATGTCACCCTGACCCCTCCACCACACAGACACAGCTAGTGGAATGGCGGCAGGGCCCCAGGTGTGGCTTGTAATGGCCTCGTCCGCCAGGGAAGGGGGAGGAATGGCCCGCAGCTGTACCCGGGCAGCCCATTCAACCCTGAGACGAGAGACCGGTCACCCGCCACCTGCCGCGGCCACCGCCTCAGAGAGCAAGGAGCACAAAGGGCAGTGGGGGGGGCATGCCTAGAGCTGCCAACTGGAATCTGGGCCCCTCCAGGTGCTCCCCACATGGAGGGGAATGGGGGGGAGGGCGCGGCTGGCTGGTGTCCATTCCCTTACTACCCGCAACCCTCACTGTTTTAAAACCCGTTTGTTTTCTGAGCCTCCTGACCGCATGCTGAGGGTACGAAGCGGGGGGCTGGGGGCAGGGGCTGGGCTCTGTGTGAGGAGACCTCAGGAGCCCCCCGGAGCCGGGCGGCCTCTCCCAGTGGGTCCAGCACATACGTGTGAACCCACACAAGGCCCCCAGCAGAGTGGCATCGGTGGCAGCCACCAAGCCCCTGCTCCACGCTGAGCAGACGAGGTGACTGGTCACACAGCCCGTGCTGGTCCCACTCCACGGGGCCGGTGAGGCTTCAGGGTGGGGAGGGAGAGGAGAGGGCCATCCTGCCAGCGGGAGCCCTCGGGGCCTGGGGCAAGCAGGGCCTGTCTAGGTCCCAGGGCGGGGAGGGGTCCCTAACACCACGGGTCCCTAACACCACGGGCCCCTAACGTCACCGGCCTCCCCCGGCCCAGCCTCCCACAGCCCGGAGTGTCTGCTCAGTGCTGCCCAGCAGAGCTTCTGGAATGACGGGAATGTTCCTTTCCTTCCCCATCAACAAGGTGGGAAGCTCTCCCAAGGGTCAAGGCCGCTCAGAAACGGAAACCTCCCATGGAACGTCAGCGAAGTTCAGTCGAACTGAAGCGGCCACTGTGGCCGGCGGACCCCCCCCCCCCCCCCCCCGCCTCCCGGGTTAGAGCCAGCAACCCTCGGAAGGTGGTCGCCGTGGGGCGGCGGGTACAGGGCTCGGGTGAGGGGAAGGGGCCCACCCGGAGGGCCCACTCAGCAGGATGGGGACTGGCAGGACCCGGGAGCCCGGCCGCAGGTCGGGAGCGAGAAGTGGAGACAGCCCGGGCGCTGAGCACCGTGGCGCACCCCCTGGAGGCGGGAGGCGGGGGGGGGGGGGGGGGGGGGCGGGGGGGCCGGGGGGAGGCTGCCGGAGGCTGCGATCAGCGAGGCCCAGAAGGCAAGCCCGGAGCGGGCAGCACACTCCACGGAGGGGTCGAGAGGTCGGGATGAAGGAGGCCTGGGGTGGAAACTGGGCCCCGGTGGGTGCTGAGGGCGGCAAGGAAGCCTTTCCGGGGCCCGGGGCTGCGTGGGGCCAGGAAGCAGTGGCTGGGAGGGCGGCAGCCAGCCCTCCACGCTCCCCGGGAAATGGGCGGTGAGGGGGCGCTGGGGGGCTGAGGGGCAGGATGGCAGAGGGAGAGGACTGTGTTTATGGCTCCGGACTAGGAAACAGGAGCCTGCTGCAGGGGAAGAAGCAGCAGTTAGCAGACAATGGCGGGGGAGGTCCCCCAGCAGGTGGGGGAAGGGAGCCCTTGCCAGCGGGGACAGGGGCACCTGACCGGCCGGGACAGGGGCACCGGGCCGGGGAGAGCCTCGCGGTCAGACACCCTGTCCCGTATGAAGGTGGTGTGTGCACATTCCGGAAAACGGGGGAAACGCAGCACGAGAGAGGGGAGAGGGCAGGGCGGGAGCTCCCATTGTCCTCCCGGCCCGGGAGATGGAAGCGACCAGAAAGCCGAGCCCTCGGAGAGCCTGGCGCCGGCGGTGTGGCCGGAACCCCCGACAAAGGGCCGCTCCCAGCGCGGGCTCATTAGGGACGGAGACGGGCGCACCGGGCCGCGGGCCGGGCGGGGCCGGCGCACAATCGGGCCCTTGTGGGAGGCAGGGCGGGCGCCCGCCTCCGATTCCGAGACAAGAGCACGCCTCCTTGCCTTACAGCCGGAGACAGATTGGGGGAGACAAAGAGATGCTCCCCTGACAGTGGATGCGCTATTTTTGGAAGTGGGTCGGCTCTTCTCCATGGCTGCCACGGAGCCCCTTGAATGCAGCCCAAACGGGGCCCCCGCGGGTGGGGACGGCCCAGCATCCTGCCACGGGCCGGGCTGGCAAAGGCGTGTGTGCGGCCAGGCTGCGTCCCAGACAGCTCCCGGGGGTGGAGGGAGCCGGGTGTCGGGGCTCCGGGCTGGGGTAGGTGCCCAGGAAATCCAGGGCCAGGTTCAAACTCCACTGCCCTGGTGGCCGGCACTGCACTGGGCGCACCGAAGCCACCTCCCCACGCATCCGCTCCCACAGGCCAGCCAGCAGACACCGTGCACGGCCGGCTTCTCCCTCAGAGCTAATGTCTGCGGACACCAGCCCCCCCACCGGGCCGGCCAGCCGGGCAGGGCCTGCGGGGGGCAGCGTCCTGGCCCCAGGAATGCCCAGGCTTTCCTCCTGCAGCTGCCATTCCCATCGTCGCTCTGGCTGCCCAGGGGAGCCCCACAGCCCTGCATGCAGCCTCTGGGACCATGTGGGCCGCCTCTGCGGGCTCATCCAGGCGCTGGCGTGTTTGGGAGTTCCTGAGTGATATTTAATACTGGAGCTCAGCCCAGCCTGCACCCTCTCCGATCCGGGACCACTCGGGATGTCCGACGGCCGGTTTAGGCCTGAGCCCACACGGATCGGGCCTAAACCGGCAGTCGGACATCCCTCTCGCAATCTGGGACTGCTGGCTCCTATCCACTCACCTGCCTGCCTGCCTGACTGCTCCTAACTACTCTGCCTGCAGGCCTGTTTGCCCCCAACTGCCCCCTCCCCCGCTGGCCTGCCTTGCCCCCAACTGCCCCCCCCCCCCCGTCAGCCTGCTTACCCCCAACTGCTCTCCCTCCCCTTCCCCCCCTCACTGGCCTGATCACCCCCAACTGACTCCCCACTGATGGCCTGCTCACCCCAACTGCCCCCCCCCCACGCCGGCCTGATCACCCCCAACGGCCCTCCCCTCTTGGCCCCTAACCACCTGTACCTCGGCCCCGCCACCGTGACTTTGTCCAGAAGAACATCCAGAAGGTCTCCTGGAAGGTCTCCCAGACTAATTAGCATATTACCCTTTTATTAGCATAGATGCAGCCGAGGTCAGGGGCCACTGACAAGAGCAAGTGTGGGGGAATCGAGCCAGGACCTCCTGTGTCACAGGCTGATGCTCAACACGGGCCGGGCACGTGTGTTTTTTCAATGATGAAGAGGAAACAGGGGAGAGGGGGAGGGCCATTACATGCCAAAGGGAGCAGATGAGAAAGAAAGGCGGCTGTGGCCAGATACCCCGCCCCATGCTTCCTGCCCACCCACCCTGCACCCCAACCTTCACTGAGCACCTGCTATGTGCCAGGAAGACTGACCCCGCCCTGACGAGGTCACGGGCTGGGGGAGAAACAGGACAGCCAAGAAAGTTCAGGTCCAGCCACGTGGCCCTGCCCCGGGCAAACCCCGCACCGGGGACCCGGAGCACCGCGCTCTCAGCTGGCACCAAACCTGTTACGCGGCCCGGCACGGCGATCGCATGGCAGAGGCCGCTAATGCCATCGAGGCTCTCAGGGTGGCTCTGCACAAGCACAGGAGAGCCAGCCAGGGGTCTCGGCCTCCACCATGGCGGGGCAGAGCGGTGCCCACGCAGCACAGGCGGCCACGTGCCCTCCACGGGCCAGGGCTCCGGCCCGGGACCCGGCCCAAGCCAAGGACCACCACCAGGCGAGAAACCAAACCACACGTGGGCCCGCCAAGAGGCGGGGTGGGCACAGCCCTTTCGCTGGGGCCCTGTCTGTCAGGGGAACGCCGAGTCACGGGGCCAGCGAGGCCTCCCATCTGACAGATGGGAAAAGGAGGGCACAGGGAGAGGGCGGGGCCTGGCATACGGGCAGGTGGCGAGTGAGTGGACGCTGCTGGTTCTGTCTGTGTGGACCAACCCACAGAACGGTGCGGGTGACCCTCCTGTGCCCCCAACACCCCAGCGGATGGGACCCCTCTCGAGCCCAGCAGGTAACCCACCTTTATCAAGTGGAGACAGGAGAAAGGGAGGGATCGGCTGCCTCTGGGCCGTGAGAGACCCCATGTCGGGCGGAACCCCGATAGGTAACTCTGGGTCCCCATGGAAATGTGCATCAGGCAGAAAAGGTGCAGCGATCAAGGGGTACCAACGGCCAGTTACGGCCAGAAGGCTGTCAAGTCAGCACAGGGAGCCACAACCGTTTGGCTCCGTGGATAGAGCGTCGGCCTGAGGACTGAAGGGTCGCAGGTTCGATTCCGGTCAGGGGCATGTACCTTGGCTGCAGGCACATCCCCAGTAGGGGGCGTGCAGGAGGCAGCTGACTGATGTTTCTAACTCTCTATCCCTCTCCCTTCCTCTCTGTAAAAAATCAATAAAACATATTTAAAAAAGAAAATGTCAGCACAGGGAATATAGGCAATAACCTGTAATCACCATGTGTGGTGTCAGGTGGGTACTAGACATACCCAACTAATATTCCAACTATAATTGAAAAATAAATTTTAAAATAGTAATTTTAAAAATGGTTTAAAACTAAGAGGGGGGAAAAAGAGAAGGCCCAACCCAAGAACTTTATGGGGGACACAGACGCAGCGGGAGGAGCTATCAGACCCCCCTGCCCTGGCCCTGGCCAACCCCTGGCTCCCAATAACCAGTCGCCCCACTGAGCCAGCTGTGCCAGTGCACTGCCCACCATATGCCTGGGCCCCAGCTGCTCCTGCCGCCACACCTGCCCTCCTCTGCCTGCACCAACCTGCTCCACCGCCAAGACCTCATCAGCTTCCAATTCCAACCCCCCACTCCCACCCCCACCACGACCTCCCAGCACCCCAAAGAGGTGGGCAGACAACCAGACACTTCTGAGCACGAAAGGGGCATGACAAACGGTCACCCCGGGAGGAGAGGGCAGCGCAAGCTCCAGGGTCACCTGATGGGGGCTCCTGGCCAAGCACCTGGCCTCCTCAGCCCAGGCGGGGGGCATGGTGCCCACCCAGTCTCCTCAGCCCAGGCGGGGGGCATGGGGCCCACCCAGCCTCCTCAGCCCAGGCGGGGGGCATGGTGCCCACCCAGCCTCCTCAGCCCAGGCGGGGGGCATGGTGCCCACCCAGCCTCCTCAGCCCAGGCGGGGGGCATGGTGCCCACCCAGTCTCCTCAGCCAGGCGGGGGCGTGGGGCCCACCCAGCCTCCTCAGCCCAGGCGGGGAGCATGGGGCCCAGTCTCCCCAGTCTCCTCAGCCCAGGCGGGGGGCGTGGGGCCCACCCAGCCTCCTCAGCCCAGGCGGGGGGCGTGGGGCCCACCCAGCCTCCTCAGCCCAGGCGGGGGGCATGGTGCCCACCCAGTCTCCTCAGCCAGGCGGGGGCGTGGGGCCCACCCAGCCTCCTCAGCCCAGGTGGGGGGGGCGTGGGGCCCAGCAGGGCTATCCTGTGGTGGGAAGCCCGTGACATAAAACACCGGGCCAGGGGTCTCTGATCCCCCATGGAAGACAGTTTGGAGCCTGCCGTGCCAAGGCTGGAAACCCAGAGGACGCGCCCGAGGTGCACGAGCTCAGAGACAGAGAGGACGGGATGGGGACTGGGGGGGGGGGGGGGGGGGGGGGGGGGGCTCTGCGCAGGCCTCGGGCTCTCCAAGCATCTCCTCTGCTCTGAGATGCCATGGCCTCAAGTGAGGGAGGGACCTGGCCCGCCTCCTGCCTCCGGCTCCACGCTGACCCCCAGACACACGCACCTCGCAGGGAGAAGGGAAAGCCCATCTTTGAAATCAGGAAACAACCAACGACAAAGGGGTGAAGGCCTCCGGGCGCAGCAGGAAGGAAGGAACACCCCCCTCCACACACACACACACACACACACACACACACACACACACACACCGGCTCCCCAGGGCTCCGGCTCTGCAGCTCCACTCAAACCTCTTTGCAGGGTGCGCTGGAAGCTTCCAGAGTCAGTGCACCCCATCTCTCTGCTCTGCCCCCTGAGAACTGGAGATGGGCAGAGAGCTGTTCCAGAGCAGGTGTCCATCACTGGGGGGGGGCGGGGGCCCGGCTCCAGAACAGCTCCAACCCTCTGCCACCGGCCCTGCCAGCAGGGGACGGGCCACGTGTGACAGTGACCGGCTTCGGTGCTGCTAGAAGGGGAGCATGCTCGGCTTTTCACTGTCAAGGGGGTGTCACGTTCCCTCAGCAGACAAGCGTGTTCCTCAGTCACCAAGCCTTTGGGCGAGCGACAGGAGCCCCCTCATCCCTCCAGGGAGATGGAACTGCTCCCGCCCGAGGGGCCCGCACCCAGCCAGGAACCAGGCTGTCGGCAGGCCACACCTATGTTGTGACAGGCTACAGGGGCGGCTGCAGAAAGCATGTCACCCCGGGGTGGCCCTACCCGCCCTCAGAGGTCAGAGGTCAGAGGAAGGCTACAGGGGTGGGGTGGGCGGAGCTACGGAGCAGACCTGGCTGGTCTGACTCTGCAGAGAAGGTTCTCTCATGACCACTGTCCCTGTGATGGCACCAACGAGGCCCCAAGCCTCCCCTGCGGTCCCTGCCCAGCCCCCCACCCCCAGGACGCACACCAGGCTCAGCTCCCGCACCGCCACAGCTGGCCCGGCTCCTGGAACCACAACAAGGGGCACTCAGACCCGGCCCGGCTCCCGGAACCACGGCGAGGGGCGCTCAGAGCCGGCCAGTCAGTCACCGCTCACTGAGCATCCGCTCCGCTTCCCTCCCGCTCCCATCGGGCTCACTCCCCGCAGCCTGGCCGCCCTCCTGCCTCCCATCTGCCCACTGGTCACGCCTCCCCAGTCAGGTTTCCCAGACACGTGGGTGTCCGATCGGATCCCCCTGGGTTCAGCAACGCCCCCTCCCGGTGCCCAGGCCGCTGCCTGCACCCCGCCCCCAACAGGCAGCTCCCCGCTCCAGAGGGGACGTGCCCACCTGGACCTCTGTGGGCGCTGATGTCTGGACCCCTGCAGCTCTGGCCTGTGCCCTTTGGGGTGCACAGCACTGACGTCCTGGGGTTGACAGCACCCCTCCCCCCGCTGCCTGGCAGCAGCTCCCGGCCCCAAAGCCATTCTTCTCCTGGCTCAGCATTCCAGTCCTTTCTGTTCCCATCACAGGGCTTCCGGTCCGGGGCCTGCCAGCTCGCCACACAGCTGGGAGAGCTCGCCGGGCTCCCTCCGCTGTGCCTGCTGGGTGCCCCCTCCTGCCCTCCAACCAACAGGGGCTCCTCTGGCTCGGACACCAGGCGGGCACAGGGCTCCCCGCACAGGTCCCCTACGCTCACCCCAGAAGGCGGTCTGCAGGGGTCCAGGCGGCAGTGGAGGTCACGAAACCTCCCTTAAAGGGCCAGCTCTAGCACAGGGTGTTGTTATCCTGAGGACACAGGTGAGGAAACTGAGGATGGGAAGCTCAGGGAAAAGAGGTTAACCCCGTGGTCGGCAAACTCATTAGTCAACAGAGCCAAGTATCAACAGGACAACGAATGGAATTTCTTTAGAGAGCTGAATTTTTTAAACTTAAACTTCTTCTGAGGCCACTTCTTCAAAATAGACTCGCCCAGGCCGTGGTATTTTGTGGAAGAGCCACACTCAAGGGGCCAAAGAGCCGCATGTGGTTTGCGAGCTGCATTTTGCCGACCACTGGGTTAACGGAAGAATTTTCTTATTTTTAGTTTAATTTTTTTAAACCGAAGGGTTCATACGCATGAACGCACAGCCCGTGAGAACGAACGAGAGTGCAGTGAAGGCTGGGGGTGGGGCAGGAGCCGGGCAGAGGGAGACAAAGGGGGGAATGGGGACAGCAATAAAAATAAATCCATCGGGACCAGGGAGCTGCCCCTCTCACGCAGCAGGTGGCAAGGCCAGGCCCACCATCCCCTGCCCCCCACCCCTGCCAGGTCTCTTGACCTGGAACCAGAGCCCTAACCATTTGGCGGCCCTGCCCCTAAGCAGGCCCAGCACTGAGCGTGCACGTCGGGTGGAAAGCATCAGCGAGTCCAGAAGCAGCTGCACTTCCAGGCTTAAAAGCACATAGCACGCTGCTCTCCCCTCACCCCCTTCCCGCCCAGGCCCCACCGCCACCCAAGGCTGGTCTCAGCTCCCCACTTTGCAGGGAGAAAGCTGAGGCCCTAAGAGGGCCCAGGCCTCCCTGCTCTGCACTGAGGCCCGGACAGTGTGTGTGGAAAGCACCCCCCGGGGGCCGGGGAGGGGGAGCGATGGGGGCGGGGGAGGACTATCTCCAACCGTGTTCACATCCTAGGAGCTCAGAGGCCAGGGCATGGGTGGTGGGTCTGGGGGCCCCCCAGCAGAAGGGAGCCATGCTGCCCGAGTGAGGAGATGAAGCTCAAGAGGCGAGGAGAGCCCTGGACTGAAGGGCTGGGGTTCAGTTCCAGTCAAGGGCATGGACCGTGGCTGCAGGCTCCATCCCCGACCAGTCGGGCAGCTGCGGGAGGTAACCCATGGACATGTCTCTCTCACAAGGACGTTTCTCTCTCTCTCTCCCCCTCCCTTCCTTCTCTCTGTGAAAATCGTGTGAAAAAGCACCTCGGGTGAGGATTAGCGACAAGAAGAGGTGAGGAGGCGAGGAGGTGAGTGCGCTCTGGGCTCCGGGGCCAGAAGCCTGGGCAGCGCCTGCCTTCTCTGTCTTAGCGGCTTCGATTCCGGCAAGAAAACAGGGAGCCGGGGTGAGGCTGAAGGTCCCACGTCTGCAGAGGAGTCACACCTTTTCACACAGGTACCAGCCCTGGAGCTCCCTCCCTCCTGGCTCCGTGTCCACCGCAGGTCCTGGGGCCCTGCCAGGACCAAGATTGAGGGTGGGACATGTGTGACCAGCTTGGGGGCGGCCATCCATTGCTGGCCGGCTTCCCTTGGGGGGGGGGGGTCCCTCCAGTTCTCCCCGCAGCCTCTGTCCCAGCCCGGAGGGGTGGCTAATCGGACACAGGAGACCCAAGACTGAGCCCAGGCCCCACCAGCAGCAGCACAGTGACACCCAGAGCAAGTCCCCGTGCCTCCCCAAGCCTCAGTTTGCCCATCTCTGGTATGGGACCATTCGGGCACTCTGAACAGAAACGAGTTGGGGCTGGGAAGCTCTCTGTGGTCAACTGTGAAGTGTTGGGCATACCCTCCTAGCTCTGTGGTCAGCAAACTGCGGCTCTCGAGCCACATGCGGCTCTTTGGCCCCTCGAGTGTGGCTCTTCCACAAAATACCACGGCCTGGGCGAGTCTATGTTGAAGAAGTGGCATTGGAAGAAGTTTACATTTTAAAAATGTGGCTCTCCAAAGAAATTTCAATCGTTGTGCTGTTGATATGTGGCTCTGCTGACTAATGGGTTTGCCGACCACTGCCCTAGCCCTTCCCTGGGGTACCTGCCTGTGAGCTCCGTGTGTGCAGGGCCAGCACCCCAAGGCTGCAGACGGAGGGTCGGCTTCAGCTTGGGAGGGAGTGGAAAGCTTACCTAACCCGCCCATTGTCTCCGCTGACCTTTGCTCCGGGCCAGGCTGGGCTTCGGAAGAGCCTCCTCAGGAGCCAGCCCTGCCGGGAGGCTCGGGAGGCCCCAAGCTGGGTGGCCGCTGTCAGGGCCAGAGTGCTCCATCTTCCTTTGAAGGCCAGGACCACCCCCGCCTAACCCTCCCTCTAAACCAACAAAAACACAAGCCAGAGAACAAACCCATCTCATTTTGAGAAGCTCACGTTTTTAAATCCAAACTTTAAAAAGTAAATAGGGCCTTTCAAAGGCATGCTGGAGGTCCTGGTTCCCTACCTTAGCTCAAGGGGTGCGGCCCAGGGCTGGGGGAGGGGCCGGGACTGCCCTGCACAGGGACAAGCTGGGGAGGGGGGGGAGGGGGCACGAAGGATGGGGGAAGGGCAAGGGAGAATTGCTGGAAATGCTTTTGTTTGGAACCTCATCAGCTCAAGGAACAACCTGACTTGCTGGCGTGTGGGGTTCCCCTGCCTCAGTTGGCCCCGCTGGATCAGAGTGAGGAGCCCTGAAGTCCAGACTTTAATTGGCCCTCAGTCCAAATCGCGAGGAGACGGGGAGAGGGGGCTATCTGCATACCCATCCGGAGGCCCACCACAGCCTCCTGGGCCTTCAGGGCACCCAGCCAGCTGCCAGGTGCCCCGCGGCTCCCCAGAGAAGACCAGAGGGTCCCCACTCCCTGGGCTCACTGGCAGGTGCAGCCAGACACAGGCCCAGATTCAGACATTCAGGTGAGCCGCCTGTGGAAACAGCAACCGGTTGTAAAGAACGCTGGTCTGCGTCGTGAGCCCCCCAAAGCGTCCCTACAGGTTTCCCAGGAGGAGCCTTGGGAAAAATATTCCCAGGGAGGATTCAGACAACTGCTGAGACCCGCCCCCCTCGCCCTCCCTCCCTCCCCTCCCTCACCCTCCGTTAGCTCAAGGGGTGCGGCCCAGGGGTGCACTGCAGGACGAGCAGAGGCGCAGTCAAGCCCAGGAACTGCAGAGATCAGAGGCGTGGAGACTGGGTTCGAATCCCAGATGACCCGACCCCTCCGGGGAACAGGGTCATCAGCCATCTGCTCAGTGGTCCCTGATAAGGAAGTGACACTTCCCAGGATGGGAGAAGAGGGGGGGCAGACCTGGGGCAGGAATCAATAGGGAATCGCCAGGGTCCGCTGATAACGGTATCGGCCAACATGACAGCAGGCCACAGAAGCAAGCCAGCCCACCGCCCGCGGGAGAGCCCCCGCGGGGAGGGGAAGGTGGGGGGCCGGCGCCTGGCCCGGAGACCCTTCCACCTCCCCAGCCTGCTCTTCACTCAGCTTCAGACTGCAGATCGGCCTTTCCTGGTTTCCAGGCATCCTATTCTTGCCGGGAGAACAGCTCAAGGCCACACAGGACTTCAGAGACAAAACTAAACAATAGCAATCCTGTCTGGGACCGGAGCCTGTGATAATGATGCCCAACGGGACTGTCACAGCGTTGCCATCTCCGTCTGTGGCAGTCCTGCCCAAAGTGTGCAAGAGACTTGGGGGGCTGGGGGGAGGCGGAATGGGCTCTGCAGGATATCCTACACCTCAACCCCCACCCACCCCAGTGGGTTGGAAACCCTCAGGTCTAGCCCAGGCCTCAGCTCCTGCATCCTTGCCAACTACAACCCACACAGTGCGCCAGACACGTCCGCGTCACACGCCGCCAAACTTCCCTGCAAAGATGCCACGACACTCAAGCACCTCAGTGCCCTGCAGACAGCCACTCGCGCCAAGTGCCATCAGTGACACAGCTCAAACCAGCAACACCTCACCGCCCAGCCACAGGCCTGCAGCAGCCCCTCCTTCCTACTGCACTCGGAGAAACTGAGGCTCACACATCTGACCCTCCCCAGGCCCCCAGAAGGCTAGGCCAGAAAGGCTGGTATAAGGGCTGCGCGCTCTCCAAACCCCGAAACCCCAAACAAGTAAACACCTAGCTCTGAGCTACTGCCATTGGCCTTAAGGAGCTTGTGGTGGGAGGTGGGGCTGGATACAGAGTTACCAAAAGTAACCCGAGTTGTAGCCGCAGATGGCTAATCAGTAACAAAATAGCCTCTCAGCCCAGTCCTGCCCTGAACTCAACTGGCCGGGAAGGTAAATAAAGGAAAAACTGTGCGACTCTATAGCACCCCAACTCCTGGGTCCAGTTCCCACCCCAGCCCAAGGCACCTGCAGAGGCCACTTGGCCACCAAACCAAAGACGAGCATCCTCCCCCTGCTCTGGCTGTCACTGTGGGGAAGAAGAGTCGCTTGCGGCCTAATACATTTTCTCTGAACGAGGAAAGCCTTTAATAAAACCCAGAAAGGCCCCAGCCGGTGTTGCCCAGTGGCTGAGTGTCAGCCTATGAACGAGGAGGTCATGGTTCGATCCCTGGTCAGGGCACACGCATGGGTTTCGGGCTCACTCCCAATGTGGGGCATGCAGGAGGCAGCTGATGAATGATTCTCTCTCGTTTTTTATGTTTCTATCTTTCCCTCTTCCTTCCTCTCTAAAATCAATAAAAACGTATTTTTAAAAAGAACCAGAAAGCGCTGTTCAATCCACCTTCGGGCATATCGTTCAGGTGACCGTAGCCATTGCCACTGAAACTGCAGAACTGGGAGCCAAGCCACCAACAAATGTGAAAAAACCGGGAGGCAGGAGAAGAGACAGCGGGGAGGAGAGCCCCGAACCAGAGGGCTGGGAGTGGGTGTCACTGCCCGGCTCCACCGACCCAGATGCTTGGCCACAAGGCGTGGAAGACGGCAGCTGAGCTTTCCTGAGGCCAAAGGTCCTGCCACCCACACCCGCCCCCCCTGGCACTTCCTGGATGGCACACACAGCTGAAAAACCCTGCAGGAGCTTTCTCTCCACCTCAGATCTCCCAGCCAGGGGTCATCGGCCCCACTCTACAGGCAAGGAAACTGAGGCACAACGCGGAGCCAAACGTACACATCCCTCTGGCAGGCCTTGGAGCCTCTGGCAAAGTGGGGGCGGCTGTTGGCCAGCCAGCGCCCCCAAGTCTCCCCTTGGCTGCCTGAGCTTCTTCCCCACCACAAGCGGCACCCGGAGGCCCAGGCTTAGCTCCAGCCCCAAGACATTCCTGGGTGCGGTTCTGGTTGTGGTTTGGGGCAGCCTGTTGCTCCCAATCAGAGGGGAAATTCACTTGCACTGTGAAGGCCATTATTATTATTATTATTATTATTATTATTGTTATTATTATTATTGCGTGTGAGCTTCCGGCTGGAGGACAAGGACAGGGATTTCCAAGCTGAAGCCAGGCGCCCCCCAGCCAGCCCTGCAGTGCGGGACATTCACACCCATAACCCCGCAGCAGACAAACTTTTCTGAGGTCTGGGGTCTGGGGTCCCGCCTGGCTGCGGATTAGAGGCTGGGCAGGGACACGCCTGCAGCCTGCATCACCGGACCAGAAAAAAACGCCACCCAAAGCCCTGCTGCGGTGGACACGACATCCCCAGCCTGCAGCCCCGCACGCCAGCCGGAGGAGCGGCCGGGAGTTGCGGGGAGAGGGGCCGTGACCCGCGCTGCCATCCCCGCCGGGGCCGTACTTACCGTGCAGGCCATTGGGGATGCTCCGGTGGTGCGGCGGCGGCGGTGCCGACAGGTCGTCCAGGGACCTGCGCGTGGCTACGGTTTTGCCGTCGGGGATCTTGTGCGGCGCCGGGGGCAGCAGCGGGGGCGGGACGTGGTGGTGGTGGTGGTGGTGGTCCGGGCTGCCGCCGCTGCCCGCGCTCGACGTGCTGCTGCCGTCGCCCACGTCGCGGGCCCCCGTGCCCGCCGCGCCGCCCGCCAGCGGCCCGCTCAGGCTGGCCTGGCTGTCGATGGAGCTGCGGGAGCCCGCGCCGCCGCTGCTGCCGCCGCCGCCGCCGCCCGCGCCCCCCGCCAGCGCCGCGCGCTCCTCGTCCAGCAGCAGCAGCAGCTCCTTGAGCTCCAGGTTCTCGCGCAGCAGGGCCTCCTGGCGCGCCTCGAGCTCGCGCAGCTTCTGCTGGGACCGGGCCACCTCGTGCCACACGGCACCGGCCGCGTGGCGCCCGAAGCGCTGCCACTCGCGGGCCAGCTTGCGCCCCTTCTGCCGGTCGTCGTCGAGGAAGCAGCAGAGCTCGCGCAGCTCCTGGTTGTCGTCCTGCAGCCGCTGGTTCACGTCCTTGAGGCCGCGGATCTCCAGCAGGTGCTGCTGCAGCCGCCGGTTCACGTCGCGCATCAGGCCGCCGTGCTCCAGCATGAGGCCCACCTTCTCGCCCTCGGCGCGCCGCAGCCGCCGCGCCAGCTCCTCCTTGCTCCAGCGCAGCAGCTCCTCGTCCGGCACCTGGCTCAGCTCCTCCGACGCCGCCGCCGCTGCGGCCGGGGGCTTCGCCATGGCGGGGCCGTCACCGCGGCATCGCCCGCGCCCTAGCCCGGCCAGCGCTCCCCGCGCCGGGGCTGCGCCGGGCCGGTCCACCGCGCGTGGGAGGGGGACAGGCGGGGGCGAGTGCGGTTACCGCTCCGCGCTGCCTCGCGTGTCCTCACGTAGCGCCCGCTCGGGCCGCCGGGGAGCCGCGCGTCTGCGGATCCGGCGAGCGAAGATAGCCGCTGTGTCGGCGGCCGCCGCGCCGGGTGCTCTCCGGGCTCAGGCGAAGCAGGCGGAGGCCCGCCCCCGGCCCAGCTCCCCAGAGCCCCAGCCGCCCCGCCCACCTCGGGCGGGGAGGAGGCGGGGTCCCGCGCCCCGGCCCCGCCTCCGGGGAAAGCGAGGGGGGGTCAGGCGGAGAAGCTGCCGGGCCCGGACATCCCCCACCGCTGTGCGCTCGCCCGCCCGGCGCCCCGCCATAGGTGCGTTCGAGCCGCGGTCCCGCCCTCCAGCCCGTCCTATTGGGCCTCTCCGAGGGTGTGCGGAGGGGCGGGGCGCGCGCGGGGGCCGCCGCGGAGATGGTACAGTCCACCCTTCGGGCTTCCAGCTCTCCCTCCTCCCCCCGCGGTTCAAGTTTCTGCACCGGGAGGACGCGGCCTGGGCCAATCCCGGGGCTACAGGGCGCTTTTAAAATGCAGGTACAGTGCGGGGAGGGCAACGGTGGGAAAGGTAGGGCTGGGCTTCCCTTAAAGGAGACGCGCGGGAATGAGCGCGGAGCCCCCTCTCCAGCCCGCGCACCCTGCCCGCCCTTCTCCGCCCCCAAATAAACAAACACCCCGGACCCAGAGGGCGGGTCCCCCTCTCCCTCCCGGGTCACCGGGGTCCGGCTCAGACTGAGCCACGCCGAACAATGGAACTCTGACATGGGGTCGCTCTTCCGGTGGCAGGGCGGCTCTTTGTCCCCTATCCTGCCCCCGGCTCACCGCCCCCCGGAGCGCGCAGAGGGGCTGCGTCTCCACTGCACCCGGGGACTGTGGCTCCGGCGTCGGTGCACCGGAAAGGTCAGGGCCTCGCCACCCGCGTCCCGGAGCTATGTCCGTACCCTCTTCTCCTGCCCCCAGGGGGCGAGGGCGCCGGGAACGTGCCACCCGCCCTCTTGAGGCTCCGAGAGAACCGCTCCCCGCCCACCCGGCCGCGCGTCCCGGGGACTCCGGGGAGAATCTCCGATCCTCCAAGTGGAGACCCGTGGAGCCTGAACTCTGGGGTTGCCGGGCGCGGAGCCGGCCGCAGAACCCCCTCCCCACCGGCAGCTGCGCCCCTTCCCACAGCCTGTGAGTCTGCCTCGTTATCTCAGTGTCTCCGAAGCGCATTTATGGCGCGTCTGCTGGGAGAGGAGCGGAGGGGGGCGTGGATCTCCCGGGACCCGCAAGGAGATAAATAAAAACCCGCGTCCTCGACCGTGAACGGCCACAGCCTGGAGCGCGCGCCAGCTGATGTCCCCATTTGCAGCCATTCATCAGCCACTCCCCAGCACCTACTCCAGCTAGACCTCTTCCAGTCCCCCCTCCTCCACCACCACCCCCAGGGCTTCTGCAGAGGACGACAGCAGCAGCTACTGCTCTCTGAGGGGACTTTGCCCTCTGGGAGAAGGAAAGAGAATAAATGAGTTAACTCGGAGGCTGTAATAAGTGCTGTGCGGGGGATTAGACAGGCTGCTGCCACAGAAAGTGATAATCAGTTACTTTAGATCCTGGAGTCAGGGCGGACCTGGACCAGGTGCCTCTAATCTGAGGTCTGAGCAAAAAGGACAAAGATAAGAGGGAAGGGCGCTCTGGGCGGAGGGGAAAGCTGGTGCAGGGGCCCCAGGGTGAGCGGCCTATTTGAGGAAGGCCAGTGGGGCTGGGAACGGGCCAGGGACCCGGGATGAGAGATGAGGCCGGCGGGGCCAGCTCATGCGTGATTCTAAAGCAGCTGGGAAAGCCATGGGGGTCAGCGGGAAGCAACATGACCCAGTTTGCCTTTTAAGAGGCTCACTCCAGACCATATGTGGAGAAGGGATTGGGGGGGGGGGGGGGGGTGTGCACAGAGAGGCCCAGATTCAGGACTTCCTTGCCCACCCATCAGCCCCTCTTTGCAGGTGGATGGTCAGGAGGGGGCAGAGGGAGGTGAGAGAAGGAGCCTCGAGGGCATAGCTTTGAGGGTTAAGCCCCAGGGAAGCTGAGGGTCCCCCACACATGGCCCAGGTAGAACCAAGGGGCCCATGGCCAAGACCCACAGGAGCACCCTTAACATCCCCGTGGTGCAGCAGACCGAGTGCTGGAGATGAGGCTCCTGGGTGGTTTGAAAGAAAGGATATGCTCGCAAATCCCAGCACCATGGCTGGACAGGCCTGGGCGGAACAGGATAGGACCATAGGAGGTGGCAAGGGCCCAGAGCTCAGATAGGCGCCTGAAGCAAAGCCAGAGCCACCAGACCCCCCCCCCCCAAATATATATATATATACCCCAGGGCCCAGCAAGAGGCACCAAGCCCCCTAGAATACCATGGCCCCACAGACCCAGAGCCTTGCGCCAGGATCTCGGGACTGTCACGTGTGTGTATGCTTGTTGAGCCTTCGGTCATGAAAGCCCTGATTCGTCAAGGGAACTAACGGCAGGTCACGGACCCCTAACACCAGCGAAAGTCGTCGTGGGTCTCTTTAAACACCAAGGGGCACCCCCCACTCCTCTACTTGCTTCCCAGACTCTCCCGGGTTGTGTGTGTCCACTTAAAGCCACACTGATGTTTCTGAGAGCGGGCTGGGGTGAGAGCTGGTACGGAGCAGATAAAATACTCCAAGTCGCAGGCTCTGTGAACCGGGAAACGGGGCTACTTGGGTGGTAAGTGACTGTCTCCCCACCGAGAGGGGAAGGGGCTCTCTGAGCCTCGGGCCTCGCTGGGGCCCTGGGCACAGACCCCAGCACAGGCACTATCAGGTGTTTGCTGAGTGAATGTGGGTCCCTCCGGTGCACGACCCAGTGAAGTCTGAGCTCCTCCTCTTGAAGGTGAGGAAACAGCCAGGTCACATTCATCGCCCAGGGTCACTTTCATTCATTGGTTGACTGGACACAGAAACATTACACGTGTCTTTACCCACCTATGCGTGTGTATGTGCAATCACATGCGCGTTGTAAATTGTGCCACAAAAGAGAGGAGCCGAACGCGCCATTCCGGGAGCATGCTGGGGCACGGAGCGGCTTCCTGGAGGAGGTGACACTGGCGTTGGATCTTGAAGAGCAAGTAGGAGCTTGTCAGGTTGTTGGGAGGTGTTGGGGTTGTCCTCTCTTCGACCAGCGTGGAGAGAGCAGTAGGGCCCAGTTACTGAGTAGAGGGGCTGGGGATTGAGAAAATAATAGGGAAGAATAGATGACACAAAAATAGAAAATAAAGCTGGGGCATGGTGGAATCTCTGCTCTCTGATGGAGAGACAGGGAATTCCAACCCCAACACAGCGTGTTTATTTATGCTAAAACAGAAAGGGGTTTCACTTGAAAAGACTTAATATCAAAGGAGCCTAAGTGGGCCAAGGCCCCCCTCATTCCCTCATTCCCGGGGCTCAGCTGAATCCACATCTTAAGGGCCCTCCCCCCCGACACCTGAAGCAAGTTAAAGTCAGTACTGAGGAACGTATCCAACCCTTTTGGCGGATGCGTTTCCAAGACCTGGTTTTGCCTGGCACCTTGGATTCAGCTGACACCGATTTAAGAAAAAGCTCAGGTGCCTTCCCTGGGGGCCGGCCCTCTACAGGGAGGGAACAGCACAAGCCGAGGCCCCGAGGTGAGCAGCAGTGAGGCGTGTGCAGACACCGCCGTGTCCACTGCTGGAGTACGTGAGATGCACCGGGAGGCACAGGGCTCTGTGAGCCTCTGGAGAAAGTATGGCCGCCTCCCTGAGCTCTGCTAGCTAACAACAATAACAATCACCACCACCAGCACCACCTGCCGGTACCCAGCATGCGCCAGGGGTTCTAACCATCCCTCACGTGATGGCCGAAACAGCCCTGGGAGACGCCATTGGCCTTCTGGGATGGAACATGGATTCCTGTAGACCCGGTGGTTTGTCTCCACGGAGACAAACTGAACTTGCACTGTTCAGAGGCCCGAGGGTGCCTGAGGACTCTGGTGTGGTCAGCAAAAGGGTGGTGTGGTGGCTGACCTCTTCTGCAGCTGACCAGTTCCGGGGCCTGACTCGGGGTTCCTTCCCTGCCCCCTGGGGGACCCTGAAACCGAGGAGGTCACCATACAGGACTGAGATGCTGCGATCCAGCAATAAATCAGGGCCCATGGGAAAGTGACTAGTTTTGTTTTGTTTTGTTTTAATCTTTTTTATTATTGATTTCAGTGAGGAAGGGAGAGGGGGAGAGAGAATTAGAAACATCAATGATGGGAATCATTGATTGGGGGGAGCCCACAACCTGGACATGGGCCCTGACCAGGAATCGAACAGTGACCCCCTGGTTCATAGGTCAGTGCTCTACCACAGCGTCACGCCAGCCTGGCCAGCTCCCTTTGGGGATGGAGCAGCAGGGAATGTGGGGACGCCCCAAAACGTAACTTAGTGATCAAGTGTCTCACCGACCCCGCGCCACAGCAGGAGCGCGTGCAGGATGCCGGCCCCTGGAGGGCGGCGGTGGGAAGTGTGGGAGGTGGGCTCACACACACGGCACAGAGCAGCAGAGCGCAGGAGAGCTGCCTGGAACCACGGATGTCACAGGCAAGAGCCGAAAGGTTAGCGTGAGGTCAGCGGGAGCCACGGAAGAACGGAAAGCCGAAGAGAGATCCGGCCAGGCTTCCTTCATAGCACGTGATGGGAGGTGTGAGGTGGGAGGGGAGGGAGGGATTGGAGGGTCAGCCGAGGCCGGAGACAGCAGGAGGCGGCAAAGCCAGGCTGGCCAGAGGCCGGGGAGAACCGCCCTGTAGGGAGGGACCCACGTGAGGGGGCTGTCAGGATCTGCACCTCTCTCTGCCCCCTCTCCTTCCGCTGCAGCCACTGATGTCCCCTCACACCATTGCCCCGGGCAGCAAGGCGTGCAGGCAGGCTCACCCACAGGGGAAACTGAGTCAGGGGAGCTCTTCCCAGGACCAGCTCTCACCTTAATGCACTTAAAAAACGTTGTTCAACCCTGACTGGTCTGGCTCAGTGGCTAGCGTGTCGGCCTGCAGACCGAAGGGTCCCAGGTTCGATTCCGATCAAGGGCATGTACCTCGGTTGCAGGCACATCCCCAGTGGGGGGTTTGCAGGAGGCAGCTGATCAATGTTTCTCTCTCATCGATGTTTCTAACTCTATCCCTCTCCCTTCTCTGTAAAAAAATTAATATGTTTTTTTTTAAAAAACATTGTTCATGTTATGAACTATTTCACGTTACAACTAACTGCCATACAGCTGGTGCCTGGGAGCCCACTGCCCTGCGGAAGGAATGCAGACTACTGGTCACATGACCTAGCCCACCTGACCCTAGGGTAACCACAATTCTTTGCATTTATTTATTTTGTTTGTTTTTCCCATCACCGTTTATCCCCTCTGTGCCCAATTCTACCTCCCCCCACTTCCTGCCCCCTCCCCCGATTCTGAAGGACACATTGATTGTTCCCGTGCTCCCAGGGCACTCCATCCCCCCTCTGTAATGCACTGCTCCGTTCTGCATGCTTTTGCACCTCATTAAACGCTGTGGCGCCCCATGTGTTCCAAAGCACGCCTTTCACGCGTCGCGTTGATCTCTGCAGCTGTAGCTCAGTCATTTGCACGGCTGTCTAGCAAGGTTTCTCAGCCTCAGCACAGTTGGCGTTTTGGCTGGAATAAGTACATGCGGTGAGGGGGTGAGGGGAGGGGTCCGGGGCCCTGTGGGATGTTAACCAGCACCCCTACTCTCTGCCCATTGGATGGAGGTAGCACCCCAGCCCTAGTTGTAAACGCCAAAAGTATCCCCAGACCTTGTCCGGTGGCCCCCGGGGTCCATTGGCCTCCGTGGAGAACGCCTGCTCTCCTAGAATCCACAGCGCGAGCGTGTGACCTTGAGCACTCTTGGTGAAGGACATTGGCTTCTGTGTATTTGCTGTAACCTGTGATGCTGCCGGGGACATTGGTGTGCATGTGTCCTGGGGCACGTGAGGATGCACTTGTCAGGTGCAGCGTGCCCGGGATGGCAGGCCATACAGTGCTGGCTTCTGGACGGCTGCATGGTGCGCGCCTGCTGTCCAAGGAGGCCGTGCTGCCCGGCCCGGCCGGTGTGCTCAGCGGCGGAGCTTCCTGCCGTCACCAGGAGGTCGCGGTTAGGTTCCTTGTCAGGGCACATGCCTGGTGGGGGGTTCGATCCCTGGTCGGAGGCATGCGGGAGGGGCAGCGGATCCATATTGATGTGTCTCTCTCAGGGATGTTTCTATCTCTCTCTCCCTCTCCATTCCTCTCTCTCTAAAGTCAATAAAAACAGCCCTAGCTGGTGTGGCTCAGTGGATAGAGTGTCGGCTGCAGACTGAAGGGTTCCGGGTTCGATTCTGATGAAGGGCATGGACCGTGGTCACAGGCTCCTCCCCGGCCCGGGTCCTGGTCGGGCTCATGCAGGAAGCAACCCATCGATGTGTTTCTCTCACATCAGTATTTCTCTCTCTCTCCCTCTCTCTCCCACTCTAAAATTCCATGGAAAAATATCCTCATGCCGAAACCAGTTTGGCTCAGTGGATAGAGCGTCGGCCTGTGGACTGAAAGGTCCCGGGTTCAATTCCGGTCAAGGGCATGTACCTCGGTTGCGGGCAAATCCCCAGTAGGGGGTGTGCAGGAGGCAGCTGATGGATGTTTCTCTCTCATCGATGTTGGTGACTTTCTATCCCTTTCCCCTCCTCTCTGTGAAAAATCAATAAAATATATTTTAAAAAGAAAAGAAAAATATTCTCAGGTGAGGATTTTTAAAAAAATCAATAAAAACATTCAAAAAGCAAATAGAGGTGGTGCCACCTCGCACCCCGTCCTCGGGGCAGAGAGTGCCTGGCCCACCCCGCCGAGGGCTGGCATGGCCATCGATGGGGGAACCTTCGTGCACTTTCCACGACCCACCTTGTCTCCCTAGGGACGCTCAGAGCACAACAGAAGCCGGGGCCGAATTTCACAGCAGCGGTGCCCAGTAAAACAGGAGAAACGGCAGACCAGGCGTGCCCAATGAGACTCCTTGAAATGTGTGTATGTATCACACGGATGCTGTTGCACATGCCCAGCTACAATGCACCATGGTCTGTGCCCCTCGTAGGATAATGAGGGGCTCACAGCAGGTGACACGTTCCAAGCCCCCCACATGTGGCCTTGGATCCCGGCTGCAGCTGGCTATCTCTGTGCCTGCCGGCATCACCGTGCCCAGAGGTGTGAAGCCGGGGAGAGCAGCTCCACCTGAGCTGGGCGCTTTGTCTCTGCTTCCTCCCCCCCACCCCCAAGCTGTGGTCCTTAAGGACAAAGCCTCCCTCTTCCCTGGGACCCTCAGGGGGGGCCCGGTGGTGGTCTCTGGGTGTCTGCAGCTGCACCACCAACACCACACTCCTGTGGGCCACACCTGTGCAGCCCCCCACGGCCCCCAGCACCTTGCATGCCAGGCCTTGGGTGCAGCCTTAGGCACCAGGTCTCCAATCCGCAAGGCAGCGATCCGAGGCCGGCTCCCCTGCTGCCTGAATATTTCATGTGCCGAGGGTGGAATGAAAGTCTGCAACGGCCTTAATTGTTAATGCGCTTCTGCCGGCTGCGGCTGCGGCTGCGGCCGGCTCCCCAGGCCCCTCCCGCGGGCTCCCTCCCGTTCCATGCAGCGGCCACTTCATCACTCCTTCCTCCTGGGAGAGCCCTGGTGAGACTGGGCTGGGATGAGGCTGTGCCCCCCGCCAGTCCCCAGGAGACCCCGCCGGGCAGAGAGAGGTGACCTAAGTCACTGAAACCACCAGACGGCGGGTTTGGCCACGCTGCTCTCCAGTGCCCTGCGGGTGCGGCCAGAGCCCGGTGTGTGCCAGAGCTCGGTGTGTGCCCACTGAGCGGGTGATGAAGCGGCCGCTGGGCTCAGTGGAGAGCCCTGGGCTTAGCGTCTGTGTGTCTGGGCTGCAGGTGGCCTTGAACATGTCTGAGCACCTTGGCCTCTGAGCCTCTGCCCTGCCCTGCGGGTCATGGGCTTCGAGGCCTGGGGCACCCACAGCCCACACAGGGTGGGCCTCTCGAGACCCCAGAAACCTAGCTGCAGAGCTGAGCCTTCTCCCAAGAACAGGCTCTGCCTGGCGACCACCAGCCCTGGGACCCAGCGCCAGGACGCCTACCTCTGCCAGGAGAAACCAGCATCTCCCGCATGCTGGGTGCGCTGAGTCCCTGCCAGCAGGTCAGGGTCCCAAGGAGGCAGCTGGTCAGGCTCCCCACACGAGGCTGGCCCAGGGGCTCCCAGCCCTGGACACGGGTCCGAATCACCTAAAAGCTGGTCAAATGCAGCTGCTCAACCCTCCACAGACCAATCTCATCAGAATGTCTGCAGAAGGGAAGTCTCGAAGGCTAGGGCAGAGAAGTCCTGGGTGAGAGGAGGTGTCAAATCAGCCTGAGCTAGGAGGAGCCACCCCCATTTCTCAGGGGGGCGGGGCGGGGGGGCACATCCCTCCCCAGATGTCTGGAGTTAAAGGTCCATCTCTAAGATTGTCCAAATTCCCCTAAGAATCCTCAACTCTGGGCCTAGGACAGGGGAGGGGCCCGGGGATGCTGGAGTTCCCTGTAGCGTTCACGTGACAACCCTAGTTTCTGCGTTGTATCTAGTGGCCTAAACAGAAAGGAAGGGAAGTATTAAAGACAAAATGCCAAAAAATTACCTGGGACTGATGGACACAAAAAGGCTCTTGTATGGACAGGAACATGGCGAGCGGCCTGACGATAGATTCCTAACGCGGCAGGTCATGGTGGGGAGTCATGCCGCAGGCACCTAACTTTTCAAGTTTTATTAATTTGAGATAGATATAGAGAGAGAGCAATTTGTTGTTCCACTTGTTTACGCATTCATTGGTTGATTTTGGATGTGCCCTGATGGGGATTGAACCTGCAACCTTGGTGTAGACAGACGATGCTCTAGCCAACTGAGCTGCCCGGTCAGGGCCTTCCTTCTGTGAAAGGTGAAAGGTTTTAAGCCAGATCAAGCTACAGGGGGAAGGCTGGGGTGGATGGGAGGCGGATGCTGGGGGAGATCAACCAAAGGACTTGTATGCATGCATATGAGCATAACCAATGAATGAAAGACACTGGGGCGGGGAGGGGGGCAGGTGGGGACATGTGCTGGGGGGTAAGGGAGGCTGAGGGGAGGATATCGGGGGGGGGGAGGAAAACTTATATACTACTATTAAATATAAGTTATACTGCAAAAATATCAATAAAAAATATATTTTTAAAAAGTTACTTTATCAAACAAACTAGCTAACAAAAAAAGAAAAAGAAAGGTTTTAAGCCAGCCCTGTCCATTATTCTTATGCATCTAGGGCAGTGGTCGGCAAACTCAGCCCACCGAGCCAAATATCAACAGGACAACGATTGAAATTTCTTTTGAGAGCCACATTTTTTAAACTTAAACTTCTTCTAACGCCACTTCTTCAACATAGACTCGCCCAGGCCGTGGTGTTTTGTGGAAGAGCCACACTCAAAGAGCTGCATGTGGCTCGAGAGCCGCAGTTTGCCGATCTAGGTTAGCACACCTTTCAGATGCCAGAAGTAATACCCCACAGAATGCTGGTCGCCATCCTGGAGCTCAGCCCCCGCCTTGCTTCCTCCCACCTCCGTGTAGAGTCCCTCCTTAATTTCCAGGGTATAAAGGGAGCTGCGCAACTGTTATTAAACTGAGCATTGGAGATCTTGCTCCCCAGCATATATCAACAGTTGGGCTCAAATAAACTCGTAATAAAATTCCCTTCCAGAAAAAAAAAAATGCCTTACATCAATAACACAAGGGTCCAAATAGAAGTGTGGAGGGGAGGGGAGAGAGACCAAATTAGGCACATCAGTACCCCTAATTGAGGAGATGCCAGAAACGTCCGGAGAGAGAGAGGGAGGGTTGGGGCGCAGGAGTGGGGGTGGAGAGACCATATACGGAGGGTCAGGAATTACGGTATCGCGGACATTCTCCCTTCAGAAGCTGGCAGGACATGGAGCAAAGCCTTCAGCCTTCTGACGGAAATTATTTTAGTCCCCAATCAATCAAGTGCAGGGGTAGAGGAAGACATTTAAAAAAAATTTCTCCCAGACACCCTTTCTCTAAAATTAGGAGAAATCAAGAGATCAACCGAAGGACTTGTCTTCATGCATATAAGCATAACCAATGGAGGCAAGACACTGGAAGGGGGGTGAGGGCATGTGCCGGGGGAAGGGGGGGGGTAGAGGAGGCTGGGGGAGGGTTAATTGGGGGGGAAAGGAGACATGTGTGCTACTATTTGTAATACTTAAAACAAGAAAATAAAATTAAATTCGAAGAAGAAGGAGGAGGAGGAGAAGGGGGGGAGGAAGAGAGAAAGGAAAAGAAAAGAAAGAAAAGAAAATAAGCAAGACATGAAAGACAGGGACAGGGACCCTGGGAGGTGACAGTGCAAGGGACGCCCCCAGGGGGAGGACTTGGGGGCCAGAGGCAATCAGTGCAGATTGGGGTGGGGGTGGAGGGGGGGCGGGGAAGGATTCTGGGAGGAGCTGGCCTGGAAGAGCCACAACTGAATCTGGTGATAAATCCGAAGAAAACCAAGCCAGTCTGACAAGAAGGCAATGATTGATCCCAGGGAAACCCAGAAGTCCCGCAGGGAAGAAACGGTCACAGGACATGGGATGGCTCCGTGGGCTGCAATGTGTGTCCTGTGTAAACAATATTGAGTTAACAGAAAAGAGTGAGGCAGCCATCCTGGGCAGGCGGGGAGGGGCCACGTGGCCGAAGCCGCAGGGTCTCCGAGAGAAAGGCGGTGATAAGCCTAAATCCGGGAGAAAGCTGTGTGTGCTGGGGGCAGGAAGATAAGGGCAGAAAAAGGCAAGTGGTTGCCTCCAGGAGGGGGAGGGGGTGACAGGAATGGGGTGGAGACATGAGGCAGGAGACCTGTGTGTGTGTGTGTGTGTGTGTGTGTGTGTGTGTGTGTTCAGAAGCCTTATAATTTTGTTTGAGTTTTGACACCATGTACATGCATTTTTAAATAAATGTATACACTGAGTGGCCAGATTATTATGATCTCTGAACGCATAATAATCTGGCCACTCAGTGTACATCCTATATAATAAAAGGCTAATATGCAAATTGTCCCCTTGACCAGAAGTTCGACCAGCAGGCAGGCCGGCCAACCACTCATGTCCCCTCCCCCTGGCCAGGCTGGCCAGACCCCACCTATGCACAAATTCATGCACTGGGCCTCTAATCCACACAAACACAGAGTGGCCAGATTATTATGCGTTCAGAGATCAGAATAGTCTGGCTGCTCTGTGTATATTTGAAGCCTGGCACTGGGCTTCTCATTGGAAACCCCGGGAGCTAGGAGACCCCAGGGCCATCCATCGCCTTCCAAGACTGAGGGGAAAGGGTTTCCTGAGAGAATCAGGCAAGAATGAGGCTGGAACACTAACTGTCAGAAATGCAAGCTCGCAAAAAGCAATGAAGTACTGTGCACCTTCCAGAGGCTTTGGGAAGGCCAGTTCTCCTAGGAGCTGAGAGCAGGATGACTTCCTGCCCCCCCCACCAATGGTTCTTCAGATCCTTCCGGTCCTTCTGGGACTGACCAGCACACAGGTGCAGACCCCCGGGGGCTGGGCTCGGCCAGAAGCTACCAGAGGCCCGGCGGGGTGGAGGGCTCAGCCTGTGAGAGCCCAGGGCCAAAGGGGCAGATAAGATAAAGATTGCCGGCCGGCCGGGCTGACCGGACTATCACTTGGGTCTGGAGCAGGTCAGATGGAGAAACTCAGAGGAGAAACAGCTAGATACCTGGCAAGTTTTATTTTATTTATTTTTTTTTAGTATATTTATTGATTTTTTTAAATAGAGGAAGGGAGAGGGATAGAAAGTTAGAAACATCGATCAGCTGCCTCCTGCACATCCCCCACTGGGGATGCGCCCACAACCAAAGCACATACCCCTGACTGGAATCGCACCTGGGACCCTTCAGTCTGCAGGCCGACGCTCTATCCACTGAGCCACACCGGTTAGGCACCTGACAAGTTTTTTAAAACATGCATTCACCCCAGGGCAGCGGTCGGCAACCACGCTAATGAGCCACCTGCGGCTCTCTGGCCCCTTGAGTGTGGCTCTTCCACAAAATGCCACAGCCTGGGCGAGTCTATGTTGAAGAAGTGGCGTTAGAAGAAGTTTAAGTGTAAAAAAATTGGCTCTCCAAAGAAATTTCAATCGTTGGCCTGTGGATATTTGGCTCTGTTGACTAATGAGTTTGCCGACCACTGGCCCAGAGCATAAGCAAAGGAAACTCTACCAGAAAAGAAGCCTCCAATGGCTACGGGGTGACTTTGGGACTAGCATTTACACTGGGGGGTTAGCTAAGGCCTGTGTGAAGTCCCCTCTCAGGTGCTGAGGGTGGAGGTTGGACAGTGGGTGGGTCCCATCTGTCACACCTGGCAGGCAATAGAAACATCCAGAACTGAAAAATCTAGGCATCTTACTGGGAAACGCGGAAGCCCGAACAGCCAAGGCCCAAACCGGGGAAACAGGTTGTTCTGGGGAGCGGGGGAGGGGAGGAGGACACGGGGGTCCGTTTCCTTTCCTTCCGAACATTGGGGCGTTCTTCGAGCTGTTTTTACTTCAGTGCAGGCTTTATTTTGTTTACAAGACAAACATAATCTGTGTGCGTAATAAAGCCTCCCGGTGAAATAAGCGGAGGAGCAGGAATCCTCCTGGACAGACACCCCCACCCCGCCCTCATCAGCGTGGCCCCAGGCCCCAGGGCAGCACTGGGTCAGCCCCCCATTCCCCGTCATTTCCAATGTATGAAGCTGCTTTGTGTCCTCCTGCCCTCCCGCAGGCCTGCGAAGAGGAGCAGGAATTACTCACCAGAAGCTGGGGTTCACATGTGTATTTGGGGGTTCACAGCGGGCCTCTCCCATGGCAGGTGCACCCTGCTTGGAAGGAGGTGAAGGACCCAGGCAAGAGCCGGGGGAGGCAGCCACAGAGAAGTCCAGAGCCAGGGACCCCCCGCCCTGTCCCAGGGCTCTCAGCAGGGGGAGTGCATGGCCAGCCCAGGCCTTGGGGTGTCCGCAAACCAGCCCCTGTGGCCCAGGTGAAATGTGCAGGAGAGGAGGGGGTGGGGGGAGGCACAGGCCAGACAGGGGTGACAGCGACTCCCAGAGCCCAGCACCACACACAGCCACCTTCCTTTCCCCCAGGAATAAAGCACCCGGGAGGTACTCAGTGAAAGTAACTTCATCTTCCTTTCCTTTATTTATTTTTTAAAAGTACATTTCCTTATTGATTTCAGAGATAGAGGAAGAAGGAGAGAGAGATAGAAACATCAATGATGAGAATCATTGATCGGCTGCCTCCTGCATGCTCACCATTGGGGGTCAAGCCCGAAAACGCAGGCATGTGCCCGTGGCCGGAATTGAACCCGGGACCCTTCCTTCCAAAGGCCGACGTTCTATTCACAGGGCCATCTTTCTTTCCTTTAGTAATAAAGCAAAGCTTTCCCTTTTAACAGAAGCCCCTTTCCCATCTTAACAGAAGCCCCTCTTAAGAAGGGTGAGCATGGTGGAATCCAGGGCAGAGGGTCAGGCGGCAGCAGTTAGGAAAACTCTGCCTGCTGCTGGGGTCCCCTGGGGGCAGCTCTCAGAGCCGGTGCTGCCTGTGGTGTGCTGGGGCTGGCCCTCCTCCCCCGCCAGGCCTGGCTGGCGTCATCTGGAATGCGCACTTCCCCAAACCACCAGATTCTCCTGGGCTGAGCTCACTTGACAATCTCTCGCTAATAACGGACAGGGTGTTCCCCTGGACGCATCCCTGAGGAATGGCGGTCTCAGAGCTGGCCTTAAAGGGAGACCTGCGAACAAGGACACGCAGAATAAGGCTGCTCTGCGCCCTATGAAGCCAGGCGCACACTTGCACACGCTCGAGAAGCACATCGTTAACGTGATGGAAGCCAGCTGAAACCAGTTTGGCTCAGTGGCTAGAGCGCCGTCGGCCTGCGGACCGCAAGGTCCCAGGTTCGATTCCAGTCAAGGGGCATGTACCTTGGTTTGGGGCACATCCCCAGTGCGGGGTGTACAGGAGGCAGCGATGTTTCTGTTTCATCGATGTTTCTCACTCTCTATCCCTCTCCCTTCCTCTCTGTGAAAAATCCATAAAATGTATTTAAAATAAAATAAAATGATGGAAGCCGGTGCTAGCGGGCTGCAGGAAGCAGCTCACTCTGCAGCTGCTCTGGGAAGGATGCTCTGTTAGCTAAGCAATGAGGAGCCCCCTTCTGAGCGCAGCACGTGCGCAGCCTCCACCAGGAAGTCTTCCCAGACTCCTCCCCACCCACACCATCAGTGCTCCCTCCTGGGGTTTCTCCTTGGGGTTCTAATAACACCTTGGTCTCCTCCAGGAACTTCTTCCAGCCCCTTCCTCCACTCACAGGCAGACAGTGACCTCGATGACATTCATTCATTCAGCCAGGGACAGCCCGGAGCCCCGCCCCATGCCCCCTACTTTGTACGCATGGTCTGTGATCCTCATTCCCACCCTTCATGTGGCCGGGATCCTGGTTTAACAAACGAGGAAAGGGAGGGTCAGGCAGGTCCGACTCTGTCTGGCCCCCACGCCTGGGCTCTTTCCAGCGCACAGTGCTGCCTCTCCGGGGACCCAGCTCTGGCTGGGCTCTGAGGACCCGAGGATCCCAGGCTGTAAGCGGGGGGAAGAGGGGAGATTGGTAGGCGAACAGGTGCCCTTATCCGGGAGCCTGGAGCCGCTGGGAGCCTGCCAGGCAGGGGGGAGGGGGGATGTGGAGGAGCAGGACTGCACACCTGCGCCTGGCCGGGGAGGCAGCCAGGTGAGGAAGAGGGACGGGGTGTCCAGGACAAAGGAGGCACTGTGGCAGAGGCAGGAGGTGTGACAGATACTAGCATGACTGGGGACAAGCTCTTCATGTTGTTCTCTGGACGGAGTGGAAATGGGGGCTGGGAGACGGTTGTTAGGAGGGAGCTCACAACACCCTGGACAGAGGGAGCCAGAGACGACACTTGGAAAAGCATTTGGCTCAGTGGATAGAGCGTTGGCCTGCGGACTAAAGGGTCCCAGGTTCGATTCCGGTCAAGGGCATGTACCTTGGTTGCAGGTACATACCCGATGGGGGGTGTGCCCGAGGCAGCCGATCAATGTTTCTAGCTCTCTCTCCCTCTCCCTTCCTCTCTGTAAAGAATCAATAAAATATGTTTAAAAAAAAAAGAAAATTAGTGTAACCTGCAGCAAGAGGGTCTCTGAGGGCGGACCGGAGGTCTCTGCCTGCAGCCCTGCCCGCTGTGATCAGTGCTGGGATGGAGCCCTGGCAGGGGGGAGAGGGGTTTGCTTCTCAGCTGTGCCGCTGGCCACGCCCAGGAGCCCCGCATTGCCAGGAACCGCCCACCGCGGGTGAAGGAGAAATGCTACTGGTGGGATAGAATGCAGCAGGGGCAGCCAGGACAAGGTGCATTCAGGCCGAAAGCCGAGGGTGGGTTTCTTCCTCCCAAATTGCCTTAAAAGCAGCATGAACTGAGGAGACCTGCCCACGAAGGTCTCTGTGAACATCCTGTGGTCAGCGACTGGCGTTCCGGAACCCTCACCTGCTGATGGCCAGCAGGGGGTGCAGCTGCAGGAACATTGTAGGGTTTTTATAATGTATTTTTATTGATTCCAGAGAGGAAGGGAGAGGGAGGGAGAGAGAGAGAAACATCAATGGTGAGAGAGAAGCATTGACTGGCTGCCTCCTGCATGCCCCCTGTTGGGGATTGAGCCCGAAACCTGGGCATGTGCCTTCGACTGAAATCGAACCCAGGATCCTTCAGTCTACAGGCTGACGCTCTATCCACTGAGCCAAACCAGCTAAGGCTGTGTTGACTTTTTAGAGAGAGAGAGGAAGAGAGAGGAAACATTAATTTATTATTCCACTTTTTTATGCATCCATTGGTTGCTTCTTAGAAGTACCCTGACTAGGGATCAGACTGAGTTGCCCAGCCAGACCCCAGCTGTGGGCACTTGGGACTGCAGTTCTGGGGGATGTTGTGGGCTCACCCTAAAAGCATCCCCCCCCCCCCCCCAACGCCTGTGGCTGCAGCTCCGGCTCCGCCCCATCGAGCTGTCCAGGATTCATTCGCTGCCCCAGGGCAGTCCTCAGGAGCTGACGCCTCCCAGCAACCTCAATTGACTCTGAAGAGGAGGAAACTGAGGCATAGGGAAGCCAATCATTGGCCCCAGGTCCTGCCGCCAAGGTGTGCCAGGTCTGCCTGGCAGAGTCCGGTCTGACCGCGACGCCAAATGGCCTCCTGTGGTCGTTACCGTCGTCACAACAGGATGCTAATCACCGTGATAATTATTATTATTACTGAGGGCAGTGCTCCCAGCGGCCGGCAGGTCTGCGGGGACTGCGTCATCGGGGGCCAGGGGCCTGGCTACTGCCCGGAATTGGGCAGGTCCCATCCCAGCCGCCCCAGGACGAGGCTGAAGCTGGGGGGCCCTATCGGGAGGCTGGGCCTGGGAGCCTGGGTCTGAGGGTGGGGTAGGGCCTCTCCGGACCCTCCGTTGCAGAACTCCCAGCCCATTGCTCCCGGATGCATGTGGCGATGTGAACAGATATGGTGAAAACCCAACCAGAGCTTTTATGGAGCAGAGCTTCCCCCCTCCACCCCCCACGCTAAGGCCCTTAACCCAAAAGGCAGCGTGTCTGGCTGGTTAAGAGCCGAAACCAGGCCGAAGCCGGTTTGGCTCAGTGGACAGAGCATCGGCCTGCGGACTGAAAGGTCCCAGGTTCGATTCCGGTCAAGGCCATGTGCCTTGGTATCAGGCACATCCCCAGGGGAGGGGGTGCAGGAGGCAGCTGATCAATGTTTCTCTCTCATCGATGTTTCTAACTCTCTATCCCTCTCCCTTCCTCTCTGTAAACAATCAATTAAATATATATTTTTTAAAAAAAGAGTGAGAACCGGGCCCACTCTGCCCAGACCTCCATCCTCCGTGTGCGACTGAGGAGCGGCTGGCCAGCTCTGCTCCCTCCGCTGGGCAGTGCGGAGCTCCGGGCCAGGCGGACGGAGTGCCCAGGCCTCAGTGTCCGCCTCCCGCCCCTCGGTGGGCACGGCTGAAGCGGGCGCTGCGTGCCCACGGGCGGAGGGGAAGCGGGCTCAGCGGACGGATGGCCTCCGTGTGTGAACGGAGTGGCTGACGTGACCAGGACAGTCCCGTGGCACTGGCTCCCGCTGGTGAAGCCAGTTGGCTTGCTGCGGCCGGGGGAGGGGGTCCCTGTGTTTGTGATCCTTGGGCCTCCTGGTTCCCACGGAGCTAAGAGGCCTGGGAGGAGCCTGCCAAACAGGTTCCCAGCTTCCCCTGCCTGTCAGGACGCCAGCTCCATCCTGTTCCGTCTGTCCTGCGTCCTGCCGGCTGGGATCAAGGGATACGGTGGACGCTGCCCCAGACCACTGCCGGCCTCTGGGACTCGGCCCACCAGCGGCCCGGCTCTGGGCTGGGAGGCCAAGCCTGCAGCCTCAGCCTCAGGGAGAGAGAGAGAGAGAAAGAGAGAGAAACATCGCTTTTTTATTCCACTTGTTTATGCATCCATTGGTTGCTTCTTTTTAAAAAAATACATTTTATTGATTTTTTTATTTTTTATTTTTACAAAGAGGAAGAGAGAGGGATAGAGTGAGAAACATCCATGAGAGAGAAACTTCGATCAGCTGCCTCCTGCACACCTCCTACTGGGGATGTGCCCGCAGCCAAGGTACATGCCCTTGACCGGAATCGAACCTGGGACCTTTCAGTCCGCAGGTGGAAGCTCTATCCACTGAGCCACACCGGTTTCGGCCATTGCTTGCTTCTTATATGTGCCCTGACTAGGGATCAAACAGCCGCCTGGCCTGGGCCAGCTAGGGACCAGTTTGATCCCCTAGTCAGGGGACCCCCCAAGGTGGGAGCCGGGCCTGCAGGTGGCCTGGAAGGGATTGAGAGGGTGGAGGCAGCCCAGACAGAGGAACCGGCATAAACAAATGCAGGAGAAGAGGACCTGCAAGGTGCCTTGGGAGACAGGCGAACGGACAGAGCAGAGGCCACCAAGGTCCCCCGGGAGTGTTGCTGAGGCAGGCTGGGGCCGTGCAGAGGGTCGGGACTGGTGGATACGGGGGGCGGGGGGAGGGTTCGGGGGGAGCAGATGGGCCGTGGCTGCGTGTGTCCTCTGAGTGAAAACAGTGACAACAAAGATTGCTTTGTTGTTGGCAGGAGGATGTTGAGACCCAAAGGCCAAGTCCCAGCCCCATGCTCCCCTCTCGCCTCTCCAGGATCCTCCTGTTGAGTCCCGGCCACCAGCAGCTCCACGGGGCCCCCTGGTGGCCAGAGAGGTCGCTGCAGCTACAAGGGCGAAGCATGATCCCGGACATCCACTGCCCCATGACCTTTCGCAGGAGCCCAGCTCTCTGAACCCCAACATCCCTGTGAGGTGGGCGTTACCCTCTCCCCCGGTATAGATGGGGGCATCTGGAGGGGAACTTCTCGCATCATCAGGCTGCTGCCGAAATCCATTGTCAGGGAAACAAGCAAGAGGCAGAACATAAGTAAAAAATAATATGACGGTGGCCCTAGCCAGTTTGGCTCATTGGATGGAGCATCAACCTGCGGACTGAAGGTCCCAGGATCGATTCTGGTCAAGGGCATATGCCCAGGTTCTGGGCTTGATCCCCAGTAGGGGGCGTGCAGGAGGCGCAGCCGATCAATGGTTCTTTCTCATCATTGATGTTTCCATCTCTCTCTCTTTCTCCCTCTCTCTATGAAATCTGCCGGGGCCCGCCGGCATCAGTAGAGCAGTCCCTGAAAGGGGGGTGAGGCTTACGGAAAGACAGAGATAGAAAGATGGATAGAAATTAAGAAGAAACAAAAGCTATGGGATCAGGAGGTCCGCAAAGCCCTCTTTAGGACTGCAGCCCCGAGTTTATTTCACTCCACTCTTTTAAACAGTTCTGGTTACAAATCACACAATTCCTTGTTCCCCAAACAACAAAGCTACATTCTATTGTAAACATGTCTCCCCATTAAAACCCTTATCTTAACCAACTTCCTTAGGCTATATGTCCATCGCCACCTAAATCTTTTCCCATTTTCCCATAGACCCTTTGGCTATTTACAATGTTGTATGCTGGAAGGCAGTGCTGTTTGCTAAACTACAATTGAAGGTAACCATTCTCCAGGGGGCAGAAACCATAACTAACCTTTAGAGTAGATGGGCCTTGCAAGGCCCGCCCTCGGAGAATCTTTGTTCCCCGAGGGCGCTCTCCACAGAAATCAATTAAAAATATATTAAAAATATGACAGTGTACTTATTTAAAGATATAGAGTGCATGCGCTGGTGCGTGCACAGCTCGGAAGACCGCAGGAGAACCTGGCATGGCCCGGGTTTCCCGGAAGCAGACCTGGGGGCTGGGGCCTAGGGCGGAAGGTCCCATCTCACTGGGTTTAGTTTGTGCTTTTGGATTTTGGAACAACATGGAAGTATTGCCTATACTTAACTATGTGTGAAAGATAGAAATCTTTATGGACGCCCAGTGACAGAAGGCTTGAAAGTGTGACTATGTTTCCCCAGGTGCAGCAGCCCTTACAGGCGTGGCCCGCAACTCATTGCATGCCTCCATGAGTGGGGTGCTTACCCCTTACCGGGACAGCTGAGATCTGGAAAGACCCCCTGTCCATGGGCTGAACGTAACTCCCTGGTTGAACCTCCCTCTCCTGGTGGTTTCTTAGGTCAGTGGTTGGTAAACTGCGGCTCGCGAGCCACATCTGGCTCTTTGGCCCCTTGAGTGTGGCTCTTCCACAAAATACCACAGCCTGGGCCAGTCTGTTTTGAAGAAGTGGCGTGAGAAGAAGTTTAAGTTTAAAAAGTTTGGCTCCAAAGAAATTTTAATCGCTGTCTGTTGATATTTGTCTCTGTTGACTAATGAGCTTGCCAACCACTGTCTTAAGTGAATGTTGGGTGTCTACACTTAGCTGAGCAAGCCCGGGTGCCAGGGCCAAGGTGTCCGCTTCCGTCGAGTTCCGAGTCCAGTTTCTGGAACCCCATCCATGGGCGGGGTTCTGAGGCCATTGGGTACAAGCCTTGGCCAGAGCAAGACTTGCCCACTGCTCCCCAAGCAGGCAGCTGTCCAAAGACCCTGTCCATCACGGCCCCCATAATTCATGTGTCACAGTCTCTCTCCCCACTTCCTGCCGCTGGATCTTTACAGAAATGCCTTAGCTAGCGGTGAGCAGCTCACGCCCTTACAGTGGGATGTTCTGACCGGATGCATCTGAGTGGTCCTCCAGTCTCAGCATCCTCACCTTTGAGGTGGGTTAGCAATAATCCCAGCCCTGGAAGGTCACGGTGAGGACTGAGGGAGATGAAGGGGGTGTGCAGGTGGCGTGTGAGAGGAGCTGTTGTGGGGCAACTTCCAGGACCAGCTGCAAATGACCACAGAGGCGTTTACATTGGTAATAAGGAAGCAAGGATTTATTGAACTGGCCGGGGTGGTCGGAGGGCACCACACGCCAGTGGAGACCAAACACTCATGACCATGCCATCCCAGGTGTAGCAGTCCTTTTAAAGAGTCTTAGCCATAGATTTTCATTGTTTTAAATTCCGAGAACAGCTTTCAAGGTTGTATCCAGGATAGGGAGGTTCCAGTGGACTATGATTGACCCTGACGCCTGCTCCTTTTCTCTAATTATGTATTTTGCTAGATGTGGAAATGTAGTCCTATCTCTCGAAAGCAGATGGTACAGCTCAACTCCTGGCGCCGACCAGTCACTCCTTTATGGTCTACAAAGGGATTTATGTGGGCCTCAAGGTCTCAAACTGGAAGCTGAATTAACTACCCTTTTGTTTTAAGCAAGCAAGTGTGAAGAGTGGCTAGAATAGCAGGATCAAGTTTTAAACAGCAGTTTTCCCCGAGATGAATGCTACCATATTTCAGAGCCAGGGCAGTGATGGAGGAGGCGGCTGTGCCCAGGACCACTCCCCACAGGAGGAAGGAGGGGAAAGTGGGTCTGGGGAAACAGAGCCTGGCTCAGTTTGCTAGGACGGCCATAACCAAGTTCCACCAGACGGCGTGACTTCATGTTCACAGACACTAGGGTGGTGAAGGCCTGGGGCATGGACAGGGGCCGAGGAGGACAAGAAGGGGCCAATGGGAGAGAAAGGGGGGCATATGTAATACTCTCAAGGATAAATATTTTTTTTAAAAGCCTGAGTGACTAAACAACAGCGATGTATTCTCTCTAGGTTCTGGGGGCTCTGAAATCGAGGTGTCTGTAGGCTGGTTCCTCCTGAGGACCGGTTAGGGCTGTCCTGGAGCAAAGCTGGAGTGCCCACCTCTGGAGCGTGACAGGACACGAGCAAAGCTGGCATCTATGGCTCAATGGCCCGGGAATGAGGAAAGGGAGGCTGGGCTGGGGCCCCCAGAAGGCAGGAGCACTCACAGTGGGCTCCAGAAAACCTCCCAGCCGCAGGCTTGGGGGAGATGCTGAGGAAACCAGGGCCCTGGCAGACAGAGAGGGCTGCTGTGTGCTCACATTTAAGTTGGCTGCTTTGGCAAAGCCACAGGGGTGACAAGCAAGCAGATCACCAGCCGGAGGCCACACAGCTAGTGGCTCGTAGGGGAGGAGGCAGAGAGGGTAGAGTCTGCTGCTCACTCCTACCTGTGCCTTCACCCTCACGTGTCCTGCCCGGAGCCCTGGGCTCAAATCCTGGCCCCAGTCCAATTCCCTGTCATCAGCAACCTGTGCCTCAGTTTCCCTCTCTGCATGTGGTGAAGGAAGCAATAGAAACGCAGGCCGGTGCAGGCAGGTGGGGGAGGGAGGTCTTGGCTGCAGAGTATCAGCAAATTGCCCGGCCGGCGGGGCTCATGGTTGAGCATCGACCTACAAACCAGGAGGTCACCGTTCGATTCCCAGTCAGGGCACAGGCCCGGGTTGTGGGCTCCATCCCCAGTAGAGGGCCTGCAAGAGGCAGCCGATCGATGATTCTCATCGTTGATCTCTCGCTCTCTCTCTCTCTCTCTCTCTCTCTCTCTCTCCCCCCCCCCTTCCTCTCTGAACTTAATAAAAAAACAAACCACACTATATTTTGAAAAAATGGTATCAACTTGCCCCTTGACCGTGTAACTGGCGGAGGTCTGCTCTGCAGCGGCCGATGCCTGGCTGCCCGCACTGACCCGGTCTGTTGGCAGAGGTTTTGGGTGTTTGCTGGCCTGTGTGTTCTGGTTCTGGCAGCTCCGGCCCACTGGGCTCCTGGAAATGTGAGCAGTGCTCCTGGACCCTCATGCAACCCTTAGGACCAATGGGCTGGCACCCAGAGAGGCCAGGCCCAGTCTCTCCTCCCTCCCTTTCCACCCCCTCCCCCTTACCCCTCGAACTCAAAAGGTAGGGAAACTGGGGCTGAGGAAGGAAGGTTCTGCGTGGAGTCACAGAGGGGAGGCTGCAGCAGGGCTGGGGGTGCACCTCGTACCAGGCAGAGCCTGAATGGGTGAGTAGGCAGCTTTGTGGGCCCTGACTCATCTGCTGACACCACAAAGCCAACGTTTGGAGAAGAAACGCTGAGGTTTGCGCTGTCACAGGGCCAGCTGCCCAGGCTGTTCCCATCAGACGGGGCTTGAGGGCAGGGGCTCAAAGGGCCAGCTGGGTGCCCAAAGCCAGGTGCATCCTCCCCCGAGCTCCCCATGAACTTCCCCGGCTCCAAAAGGCATTTGGTGAAGTTGCCCAGGTCATCTGGCCTGTGCCGACCGGCTGTGGCAGGAGCTCAGGCCTCATGGAAATAGCAGCCAGAGCATTTCATTCACTCACTCACTCACTCATTCATTCATCCTTTTGTGCTTATTATTCATACAAACAGTAGACTGGCATGTGCCAAACACCCCACCCTGGGGGTTCAACAGCTGGAGCCCCGCCCGCTGGGAGGGACTAGAGGACCCTGTCTGACTCCTATCACTGAAGTGTGTGATCTTTTCTGAAGATAACGTAGCTATTCCTGTTGCTTTTGATTTGTGGTACAGGTGCTATGTGTTTCTCCATCCCTCTATTTTTACCTACCTGGATCTTTGTATTTAAAGTGAGTTTCTTATAGTAGAGCCTCCTCCTCCTCCTCCTCCTCCTCCTCCTCCTCCTCCTCCTCCTCCTCCTCCTCCTCCTCCTCCTCCTCCCCCTTCCCCCTCCCCCTCCCCCCTCCTCCTCCCCCTCCCTCTCTCCCTCCTCCTCCTCCCCCTGCTCCTCCTCCTCCTCCTCCTCCTCCTCCTCCTCCTCCTCCTCCTCCTCCTCCTCCTCCTTCTATTTCAGAGAGGAAGGAAGAGGGAAAGAAAGATAGAACCATCAATGAGAAAGAATCATCAATCTGCTGCCTCCTGTACACCCCCTACTGGAGATTGAGCCTCAAACCCAGGCATGTGCCCCAAATGGATATTGAACCAGTGACCTCACCACCTGAGCCACACCAGCTCGGCTTTGAGGAACCTTGAACGTTTTTTGGAGAGCAGCTCTGTGGCTGCTGCATACCCCATTTTAGTTGTTCTGAGAAATTCTTTATTTCCCTTCACTCTGGAGGGACAATTGAGCCAGGCAGGGAAATCTATGTTGATGGCGTTTCCCCCTTTCACCACTCTAAACGCGTGGCTCGCTCTCTTCCTGCCTGGCTCCTAAGGAGAAGTTTGCTGCCATTTCTGTCCTGTGCCTCTGTCGGTCAGCCCTTCTTCCCCTGTGGCTTCTGTCCACATCTCCCCTCCGTCTTTGGTTTTCGCACTTGGAGTATGATGTGCTCAGCTGTAGATTTTGGGGGTATTTATCCTGCTTCCTATGTTCTTAGATTCCTCATCTGTTGTTTTTTGTGTTTGTCATTAATTTTAGAAAATCATTGGCTATTATTACTTCGAATATTTCTTCTGCTGTATTCTCTCTCTCTTTCTGGTTTTCCAACCAAACATGTATTATACCTTTTGAAATTGTCCTACAGCTCCTGGATGTTCTGATCTGTTTGATTTTTCAGAACAGTTTTTTTTTTTCCTCTTTGTATCTTAGTTTGGGATATTTCTACTGACATATCCCTAAGCTCACCGATTTTTTCCCCTGGAAGTCCACTGATGACCTCATCAAAGGCATTTTTTCTTCCTTTTTAAAAAAATTTTTTATTGATTTTTAGAGAGTGAAGAAGGGAGAGGAAGAGAGAGAAACATCGATGTGAGAGCAAAATATCAGTGAGCTGCCTTCTGTCTGCCTCCCTACTATGGATGGAGCCAGCAACCAGCGTGTGCCCTGACCAGGAATCGAACCAGCAACCTTTCAGTGCATGTGACGATGCCTAACTGGCCAGGGCAAGGCATCCTTCCTTCCTGTGGGTGTTTTTGATTTCCACCATTTCTCTTAAATTGTTTTCTTCAAGTTTCCATCCCTCCGCTGACACTGCCCATCTTGTTAACTTTTTCCATTAGGGCCCTTAGCCTGTTAATCATAGTTATTTTAAACTCCCCGTCCGCCAGTTCCAAATTCCGTGTCTCCCCTCGGTCTGGGTCTGATGTTTTCCTCTTCGGCCGGCATCTCTTCTTCTTATGTAGCGTGCCGTGCACCTTTGTTGGAAGCCAGACACGAGGCGCTGGGTAACAGGAGCGGAGGCAGACGGGCTGTTTGGGTGAGGGTTTCTGTTAACCTCGCAAGGGGTGGCGGGGTTTCATCTCTGCGGTGGCTGGAGAGCCAGCGGCTGCAGACTCCTCTGGCATCTTTGTTTCTCTCGTCTGTTTTTGCGATTCCCTAAGAACTCCTCCTTAGAGAGAGTGTGTCGGGGAACTCTTATAATGCGGCCCTGTTATAGGGGAGGCCTATGGAGGTGGCAGTAAGGGGGTGGGAGGAGAAATGGTCTTAACTGTATGTCCCTGTACCTTACCCCCACCCTCCCCCACCTTCCCTGAGGTATGACCTTCTGATCGATGTTTCTCCGTCTCTGGATCTGTTCTTGTTCATCAGTCCACCATCCAGATATCATTGCTGACATGTACACACAAGATACTGTTTGACATTGAAACTGGGACTCAGAACTGTTGGACATTGAAATTGGGACTCAAACATTTTTTGTTCTTATATGTTTATTTCTAGCATGCAGAGGCAAGATTTTTTAAAGAAAAGAAATGGGGGGAAAATAGACACAGAGGCAAAGAAGCATTGAACAGACTGTCTAACTACAGGGGGAAGGCAGAGGAGTTTGGGGCAGGGGCTGTAAGAGATCAACCGAATGACTTGTATGCATGCATATAAGCATAACCAATGGATACAAGACACTGGGGGGCGGGGGGCAGGTGAGGGTATGTACTGGGGGGTAGGGAAGGCTGGGAGGAGGTTAATGGGGGAAAAAAGGAGACATATGTACTACTATTTGTAATACTTTAAACAATAAAAAAAATAATTATTAAAAACAATCGTATGTCCCTGGGCTATGACAGTCACTAGTGTCTCTTTGCTCCTCCTCTCCCCCTTATGTAACACAGGAAGGTGAGAGGGGCTGGAGTTGGGGGAATGCCTTCCCCCAGGGTGGGTAGGTTCTGGTAAAAACCATTTTCCCTTTGCTAAGAGGAATGGTATGAGCGTATTTCACAATGACAACGTTCCCACTCCCCCTGCAAGAGCTATGAGGGAGTTTGGGGGGGGGGGGTTCCTGGAGGTAAAAATCCCAAAACTATGCCCCCTTCCTTTAGACCAGTGGTTCTCAACTTTCCTAATGCCGCAACCCTTTAATACAACTCCTCATGTTGTGGTGACCCCCAACCATAAAATTATTTTCGTTGCTACTTCATAACTGTCATTTTGCTACTGTTAACGAATGGTCATGTAAATATCTGTATCTGACGATGGTCTTGGGCTCTACAGCAGCGGTTCTCAACCTGTGGGTCCCAATATTTGTGATTCATAACAGCAGCAAAATGACAGTTATGAAGTAGCAACGAAAATAATTTTATGGTTGGGGGCCGCCACAACATGGGGGACGGTATTAAAGGCTCTCGGATCAGGAAGGTTGTGAACCATTTCTCTAGACTGTGACCTCCCTCCCCCGCAGTCCCCTTGGGGTTTCTCAGTTTCATACGAGCACACACTTGGCCCCAGCCATTCGTCAGCCTTTCGGTGTAAGCCATCCTACCAGTTTTCGGCTCCAGCACCTGCTCCTGGCGAACAACAGATCGTGGCTGAGACGGGATTTGCTTGTCCTCAGGTTTTCGGGGGCGGGGGGGGGGGGGGTGTTGGGCCTCAGAATTCAGTTCTCAAACGGGTCTAAGAAAAGGAGTTCAACTGAAATCCGTTTGGCTCAGCAGATAGAGCGTTGCCCTGCAGACTGAGAGGTCCCGGGTTCGATTCCGGTGAGGGCATGTACCTTGGTTGCCAGCACATCCCCAGTGGGGGTGTGCAGGAGGCAGCTGATCGATGTTTCTCTCTCATCAATGTTTCTGACTTTCCCTCTCCCTTCCTCTCTGTGAAAAATCAATAAAATATATTTTAAAAGAAAGAAAGAAAGCAAAGGAGTTGATTTTCAGTTTGTCAGCTTTTTTCTCACTGGCAGGATGGAGTGCCGGTGTCCAGGCTCCTTACGTGTCAGGGCAGAAATGGAGGTGCTTGGACCCTCCAGCACCAGCTTTGCCATGTGAGCTGGGCAGGATCTGGCTCTCCACCTGAGCTCCCTCAGCTGGACGACGGGACCATGACCCCGGGGTGTGATACAGGGCAGGAGCCCGGCCAGGGGCTGCGGGATGGAAGCTGGAAGCCCTCCTAGGCGGTGTGCAGCAGAGGAAGGGGGCAGACCCAGCAGGCCCAGGCTGGAGGGCAATCTGCTGGCTCCGAGGGGAGAAAGGAAGAAGCCTGATGCGGTGCAGGGGGGCCAGATATGGCGGGGATCTCCCTTTTCTGCGTCCAGCACAGAAACCGGTTCTGAGTGGAGGCTGCTGGGGATTGAGAAATAAAAGAAAAAAATAGAAGATGCAGAGATAGAAGCAAAGCTGGGGCTGGGTGGAACCTCTGTTCTCTCTGATGGAGAGACAGGGATTCAGAGCCCACACAGCAAGTTTATTTTATACACCCCAAAATACCAGGAAGTTACACCAAAAGTTAGGATCAAAGGAGATTACGTAGGCCTGAGCATTCTTACGTAGGCCTGAGCATTCCTGATGCTTGACTGGATTTACATCTCAGTGCCCACTCCCCGACTCCTGGGCAAAGGTGAGGGCCATGCTGATAACACATCAGCCTTTTTGGTGAAGCGTGTTCCCAGGGCGTGGCTCTGCCTGTCGCCTTGAGTTCAGCTGACGATAATGAAAGAAATGCCCATGTGCTTTCCAAGGGGGCCCTCTACAGTCTGAGGTAGGGACCAAGGGTGGACTCTGGAGGCCACCCCCTCCCCACACCCCACCCCACCCCAACCTAGGTTTTACTTCTACCTGTGATTCCCGGGGCAACAACACCTGTACTTGGCACGACTGCTTCCTCACTTTTAAGCCATTCTGTAGGAATCCCCAACCTCTGGCTCCATTGCATCCCTACGCTGGCCCCATCAGAGGTGGTGATAGAGAATTAAAAATATATATATATATATATATATTGATTTCAGAGGAAAAGAGAGGAAGGGAGAGAAGCATCACTGATGAGACAGAATCATCAATTGGTTGCCTTCTGCGCGCCTCCTACTAGGGACCGAGCCTGCAACCTGGGCAGGTGCCCTGATGGGGAATCTGATCAGAATCCGACCATGACCTCTTGGTTCGTAGGTCGATGCTCAGCCCCTGAGCCACGCTGGGAGTCAAGGGTGTTCTATTCAGTAACCAGACATGCGGCCGCCAGGTAGTTTTATCCACTTGCAGCAACTACAGGAGACGGGATTGGTGTTGAAAGCTCTGTCTCCCGGAAGGCCAATTACACGGTGATGCCTTATTTGTGGTTGGCTACGCTTATCCCTTTGAGTTCCTGTCAAGGTCATTTTGTTTACAGCGGCATCTGCAAAGTCCTAAGCTGTGCCACGCCAGCAAGGCCAAGGGTGAACCTGAGCGGGGTCGGGGGGTGGGAGGGGTGGGGGTGGGGGTGAAGGACTGAGAAAAGACAGACAAGAAAAGAAAGCTGGGTCTAGGTGGGACACTGTCCCCTGTGATGGAGAGCTAGCAACAGCGCCAGGGACTACAAGCTTATTTTAAAGCCGATGCCAGGAGGCAAAGGAAGGGCGTGGTCAAGATGTTTACAACATCCTTGTGGGTTTCGATCCCACTCAACTGCATGCACCTGATCAAGCTTTGTGTACTTGCAACCTGCATCGCCCAGGCACAGGGAGGCCACGTGTTCCGACCATAGGTTCAAGCTCACAGCCACTGCTGTTGGCTATAATGGTGCTGGGAGGGCTCTGCCCTCTACCCTGAGATTAGCACGTGGCCACGAGAGGACTGTGCCCTCCTTAGTCCGAGGTTTGAACCTGTCCAAATACGGTAGCCGTTCTCCACACTGAGCTCCATTCCAACATTTACAAGAGTACCACTCAGTGACAGCATTTACAACTGCCCAGAACCTGAGACCTCATCTCAACAGCGGGACAGAAACCCAGGAGCCAGGGCCTCTGGCCAGGGCTCCACAACTTCCAGGAGGAAATAGCACCCAAGGGCGGGAGCTGAGTCCCTGGCAGAAGGGGAAACGCAGAAGTCCGGTCCATACCGGGCCCAGGAGGCTGGCTCCTGCCCTTGCACTTGGAGAGGCTCTGTCCAGGAGGAACGGGATGCTGGAACAGCCGGAGCAGAGGCTGTGCGAGCTTCCCAGTTGTGCGGACGACTCCATCAGCCCCGCTGAGTCGTCCTGGACCAGAGGGACCTCCTTGCTAGGGAGGTCGCCAAGCTCGTGGGCATGCGGAGTGCGCCCAGGGAGGCTGCGGGCGAGAAGGGGGGCGGGAGCTCAGGGCGCCCCGGCTTCCAGGGGGCCGGGCCGGGGCGGAGCGGGGCGGTCAGGGCGGCGGCGGCGGCGGCATGGCGGGACAGCGAGCCGGGGCCGGGGCCGGCGCGCTGCTGGCGCTGCTGGCTCTGCGGGCGCTCGGGGCGGCGGCGCACCCGCAGTGCCTGGACTTCAGGCCGCCGTTCCGGCCGCCGCAGCCGCTGAGCTTCTGCGCGCAGTACTCGGCCTTCGGCTGCTGCGCGCCCGAGCGGGACGCCGCGCTGGCCCAGCGCTTCGGGGCCCTGGCGGCGCGCGTGGCCCCGGGCCTGTGGGCACAGTGCGCCGGCTACGCGCTCGACCTGCTGTGCCAGGTGAGCCGGCGCGGCGGAGGGCGGAGGGTGCAGGGCGCGACCGCCGTGGGCAGCGGGCTGTGGTCCCCGGCGGGAGTCCTGGGGCCGGGGGTGGGGAGACGGGCATCCTGGGGTGGCCCCCTAGAGCTTTGCCATGCACTGGCTCGGTGACCTGGGCTTCCCCTGGGCCTCAGTTTGCCCAGCGGGAGGGATGGACGAATGATGTCCTCAGTCCCCCAGCCTTTGGGGTCCTCTGTCCTGGGACCTCCTGGAGTCAGCTCTCCAGCACCCCGCCAGGGAGCCTCGCCCTGATCGTGGTCCCAGGGTCGGAATCCATTGACCCGGGGCCACCCAGGATATGGTGGACATGCCGGCCTTGTGTTTGTGGAAGGGTGTGGGGGACCCTAGGACCGGGGTGAGCCCCAGGACTGTGATGCTCCAGGCGCGCTCCGCCCTGCCCCCCCCTCCCCAGACTCTCATCTTTCAAGACCACCTTTCCGGTGACACCCCTGCCCCCACCTCCCTCTGAGGGCGGAGCCGGGCCTCCACTCACACCAGGTCGTCTCGCTGTCCACTCCCCTCGTGGGTCCGACTCCAGCGCCTGAGAACCAGCGGTGGGTGGTGGGTCAAGGCTGTGAAGCTCTGAGGCTGGCCTTGGCCCAGCACTTGGGCAGTGAGGGGACGGGGGCTGGAGGGTTCTGCAGGCTCAGCCAGGAGGGGCAGCCTGCGGGGAGGGGCTGAGGGCAGCTGGGAGTCAGACGTACTGGGGTTCGATCCTGGCTAGGCCACGGCCTGGTGCTCCGCCCCCCCCCCCCCCAGACTGTGATACAGATTAGGGGCTCAGTGGACATTCCCAGTTGGATTTCTTTAGTGCCTGCCTTCTTGGCCCCCCACTGCCCCCCGCTGGGCCCTCCACTGGCTGCCCAGCCCTGCTGGGACCCAGGCTAGGCCCAGAGGCTAGTTTAGCGAGGGCCGAGGGAGCCAGGGACTCGCTGGGTGGCCACACAGCCCAGTGGTGGCCGTGGTGGGCACTGGCCCTCACTCATTGCCAATGTGAGTGGCCACGTGGGCAGGAAATAAGAGGGGATGGGGGCCGATGGGGGCCTGAGGAGCTCCAGCTTGCAAAGGGGGTGCTTGTCGTTGGTGGGCTCTATCGACCCGCTGTGCATCTTAGGAGCGACACAGTCTGGTCAGGGGTCCACCTCCTGCTGGGGGCTCCACAGGCCCAGGCCCATGGCATTCCCACTCCCATCACATAGCGGGGGTGGTGCGTTCGCTCCTCATTTGTTGGTTGAGCACTTATCCTGTGGCAGGCTCAGCTGGGCAAATAAGGTGGCCCGGCCTAGGAGGAGGGAGGGAATGGTCAGTCCCGCTCCCTCCCCTGAAAGGAGGTCCCCTCTTTCCTTGGGAATCTTCCCAGCAGGGGCTGCCGGTGAGCAGCCGGGGGGAGTGGGGGCTGGCACCTCACCCCAGGTGTTGCTGGGAGTGACCTCACGTTGGAGTGAGCCGGGAAAGGGCAGCGAGGCTGCCCGGGTTTGCCTGCCGGGCCTGGTGGAGCGGGGAGAAGACCTGTTGGAGGACTGTGCTCTGTGAGCCCAGGCTGCGTCTGGATGCAGCACCTCCTGATGTTTGTGGAAAGGTGTGGGGGACCCTGGGACCCGTGGCAGTGGCCCAGTGCCTTATTTGCAAGGGTTAGTCAGTCACAGTAGGCATATACCTCTGCCTTGGGAAGATGGGCTCCAGAGGAGGGAGATTGTGAAAACATGCCCGCCCCACAGTCCCCTCCAGAACCGGCCCGTCTGCACCCACAACTCCTCCCGAGGCCCCGATGGCTCCTTAGCCGGAGGGCAGTTGTCCCTCACGGCCCTTTTAGATCCTTTGTTGGAGCTTTCTCGGAAAAGCCACACTTTCCCTTGGGACAGTCAGGGAAGGCTTTCAGGAGAGAATCTTGAGTTGCGCAGCCTGTGCTGTTGGAGCATTTACTGAGCAAACACATGCGTCACCTCGATGTCTTCCCGCCAACAGCTCTGTGAGGTTAGGATTCCTTTCCTCTTTCGCAGGTGGGGACATGAGCCAGAGAGGTGAAGAGACTTGCCCACGGGGACACGGGGAATGGCAGACTCAGTCTCCAGTGTGCTCTGGCTCCCAAATCCTTCTCTTGATCACTTTGCCATGTAGCCTGTCTTCTTGATGCCCCACTGTGTGCTGAGCCCGGGTCCCTGCCCTGGAGGGTCCCCTAGTCTGTGGGGTGGACAGACATGCTCAGAGATGGTTAAGTCCTAGCTAAGCAGAGCAGCCGAGCCGTTTCTGGCAGTTGCAGTGTGAGAGCAGAAATAGAAAGCTCACCCCATGAGCCACAGAAGTACAATTTGGTGAATGCTGTATTGCAATGTGAACTGAGGGCTGGGGGAGCATCCCCTAAAACCAATAAACACGCGCGCGCGCACACACACACACACACACACAAGTCATTTTTCCATGGGTTTTCTGCAGCCTTCCCCCACTGGCCGAGGAGAGCCAGAGCTCTGGGAGGATGGAGGAGTCCGTGGAGGCTTGTCAGTTGGGCCCCAAGTCATGTCTTCCAGATGCAGATGTGGGCAAGGAGGGACCATCCTACACGGGAACTGTGTGCAGAGACTAGGTCTTCCTAAAGGGCTGCTGGACATAAGAAGCCTCCAGGACTCACGCCCTGGCTGGTGTGGCTCAGTGGTTGAGTGTCATTCTATGCACATGCCGGGTTGCAGGCTTAATCCCCACTAGGGGGCGTGTAGGAGGCAGCTGATAGATGTTTCTCTATTATCAATGTTTCTCTCTCCCTTTCCCTCACCCTTCTCTCACTAAAAATCAATACACACACACACACACACACACACTCACACACACACTAGACATATTTAAAAGAAGCCTTCAGGAGTCAGGATCACGAGTCTCCAGTGGCACTTGTGGCAGTGAGGTGGGTGGGTGGTTTGCCCCTGGGCAGTACGATGCTGGTCAGTTTCCCCTGGGGTTTCTGCAGCCTTCCCCCTCTGGCCGCTCTGAGGCTAGCTGCTGACTATCCTCCTCATCAGCAGCGATCACTGCCCCCTCTTCTCATTTCCTGTTTCTGGACTGCCCCGGTCTGGGCACCAGGGGTGCATGGCATGTAAGGAAGAGAATACAGGCTGTGAGCAAGGTCTACAAGACACGTGTCTCACTCAGTGTATGGGAATTGAACTTTAGGAAAAAAAATCCTAAAGTTCCTATCCTCCTATATAATAGAAGAGAAACATGCAAATTTGACCATACCTTGGCTCCTGATTGGCTATGCTACCAATCAATCAGGAGCAGGGGCGGGGCCAAAGTGGCATGAGCGCCAAGCCCAGGGGTGGAGATAAAATGGCGGTGGTGGCGAGTGCCCAGCCCCTGGGGCCGGGTGGTCGCAGGCAGCCAGGGCTGAGCTGAGCAGGGCGATGGCTGGGTGCCCAAGGCCTAAAGCTGGGCAGGCTGGGGGTGAGCCATCAGTTGGACATCCCCAGAGGATTCCCAGTATGTGAGAGGGGGCAGGTTGGGTTGAGGGACCCTAGTATATATAAAAGCCTAAGTGCCCATCAGACTGTTCGATCATTTGCCTGGTAGCTATGATACACAATAACCACCAGGGGGCATATACTCTGACCAGTAGAGGAGGTAGCCCGATACCTTGTGGGTTAGGTTGCTGCTGGGGCACTGTCGGCCCCGAATGTGGTTCACCCACACCCCAGACCTAGAGAGGAGGGAGGAGGAAGCCAGGGGGTGTCCAGGTCTTGGGGGCTAGGCCTGCAGGAGGAGTCACACAATCTGGGACCCATTGGGGGATGTTAGAGAACCGGTTTCAGCGTTCATCCCCACAGGCCAGGATGAGGGACCCCACCAGTGCACAAATTCATGCACCAAGCCTCTAGTTCATTTATAAAATGTCAGAGGTGGAAGAAGTAACTCATAGAAGAAATTGGCGATAGAAACAAGTTATAGAGGCAAAGGAAGGGCTTTGGAGCTTAGAAGTGAAGAAGGTAAAGGTGATGTGCATGGGGGGATGGGGAAGGGGAGGGGGACAGGAAAGGCGCTGGAGGGTGTGCTGGGTCCCCCGTCCTAAGGGTGGAGACTTTAGGGGAGGTCCAGGGGAAGATCTCAATAGAATATTCCTCAGCTTTCCAGGTGTGTCCTTTCAGGGGCTGGGCCTCCACGGATTGGCTGGCTGAGCCAGGGAAGGGGGTCATTACTTGGTGCAGCTGGTCCTGAGGGCAGCTGTGGTGTTGCTGGTCTGGCTTTGCTACTTTTCTGGCCTGGAGCTGAAATGCAGCTGAGCTGATACATCTCTAAGGAGGGGAAGTCAGGGAGATCAAACCGCAGGCGCAGCGATATGCTAGGGGAGGAAGGTCACCCTGGGGGTGAGGTCCCCCGTACACTTGTCCTTTGCTGGGCACCCAGGGCTTTCTGCCCTGTGACCTTCTGTAGCTGGCCCTCGTCCTTGCTGTGCTCGTGTCCGGCTAACTGCCCACTACATTCCCGCCTCAAGAATCTCGGCTCTGAATTCTTTCAGAGGAAAGGGACACAGTCTCTTCAGTAAGTGCTTCCTGCTGAAGAGGGGCAAAGTTTTCCTTCAGGGCCGGGGTCCTTGCTGGCTGTCAGAGGGATGAGGAGGCCTGGGCATAGAAGGAGGGGGCAGTGGTGTCCGGAGGTGGCATTTCCTGAGTACGAGTGGGGCTTGTGACCTGGTGGAGGCTGGATGTCATGAGGACCCAGCTTGGCACTTCTTCTTCTTCTTTTTTTTTTTTTTTAAATATATTTTATTGATTTTTTACAGAGAGGAAGGGAGAGGGAGAGAGAGTTGGAAACATTGATGGGAGAGAAATATCCATCAGCTGCCTCCTACACACTCCCCACTGGGGATGTGCCTGCAGCCAAGGTACGCACCCCTGACAGGAATCGAACCTGGGACCCTTCAGTCCGCAGGCCCACGCTCTATCCACTGAGCCACACCGGTTTCAGCACTTGGTCACTTCTTGACAGGTGCCTTTCTGTAAGCGTGAGTTCCTCATCTGAACAACAGGACTCACAATGGCCACGCCTCGTGAAGATTAGTGACGTGTGTACAGACCCTCCTGGTCCTCCCACAGCCACTGGCTGGACTCAGGAGGCCCCGGGGGACCTGGGGGTGGGGAGGTGACACTGCCCGGAGCCAGGCCTGGCCGTCTGCCCCACGTTCAGCAGTGAGACGTGTGAAATGTGCTGTCTGAGCCTGAGGCAGGGACTGACCCGACTCCGAGCACACGTCATCCGGGGGCCCTCGGCTCCACAGTAGCAGCGGAGGGTCCGGGGAGACCGGCCGGGGTGTGACCAAAAGCGCAGTCACGTAACGGGCGGGAGCAGCCCCTGGCCCGGAGCCTGAGCACGCGGCCAAGAGGGCAGCCTGCCACCTGCTCCCCCTGGAGGCCTCTTGCTGGAGCCCGGCCTGGCCCGGCTGGCGAGGGGGGTGCGAGGCCGGCAGTGCCTCCCTCACCACGGAAGTGGCTGCCCCCGAGGCCTCCTGAGCCCACAGCTGAGTCAGAGCAGACCTTGGCCTGATGAGCCTGTGGCCCGGGAGGGGATGTGTCAGACCAGACTTAGTAATTACATCTGCTCTCGTCAGAGACTCCAAGCAAGGGCGGTCCTTCTAGAGCGGGGGAGCTGAGGCTTCTGCTCTGGCCAGGTGGGGTACAGGGGAGGTGCCGAGGAGGGGGGGGGTGTCACGTCACTGGGGCTTGGGGGTGGGCAGTTGGCCAGCCAGTGGAGCTGGGAGGTACTCCTCCGCCAGGCCAGCCTGGCCCCTCTGGCATGTGAGCTTGGTCAGTGGCTCCCTTCTCCGAGGCTCCCCTGCCCCATCTGTGCCTCGGGGACAGGAGCCAGCCTCCAGCCGGCAGCTGCCTCGGGAGGAAGTTCAGATTCACCAGAGTACCCAGCCCACAGTCTGTTCCTGCCCACTGCTGTTTCTCCCCAGGCCACTGTTGTTATTTCAGACCGAACAGGGTTCTGCCCACCAGGGAAGGGCGGCCCGCAGGGGGCACAGCGCTTGCTGAGGCTCAGCGGTGAAAGGGTCGGGAAATGGGAGGTGGGCAGCGGGGACAGGAGCTGATGGCAGAGCTGTGGTGAAGCTGTGGGCAGGGCAGCGGGATCGGTGAGGGCCTGGCGCCTGTGCGGTGGCTCTCAGACTGGGGGAGGAGGAGTGGGCTCTTAGCTCTCAGGGGTGGGTGCTGGAGGCTGGACCCTGGCAGAGGCCCGAGCAGGTTTGTTGCCTCCTGCCGGGTCCCCAAAAGCAGAACCCGGGCTATTTCCTCATTCCGGTGAGTGACGGGGCAGAGGGCGAGCCCAATCCAGGATGCTGCTCAGTGTGGCTGATGCTTCAGCCGGCGGGACCACCTTTCCCAGGAGCTGTACAAACTGGGAAGCAGGACAACCCAGCCATCCGCAGCTTTCTCCCAGGGAGCAAAGGTTCGCCCCCCGAGGCATGAACTCCCCTACCTCCCAAATCATGTTCCCGGGGGCACCGAATGGGGTCCACAGAGTCTCACCAATGGGGGCCCTGGGCTGCTGGCTTTTAAAAAAAAATACATTTTATTGTTTTACAGAGAGGAAGAAAGAGGGCTAGAAAGCCAGAAACATGATGAGAGAGAAACATCGATCAGCTGCCTCTTCCACACCCCCCACCAGGGATGTGCCCACAGCCAAGGTACATGCCCTTGATCGGAATCGAATCTGGGACCTTTCAGTCTGCAGGCCCATGTTCTATCCACTGAGCCAAACCGGTTTCAGCAAGGGCTGTGGGCTTTCGTCCCACAGAGCTAGAGGCCAGCAGAGCTGAACAGGGGCCAGTGAGGCCCAAAGTCCGGCTCCTGTGTCTCGGAGAGAAGCTGCTCCGGCAGCTGCTGGAGAGGACAGCACAGGTGGCCCTTGTGTCGGAGCTGAGCAGAGGAGTAGTTATGCAGCTCAAAGGGCAGCGGCACCAGGGATTAGCAGGCACATCCCCTATGAAAGGACCTCAGACCCTCCTGGCACACAGTAGGTCCTCAAGAGTCGCTGCCGATGCTGCTGTTAGTAGCAACAGTTGCGGTTAGGGGTTCTAACAGAAGTGGCAAGGTGAGGAGGCCAGAGGCCTTCGGGAGTTGAGTCCAATCCTGGTAACGGATGGGATTGTCCCCGTTTTACGGATTAGCAGCCTGGGGTTCTAGGGGGTCACACAGCTGGCAAGTGCCACTGCGGAGCACCCCCGAGCTGCCCCCGTCCCTGCAGGAATGCTCGCCCTACGCCGCCCACCTCTACGACGCCGAGGACCCGTCCACGCCGCTGCGGACCCTGCCCGGGCTGTGCGAGGACTACTGCCTGGCCCTGTGGCCGGCCTGCCGCGGCCTGTTCCGCCACCTGTCGCCCGACCGAGAGCTCTGGGCGCTGGAGGGCAACCGCGCCAAGTTCTGCCGCCGCCTGTCCCTGGACGACACGGACTACTGCTTCCCTCGCCTGCTGGTCAACGAGAACCTCAACTCGAACCTGGGCCGCGTGGTGGCCGACGCCCAGGGCTGCCTGCAGCTGTGCCTGGAGGAGGTGGCGAACGGGCTGCGCAACCCCGTGGCCATGGTGCACGCCCGAGACGGCACGCACCGCTTCTTCGTGGCCGAGCAGGTGGGGCTGGTGTGGGCCTACCTGCCCGACGGCTCCCGGCTGGAGACGCCCTTCCTGAACGTCAGCCGGGCTGTGCTCACCTCGCCCTGGGAGGGCGACGAGCGCGGCTTCCTGGGCATCGCCTTCCACCCCCGCTTCCGGCACAACGGCCGGCTCTACGTCTACTACTCCGTGGGGCTCGGCTTCCTCGAGTGGATCCGCATCAGCGAGTTCAGGGTCTTGGAGGACGATGGGAACACCGTGGACCACAGCTCTGAGAGGTGGCGTCTGGGGGCCGGGCCGGGGAGGGGGGGGTCCGACAGGTCGCAGCCCACACATGTCATGGAGCGCACAGGTGGTTCGATGGTGTCAGTGCCCCCCCGGAGAGGGGCTGAGCCCTGGGGTCAGGGGAGGGACCCCTGCCGCACAGACGTCACTGGATGACGTCACGGGATGCAGAGCCCTGGATCAGGCACTTCGGTGTGGAGGGTTTTCTCTCCTTTCCTCGTTCGGCATGGAAAGAAGAGTGGGGCCCGTTTCTGAGGACAGGAGCTGGGGGTTGAGAAATAAGAGAATAGAGGACACAGAAATAGAAATGAAAAGCAGGGGCTGGGTGGAATCTTTGTTCTCTCTGATGGAGAGAGGCTTTCAGCCCCAACAGCAGCGTCTTTATTTACACAAAAACTAGAGGCCTGGTGCATGAAATTCGTGCACGGGGGGGGGGGGGGGGCGTCCCTCAGCCAAGCCTGCACCCTCTCCAATCTGGGACCCCTCGAGGGATGTCCGACTGCCCCTTTAGGCCTGACCCTACTGGGACCAGGCCTAAATGGGCAGTCGGACATCCTTCTCACAATCCAGGACTGCTGGCTCCAAACTGCTCACCTGCCTGCCTCCCTGATTGCCCCTAACCGCTTCTGCCTGCCAGCCTGATCACCTGCTAACCACTACCTTGCCAGCCTAATTGATGTCTAACTGCTCTCCTGCCAGCCTGTTTGCCCCCAACTTCCCTCCTCTGCTGGCCTGGTCACCTCTAACTGCCCTCCCCTGCAGGCTTGATTGCCCCCAACTGCCCTCCCTTGCAGGCCTGGAACCTCCCAACGGCCCTCCCCTGCTGACCATCTTGTGGTGGCCATCTTGTGTCTACATGGGGCAGGATCTTTGACCACATGGGGGCAGCCCTCTGGTGTGTTGGAGTGATGGTCAATCTGCAAATTACTCTATTAGATAGAATAGCGACCTGGTGCATGGGTGGGCAGCTGGTTTTCCCTGAAGGGTGTCCTGGATCAGGGTGGGAGTTCCCTTGGGGCTTGGGGCAGCCTGGGCGAGGGGCCTGTGGTGGTTTGCAGGCCAGCCACACCCCCAGTGACCCAAGAGGAGGCTCGGGGATCTGGAATTAATTTATATTCTACAACTGAAACTTTGTAGCCTGGAGCGGAGCCAAGCCTTCTGCTCGCTCTGTGGTGACAGCCATTTCTGTTTGGGTTTATTTAAATTCTAAAATTGAAACTTTGTAGCCTGAAGTTGAGGCCTAGGTGCTAGGGCTGCAGAAGCTTTGGTTTCCTCCATTGCCTGGATAACCCTAGCCTCTGCTCTCTCCAGCTCTGTGGCTGCACCATTTCTGTTGGGATATATCTACTATAATTGAAACTGTAGCATTGAGTGGAGGCCTAGGCCGGCAACGGCAGGTGGAAAGCTTGGCTTCCTCCATTGCCAGGGAAACCCAAGCCTCCCTCCTGCTCTCAGTGGCCACAGCCATCTTGGTTGGGGTTTATTTGCTCCTGATTGGCTTGTGGGTGTATCAGAGGTATGGTCTATTTGCATATTACTCTTTTATTAGATAGGATAAAAAGGGGTTTCACCTGAAAAAACTCAGAATCAAAGGAGCTTAAGTAGGCCCAGGCTCTATTCATTCCCTCATTCAGAGGGCTAGGCTGAATCCACATTTCAAGGCCCTCTCCCCGACACCTGGGGCAAAGTGAAGAGTCAGTACTGATAAAGCATCCAGCCTTCCTGGTGGATGTGTTTCCAAGACTCGGCTCTGCCTGGTGCCTCGGATTCAGCTGACAATGATTTAAAGAATGCTCAGGTGTCTTCCCTGAGGGGCCTCTATACTTCAGACGGTTTGTTCCACTGGGTTCTCCTAAAGCCGAGCCCAGTCAGTATTACTGTCCCATTGCACAGATGAGGAAGTGGAGGCTTCCGAGGTGAAGTGGCCTGTTCAGTCCACATGGCCAGGAAGCTCAGAGCTGGCACTCTGGCCTGTGTGTCTTGCAAGCCCCTCCCACTGCTTCTGTCACCCTGAACCCATCCCCCTGAGCCTGGCCTTCCACCTCTCCTCTCCTCACCTGGACCTCCCACACTTCCCCACCCCCGGCCGGTGTGGCCATTCCTAGCCTCTAGGCCTCTGCCCCTGCCCCCACTGGTCCTGCTCTCTGGGCACGATTTATACCCAGCTGTTTCTGAGACGGGCTGGGCCTGACCTGGCGTGGCAGGCACATGCATCAGTGTGAGTCACATAGGAAAAAAAAAACCCTGTGCCAGGTTGTTCGATAGGCAGAGCTTGGCATGGGGGGTACTGGGGTGTTGGGAATGACGGCAGAGCAACTCGGGGAGGATGAGGCAGCTCTGAGTTTAACAGGTGGAGGAAGCTGCCTCGCCTCTTGGGCTGGAGGAGAGATGGGAAGGTGGGGGCACTGGAGCCCCGAAGCTGGGGTTGCTCAGGGGAAGTTGGAACTATGGTGGGCCTGGGCAGCAGGAGTTGGACCCAGCGGGGAGGCAAACTATTGCCAAGATGCAGCCTGGGGAGAGAGAGAGACAGACAGACAGACAGAGAGACAGAGAGAGAGAGGAGGCGGGGAGAGAGAAATACCCTGGCTGTTCCCTTCCTCCTTCCCTCCTATCTCCTGCCGAGGAGGGAGGGAGAAGTGTCCAGCTTCCGTGTGGCTGACTATGACAGAACTGGGCCCACAGGGCAATCATAACAGGGCAGGGGCTTGCAGTGGGGAGCAGTGGAAGAAGCGTTAGACCAGAACTAGGGGACCTGAGTTCTACTTCCAGCTCTGCTCTGTGCCCTTGGGCAAGTTTGTCAACCCCTCTGAGCCTCCAAGTTCTCGTTAGCAGCGTAGAGGGAGCTGTCCGCGTCCAGCCCTCCGGATCTCTGTAAAAATCTCGCGCTAGAAAGGACAGGCCAAGCCTTTGCCGCTGTGAGACGGTGTCCAGGAGAGAGGAGGTTTTATGGCTGTGATCTTGTTTTGTATTTTGACTGAGGATATTTTGGGGGCTGGGGATGGGTGGGGACATTTGCCTCCTCTTAGGATAATCCTGGAGATTGAAGAGCCGGCGGCGAACCACAACGGGGGTCAGCTGCTCTTTGGGGACGACGGGTACCTCTACATCTTCACCGGAGATGGCGGGATGGCCGGAGACCCCTTCGGGAAGTTTGGAAATGCCCAAAACAAGTATGTCCTGCTGTTGGCTGGCTGGTGGGCTGGTTCGCCTGCCCTGGATTGCATGCTGTTCTTGCAGGGGCCACGCAGCTCAGGGCAGCAGACAGGGGCCTGGGTCCCAGCTCACCCTGCAGCCGGCCGGCCGGAGACCCAGTCCGGCCACTGGGCTCATCCATTAGAGGGGTGAGCACTCGTGCATGGGAAGGCTTTCTGTGAGGGTCAAAGCAGTCGTGTGTGTGCCAGGCAGTGCCCAGGGCCACAGGTACCTGAGAAGCGACATAAGAGGGCATCAGGGAAGAGGGGAGTTTTTCCTGAAGTCAGCTGAGCCCTGCTGGACACAGAAGAAGGAAAGGGGTGCTTCTCAGACCATGTGGGGAGCGTGAGCTGATTGGAGCAGGGCTACATGGCACGTGGCTGTTCTGGCCTAGGCTCCCCCAGGATGGCCCAGGCATTGAAGCATAGTTTTGTTCTGTTAGTCATTTTTTAAAATATATACCTATTTTATTGATTTTTACAGAGAGGAAGGGAGAGGGGTAGAGAGTTAGAAACATCGATGAGAGAGAAACATCGATCAGCTGCCTCCTGCATACTCCCCGGGGATGTGCCCAAAACCAAGGTACATGCCCTTGACCAGAATCGAACCCAGGACCCTTCAGTCCGCAGGCTTACGCTCTATCCACTGAGCCAAACCGGTTTGGGCTCTTTTTTAAAAAAATTATTTTATTTTATTTTATTTTATTCTACTTAAGTATTTTATTTTTGTTTTTTCTCACCTGAGGATATTTCTTCCATTGATTTTTAGAGAGAGTGAAAGGGGGGGGGGTCAGAGAGAGAGACATTGATTGGTTGCCTCCTCATGTGCCCTGTCCAGGAACAGGGACTGGGCCCGCCATGGAGGTATGTGCCCCGGACTGGAATGGAACACCCGCAGTCCGCAGGCCATGCTCTATCCACTGCTCCAAACCAGCTAGGGCGGTGGTCAGCAAACTCGTTAGTCAACAGAGTGGCAAACCGCGGCTCGAGAGCCACAATTTGCCGACCACTGGGCTAGGGCAGTTAGTCACTTCTTGGCTTGAGCAGATGGCCTGCCATCATTCCACTCCTAGACACACACACACACACACACACACACACGAGCACGCGCGCACACACACACATGCACACGCATACATGCACACGCACACGGGTCTGTGAGTCTAGACGAGGCTATCCTGCGGTCTCAGGGCAGCCTCCTCCACTCTCTCGGCCAATAATGACGGAACTGGCTCTTCCCCGGCCCAGAAAGTAAAAATAGCGAGCCCCGCGCTGATCACAGCGACGGAAGCATTCACAGCTTGGGACTCGTGCGTTCACCTGGGGCCGTGTGAGAGGCATCGCGCCTTCTCACGTTTGGGGCGAAGTTCAGAAAATAGAAACGAAGGATTTGTGGGTAACCGGACAGAACCGAAAACACTCTTTGGCTGCTGTGAGTTTGGGCCCCTCCTACAGGAGGCCTGGGGTGAGGTCTGCAGCGCGGTGGTGAGCGGGCTGGAGCCGGCGGCAGGAGCCCTCGGGCGGGGAGGGGGGTAACTGTGGGGCCTCTTTTGGAGGGAGGGCTTTCTCACCGATGAGATGAGGAGGGAAACGCTCAGGGGCTGATTTGGTGAGAATGAGGGGCTCACAGCTGCAAAGCAGGCAGTCCTGCCTTGTCAAGGAGCCCGAAGGAGGCCACGGAAGTGCTAAGAGCGAGAAAAAACACCCCAAAGGTCACGGTGCAGGTGCACGGAAAACCACAGCGGAGAGTGCGCGCTCCCCATCTTCAAGCGCAAAGCAGATCTCCCCCCCAGGGCTCACCTTTGTCCTGTGACGAATGACACCCACAAACTACTCGCCCTGGGAGCTGTGTGCAGGTTAGGGCTGCACCCCCGTTCTATGTGGTTCTGGAGGTTCCAGAGGGCGCTGCGTGCCTCCGTGGAGTGGCCTGCCTTCCGGTCCAGAGCTGTCTGGGGGACCCGGCAAGGGGTCCCCCTGGGTTGCCTCATCTTTGAGGTAGAGGTGAGGGTGGAGGGTGGAGAGTGTGGGGTGCACTGGATCACACTGAGGCCCGTCTGCACCCGGATGGGCGGTGCTTCTCCCCAAGACGGCCCTGGGAGGGGGAGAGAGGGAATTCGGCCCCGTTTCCGGCTCGGATAGCAGCGTCTTCTCGCCCCTCCCGGCCCACCCTGTGCTCCGTACAGTGCCCTTGGCTTTGCCTTCGGTCACTCACTCACTCAGCAAACACGTGATGAGCACCTACTGTGTGCCAGGCGTGTGCCGGGCACGAAGAAAACCGCACGACTCGCATTTACGCTCGCCCCGCGGCATCCCTTTAGGAAGCGGGGAGCAGCCCGCCTCCGGTGACTGTGGCGACACAGGTCGGGGGTCGGTGTTGGGGCAGAGAGCGTGGGGTTTTCGCCCTGGCTGGTTGGGCTCGGTGAATAGAGCCTCGACCTGCAGACCGAAGGGTCCTGGGTTCGATTCTGGTCCATAACTCACCGGGGGCTGTGGGCTCGATCCCCAGTAGGGGGCGTGCAGGAGGCAGCTGATCAACGATTCTCTCTCACTGTTTCTCTCTCCCTCTCCCTTCCTCTCTGAAATCAATACAAATATTTTTTTTTTTAAAAGAGTGTGGGGTTTTGCGGCCAACCGCATGAGACCCCAGCTCCTCCGTTTACCATGGGTGTGGCGAGCGGGCATTGAGGTGACCGTTTGAGCCCAGGTCCCCATCTGTAAAGTGGGGTCACACAATACCAGCTGCCCAAAGGTGTGTGGTGAGGCCGCAGCGAGGCTGTGGGTGGTGTGTCAGTCCCGCGCTTGGGGCAGGGCTGGGCCCAGGGTCAGGGGCCGAATGCTGAGTGAACGGAGGAGGTGACCCAGCTGTAAGCCCTGGGGAGGACCTTACCCAGCGGGTCCCAGCCCCACAGCCAGGCTCACCTGGGCCCTGGCTCAGTCACTGGCCCCAGATGGTGCCTGAGCGCCCCCAACCTGTCCCCTCCCCACCTACCATTGGCCCTGGGTGACGCCTGAGCGCCCTGGTGCAGTCACCTCCAGCTGTGCCCTCCCCACCTGTCCCCTCCCCCACCTGTCCCCCTCCCCCCGTCCCCTTCCCCCACCTGTCCCCCTCCCCCCACCTGCCCCCTCCCCCGTCCCCTCCCCCCACCTGTCCCCTCCCCCATCCCCCTCCCCCTGTCCCCTGCCCCCACCTGTCCCCTCCCCCACCTGTCCCCCTCCCCCGTCCCCTCCCCCCACCTGTCCCCTTCCCCGCGCCCCTGCCCTGCCTGTAGGTCCGCGCTGCTGGGCAAGGTGCTGCGCATCGATGTGGACGGCACCGAGCGCGGCCGGCCTTACCGCATCCCGCCCGACAACCCGTTCGTGGGCGACCCCGAGGCGCGGCCCGAGGTCTACGCCCTGGGGGTGCGCAACATGTGGCGCTGCTCCTTCGACCGCGGCGACCCGGCGTCGGGCGCAGGCCGCGGGCGCCTCTTCTGCGGGGACGTGGGCCAGAGCAAGTTCGAGGAGGTGGACCTGGTGCAGCGCGGCCGCAACTACGGCTGGCGGGCGCGGGAGGGGTTCGAGTGCTACGACCACAAGCTGTGCGCCAACGCCTCCCTGGGTGACCGCCCCCATCCCCCCTCCCCGCTCCCCACTCCCCTCCTTCAGATCCCCCATCCTCCCACTCCCCTCCCCCAGGCTGTGCGCCAACACCTCCCTGGGTGACCGCCCCCATCCCCCCCTCCCCGCTCCCCACTCCCCTCCCCCAGATCCCCCATCCCCCCACTCCACTCCCCAGATCCCCCCATCCCCCATCCCCCCACTCCCCTCCCCCAGATCCCCCATCCCCCCACTCCCCTCCCCCAGATCCCCCATCCCTCCACTCCCCTCCCCCAGGCTGTGTGCCAACGCCTCCCTGGGTGACCGCCCCCATCCCCCCATCCCCACTCCCCACTCCCCTCCCCCAGATCCCCCATCCCCCCACTCCACTCCCCAGATCCCCCCATCCCCCATCCCCCACTCCCCTCCCCAGATCCCCCATCCCCCCACTCCCCTCCCCAGATCCCCCATCCCCCCACTCCCCTCCCCAGATCTCCCATCCCCCCACTCCCCTCACCCAGATCCCCCCACCCCCCACCCCCTGGTCCCCTCTTCCCCCTTCCCCCCACTCCCCTCCCCCAGGCTGTGTGCCAACGCCTCCCTGGGTGACTGCCCCCCATTCCCCCATCCCCCCACTCCCCTCCCCCAGATCCCCTCATCCCCCATCCCCCCACTCCCCTCCCCCAGATTCCCTCATCCCCCATCCCCCCACTCCCCTCCCCCAGGCGTGAGCCAACGCCTCCCTGGGTGACCGTCTTCCACCCTCTATGCCCTGGCCCCACCTCCCAGATCCCCCCATCCCTGCTCCCCACCTCAAGGCTGTGCGCCAGCACCTCTCTCTGTGTCTGCCCCAGGCTCAAGGAGGCCGCCCTTGGGGGATCCCCTGATCCCAGATCCACCCCCAAGGGATGTGTGCCAATGCCTCTTCCCCGGTCCCCCACATCCCACCTAGGACCTGACCTTGCCTCTCCCCTCTCCCATTCTCCTGGCTGCTCCTTGCTCTTCTCTGCACCTAGCAGCTATAAACATCTCCCTCCCTTAGTAATGACCTGGGTCCCCATCTCTGGCCCTCCTAGTGACCTCCCAGCCCTTTGCCCCCCAAGACTCAGCACCCCCTGCAAAGATTTGTTGGGGGGGGGGCGTGCTTACCTCTTCTCCTCACCCGGGCTTCCTCCCACCCTGCAGATGACGTGCTGCCCATATTCGCCTACCCGCACAAGCTGGGCAAGTCCGTGACGGGTGGCTATGTGTACCGGGGCTGCGAGTACCCCAACCTCAACGGCCTCTACATTTTCGGCGATTTCATGAGCGGGTAAGTGGCCTGACTGCCATTCTGGGAGGTCGGGAGGGCAAAAGAGCAAGTGGGAGGGACCCTAACAACTTCCCTGGGGGGCCGGGACCTGTCCCTGTACCCACTGACCAGGGCCCTGGGGTGCATTGGTCCAGGAGAAGCCAGAGAGGCCGCCCCCTCGGGAGCGGGAAGCGGGGAGCTGGGACTCCAGCCCAGGCCTGACCCGGGGGCCCCTGGAGCCTTGTTTCCCGATACTCACACTCTGGGGAGCAGAGCATGCGCCCCTACTTGCTGTGGGTCAGACTCCTTCCCCAGAGGAGCTTACGGGGCCTCACGTCCACCTCATTCTCCCATCGCACAGAGGACAGAACCGGGGTCCCGCGAGGCCCAGAGCAGAGATGCACCTGGCATGATGCTTGAAAGTGCAGCTGGGCAGCCGAAACCGGTTTGGCTCAGTGGATAGAGCATCAGCCTGTGGACTGAAGGGTCCCGGGTTCGATTCCGGTCCAGGGCATGTACCCTGGTTGCAGGCACATCCCCAGTGGAGGATGTGCAAGAGGCAGCTGATGGATGTTTCTCTCTCATCGATGTTTCTAGCTATCTTCTCCCTTCCTCTCGCAAAAAAAAAAAATCAATAAAAAATATATTTTTTAAAAAAAAGAAGTGCAGCTGGGGTGGCCTGGGTCTGATCCTGCCCCCCTTCTTAGCCATGAGACCTGACTTCTCTCAGCTTCAGCTTCCTCATGTGCGGAGTGGAGATGCTGATTGCAGCTGACACCCCGGCTGTTGGAGGACTGAGTCCGTGAATGCACGCACAGCCCCGAGAATGAGTGCGCGCCCAGCCTGCCAGCCACTGCTTCCCCCACCCAGACACGCGCCGAGGGCGGGGTTCCTCAGGAGAAGGGAGGCTGGCAGGGAGCGCTCACCTCGGCAGGCTGCTGACCCGGGCAGCAGCGTGTGTGTGCAGCTGGGGCTGAGGAGAGCCTCCGATGCCGGGGCCTTTTCCAGCTCCGCCCCTTCCTTGGGCTCTGCCTCTGGGACTCAACTCTCCCATCTGGAAAGTGGGTCTAGATGAAGCCTCAGTTTTTACCCCAATTCTCCTAAGTCAGTGGTCGGCAAACTCATTAGTCAGCAGAGCCAAATACCAACAGTACAACGATCAAAATTTCTTTTGCGAGCCAACTTTTTAAAGTATATGTTACTGATTTTTTACAGGGAGGAAGGGAGAGGGACAGAAAGTCAGAAACATCGATGAGCGAGAAACATCGATCAGCTGCCTCCCGCACACCCCCCACTGGGATGTGCCAGCAACCAAGGTACATGCCCTTGGCCGGAATCGAACCTGGGACCCTTCAGCCCGCAGGCAGATGTTCTATCCACTGAACCAAACCGGTTTCAGCAAGAGAGCCAAATTTTTTAAAACTTAAACTTCTTCTAACGGCACTTCTTCAGCATAGACTCGCCCAAGCTGTGGTATTTTGTGGAAGAGCCACACTCAAGGGGCCAAAGAGCCGCATGTGGCTCGAGAGCCGCAGTTTGCCGACCACTGTCTTAAGTCATCTGCAGAAATTTAACTAATTCTGCCTCCCTTTCCCAAGCCCATCTGCTGGGCCAGGCTTTGTGCCAGGGCCAGAGCCGCAGAGTTGAAGGGTACCTGGCACCCAAGTCAGGGAGACAAATACTCAGGCCACTCTAGCCCGCCTCAGAGAGCTTGCGCGGTGCTGGGGAAGCCCAAGGTGGGGCAGTCAGGAGGGCTTCCCGGAGGAGGGGACGGCGAACAGGGCCTGGGAGTATCAGTAGGTGGTTGACAGGTGGGGAAGGGAGGAAGAGGTCAGGTCTGCCCAGGTTCTGAAGCCGCCCAGGTTCCATCTTGAGCTCCGAGGCGGAGGCAGTTCCAAAGCCTGTGCACACTCCGGGCTCCGGCCTGGCAGAGCTCTGCCATCCAGGTCAGCTCCCGACTGCCTCCTGGTGGTCGCTGGGCGGGGGTGGCCCGAGGGGGCAGGAACCAAGCTGGTCTTTCGGTCTCTGGGTGCCTTCCCTTCATGCTTCTCTGGCACATAGTAGGTGCTCAGCAAAGACTTCACGCAGGGCTAGCTTCATGGAGGTGAAGGACCCCACGCTGAGAAGGGCCCACACTTGGCTGAATGCTCTGTGGTCACTGTCTTGAAATTTGTAACACTCTTAGAACAAGGGGCCCTGGCCCGAACCGGTGTGGCTCAGTGGATAGAGCGTCGGCCTGCGGACTGAAGGGTCCCAGGTTCGATTCCAGTCAAGGGCATGTACCCTGGTTGTGGGCACATCCCCAGTAGGGGGTATGCAGGAGGCAGCTGATTGATGTTTCTCTCTCATCAGTGTTTCTAACTCTCTATTCCTCTCCCTTCCTCTGAAAAAAAAAATAAATAATAATCAATGAAATATATTAAAAACAAAAAACGAGGGGCCCTGCATGCTCAGCTTGCACCGGAGCCTGCATTGTGTGTGGTCCTGGTCATGTTGGGGCTCCGGGCCAGAACGGCTCCAGGTGTTAGACCCGTGGGGTCAGACCGGGCCTGGGTTCGGCAGCCTGTGGCTAGGAAAGAATTCGGAGCCAAGATGCAAACTAGAAGAAGAGAATCGTTTGGAAAATCACGTAAAAGAGGTGGAAGAAATTTGTAGACGAAGTGGACTTAGGAACAAGTTACAGACGCCAAGGAAGGGCTCTTGGAGTTTAGAAGTGAGGAAGGGAAAGCTGAGGCACCTGCTGGGGGTTGGGGGTGGGGAGGGTGGCGGAGGCAGGGGCGTGCTCCCAGGAGAGAGAGCACATTGGGTCCCCCATCCTAAGGGTGTTAAGCGTGGAGACTTTAGGGGAGGTCCAGGGGAAGATCTCAATAGAATATTCCTCAGCTTTCCAGGGGTGTCCTTTCAGGGGCTGGGCTTCCACTGATTGGCTGGCTGAGCCAGGGCAGGGGTCATTACTGATTGGCTGAGCCAGGGCGGGGGTCATTACTGATTGACTGGCTGAGCCAGGGCGGGGGTCATTACTGATTGGCTGGCTGAGCCAGGGAAGGGGGTCATTACGCGGTGCAGCTGGTCAAGAGGGCAGCTGTGGTGTTGCTGGTCTGGCTTTGCTGCTTTTCTGGCCTGGAGCTGAAATGCAGCTGAGCCTAGATATCTCTAAGGAGGGGAAGTCAGGGAGATCAAACCGCAGGAGCAGCGATATGCTAGGACAGTGGTCAGCAAACTGCGGCTCGCGAGCCACATGCGGCTCTTTGGCCCCTTGAGTGTGGCTCTTCTACTAAATACCACGGCCTGGGCGAGTCTAATTTGAAGAAGTGATGTGTTAGAAGAAGTTTAAGTTTAAAAAATTTGGCTCTCAAAAGAAATTTCAATCGTTGTACTGTTGATATTTGGCTCTATTGACTAACTAGTGGCCCGGTGCACGAAATTCGTGCACGTAGGGAGCGTTCCCTCAGCCCAGCCTGTACCCTCTCCAGTCAGGGTCCCCTTCAGGGATGTTTGACTGTTGGCAGTCGGACATCCCTCTCGCAATCTAGGAACACTGGCTCCTAACTGCTCACTGGCCTAACTGATGGCCCGTAACCCCTCTGCCTGCCTGCGTGATTGCCCCTAACTGCCTCTGCCTTGCCCCACACCTGGGACCCAGGCTTCCCTCCCTCTGGCCGGCTATAGGCACCCAGGACCTGGGCCAGCTTCACTCAGGCCAGCCCCAGCCACAGGCAGCCTCAGGCACCCAGGACCACAGGGAATGTGGCCTAACCCCAGGGCTGGAAAGGGTCCCCACCCTTCGAGCTGCTGCCCCACCCCCTGCTGAGCAGCCTGGGGAACAGATGCCGCATGCCGGCAGTCCCAGCCGGCCCACAGCACCCCGCAGAGCTGCGGCAGAGGCATGAGGGGTGGGGCTGCATGGCACGTGGCCCCGCCCCTCGCTCCTGATTGGCTGGTAGCATAGCGAAGGTACAGTCACATTAGCATATTACTCTTTTATTATATAGGATGGGTTTGCTGACCACTGTGCTAGGGGAGGAAGGTTGTCCTGGGGGTGAGGTCCGCCTACACTTGTCCTTTGCTGGGCACCCAGGGCTTTCTGCCCTGTGATCTTCTGTACTGGCCCATCGTCCTTGCTCTGCTCATGTCTGGCTAACTGCCCACTACGGTTGCATGGATAATTGATGACGGGGTGGATGGGTGGATGGATAGGTGGGTGGATGGGTGGGTGGGTGAGTGGGGCTCCCGGGCGCACCATGCCAGGCATGACCCCACAGCTCATTCTCCTTCGCAGGCGCCTGATGTCCCTGCGAGAGAGCCCGGGGACAGGCCAGTGGCAGTACAGCGAGCTCTGCATGGGCCGCGGCCAGACCTGCGAGTTCCCGGGGCTGATCAACAACTACTACCCACACATCATCTCCTTCGCAGAGGACGAGGCCGGTGAGCTCTGCTGAGGACGCTCCGTCCCGGCTGCCTGCCTGGCTGGTCCCCCCACCCCCTGGCTCCTTCTGGCTCGGGGCTCGAGGGATGCGGTCTCAGGTCTGAGGTTTAAGGATGAAGAGTGATGTGTTCAGGGGGCTGGAGACCTTGCTTGCCCATCATGCTCACCAATCGGAGCTTCAGCTTCCCCTCCCCTTCCCCCTCCCTCTCCCCCCACCTCTTCCCTGGGTGAGGTTGCTGCAAGGCTTGGCCGGGTGACTTGGGGAAGTTAGAGGACCAGGAAAGTTAGGGGCCAGGAAGTACTGGTGGAAATGGAGGCGGAGGGCGGGGGAATGGGGGGGGGGGTGTCTCCCAAGACCTCCACTGCCCTGGGTTCCTGATGGCAAGTGTACTGGGCCTGAAAAATGAAGCCACACGGTCTTCAGAACGTGGGTAACACCGCCTTCCTGCCTGTGAGTGGGCCTCCCGTTCGGGCACTTGCATTTTTCAATGTAAGGAACTGTGGGGGAAGAGGGAGGGGGAGGAAGAGGGGCTACAGGGGCTGGATCCCACTCCCGTCTCCTGCCTTTGTCCTTGGCCCTGGATTGTCCCTGGACAAAAGACCAGGGGCCCATGGTGGGGCCTGGTGGATGCTTGGCGGGGTTGCTGGGCAACACCCACTGGGGGGCCTTTGGAGGGGTATCCCCTTGCAGAGCCCAGTGCCCAGAGACCCCAGGCCCGAGTGTGGGAAACCTTTGTTGAACCGACACCCATCAGAATCTAAATTCTCCACGGGGCAGCCGCGGCCCCCACCGCCCTCCCCAAGTCCAGTGGGCGCTTGCAAACCCTTTCTTTTGGTCAATAGGGGGTTAACACGTCTTGGAAGGAGAGATGGTTTCTTTCTCCTTGGCCCCCCTAACTCCTCCCTCCGCCCAAGAGAGGCAGGGCCTGGAAGATGCATTTCCCAGGGCCCTGCCTCAGCCCTCTGAGTGGCACTGAGTGATGTGACAGCAGGCGGAGGCCCTCTGAGATGGACAGATAGCTCTGGGACAGCCTGCTGGCAAGCGTGGGCCCGTAGCCCCCCGGAAAGCACCGAGATCTGGGTCCCATGCAAACAACCCTCTCCAGCTCCAGGCTCCAGCCGCCATCTCTCCAGCTGTTCCTCTGGAACTTGTCAGCTGTGAAACAGGGGCCTCTGCTGGCCCAGCGTCCTCCAGGGGTGTCCACATGGCAGAGACCCCGAGGGAGGCCTGGCCTCGGGCAGGTTCCTCATTGCTGGGGGATGCGGGGGGCTCCCTCCCTGTGCAGATCAAGACTGGAGGGAGCATGGAGTGTGCCTGGTCCAGCCCGTCACTTAACAGGTGGGGACCCGGAGGCTGGCTATTCTGCTCAGCCCTGGGGAGGGGAATGCTGGACCCCGCTGGTACCCCAAGCCTCCCAGAGGCCGTACGCTTGAACTTGGTCAGCCAGAGGAAGACGGGGAGAAAGGCATTCCAGGCTGAGGAAGCTGAGTGTGGGGTGAGCCCTGGGGCACTTCAGGAGGCTGGAGTGTCGATGGGGGGGACACACAGCCGGGAAGGAGCAGTGGCCTGCCAGGGCGGGGGGCCTCTCTCCAGGAAGAGACCCAGGAAAAGGTGTGCATGTCCTGGCCTCCCGGCCACCATGTGTCCAACATCAGTGTGATCTTGGGGCAGAGACGCTTCTGAGCCATGGGCCTCGCTTACACTCCCCAGCTGTGTGACCCTGGACAGGTCGCTTGGCCTCTCTGAGCTGTTTTCTTGCCTGTAAGATGGGAATATGAAGCCTGTTTCCTTGACTTCGGTGCCTCTGGTAGCGAGGGCCACATTCCCGGAGCGTACATGGCGCCAGGGGCTTGTAACTCCACTTGCAGCATTTTCACTCCAGTCCCGGCAGGTGGGGAAACCGAGGTGTGGGACCCCCTTTCACGTCCCGCATGGTTCAGGGTTCCGGTTCAGGGTTCAGGTTCAGGAGAAGGCCACACAAATAAAAAGAGACTAGAAAAGTATTAATTTGGGAAGGTGGGGGCTGTGTGGTAGCCCAACTCTAGTGGGAGGACTATGCCTTGCTTCAGCCTTGCCATTCCTGTGATTCAGGTTTGGGATACACCCATTGCCTTTAGGAAGGGAATAAGCAGATTATCCTAGCAGTGAGGGTTTACATGATTACTTGGTGGGGAAGTGGCTTCAGCTGCCCTGGTCTTCATGAGATAGGGAGCGGTTGGCTCTGACCTTTCAGAGCTTCCAGGCTGACAGCCTTCCCGGTCCCTTATCCGCTCCTCTCTGTCAGTGAGACAATGCTCGGTTTCCGGCACCAAAGCTCAGAGCGGGGCGGCGCCGGGGCTGCCGGCCTCACCCGGGGCTGGGTGCAGGGACTGGCGTTCACACGAGAAACTGCCCGCCAGTCAGTGAAGTCAGACTCCACCTCCAGGACGTGGCCGGGCCAGATCCCGGTGACTGACATCTGCAGTAAAAGGCACTGGGTGACTGAGCGCTGGCCGTGTGCTCTTTTAAGCCAAATGACAGTCCTCCCGGCCCGTGTGGCTCAGTGGTTAAACATCAACCTGTGAACCAGGAGGTCCCCCTGGTCACGGTTCAATTCCCAGTCAGGGCACATGCCCCGGCTGCAGGCTGGATCTCCAGTAGAGGGCGTGCAGGAGGCAGCCAGTCAATGATTCTCTCTCATCATTGATGTCTCTCTCCCTCCCCCTTCTCTCTCTCTCTCTCTCTCTCTCTCTCTCTCTCTCTCTCTCTCTCTCTCTCAGCAGATCATTGTTTTAATGATAGAGAGCTGTGGACAGGGGATCTGGAGGGCTGGTCCATTTTAATTGCTCTGAAAGGTCGGAGCTAATGATTGGATACTAGTGGCCTGGTGCATGAAATTCATGCACTGGGGATGGGCCTCTCAGCCTGTTCTGCACCTCTAGTAGTCTTGAACCCCTTGGGGGATGTCTGACTGCCAGCTTGGGCCCGCTCCCCACAGGACAGTCAGACACCCTTCTCGCAATCCGGGACCCCTTGCTCTTGCCACCTACTGGCTTGCTGCTCCTTAGCACTGCTGTGGAGGGTGGAGAGGCTCCTGCTGAGCTCGCCAGCCAAGAGCTAGGCTTCTGGCTGAGCAGTACTCCCCCTGTGGGGCAGTTCCTGTGTTGAGCATCTGCCCCCTGGTGGTCAGTGCGCATTATAGCAACCAGTCATTTCTGCCATTCGGTCAATTTTCATATTAGGCTTTTATTATGTAGGATTGGTGGTTGGGGCAGCCCTCACCTGTTAAGTAGTCACTGATTGGCTTTTATTGGTGTTTCCTGCCTGGGGGATATGGATGAATCTTGTGATCTTAATCTTAATAAAAGAGATGGTAAAGCCAGAGTGAGGAGTAGTTCTCCCACTAGAGTTGGACTACCGCCTGGCCTCCATTTTCCAAATTAATGTTTTTCTAAGTCTCTATTCATTTGTGTGCGGCCTTCTCCCAGAAACCCGAACCCTGAACCGGGGACCCTGCATCCATGTGGGACGTGAAAAGGGTTCCCACACACTCTCTCTCCCTTTCTCTCTGAAGTCAATAAAAATAGATTCCTATGAGGCATTTCATTTTGGGATGAGGAAGGTGAGGCTCGGAGAGCCAGGGGTGCCTGCATTGCCCAGTCGGCAGGAAGGAGCTGGGGCCTGGGCCCTCATGGTGCCCAAAAGTGTGTGGTGCTGGGCGTGAAACCCAGGCAGGTGACCGGGGGCTCCAGAGGTCGGGCCTGGGTGGCCGGCAGAGTGGCCACCGCCCTGGAGAGCTACAGAGGCCGTGGGCATGTCAGCTGCTTTTCTCAGGCTGCCTCCGCTCTGGGCGCTGGGGAGCTGCGTGGGCCTGGCCCCCTCAGGACTGGCCCCCTGAGCTCAGGGTTGGTCTCAGGGCCTGAGGTGGGGGCGTGGGGCCGCTGGGACGGCCTCCAGGTGCTGTGCTCACCCCCTGCCTTGTGTCTTGCCCCAGGGGAGCTGTACTTCATGTCCACGGCCGTGCCCAGTGCCACCGCAGCGCGTGGGGTCATCTACAAGATCATCGACCCCTCCAGGTGAGGCACACCCCCGGCGCCACGAGACTGACGCCGTCTCCCGGGAGCCTGCACCTCCATTGCCTCCGTTTCCTTCTCTGGCACTTCCTAAAGTGGAGATTGTTCATACCCCCGTTTTCCAGATGAGAAAACTGAGGCCCAGACTAGGCAAGCCCATACCGCTGCTGAGAGGCAGATCCAGGATTCACACCGGACTGCCAGCTCCAAAGTCCTCCTCTACCTGTGATAGGAGGAGTCAGAGATACTGATGGGGGCTCATACGCGCAAGCCCCATCGTCCCATTTTTTAAAAACTTAAAGCAGCCAAAACCGGTTTGGCTCAGTGGATGGAGCATCAGCCTGTGGACTGAAAGGTCCCAGGTTCGATTCCAGTCAAGGGCATGTACCTTGGCTGCGGGCACATCCCCAGTGGGGGGTGTGCAGGAGGCAGCTGATCAATGTTTCTGACTTTCTATCCTTTTCCCTTCCTTTCTGTAAAAAAAAAATCGATAAAATATATTTTAAAATAAATAAATAAAAATAAATAAAACTTAAAGCATTTAGAATTTAGAACAGTTTTAGGTTTACAAACAAGTAGCAAAGATAATACAGCATTTTCCTGTATGCCCCTCACCTTTCTTTTTTTCTTTCTTTTCCTCTGTTATTTAAATGTCTTACATTATTATAGCATCTTTGTCACAATATATGAGCAATATTGGCACATCACTAATCATTACACTCCATACTCCTTTTTTAAAAAAAAAAGATATTTCATTGATTTTTTACAGAGAGGAAGGGAGAGGGATAGAAAGTCAGAAACATTGATCAGCTGCCTCTTGCACACCCCCTACTGGGGATGTGCCTGCAGCCAAGGTACATGCCCTTGACCGGAATCGAACCTGGAACCTTTTAGTCTGCAGGCCGACGCTCTATCCACTGAGCCACACCGGTTTCAGCTCCATACTCCTTTTTAAACTTGAGGTAACTGCACTTTTTAAAAAGAATTTCTCTAGTTTTTCTCTTATATTCTTTTTTCTGTTCCTGAGCTACTTACGTTAGTCTCCTTAGCCTCTTCTGGTCTGTGACAGCTTTGCAGACCCTCCTGTCTGCCACATTATTTTTCGTAAAGCACAGGTCTGTTCATTATTACTGTTATTTTTTGTTGTTGTTAATCCTCACCTGAGGATATTTTTTTTCCATTGATTTTCAGAGAGAGTGGAAGGGAGGGGAAGAGACGGAGAGGTAAACATCGAGGAGAGAAAGAGACATCCATTGGTTGCTGACCACACACAGCCAGGGCCAGCGATAAAGCCTGCAACCACGATTCGTGCTCTTGACTGGTATCGAACCCGGGACCCTTGGGTCTGCAGGCCCGATGCTCTACCCACTGAGCCAAATCAGCCTGTTCATTATTATTTTTTTTTTATTTTTATTTTTTAAATATATTTTATTGGTTTTTCACAGCGAGGAAGAGAGAGGGATAGAAAGTCAGAAACATCGATGGAAGAGAAACATCGATCAGCTGCCTCTTACACACCCCCCACTGGGGATGTGCCCGCAGCCACGGTACATGCCCTTGCCGGAATCGAACCTGGGACCTTTCAGTCCGCAGTCCGACGCTCTATCCACTGAGCCAAACCGGCTTCGGCGTGTTCATTATTATTTAAAAAAAAATATATTTCTTTATTGATTTCAGAGAGGAAGGAAGAAGGACAGATAAAACATCAACGATAAGAGGGAATCACTGATTGGCTGCCTCTCGTCACATCCCCTCTGTTTCCCGAGGTCTCATCTTTACTCACTGTGGAAGGCACCTGCAAACCTTGCATTTTCCTTTGTTTCTTTTCCCCATTCTGCATAAACATGTCCACGTTGCAACATCACCCGCAGAAGGATCGTTTTTTTCAAAATATATTTTATTGATTTTGTACAGAGAGGAAGGGAGAGGAATAGAATTAGAAACATGGAGGAGAGAGAAACATCAATCAGCGGCCTCCTGCACACCCCCCACTGGGGATGTGCACGCAGCCAAGGTACATGCCCTTCACCGGAATGGAACCTAGGACTCTCCAGTCCCGACGCTCTCTCCACCGAGCCAAACTGGCCAGGGCAGAAGGACCGTTTTTAATGGCCGCGTACTTTTCTGTTGAGTCACGGTGCCCTCCCATCTGTCCCGTTCGTGGGCGTTTCCGACGCTCAGAGCAGATGCTTCTCTAGGAGAGGTCACACGCACGGAGCACCTGATTCACGCCAGATGTGCCTTGGGCCCGGCACTGCCTTAGCCGGCTCTGCTCAAGGCCTCGTGTGTGGGAGGAGGCAGAAGCCGGCCAGACTCCCTCCCTCCCTTCCTGACCCTCCTCATCCCTTTCGTTCTTCTCTTTGGGGATAAACAGGGCGCTTTGCCCTGCAGCATATTGCACAGAAGCCCCATGACGGAATCTTTGGAAAACCAAGACATGAGGTTGTGGCGGGGTGTGGGGGGAGAAGGGAGCGGGCTATTCATTATCGCCCAAACATAACCGCACTAGTGTGGTATCTCCTGCCTTTTGCACAACAAACATGCTTTTTAAAAAATATATCTATTTTATTGATTTTTTTACAGAGAGGAAGGGAGAGGGATAGAAAGTCAGAAACATGGATGAGAGAGAAACATCGATCAGCTGCCTCTGCACACCTCCCACCGGGGATGTGCCCACAACCAAGGTACATGCCCTGGACCGGAATCGAACCTGGGACCCTTCAGTCCACAGGCCGATGCTCTATCCGCTGAGCCAACCCGGTTTCGGCACAAACATGCTTTTTATAATTTCCTTGAAGACCCAGCCGCTGCTGGGTCTGTGTGGGGAGTGTGGATATGATTTGGGTTCAGGGCCACCAGAACACCCACTCTGTCCAAGTGCAGCCTGCACGTGTTTCTTCAGCCTGGGGGTGGGGGTGGGGGTGGGGTGGCCCACGGGTTCCCTCTTTGGCCAAGCCTGTCTGGAGGCCCCTCGTGTCACGTGGCTGCTGCCCTCCGGGCTTTCCCTGGAGCTGGTGGGACCTATTGAAGCCTGCACCCACGTGGTCAGCCCAGAATCGGCGGGCCCCATTCACAGACTCACAGATCGAGAGCCAAGAACTAATTAAAACAAAATTCCACTCCTTCCTGGTGCCCCTCGAAGATGCCAGAAGAGCCCAATTCATAGTCCTGGCAACCTTTTCTGACTCTTTTCTCTCCCGACTCTCTATGCTCCCCCTCCCCCTGCAAAAGGTCCCCGGGTCCCCAGCTCTGCTGCCAACCCTGAGACATGCTGTCTCTCCACCTTTTCCCTTTATTTTAAAATATATATGTTTTATTTTTTCACAGAGCGGAAGGGAGAGGGATAGAAAGTCAGAAACATCGATGAGAGAGAAACATCCATCAGCTGCCTCCTGCACTCCCTCCTACTGGGAATGTGCTCGCAGCCAAGGTACATGCCCTTGACCGGAATCGAACCCGGGACCCTTCCGTCTGCAGGCCGACGCTCTATCCACTGAACCACACTGGTTTCGGCTCCACCTTTTTCCTTTAAATGGACTGAAGCTCTCCCTGGTTCCTGCAGGCAGAGGGGGCTCTGTTTCTGCATCACCGGAAATCCAGGAAAAGGGGGGGGGGGCAGGGCCCCTCCTCAGAGGCCGTTGGCTGGGGCGGGGGTAGTTTCCGGGACAGAGGTCGGACTGGCAGGCTGTGGGGGGAGGAGGATGCCATTTGATCAAGTTTGGAAGACAGGCCGTGCTGGGAGTTAGAAGTGGCTCACCTGAGCCTCCTGCCTCATGCAGAAACGGTACGAGGGGTTCCTGTCCTGGGATTGGACTCCCGTAGATCCGGGGCGCAGAGCACGCGGGGACACTGGGCTACAGGGTAGGTGCTCCATAAATGGCCACCGGTGTTACCTGCCCAGGCTTGGAAGCTCACGGCCCTCCCCCTCCCCGTCTGGCCACAGAGGTGGGCGATGTCAGAGGACATGCTCAGGGTGGGCTCCCAGGGCCGGGCTCATGACCTTCTGTGTGTTGGCAGACGGGCACCCCCCGGCCGGTGTCAGATCCAGCCCGCCCAGGTGACGGTGAGGAGCCCTCTCATCCGCTTTGTGCCCAAAGAAAGTAAGTGTCCACTGACAGGGACCCGTGCGGGAGGGACGCCCCCATAGCCCTTACCCAGCCTGGGTCCTCCCGGTGGACCCTGTGCCGGGCACACATTATACATTCGGTTAAAGTGGCAATGTGTGCCAGCCCCAGGCCGTGGCGGGTGGGGCAGAGGGGCTGCTGGTCTCAGGGGGCATGCAGAGGGAGAAAGAGCTGTTTCCAGGGACGTGCACCCAGAGTTCATGAGAGGCACAGAGAAAGAGGGTGTGCCCTGTGTGAACAAGGAACACTGCAAAGTTATTGTGGGTGCCAGGGCCCCTAGGGGAGGGGGCATCGGGGCTGGGCCTGCCACAAGATGCTTCCATTTTTTAAAAAATATATGTATTGATTTTATTTTATTATTATTATTTTTTTACAGAGAGGAAGGGATAAGATAGGTAGAAACATCGATGTGAGAGAAACATTGATCAGCTGCCTCCTGCACACCCCCTACTGGGGATGTGCCCGCAACCAAGGTACATACATGCCCTTGACTGGAATCCAACCTGGGACCCTTCAGTCCACAGGCCCACGCTCTATCCACTGAGCCAAACCGGTTTCGGCAGATGCTTCCACTTTGACAAGGTTGTTGGGGTGGGAGGGAGGGCTGCTGATCTTCAGGACCTGAGGGGCTGGGCAAGGCCACCAAGGCCGCCCTGGGATCAGGAGCCAACTGAGAGGGCTTGTCCTGGGGAAGGGGCTGTTCTGTGGGGCCAGGCTCGGTGGGAGCGAGGCCCAGTGTTGCCACACCTTTCCATTCTTTTCTTTGTTTAATAGTTTTATTGATCTCAGGAAGAGAGGGGGAGAGGTAGAAACATCAATGATGAGAGGGAATCATTGATTGGTTGCCTCCTGCACGCCACGCTCCCGTGCCTCGAACCGTGACCTTCTGGTTCATAGGTCAGCGCTCAACCATGAACTACGCTGGCTGGGCCAGACCTTTCCATTCTTCTTCTTCTTCTTCTTTTTTATTATATGTTATATTGATTTTTTTACAGAGAGGAAGGGAGAGGGACAGAGAGGTAGAAACATCGATGAGAGAGAAACATCGATCAGCCGCCTCCTGCACACCCCCTCCTGGGGATGTGCCTGCAACCAGGGTACATGCCCCTGACAGGAATCGAACCTGGGACCCTTCCGTCCGCAGGCCAACGCGCTATCCGCTGAGCCACACCGGTCTCGGCCAGCTTTCCATTCTTTAGAGGAGCAGGAAACTGTCGTTGGTCATTCAGCTCATTCATGGCGCTTCCGTGCGCCTCCCTCTGGGATGTAGCGCCGGGCAGGATGGAGGTGGAGTCTGCCTCTCCGAGCTGATGCGTACAGATCTCCGCATCTGAAAACGCGGGCTTTGAAAAACCCCCTTGTGGGCCAAAGGAACCACTCCGGGAGGGCGAGTGTGCCCGGCCCGTCCCCCGTTGGCAGGCTGGGTGCGGGGGTTGTAGGAGGAGAGCAAGGCTAGGCCCCTGGGCGGGCGGGGTGATGGTCCTGAGGAAGGGTACCCTGGGCAGAGGAAGTTGGGGGAGAGAGGAACTCAGGTTTGCGGGGAGTTGAGTCCAGCCTCCGGTGGCTTTGGGCCTGGGCCGGTTTTCCAGCCACTCGTTCTGCAGTTTCCCGCACTTTGGAGTGACCCGCTCCAGGCCCTGTGCTGGCCGGACACACAGACACGTCAGTAGCGTCCCAGGCCCGGTGACAGAGGGTGTGCCGGTGCCAGGGGACCCAGGGCAGGGCAGGATGAAGGCATGGTGGTCTCGGAGCAGAGGCTGAGGGCTGATTGGAAGGGAGAGGAAGGGTGCACCTCGGGGTGCTGGGGGGCGGTAGGCAGACGGAGCAGCTAGAGGCCAGGCGGGAGATGCTGGGCAGCCAGGGGCCTGGCGGGAGGCTGCACCCTGAGCAGCGGCTGGTGCCCAGGCTGGTTCTCATCCTGCCTGCCATGCCCACCCACCCCCATCAGAGGGCCTCAGCTTCCCCCTTAAACCGCCCATTGGGACCCGGGAGGTCTCTTGCTCTGAGAACCCCCTCAGTCACGCCTTCCCTTCCATGAGCTCCCGGAGTTTGCGGTGCGAGGCCGGGCCGCCCAGGAGGCAGGGCTGGGAGGGCAGGCCCAGCAGCGCCAGGGATTGGCAGGATGCTCGCAGATGCACCTGCGCCGGCTCCAGGCTCACACCTGAGGGCCGGGGTGGCCCGGGAGCCACGCAGCCTCGCTGTCTGGGTGGAGGGTAGCACAGGGACATCTTTCCCTGCGGTCTGCACCCCGGGACGGACAGCTGGGCGGCCAGGGCTGCTCTGACGCCAGGCGCTTCCTTCCTGCAGAGTTCATCCGGAGGGCCCAGAGCACCCCGCAGCCCACCGCGCGCGCGCCCACGAAGGTGCCCAGGCGCGGCCGCCCCACCGCCCCTCCGCCCGCGCCCACCCCGCGCTCGACGAGGCCCAATCCGCGCCCGGCAAGGCCCACCCCTCTCCCGACGAGGCCCAATCCGCGCCCGGCAAGGCCCTCCCGGCGGCCGGGTGGCCGGAGGGCGGGCGGGCGGCAGCGGGGCCGGCCTGGCACGGCGAACTCTGCGCCCTCGAGTGGGGCGGTGCGCCTGGTGCGGCCCGCGGGGCTGCGCCCGGGCCGCGGGCGCGTGGAGGTGTTCGCCGGCGGCCGCTGGGGCACCGTGTGCGACGACGGCTGGGACGTAAAGGCGGCCGCCGTGGTGTGTCGCCAGCTGGGCTTCGCCCACGCCGTGCGGGCCACCAAGGGCGCGGAGTTCGGGGAGGGCCGCGCGCTGCCCATCCTGCTGGACGACGTGCGCTGCGCGGGCAACGAGAGGACCCTGCTGGCGTGCGGGCACGCGGGCCTGGGCATGCACAACTGCAGCCACGAGGAGGACGCGGGCGTCGTCTGCAGCCACGAGGACCCCGACCGTGGGCCGGGGTAGGGGGTCGGCCCGGCTGCCCTGCCCGGGGGGGCCGGAGCCTGGCAGGCCCTTGCCCGTGTGTGCCTGGGGTGCCCGCTGAGTGAGGGTGGAGGCGGCCACGGGTGTGGGTAGAGGGCGGGGCATCTGAACTGAGGCCTCACTGAGCTGTGCGGGTGCACCATGCTCTCTGTGTGTGTCCCTGCTCACGTGTCCTGGGCCCTGTTGGGGGGTCCTGGTCTTTTCTTACCTCTGAGCAGCAGCGTGATCACCGTCTGGCCTCGGGACCCTGAGCACGGGAGCAGCCACCCTTTAGGGACAGACATGCCCTGGCTGTGTTAGCAGAGGCACCGCTGGTGGGCCGGGGAGGGGAGCAGGCCTGCCCGGCCAGGGGGAGCGGAAGGCCCCAGAGCAGCTGAGGAGCGTGGCCCCGAGGTCAGGGGCTGCCGAGAGCGGGAAGGCATCAGTGGGACGTGGCTGCTCCTGAGGGTCAGGCTGCTCAGGAGGAAGCAGTGCCTCGGGAGGGCTGGCTGGCTGGCGGGCACTGGGGGGCACTGGGACCTCTTTGTTACATTGGGCCCCTGTGGATGCTTTGGGGGTGGTTGTGTGTGCATGAGACAGCCATCCCTAAGGCTTGACTCTGCCCTGCTCCTCAGGACAGAAGCCACCAGCCACTCCTAGTGCCAGGGTCCCAGGTGAGAGGGAGACTCCAGGCTCCCCCACACACCTTTAAGACTGCATCTGGGCCTGTGGGGTCCCCTGTGTGGTCTCCAAACCCAGCCTGGCTCAGTGAACCCTCCCTTCCCTCCAGCACCCCCCCCCCCCCGGGGCGGCCAGGGCTGCGGCCCAGTGAGACTACTGATGCCGTGTCACCAGGGGCCAACGTGACTGTGTACACCCCTTCCTGTCTCTTCTCTCTGCGCCCTCCCCCCCCCTCTGCCTGCCGGAGAGTGGAAATGGGGGCTGAGCCTGCAGCCTCCCTCTGAGTCTCTCTGACCATGGATGACCTTGGCCCGGAGCAGGTGTCCTGGGCCCAGCCCTTGCGGCGTGTCAGGCCCCGTTGAGCCCCTGGTGGAAACCTCCGTCAGCCCCTCCACAGCGTGTCACCTCTGCTGGTCACCGCTGCGAGACTGCACAGCACCTAAGGTGCACAGAGGCGGGGAGGGAAGAAACCAGACTTGAACCCAAGCAGCCTAGCCCCAGGCCCTGCCAGCACCCTGGCCACTGCACCCCCAGGAGCACGAGGCTGTGCCCAGAAAGGTCGGCTGGGTGCCTTCCCAGGACGCGGGGACATCCTGAGTAGTGTCAGGAGCGGGAGGGCCCCCGTTCGTCTGGCCAAACTCCTCGCCGTGCAGAGGGGAGCGTGGTCCGGGGCTGCGAGAGCCCGTGGCTGTGGAGGCCGAGCTGAGCCCAAAGCCCAGGAAGGCGGGGTGGCCCCCCGGGCTCTCTGAGCAGGCAGCACCCTGGCCTGCCCCTCAGAGGGGCAGAGCGGTGGGTCCCTCGGACCCGGAGTCATGGGGTAGGCTGCAGTAGCCTCGGCCTCCCCCTCTGGGGCTCCTCCATGCCCTCCCCGAGCTGCCCAGCTCCCCTCTTCATTTCACAGCCCGGAGGCTGCAAGGCCACGAGGTGGGGCCCGGGAGGGGGGCAGAGGTGATGGGGAGCATCTCAGCACCAACCGCCTGGGCCACCACGCGGGCTCCTTGGCACCTCCCCAGGGGGGTGGGAGGAGTGGTCCAGCCCTCAGCGGGGGGGCTTGAGCATCACTGCTGTTGCCGGGGTAACCGGGGGAGTCCAGGCTTCTCCATTGGCCTCAGCCTGCCAGTCCTCGGGACAAGGTGCTCCCCTCCCCCAGGCTCCAAACAAGGCTCGGGCAGCGGACTCCTGAGAAGGAAGTTGACGACAGACTCCCTGCTCCTAAAACGTGCAAACCCCACAGGCCTGGCGGGAGCCAGGGCCAAGGCCATGGTGGTCAGGGTGGACGGCCAGCATTGGTTGGGCACTTACTACATGTGAGGCACTGCTCCTCTTATTCCCTCATTTAATCCTCATCTTTTTTAAAATATAAATTTTAACATTTTTGTTGAATTTATTAGAGTGACATGGCTTAATAAAATGACACAGGTTTCAGGTATACCGTTCTATAATGCATCCTCTGTATGCTGTGTGTTCACCTCATCCTCACCGGAACCCTCTGAGGCAGGTGCCGTAGTCACACACCCCGTTTACAGGTGTGGAGGCTGAGTACCTGCTCAATGTCACACAGCCAGCGTTAAAACTGGGCAGGCCGAAACCGGTGTGGCTCGGTGGATAGAGCGTCGGCCTGCGGACTGAAAGGTCCCAAGTTCTGATCCGGGCAAGGGCATGTACCTTGGCTGCGGGCACATCCCCAGTGGGGAGTGTGCAGGAGGCAGCTGGCCGATGTTTCTCATCGATGTTTCTAACTCTCCCTCTCCCTTCCTCTCTGTAAAAAAATCAATAATATATATATATATATTAAAAAAAAAACACAAAAAACGGGCAGGGAGGCTCTGAGGCTCAGTCACGCTCTCCTGCTGCAAGAGCATTGAATGTAATGTCCCTGGTCCTCAGGACCTGTCATTGTGCGGACGGGGACGGGTCCAGGGAGGGCAGAGCCGGTGTAGACTCCCCGTCCAGTGCTCCTTCCCCTCCATCACCTGCGGCTGGCCACCTGAGAAGTATTCACAGTGACTGTTCCCAGGGACTTCCATCCCGCTCAGAGTCCTCCAGGGTCCCTGAGGAGGGGATGTGGTCTTGGACGGGGCTCGGCCTGCTCCCTCCAGGCCCCAGCCCTCAGCCCTCCTAACCGGGTCTTCACACGGCGGCTGGAGTGCTCTCCCAGAACCTGAGCCAGAGGCCTCTGCCGGCGTCACACGGCTTAGCTAACGAAAAAAACATGAAACCTGTAAAGATAAAGAATCTTAGTGAGTATATTTGAGCCAAACTGTCGACATATTCTGGGAAGCAGATCCTCAAGGAATTGAGATAATGCTCCGGAGAATGGCAGATTACATTTGTATTTATACACCGAAATCAAAGGAGAGACATAGGGTGGATTGGGTGAAATTCATTGGTGACGGATTAAGGAGGTGGGATAAAGCAATCCCACCTGGGATTGGATAAAAGTAAAATGATGGACACATACTTAGGTGAATGCAGGAACTATTAACATGATCATGAAGGAATTTGTGGCATCTGTCCTGGCGCCCACCACATCTGCTTGTGCCCCAGGGGCTCCAGAAAAAGGGAAGTTACAAGTGACCCAGCTATCTCACAGATATGTTATCTTAGAGGCAAAAAGGCAAATGGCTCAGGAAAGATCTAAGTTGACCTTTGTCAGGGAAAATACAGGCCTGGGACATGACTACCCACTATAACCTGTTTGCAGTTATATTTAATTTTCAAACCCTCTTTTGTGGTGACTTTAGGTCTCCGAGTTTGCAAGACCGCCACGCAGGCCTCCCTGAGCCGGTCAGGTCAGCACGTGGCTCCCTTCGTCCACAGCCCGTGCTGCAACTAGGGAGTCAGCCTCCAGGAACTCCACCCCAGGGCCCCGACTGCGCCCCTCTTGTGCCTTGGTCACCTGTCACTCTGGCCCAGGCCCTCGAGTCGCCACCATCCTCCTCTGACAACAGGGAAGGCCCTCTGTCCCTGGCGGCCTGGAAAGCTGTCGTCAGTGGCGGAAGGCTGGGAAGCTGGTGGGCAACCTCAGTTCCCCAAGGCACCCCTGTGTCTGCACCTTGCAAATGTCGGACTGGGAGGCTGGATTCCGGGGTTCCGCCCTGGCTGGGTGATGTTGGGGAGGTCGCTTAACCTCTCTGAGCCTCCTCGGCACACAGAGGTCATCAGCAGGGCTATCGGAAGGGAAAGGAGGTAACATTTGCAAACATGTGGCTTTCCGGACAGAGAGCGAAACACCAGGCTGGCGTGCCCGTGCCGGCAGCACCACAGGGTGGGGAGGGCTAACCCAGAATGACCCCGGACGGAGACTTACAATGGGCGAGCGATGAGCCTTTTCACGCTAACATGCAGAACCTGTGTCTTCCTGAGAGGCCCGCCATCTCCTCACCCCCTCGCTAAGAACAGCATTTATTGAGGACTTAATGCCAGGTTCCTCGGGCGTGGCGGCTCACTTAATCCCCACAAAGGCCCCCAAAGGCCCCCTGGATATCACCGTGTCTCTTTCCCAGTTGAGGGGGTGGACCCCTAATATGGCTATGTAACTAACTGGTCTTGGGTCTCACCTTCAGAGGGTGAGGCAGCTTTGAACCCAGCCCTCCTCCTCCTCCCTGGGGTACCTGTCCCCTGCCAGGACCTCAACTGAGGACCGCCACTTTAGAGCTACCTCTTTCTCCTGCCTGCAGCTCCCTCCACAATGCCTGCTGGGAAACCACTTCCTTATGGCATCACCTATACTGGTGATTCTTTTCTTTTTGTAGAGAATACGCTGGGTTGCAACTCCTCAAATATTCCAGAGAATGTTTTTGGTTTTTTGTTTCTGTTTCTAGATATCTTTACTGTTGAAAGTATTACATATGTCTCCCTTCCCCCCCATTGGCCTCCTCCAGCCGCCCCGAACCCTGTCCCAGGCCTTCACCACCCTATTGTTATGCATACATGCGCACAAGGTCTCCCACCCACACACCCTCCCCCAGCTTCTGTCTGGGATTCCACACTCTGTTCCATGCTTCTAAGTCTCTGGATCCTCTCTGTTCATCGGTTTATTTTGTCACTTAGATTCCACATATGAGTGGGATCATGGGATACTTGTCTTTCTCTGACTGATTTATTTCATTTAGCATGATACTCCCAGGCCCCTCCACGCCGTCTCAAAGGGTAAGAGTTCCTTCTTTTTTTATTGCTGCATAATATTCCACGATATAAATGTTCCACAGCTTTTTATCCACTCATCTCCTGTGGTCATTTGGGCTGTTTCCAGATCTTAGCTATTGTAAATTGTGCTGCTCTGAACATAAGGGTGCATCCATTCTTTCTGGTTGGTGTTTCAGGGTTCTTAGGATATAGTCCTTGAAGTGGGGTCCTTGGGTCAATTGGTGATTCTCAAGTTTAAGCAGAATCACCTGCAGGGCTGGTTAAAACACAAGTTGCTGAGTCCTATCCGAGGTTTTGACTCCGTGTTGGTGGGGCTGCGAATTTGCATTGTGACCCGGGGGGGATGCCGATGTGTGTGCTGGGGCCACACTTTGAGAACCATTGCCTATGCCGCTGCTGCCCAGCAGAAATGTAATGGGAGCCACACAGGCAATTCCAGATGAGTTTCAATAATAATTCCATTTCACCCAACACATTCAGAAATGATCATTTTAGCAGGTAATCAATATAAAACTATCAGTGAGATTGACATTCCTTTTGTGTTGAATTGATGGGATCCGTTGTGTTTTTCACACACACAGCCCATCTCAGTTTGGGCTACTTGGGCTTCCAGTGCTTGATAGTCACCTGTGACCCAATGATTTCCTGGAGGGCCAGAGAGGGGCGGGCAGGAGAGCCAGGTGATTGGCCACGTGCTTCCCAGAGGCGCCCTCTGCTGGTAGCTCCCTGTGCTGCTAGCCGGTTCATTATTCCCCACTGAATCACCTGAGTGCGCTGAGAGGATGAGGATGAGGATGAGGATGAGGATGAGGATGAGGATGAGGATGAGGATGAGGCGGCTAGCGGGAGGGACACTGTTGACTCGCCCCAGCAGGGACAGAAGTGCTCTGTGGACAGATGCCAGGTTGAGCCAGGGTCACAATAACCCAGAAGTCACTTGTGTTGACCTATGCAGAGGAGAAATTAAGGAACACCCACTCATCTCATTGAATAGATTCTCACTCCCTCTTGTATCCTGAGGCTGATCCATGCCTGCCTCATAGGGGACCCAGACTGTGGCCTCAACAGTTCAGGACCTGGCCCTGCCCTCCTTGCCCTCAAAGAACAATGGTTCTGAGTCCTCCCTTCAAACTGCCTCCAACCCCTGGAGCTTTTGCAGTCCAGAAAGAGCTGTGACCTCTCTCCGCCTCCTTGGGCCCCGAAGCCTGGGCAGCCAGAGGTCTCTTGTACGAGCCTGCGGCTGCTTCTCACCGCCACACGGGGGCGCGCCATCTACTGGCCTTTCGGGGCGGTGGTTCCTGTTCCCCGCTCCAGGGAGGATGCCCTGGCTGTCATCCCCGGGCAGAAATCCTGTCTCTTATGAGCTGGGCCCAGATCTAAAGCTTGGCGCTGTCTGTTACTCCGCAGCCCCTACACCCTTGACAGTCATGTTCCTAATGGGGACCGTCCTTGGCTGTACCTTCCTGTTTTCCAGTCCCAAACCTCCCTGGGACTGGCCCACGAGTGGACAGGGGACATGTCCTCTCCTCAGACACTCAGCGGCATTTGTCTCTGGGCGTCCCCTCACCAACCCGGGGGATCTTTATCTAGACTAGGAGTGGGTACACCTGGCTTTCCTCATCCATTGTTTTCATTCTGGGGGCCCCCGAGTGTAGAATTGGTAACTAACAAGCTCAGAGCTGGCCTCTTCTGTCAAATCCGGACATATGGATACGGAGAAGCAGGTTATAAAAGGGAGGGAAGTCTTGGTCATTATGGTTCAAGAATACCCTTTGGCCACGCCGACATCCTGTACCCAGATTTTCAGCCACTCCAACTCCAGCTCCTTGGGACGCAGCTTCCTTGGATCTGGGAGATTCCTGGAGAGCAGCCTCGGGCGCTCTTCCTTAGCAGACACAGGCCTCCCTGTGTCCCCGGGGTGCTGGTCACTTGTCCCATGAGCCTGGCTGGGAGGGGACAGGCCGGGCAGGGGAAACCAGCTTTGGGGGCTGGGATTTCCAGGGAGAACGTTGGGAACAGTTGGTGTAATGCAGAAATTTGGGCACGGGGCTGAGGTTTTCAGGAAGGTTTTTAGGGGAAAATGAAGGGACCTAGGACCGCGCACGCAGAGAAATGCTATTTGGAGTCGCCAAAGAAAGCTGAACCAGCCAGCAGGAGGTAGAGCCCCTCCAGATAGCAAGTCCGAGGAACCAGGTTGCCAGGGACAACGCGTTCTGGGCGGAGCTTCTCTTGGAATAGAGCTCGAGGGCTGAGGGCGGAGCCTGGAGAGGCGAGGAGGGGCGGGACCAGCGGTCTGAGCCAGAAGCGGAGTTGTGATTGGCGAAGACCACATGTTATGGGCGGGGCCCAGGCTGGACTTTTATTGAGGTGGAGGGCGGAGCTTAAGGAGGGGCGGGGCGGAACGGGGGCGGAGCCCGAGAGTGGAGCTGGAGTCGGAGAAGTGGTTGGTGGGGACCCGGCGCCCTGGGCGGGGGCGGAGCCGGCGGGGGCGGAGCCGAGCGGTGGGGGCGGTGCTAGGTCGCGCCGGGCCTGGGGCCGAGGCGGCGCTCAGCGCTGACAGCTGAGTCGGCTCGCGGCCTCCCGCCCCCTCCGTGCCCGGCCTTGACCCTGGTCTGGCCTGCCCGGGAGCCATGAGCCCTGGGCTGCTGCTGCTGCTGGGCAGCGCCGTCCTGGTCGCCTTCGGCCTCTGCTGCACCTTCGTGCACCGCGCTCGCAGCCGCTACGAGCACATCCCCGGGCCGCCGCGGCCCAGGTGAGCGGGAGGTGGGGGCGGGGGCCTGGAAGGGACGCTCGAATAGGGGGGTCGGGGGAGCGCATCCAAGCCTGGATCGGAGTCGAGGCCAAGGGTCAGCCTCGCCTTAGCGCACGGCGGCGGCGGCTTGGATGCCGCGGCGGGGAGAGGGGCGCTAACTATTCTTAGTAACCAATTACTCACCGTCGCCGCGGCTGCTCGGCGACCACCGCGTTAGGCTGGGCCCCACAAACGCGGTGGCAGCGACAACCCTGTTAGGTAGGCACTACTGTTACCCCATCGTTCAGACGAGGAGACTGAGGCGCGCAGAGGCAAAGTCACCTGCCCAAGGTCACACTGTGGATGAGCTTAAGCCTAGATTGCAACCCAGATCAGCGGGGCTCTCAAGTGAGCGCTCTTAACTTTGGTGACTTGGCCGGGGTCACTCAATCGGGATCGGAACACACTGTTACTCTGGGCTCAGTCGCTTTTGCATTTCTGTCCTGGTATATCCTGTCCATCTTCTCCTTGGTACTTCCATTCCATCCTTGCGCCCCCCCCCCCAACACCCCTCCCCCAAGAAGCTTACCTTTCTGAAGCTTAAGTCAGGAGTCAATTCTCTGTTCCAAAGGCTTCCTTCCCGTCGCTTAGAACTAAGTCCAATTCCAAATGAAGCCCAGTCCCTGGCCAGCAGGGCCCCTGCTGAGCTGTCAGATCCTGCCTGCGAGGTTCTCTTCCCCCTTGCTACTCACTGCGGCCCCAGGCAGCCGGCACCCCCATTCCCCAGCTGATCCCCTCTTGCTAGTGCCCCATCCGCTCTGTTTAAAGTCCATTAGCCCCAGGCTCCGTGGCCATCCCCCGTGAAGTTACCTTCCGGTCACCTGTTGCCTGCTCACCTGTTGACTGTCTTCCCCTTCAGAGTGTGAGCCCGGGAGGGCAGGGATCCGTGTTGCTTGTGTATCCCCAGCACCGAGCACATCGAGGACCCTCAATAAATACCTGTTGAATGAATGAACACCCAACAGTATCAGACACACTTTTTAAAACCTCAGGACCCGAACATTCTGGAAGGCACCCACTTCCAGCACAAGCCAGATCCTGGTGTTAGAAGCCTGAATTCCTGTTGGGCGGGTTTGGGAAGATCCCTGTGGCTGGTGTGGCTCCCTGCTGGCTCTGTCCTCACAGGCGCCCTCTCCCACCCTGGGATCTTCCTGACCCTTTCCCCCTTCTGTCTTCCACTCCATGTTTCTTCCCAGCTCTCCAGACTCGACTTAAATACTAACTCCTCAGGGAGGCCTTACCCGCTTCCATGCTTAACTATATTCTATTCATTTCATACGTGCTAAGTGGCCCTAATGGCGATCAGGGTAATTAAGCGTTTGTGTGACCTCTTGTTAAGGGCCCGTCTCTCCCACGGGCCTGAGACCGTCTCGTTCGCTGCCGTGGGGCCCGCACCTAGCACGGCAGTGTCTGCTATTCGCATAGTAGGCACTTTGTAAACAGCTGATCCAAGGTGGCTGGTGGACATCCCCTGAGAGTTCCGTTAGGGGCGCGATCGCCTGGCAAGTTTTCAAATCACTTGTTCTGATCGATCTCATTATGGCTGGCTCTCTCTGGAGCCCAGGTGCTTCCAGCATTGCAGACCTCGTCACTCACTTAAGTCAAGCCTCTCTCTGCACCTCTCCTCACATCCCCCCCACCCCCCCCCCCCCCCCGCTCCCACCCCTGTCATTGCATTTTAAAAATAAAATCCTGCATGCCGTATAATGTGCCCTTGAAACTGTACCATCAGCGCTGGTGTTTCATCAGCCCTAAAAGGAACCCCACACCAAGGAGCTGTCCCTCATCGCATCCCCACCGCAGCGCTAGGCAACCACCCGTCTGCTTCCTGTCCTTACAGGTTGGCTTGTTCTGGGCATTGCCTGTAACTAGGATTACATGCGATGTGCCTTTGGTGCATGTTCTATGCTCTGTGCCTTTGCACTTAGCATGTTTTCAAGGGTCACCGTGGAGTAGCGTGTGTCCCCATTTCTTCACTTTGTAGATCTGAATTCTCCCCGCAGATCTGACAGTGGCCTGCGGTGGGAGTGGCAGGGGGGTGGGAGGAGGCTGGCTGTCATTACGTGTGGGCTCTGTGTTCTGAGGAGGTGAGGCGCGTAGGGCGTAGACAGGAGATTGTGGATTAAAAGTTGGGTGGTGATCAAACATCAAACGGCACCAAGTGGAAGCCCTGAAAACTCTTGTAGCCCAAATCAGGTGCTTTGGCACCCAAAGCCGGGATCCCCAACCCGTGACTGGCAACCCCATGTTGGCAGGAAATCAATGAATTGAGTCTCCAGGGGTGGCATTTGCCCCTCGATGCCTCCGAGTTCGGCCAGCTGGCAGGCAAGGACGGCTCTGCCCTGCCCTGCCCGGCACACCAACCCTTATCCTCCTCATTCTGCAGGAGTCGCCAAGATGCCCCCTCCTCCAGGCTGTCCTCCCTGAGTGCCCCTCCTCTGTGTTCCTATTGCAAACCGCACCTCGCTGCACACTGATCCCCGTGGTGGCTGAACACGCAGGCTCCGTGTTCAGATCCCACACAAGCACGTTTAGCTTCTTGATTTCTGTCACTGCTCTAAACTCCTCACCGGCCCCCACTCTCCTGGTAACGTGGGTGTGTGTGTGTGTGTGAACTTGACAATGAAAAGTCTCACTCCCCCCCTGTTTTATTTCTTTTGCCATAAGTTCTTCAAGCTTGACTCCCAGGCCATGCTGGTTCTCTCCTCCCACACCTGCTTGCCAGGTTGCTGGGGGCAGGGGCTATTCGACATGTAGTCGGGTGCTTCCTGGTGATGGAGACCCAGGGCTGGACTTTGGTGCCCGGGTGAGCACTCACCCCCCGCCTCCGCCCGTCCTTCTGGCACAAGGCACCCCCACGGCCCCTCACGCTCACCCCTAGAGGGTAGCCCATCCTGCCTCCCGCTGCGTGCTCTCAGAGGGGGCTCTCTGTGCCCCAGTAACCACCCACCACTTCTCTGCCCGCAGGAAACTGGTTCCCCGCTGTGCACGCCACAGGGTTTTAGGGAACTACGTGCAGGGGACCAGCAGGAGGGGGATTTTGCCCTCCCCTCTCTCCTGGGCTGCCTGCCCCTTCCAGTCCACCACAGTGCATGCCAGGTGGCTTCTGCTGCCTCTCCCAGTTTCAGTGTCCTACCATCCCCTCATCCTCTGGTTCCTTACCTGCTCATTTATTTTTTATTTTTTAAAATATATTTTATTGATTTTTTACAGAGAGGAAGGGAGAGGGGATAGCCGCTCAGCGGCTCTGGGATAGAAAGTCAGAAACATCAATGAGAGAGAAACATCAATCAGCTACCTCTTGCACACCCCCTCCTGGGGATGTGCCCGCAACCAACATACATGCTCTTGACCAGAATCGAACCTGGGACCTTTCAGTCGGCAGGCCGGCGCTCTATCCATTGAGCCAAACCGGTTTCGGCTCATTTCTTTATAAAAAAAAATTTTTTTTTAAATTGATTTCAGGGAGGAAGGGAGAGGGACAGAGAGATAGAAACATCAATGATAAGAGAGAATCATTGATCGGCTGCCTCCTGCATGCCCCCTATTGGGGATCGAGCCCACAACCCGGGCATGTGCTCTTGGCCAGAATCGAACCTGGAACCCTTCAGTCCACAGGCTGGTGCTCTATCCACTGAGCCACACCGGCCAGGGCCCTTACCCACTCATTTCTAACCCATCTTCTGGCCCTGCCTTTGTCTCCCCAGCGCCCCCTGCAGGAGCTGGAGGGCCCCTGACCTTCTCAAGGTGTCACTCGCCTTCCTCCCCAGGGGCATGGACCCCAATGGTTAGGGCGCAGGACCCCAGCGTCGCCTGGGAGCGTGAGGAGTTACAGGCTGTTCTCACTCAGAACAGAACGCTTTCCTGAAAAGGAGCAGCTCTGGGGCGTGACCGGGGATACCAGATCATTCTGGAAGTGCAGCCAGTGGTGCGTGGCGCCCTCGGGCCACCTTTCTGCAGGTGGAGCCGGATGAGTTCAAGTCCCTCAGCTCCCCCCCCCCCCCCCAGCCCCCCTGCCTGCCTCCTGCCTCCTGCCTCCCGCCTCCGGGCCGCTCTGCAGTCCCCACATGCCCCCTCCGCCCCTCCACCCGCATCCTCAGCCTTTCTTCTTGCCTCCCACGTCCCGGAGCAAATGGATCAGCGAGAGAACTTCTTTTCAGGGCTCGGCTGCCACGGCCGCCCCTTTGCCAGCAGTGGGCCACTCGCCCTCCCCTTCCCGCTGGGCCCCGGGGCCCCTGGCCAAGGCTGGCTGCCCAAGCCGCTCAGCGGCTCTGCCCCCACCGCCCCTCCCCTGCGCCATCAGCTCCTTCTCCCCTGCATCCTCCCCATTTTTATATAATGTGTTGTTCAAAACCAGCCCTGTTCTTCCCACTCTCATTCCCTCCCACAGCCGCCTGTCCCTGCACCCCACTGCAGCCTGCCGAGCAGCCTGCCTGTCTCTGGGCCCCGTTGTCGCCCCTGTTCTCTCCTGAGTCCACCACCCCATCGGCTCTGGCCCCACCTCCTGGCCCCACCTGCTTTGGTCAAGGTCCCAGTGACCTCCACGCGCTCCTCCCCGGTCCTAGCTGGCCCGGCTCCTGCACACCCCGGGCAGACGGATGCCTCCCTCCTGCTCGAGCATCCCTCAAAGGACCCAGCCCTTCGCCCTGGCTCTCCCGTGCCTCCCGCTCAGCCTCCCTGGCAGGGCTGTCTGTCTCTTTGCCGCCTGTCCTTGGGGTTCTGGGTGAGAACGAGTGCAGCCTCCCCCCCGCCCAACCTGGAACCGCAGCGCTGCCCCGGGGGGATGGGGTGGAGGTGCTCTGGGGGGTGTTGAGCTGGAGCTTCTGTCTGCCCCTCCTGCAGACAGGGCCCCAGGGCCGGGGGCTCGGCCTTCGGCAGCCTGCACACCTGCACCACACGGCAGGGGACCATGACGTGTCCAAGGCCCCCTCTCAGGGCTGCATCCCTCCATGAATGCAGCTCCGCCTCATCCTAGTGGCCCAGGGTCTTCCCTGACACCTGTCACTCAGAGCTCCCACGTGCCAGGCTCCTGGCTTCACCTTCGCTCCGAATCGATCATGGTCACTTCTCACCTCCCCCCCCACCCCGCTCGCCCACCCGCCCCCTCCCTCTGAGGCTCCATCACCCCTCACAGCCCTTTCCCGGGGCCCCGCCTCCACCCCCTGAGCCCTCCGAGCCCCTTCACTCTCAGCACAATACATTGCAAACCCAGGTCCCGTCTGTGCTTTGCTCAAAAACCTCCCCTGAGGGCAAGGCCAGGTACGGACAGTAGCCCACAAGGCCGTCCACAGCCCACAGCCGCCCCGCCTGGGCGACCCCATCCTGGGTCTGGGTTCCCTCATGCACCCTGCTCCAGCCGCACTGCTTCCTTGAGCGTACCAAACACACTTCCACCTCAGGACCTTTGCACCTGCCATTCCTCGGCCTCAAGTGCTCTTCCCCAGATACCTGCTTGGCATAGTCCCTTACTTCTTTTCTTTTTCTTTTTTTCTTTTTTTCAAAAAATATATATATATTGCCAAAACCGGTTTGGCTCAGTGGATAGAGAGCATCGGCCTGCGGACTGAAAGGTCCCAGGTTCGATTCCGGTCAAGGGCATGTACCTTGGTTGCGGGCGCATCCCCAGTAGGGGATGTGCAGGAGGCAGCTGATTGATGTTTCTCTCTCATTGATGTTTGTAACTCTCTATCCCTCTCCCTTCCTCTCTATGAAAAATCAATAAAATATATTTTAAAAGAATAAAAAATATATTTCTTTATTGATTTCAGAGAGGAAAGGAGAAGGAGAGAGAGAGAGAAACATCAGTGATGAGAGAGAATCATTGATGGGCTGCCTCCTGCACAGCCCCTACTGGGGATCGAGCCCGAAACCCAGGCCTGTGCCGTTGGCCGGAATTTGAATGTGGGACCCTCCGTCTGAAGGCTGACGCTCTGTCCACTGAGCCACACCAGCCAGGTAGTTCCTTACTTACAGCTCACAGGACACCCTCCTAGAGGGGTGGTCCCCCGCCGCCTGTATGAAATGGCCACCCCACCTCCAGCCCCAGCTCTCCGTACCCCCACTCGGATTTTCCTCCCACCGCTCTGGGAATTCCTATTTACGTCCATATTTGCGTGTCACCTGTCAGTCTCCCCCCGGAGGAGTTCCCTGGCCCCGAAACCCCCAATTGCAGCTTCGTGGTCTGGATGCTGTGGTCAGTGAGCGTGACTGGGAAAGGGGCCTACAGGAGACAGGAGGTCCCGAGTCCCTCAGAACGGGCCTCCAGGCGACACCGAAAGGCTCGCCTGCAAGGGGGTGATCACCGCGCAGGCTCAGTGAGACCCATCCATCCCCTGGTGGTAAGGACACTGGGGAGCCCTGGTGCCAGCTGTGGGCAGGTGACCTCCTGCCGTGTGGTGCAGGTGTGCAGGCTGGCGAAGGCCGAGCCTCCGGGGCCCTGCCTGCAGGAGGGGCAGGCGGAAGCTCCAGCTCAACACCCCCCAGAGCACCTCCGCCCCCCACCCCCCGGGGGCCCTGCCCTCCACCTCGGGGCAGCGCTGCGGTTCCAGGTTCCCTGGGGGGCTGTACTCGTTCTCACCCAGAGCCCCAAGGACAGGCGGCAAAGGGACAGACAGCCTGCCAGGGAGGCCGAGCGGGAGGCACGGGAGAGCCAGGGCGGAGGGCTGGGTCCTTTGAGGGATGCTTCGAGCAGGAGGGAGGCGTCCGTCTGCCCGGGCTGTGGAGGGGCCCGGCCAGCCAGGACCGGGGAGGAGCGCGTGGAGGTCGCTGCCCAGTCTCCCCCGCCCGGCCTCCAGGAATGCGGGGCGGTCGGAGAGGGTGAGGTTAGCGTAGCACTCAGCATACGGGAAGTGCTTGGTGCCAGTCCCAAGGTAATTCCACCTGTGCCAGGGAGTCGGTGTTATTTCTCTCCATCACCTCTCCGAGGAGGGCCCTGCATCCTGCCCGGGGACTCCAAGCCTGCCCCGTGTCTCCCCACGCCGCTGGCCTCCCATCCATGAAGCGGGTCTACCAACGCCGACCTCCCAGGGCCCTGTGGGTAAGGGAGCACTCTTCGATGGCGACTTCCGGCCATCATAACGCTTCTCATTTCTTCTAGTTTCCTCCTAGGACACCTGCCCTACTTTTGGAAGAAGGATGAGGCCTGCGGCCGCGTGCTCCAAGATGTGTTTTTGGACTGGTGGGTCCTACTTTGTCATTCGTTGCCCTTATCCCAGCCCAGGTGCCGGAGGGCCCGCCCAGTCCAGCACCCCCCGCTCCCCTGCCCGGTCACTCCCACCGCCAGCAGGTCCTCCCTGAGGGGAGAGGCACGCCATGACCTTAGACCAGCCACCAGAACCTCTCCGAGCCTCAGTTTCCTCATCTCCAGCCTGGGAGCGGGGCATGACTGGACAAGAGTCATTGTTTTGGGTTTTGAGAGCGTTTTCGGAGACCTGATACGCTTGATTCCTGGTACAACCTTTGGGGCAAAGGAGGAGTGTAGCAAGCCCATTTCATGGATGTGGAAACTGAGACCCGCTGGGAGATGTGACTCAGTAGTGAGTCAGCCCCAGGACAGAGCCTGGGCCCCACGGTGAGCCCCCTCCCGTGGGGGGGACACCCCGTTTCTCCTGCCGGGCCTGGGCGGGTGGTATTCACGCCTCCGGTCGCTGACAGCCTCCTCTGGGTCGCTTTGGCCTCCAGGGCTAAGAAGTATGGGCCGGTCGTGCGCGTCAACGTCTTTCACAAAACCTCGGTCATCGTCACGAGCCCGGAGTCGGTGAAGGTAGGAGACAGAGTGGCTTCCGGGGCCGGGTGTGTGAAACTGGGCCCTGGGGCCGATGGGAGGAATGCTCCAGAGTCACACGTATTGGGGCTGGTTTCCCGGGGATGCAGAGGCAGTGGCTTTGTGCTAACCCCCCACCGCTTGGTGGGCTCCTAAGGGCATCGTGAAGGCTTTTGTGCATGGCTTTTGGGAGAACGCTTTCAAACATCTCTTAAACTGTGTCTGTGTTTGAAATGAAACTTTGTAAAATGAAGTTGCGTTTGCCCAGCCGGCGCGGCTCAGGGGCTGGGCATCGACCTGTGACCCAGGAGGTCGCGGTTCGGTTCCCGGTCGGGGCGCACGTCTGGGTGGAGGGGACTTCGCTGTGGGGCCCGTTGGTGCTCACACGTTTGGGTAGCTCACCTCTCAGCCTCAGAGCCTTCGCTGGGGAGGTGAGGATATAACTGACCTCTCTCTCTCGCTCTCTCTCTCTCTCTCTCAGGGCTATGATGCAAATTAAGTATTGATCGATTTATTTAACAAATAAGGGTCAAAGGGTACTTAACCGTGTTTACCGTGGGTCGTGTGCTTTTCTAGGTACTTCCCAATTGTTACCGCAGAGGCCCGGTGCACAAATTCGTGCACAGGTGGGGGCCGGCCAGCCCAGCCCCAATCAGCAGATGAGGGCTGGGCCTGTGGGGAGGGGGAGACAGTGGGAGGGCTGGGCTGGCTCCAGGGAGGAGCCACGGGCAATTGGCCAATGGGCCCCACCCTGATTGGGGTGGGGGGCCGATTGGGGGTGTGGCCAGGCTGGGGGCGGGGCCGTGGGTCCTTGGCCAGCAGGCCCTGCCCCTGATCAGAGTTGGGGAAGCTGATCAGGGCAGAGCTGGCCAAGGGGAGTGGCCACTGGCCAATAGGGGTGGTAGGGGCCTACCAGGGACAGGGCCGGCTGGGGGACAGGCTGCAGGAGGTTAGCCGGCCAGCCCCGCCCCCTGATCAGCTGGCTCTCTGGCCACAGTGGGCTCCATAGTGACTGGTCCGGTCGTTCCGGCATTCTGGTTGCTGGCTTTTATATAGAGATTAGACCTCATAGGGCCGTGGTCGGCAAACTGCGGTTCATGAGCCACATGCGGCTCTTTGGCCCCTTGAGTGTGGCTCTTCCACAAAATACCACGGCCCGGGCGAGTCTATTTTGAAGAAGTGTCATTAGAAGAAGTTTAAGTTTAAAAAATTCGGCTCTCAAAAGAAATTTCAATCGTGGCTCTGTTGACTAATGAGTTTGCCGACCACTGGCTTAGGGGTAAGAACTCTTATTAGTGCCCATTTTAGAGATGAGGAAATGGACACAGGGCGTTGGGAGGTCTGTAATGTGTGCAGGCTGGTGTGCGCTCTGCAGGCATTGGTAAAGGTTGGCCATCAGGTCATCTGCTGGGAGTTAGCAGAACTGGACTCCAACCTGGGCTCTGCCATCCAATGGCTGTGGGGCCGGGACAAGTCACTGTCCCGCTCCGGGCCTCCGTCTCCTCGTGGATAACACAGGGGCGATGCCTCTCTTTCGGGGGCTGGGAGAACGGGATGACGTGATGCGTATGCGTTATCTAGTCCGGGCCCGGGGATTGCTCAATGAGGGATGGTGCTGCTATCCCCGCAGGCGGTGTGCGGGTGATTCTCCGCATGGAGGTGGCCGGCGACACAAAGAGGGATAAAAACGGCTTGGCACTCAGACCAGAGACAAGCTGAACTATTATAGTGCCTCTGAAAGATGATAAAAATAACCTACAAGTATGTTTTTATTGATTTCAGAGAGGAAGGGAGAGAGAGAATCTTTGATCGGCTGCTTCCTGCACGCCCCACACTGGGGATCGAGCCCCCAGTCTGGACGTGTGCCCTGACCGGGAATGGAACCGTGACCTCCTGGGTCATAGGTCGATGCTCAGCCACGGAGCCACGCCGGCCGGGCAAACATAACTTTATTTTACAAAGTTTCATTTCAAATACAGACATAGTGTAAGATGTTTAAAGCATACTACCAAAAGCCATACACAAAATCCCTCGTGATGCTCGGTGAGCAAAGAAGTTGGAAGATAGATGTTAATATGATGAAACACATCGTGAGCGGTCAAGTGTTAAACCAACCCTGAATTCCTGGTCATGATGTGATTTGCTCCTGGATACAATTTGCTCATCTTAAGAATTTTTGTTTCTATCTTGATTCTTATACGATCTTTGTCTGGTTTTGGTATCAGTTTAATCGGCGTCATAAGATGAGTTAGGAAATGTTCCCTTTCCACTTTTTTTTTTCTGAAAGAGCTTGTGCAAGAGCGGTGTTATTTCTTCCTTTAATGTTTGATAGAATTTGCTGGTGAAGCCACTGGGCCCGGCATTCCGTTAGAGAAGTGTTATTTTGTCTTAATTATACATTCAATTTCTTTCATTGCTGTATGACCATCCAGATTTCCTAGTTTTTTTCTTAGTCTGGTGTCTTTCAAGGAATTTGTCTATTTATTTTAAATTGTTGAAACTACTGGTATAAAGTTGTCCGCACTATTTATTTACCTTTTTTGTTGTTGTCCATTCTTACCCAAGGATATTTTTTCCATGGATGTTTAGAGAGAGGGGAAGGGAGAAACAGAGAGACGGAGAGAAACAGCAATGTGGGAAAGACACATGGATTGGTTGCCTCCTGCATGCACCCCACCCAGGGCTGGGAACCTGGAACCAAGGGATGTGCCCTTGACCAGAATCGAACCCTGGACCCTTCAGTCCTCGGGTGACGCTCTACCCACTGAGGCCAGCTGGCTAGGGCTACTTATTATCTTTTTTTAAAACGTATTTTTATTGATTTTTTACAGAGCGGAAGGGAGAGGGATAGAAAGTCAGAAACATCCATGAGAGAGAAACATAAATCAGCTGCCTCTTGCACCTCCCCCCCCCACCCCCCACTGGGGATGTGCCTGCAGCCAAGGTACATGCCCTTGATCAGAATCAAACCTGGGACCCTTCAGTCCGCAGGCCGACGCACTATCCATTGAGCAACACCGGCCAGGGCTTCTTATTATCTTCTTAATGTTTACCAGATCTGTGTGATCTTCACTTTCCCCGGGGGCAAACCTCACAGAAACCAGCACCCCCTCCCTGGGCGATGTGCAGCAGAGGTGACGCCTCCCGTTGCCCAGCCCCCCCAGACTAAAGCTCAGCGTCCCCAGGGAGGGCTCCTCCAGCGCCCCCATCCCCACCCTCTTTGGATGCACCAGTGACTCTGCTTCCCCTGCCTGGACCAAGGTCCTCTCTCTCTCCCCTCCCCCGCAGCCAATCGCCCGGATCCAAAGCCTATGGCCCTTTACCGTGTGTGATCTCCGGCCAGTTTTTTTTATTTTATTTTTTTTAGATTTAAAAGCATTTAATGACATAGCATATACCCAGGTTTCTTCATCTCGATGGAAATGAGCATAGCGGAACCACCCACGTCGCAGGGCTGACTGGGCATTGAGTGATCTCCCCGTGCCGATGGGCACCTGGCCCTTACAGAGTGCCTGCTGGGTGCCAGGCCCCCTTCTCGTCCCTGTCGTGTGGAGCCAGTGGATTCTCCCAGCAGCCCTGCCAGGCAGGCTCTCTCTTTCCCCCCCATCTTGTACGATGAGCAGGCTGAGGGCCAAAGGAGGGGAATGACCTGCCCAGGGTCACAGGGGTGTGAGCGAAAGCAGGAGTGAGGATGGTGAGCCCATGTTCAAGTTCAGGGCCGCTGATGCTGAGCCGTTAACCCCTGGGCCTTGTGAAAAAGAAGGAACTCTTACCATTTGCAGTAGCGTGGATGGAACTGGAGAGCATTATGCTAAGCCAGTGGTCGGCAAACTGCGGCTCGTGAGCCACATGCGGCTCTTTGGCCCCTGGAGTGTGGCTCTTCCACAAAAGACCACGGCCTGGGCGAGTCTGTTTTGAAGAAGTGGCGTTAGAAGAAGTTTAAGTTTAAAAAAGGTGGCTCTCCAAAGAAATTTCAGTCATTGCACTGTTGATACTTGGCTCTGCTGACTGATGAGTTTGACCACTGAAAGCGAAAGAAGCCAGAGAAAGATAACTATCACGTGATCTCACTAATATGTGGGATATAACGATCACCATAAACGGATGAACTAAAACAGATCCAGAGATGGAGAAGTATCAAACAGTCCATCCAACCTCAGGGGGGAGGCGGGGCGGGGGGGGAGGGCGTGGAGGATGAGAGATGAACCAAAGGGCTTGTATTCGTGCATAGAAGCATAACCTATGGACACAGTCAGTGTGTGTGTGTGTGGGGGGGGTGGTTAGAGCATGTATTGGGGTGGGGGTGGGAATGAGCGGGGAGAGGTCAATGGGGGAAAAGGGATTCGTGTAATACTTTAAACAATAAGGCATTTTCTAAAAAGAGCTGTTAGCTAATGTGACCACTGCACCACGCGGCTCTTGGTGAGGAAGCTGAGCCTCCTCCGGGAAGCCTCCGTGATTGCCAGGGCTGGGTTGGCAGCAGCAATCTCGTGTCTGTGCCGAGAGTCTCTCCTGCGCCCCAGACACTCTCCCTCCGGGCTCCGGGCCCAGAGCAGCCACGTCCTTCTTTGTTCTCGCCACTTTGGAAGGTGGCGAGGTGCGGGTACTGGAGGGAGGAAACCCCCCCGACATGGCTCTCCAGCTGTGTGGCCGCAGGACGATTGCTCAGCCCTCTGTGCCCGATTCCCTCATCCCGGAACGGGATGCTCTTGCTCCAGAGGGTCAGGGGAGGCCCCGTGTGTGAGGCGCTCACGCCGCGGCAGGCTCGGGCTCCAGGTGGTTATCTGGGGTTGGGGGGGAGGGGGAGAATGGGAGGGGGTGGCACAAGGATCGAGACTGCCGAGGTCCTCTCTCGGAGCCCGCGCTGATGTTGGTGTTTTGGGGTGTTTAGAAATTCCTGATGTCCACCAAGTACAACAAGGACTCCAAGATGTACCACGCCATCCAGACGGTGTTTGGGGAGAGGTAAGGCGTGAGGGAGGCTCTGGGGGGGCCTCTGGCTGGGAGTGAGAGCTCATGGGCTCCAGAGCCTTGGGGGTGGCGTTAGGGGCCGAGCTCCTGGCTGCCAGGCACGTGCCCCAGGCCTGGTGGCCACCGCTCTGGCCATGGGCACCTCCCTTTCCTCTCTCCCCTCCCATGGCAGGCGGGAGTGTGGGGGTCGCCGAGGCTGGGGCACACGGCCACCTCGTTCTCTTGTTTTTCCGGATTGTGTAGGGTGGGTACAATCACCTGCATAAAACCCACCCGTGAGCCACGTCGGAGGCACACTCAGTGCGTTTGGTGTAGTCACAGCGCGGCCCCACCATCAGCGCTGTCCACTCCCCGAACACTCTTGTCGCCCCAAAGGGGACCCCCTGGCCACCTGGCCGTCGGCCCCGCCCCCCCCCCGCCCCGCCCCCCCCCCCCCCCCCCCGCTTCTCTCATCAGGCGTCTGTGCCCCACAGGCTGTTTGGCCAAGGCCTGGTGTCTGAGTGTGACTACGAGCGCTGGCACAAGCAGCGGAGAGTCATGGATCTGGCCTTCAGCCGCAGGTGAGCGCGGCCCGCTGGGCGGCGGGGGTCCTGGGAGGGCAGGGCAGGGGGCGGCGGGGGTCCTGGGAGGGCGAGGCGGGCGGCCTGGGTCCTGGCTGGGCAGGGCGGTGCTGGGTGGTGCTGTGCATGGGCAGGAGCGCGGGGGGGGGGGGGGGCAGTCATCCAGGCAGAGGGGACGGAGGGAGGAGGCCGGCCAGCGGGGCCTGAGGCGGGGAGAGTTCCCTGTTGGTTTGCGGATATCAGGGTTGTGACAAGGACGTCTAGTCGTATGGGGGTCCCTGTCCCCCAAGAGCTCCCCCGGCACAGCCTCATCACTCTCATCTGGGCTTTTTATTTTTATTATTTTTTAAATATGTTTTTAATTGAATTTTTACAGAGAGGAAGGGAGAGGGATCGAGGGTTAGAAACATCGATGAGAGAGAAACATCAATCAGCTGCCTCCTGCACGCCCCCCACTGGGGATGTGCCCGCAACCAACGTGCATGTCCCTGACCGGAATCGAACCCGGGACCCTTCAGTCCGCAGGCTGACACTCTATTATCCACTGAGCCAAACCGGTTAGGGCAAGTGTGGCATCCCTGGGTGGGCACCAAATGTGGGAACCCCTTTCAATCCCGCATGATTCAGGGTTCCCCGGTTCAGGGTTCGGGTTCTGGAGAAGGCCGCACACAAATGAATAGAGACTTAGAAAAACATTAATTTGGAAATGGGGGCCAGGCGGTAGTCCAACTCTAGTGGGAGAACTACTGCTCACTCTGGCTTTACCGTCCCTTTTATTCAGATTGAAATCATAAGGTACACCCCTCTCCCCCAGCCAGGAAACACCAATAAAAGCCAATCAGTGAATCTATTTAGGACTAACAGGTGGGGGCTGCTCCAATCACCAACATCCAGTAAATAGCTCCGACCCCTCAGAGCAATTAAGGTGGACCAGCCCTCCAAATTCCCTGTCCACAGCTCTCCGTCATTAAAACAATGATCGGCTTCTGACAGGCAAGGCTTTTTATTTTATTACTAGAGGCCCGGTGCATGAAATTCATGCACAGGAGGGTGGGGGATGTCCCTCAGCCCAGCCTGCACCCTCTCCAATCTGGGACCCCTCAAGGGATGTCCAAAATGGGTAGTCGGACATCCCTGTCACAATCCAGGACTGCTAGCTCCAAACTGCTTGCCTGCCTGCCTCCCTGATTGCCTCTAACTGCTTCTGCCTGTCAGCCTGATCACCCCCTTACCACTACCCTGCCAGCCTAATTGATGTCTAATTGCTCCCCTGCCCCTGTTTGCCCCCAACTTCCCTCCTCTGCCGGCCTGGTCACCCCTAACTGCCCTCCCCTGCAGGCTTGATTGCCCCCAACTGCCCTCCCTTGTAGGCCTGGTCCCTCCCAACTGCCCTTCCCTGATGGCCTGATTGCCCACAACTTCCCTCCCTTGCAGGCCTGGTCTCTCCAATGGCCCTCCCCTGCTGGCCATCTTGTGGTGGCCATCTTGTGTCCACATGGGGGCAGCCCTCTTGTGTGTTGGAGTGATGGTCAATCTGCATATTACTCTTTTATTAGATAGATAGAGGCCTGGGGCATGGGTGGGGGCCAGTTTGGTTTGCCCTGAAGAGTGTCCTGGATCAGAGTAAGGGTTCCCTTGGGGTGTGGGGTGGCCTCGGCGAGGGGCCTATGATGGTTTGCAGGCCAGCCACACACCCCAGCGACCCAAGGGGAGGCCCTGGGATTAATTTGTGTTCTACAATGAAACTTTGTAGCCTAGAGTGGAGGCCTAGGCGTTAGGGCTCCAGAAGCTTGGCCTCCTCCATCACCTAGGCAACCCCAGCCTCTGCTCTCTCCAGCTCTGTGGCTGCTGCCATTTCTGTTGGGATTATGCATCTTCTATAATTGAAACTTTGTAGCATTGAGTGGAGGCCTAGGCCAGCAATGGCACGTGGAAAGCTTGGCTTCCTCCATTGCTGGGGAAACCCAACCCTTCCTCCTGGTCTCAGTAGTGGCAGCCATCTTGGTTGGGGTTTATTTGCATAATTTGCTCTTGATTGGCTATGGACATGGCTGTGGGCATAGCTTGATCGTAGGTATAGTCAATTTGCATATTACTCTTTTATTAGATAGGATAGTTTTCATATTTGGGTAACTTTTTTTTTTTAACATTTTATTTTTTTAAGTAACTCACCTTCAGATACAATTCACATACCATATAGTCCACCATTTACAGGGTGCAACTCAATGGTTTTTAGTATATTCAAAACTTGTACAGCCATCACCACGGTCAAGTTTAGAATATTTTCATCACCCGTGCCCCCAAGCAGTCACCCCATTTCCCCTCTGTGCCCGCAGCTCCTGGCACCCACCCACCTGCTCCCTGCCCCTTGGTTTTCAAAGTCTGGACTCTTCCTATGAAAGGACTCACACATGTGTGGTCTTTGTGTCTGGCTTCTTTCACGAGCACCATGAGGTCCATTCATGCCACACGATGCCCCAGAAATGCATTCCTTTTTATTGCCAAGGACTATCCCTTGTCTCGCTGGACCGAGCTGGCTCATCCACCCTCGTCAGCTGAGGGACACGGGGCTGTTTCTGCTTTTTGGCTTTTGTGAGCTGTGCTTCTCGAGCATTCACGTATTAATGCAAGTTCTGTGTGCACGCTCGTTTCTGCTCTTCCTGGGTAACTCCCCAGGAGTGAGGCTGCTGGCTCACACGGCAAGTCTGTGTTCAACATTTTCAGGAAGGTTAACCATTGACTTTTATGTGATTTCAAATTTGCAGAAAAGCTGCCAAGATCATCTAGGGCAGTGGTCAGCAAACTCATTAGTCCACAGAGCCAAACAAATATCAACAGTGCAATGATTGAAATTTCTTTTGAGTGCTAAATTTTTTAAACTTAAACTTCTTCTAATGCCACTTCTTCAAAATAGACTCACCCAGGCCTTGGTGTTTTGTGGAAGAGCCACACTCAAGGGGCCAAAGAGCCACATGTGGCTCGCAAGCCGCGGTTTGCTGACCACTAGGCTAAGGAATTTCTGTGTGACTTTTACCCAGATTCACTTTTTGCTTTTATTTAAATCACATCTGTTTATCATTTCTTCTCTATGTGTAAACATAAACATGCTTAAATTCTCTGTGTGTGTGTGCATTATTCACATTACTTAATACTAGAGGCCCGGTGCATGAATTCATGCACAGGTGAGGTCTGGCCGCCCTGCCCAGCCCAAATAGGGCTGATTGGGTCAGGCCAGCCAGGGGAGGGGCTGCTGTGGGCAGTAGGCCAGCTGGCTCCACCTTCAATGGGGGGGGGGTGCTGATCAGGAGCAGGGTTGGCCAGGGATAGGGGCCACAGGCAGTTGGCCTGCCACCCCAGCCCCCTGGTCAAAGTCCCAGTTGAACTCCTGGTTGAACTATGGTCAAGGGGACAATTTGCGTATTAGCCTTTTATTATATAGGATAGTGCATATTTTTAAACCTTTGAGAGTAAGTTGGGGACAGTGTGATCCCTTCCCTTAAATATTTCCATGTGTATTTCCTAAGAACCAGGACTCTCTCTCACATGACCACCGTACCGTTATCAAACTGTGCTGTCCGGGTGTCCGTCTGGAGAGTGGACAGGCATGCGGGAGCGGGCTTGGGGGTGGACGGTGCCAGGGAGGAGAGCTCCAGGGAAAAGGACAGCATGTGCCCGGGCCCCGAGGGGGGAAGGAGCACTGTGCTTTGGAGGCACTAAGAGGCCGGCTCACAGGAAGGCAATGCTGCAGGTGGGAGTGGGTGGGGACAGAGGCTGCCTACTGGTCCAGGGGAGGATTTTTGCCTCCCTCCTAAGAGCAACAGGGCGCTTCCAAGTGTTTTAGGTAAGGGACCCCCTCGGAATGGTGCTTTCCGACTGCCCTGGGCCACAGCGGATAAGAGGGGCAGCCAGCGAGGGGCTGGGCAGCAGCAGCAGCAAGAGGATGGCGGGCCTGGGCCAGAGCAGGAAGCCAGAGGATGGCTGGGGAATGGGCAGCAAAGAGCGGGTTTTCTTTCCTAATTAAAAAAATGGATCCTTTTTCTCTTCTCCCATTTTTTTTTCTTTTTCATGTTTTAAAAATCTTCGTATTTGGAAACTTCACGTTTCTAGATATGTTTTAAGAATAAGACATATTCTTATGTCTTAAGAATAGGAGAGAGAACACCCTATCTCCTTTACCCAGATTGTTACCATTAAAAAGCACTTTTAATTTCAAAAGCAGCATTTTCTGTTAGTAAAAAATCAGAAACGTGTAATGTATCAGTGGCAGAATCCCCCTCCCTCTCCCCCCTTTTGGGGTGCCACTTTTGTGAGTTTGCTCTTTTACAGAGAGTAGGGGAGCATAGAGAGTTAGAAATACCTGTGAGAGATTAAATACCTGTGAGCTGCCTCTGGCTCGCCCTCTACTGGGGATATGATATGCCTGCAACTAAGGTACATGCCCCGGATTGGAGTTGAACTGAGGACCTTTCAGTCCCCAGACCAATGCTCTACCCACTGAGCCAAGCTAGTCAGCTACTTTTGTGAGTTTGGTGTGCATCCTTGCACACGTCTTTCTAAGCTCGAGGCCTGCCAGATGGGCCGGCTAGCTGTCCCGGGGCCAGGGGCACTGTGTGTTGACACAGAGATAAGCTGGGACCAGGTGGGAACACCGTCCTCTTCTGACGGAGAGACAAGGACCCAGAGCCAATCCAGCAAGTTTATTTTTATTTTATATCCCAAATATCAGGAAGTTTTACCAAAAGGTCAAGACAAAAGGAGATTATCTGCATGCTTGAGTAGGCCCTGAGCATTCCTGGTGCTAGGCTGGATTTAGATATCAAAGCCCACTTCCCCACACCATGGGCTGAAATGAAGGTCAAGCTGACAACACCCTTGCTCTTTTGGCAAGGTGTGTTCCCAGGGCGTGTCTTTACCGATGCCACTGGGTTCAGTTGACAATGATTAAGAAATGCCCATGTGCCTTCCCAGGCACTGTCTACACTCATGTCCATGTGGGGTCTGGCACTGTGATTGCTTATGGGCAGGGAGTAGGATGAGAAAGCCAGGCTGCAGGTGGCAGCCTGGGGCAGGGCAATGCCAGTGGAAAGGCTGGTGGGGGAACTCATGGATTGTGGAGACCACAGATGCCTCTCCTCCCTTTCTTTCCTGTGGGATTTCTACACTGTCACATCACCCTGAGGTCAGAGGCAGGGAGCCCAGTGGCAGAACGAGGACCCATGGGACCATGTGGACCAGGCCCAGGGACGGCAGCATCTGAGTGGAGGGGAGTGTGAAACCTCAGAGCTGCGCCTCACCGGGAGGCCAGGAGGCTAGGAGGGGCCCCACTTTCACTCTGCAGGCCGGCCTCCCGCGGAAGTCTGGGGCCGGTCCCCGTGGCTGCTGACGCGTGTGCTGTTTCCCCAGCTCCTTGGTCAACTTGATGGAAACATTCAACGAGAAAGCGGAGCAGCTGGTGGAGATTCTGGAGGCCAAGGCGGACGGGCAGACCCCAGTGTCCATGCAGGAGATGCTGACCTGCACCACCATGGACATCCTGGCCAAGGTGAGGGCTGGACGGCCCCCGACCCCACCCCAGCCCGGGGCAGAGGGCTCCTCTTCCCTCCCTCCTCCCCTTCCTTGCTTCCTGCCTCTCCCTGCCGCTCCTCCCTGCCAGCGGCGCCTTCTCTGGGCCGAGTGCTTTGCAGCTCCTTAACCAGTGGTCGGCAAACTGCGGTTCACGAGCCACATGTGGCCTGCAGGCTGTGGTTTGGTGCTCTGTTGACTAATGAGTTTGCTGACCGCTGTCCTTAACTGTTCAAAACGACCCAGCGTAAGACCGGAACTGCCAGCTCCTTCTCTAGAATGGGCACCGAGGTGTGGGCACTGGCCGAGGCTGGTCGGGGGCAGAAGCAGGAATGGCTTGAGGTCTGCCGTTCTCCCAGCCCAAAGCCCACCTGCCCCTCAGCTCCCCATGGAGTGGCAGCCTAGCCGTGTACCCAGCAGACCCAGCAGTGGCCCAGACAGCCCCAAACCCAGGTGAAGGCAGGCCAGGCAGGCCAGGCAGCTGGGGCCGTGGTCCGCAAACTGCGGCTCTCGAGCCACATGCGGCTCTTTGGCCCCTGGAGTGTGGCTCTTCCACAAAATACCACGGCCTGGGCGAGTCCATGTTGAAGAAGTGGCGTAGGAAGAAGTTTAAGCTTAAAAAATGTGGCTCTCCAAAGAAATCTCCATCATGGTACCGTTGATATTTGGCTCTGTTGACTAATGAGTGGTTTTAAAAAAATATATATTTTATTGATTTTTACAGAGAAGAAGGGAGAGGGATAGAGAGTTAGAAACATCGATCAGCTGCCTCCCTGCACACCCCTCACTGGGGATGTGCCTGCAACCAAGGTACATGCCCTTGACAGGAATTGAACCCGGGACCTTTCAGGCCGCAGGCGGACGCTCTGTCCACTGGGCCAAACCGGTTTCGGCCATTGACTCATGGCTTTGCTGACCACTGTGCTGGAGTGCAGGGACAGAGGGTGAAGCATCATTGCCGTTCAACCCTCCCGGGGGAGCGGGGTGCAGGTGGACACCCACAGAAGGCTGGGTCTCAGGACAAGGCATTGGCCCGGGAAGGAGTTGGAGGTTTCTCAGTGGCTACTCTGTGCGCCATAATTCTCACCACATCCAACGGGGCTGGGGTTATGGCTCCTTTAGGGAGTCGGTGACACGATGCAGGTCAGTCCTTGCCCCAGGGTCCGGGTCTCCAGCCGAATGGTGCCCGGCTCTGCCCTGGGTCTTCGGTCCTCCCCTCCCGGGGCCTGAGCCGCCCTCCTCTCTCCCAGGCGGCCTTCGGCATGGAGACCGGCATGCTGCTGGGCGCGCAGAGGCCGCTGTCCGGGAAGGTGAAGCTGATCCTGGAGGGTATCACGGCGTCCCGCAACACGCTGGCGAAGGTACTGCCCCGCACCCTCCCCAACACGCTGGGGAAGGTACTGCCCCGCACCCTCCCCAACACGATGGGGAAGGTACTGCCCGCACCCTCCCCAACACGCTGGCGCAGGTACTGCCCGCACCCTCCCCAACACGATGGGGAAGGTACTGCCCGCACCCTCCCCAACACGCTGGCGCAGGTACTGCCCGCACCCTCCCCAACACGATGGGGAAGGTACTGCCCGCACCCTCCCCAACACGCTGGGGAAGGTACTGCCCCGCACCCTCCCCAACACGATGGGGAAGGTACTGCCCGCACCCTCCCCAACACGCTGGCGCAGGTACGGCCCGCACCCTCCCCAACACGATGGGGAAGGTACTGCCCGCACCCTCCCCAACACGCTGGCGCAGGTACTGCCCGCACCCTCCCCAACACGATGGGGAAGGTACTGCCCGCACCCTCCCCAACACGCTGGCGCAGGTACTGCCCGCACCCTCCCCAACACGCTGGGGAAGGTCCTGCCCCGCACCCTCCCCAACACGCTGGTGCAGGTCCTGCCCCGCACCCTCCCCAACACGCTGGGGAAGGTACTGCCCCGCACCCTCCCGCAACACGCTGGCGAAGGTACTGCCCCGCACCCTCCCCAACACGCTGGCGAAGGTACTGCCCCGCACCCTCCCCATCACGATGGGGAAGGTACTGCCCCGCACCCTCCCCAACACGCTGGCGAAGGTACTGCCCCGCACCCTCCCCAACACGCTGGCGAAGGTACTGCCCCGCACCCTCCCCAACACGATGGGGAAGGTACTGCCCGCACCCTCCCCAACACGATGGGGAAGGTACTGCCCGCACCCTCCCCAACACGCTGGCGCAGGTACTGCCCGCACCCTCCCCTACACGCTGGGGAAGGTACTGCCCCGCACCCTCCCCAACACGCTGGCGAAGGTACTGCCCCGCACCCTCCCCAACACGCTGGCGAAGGTACTGCCCCGCACCCTCCCCAACACGCTGGCGAAGGTACTGCCCCGCACCCTCCCCAACACGCTGGCGAAGGTACTGCCCCGCACCCTCCCCAACACGCTGGCGAAGGTACTGCCCCGCACCCTCCCCAACACGATGGGGAAGGTACTGCCCCGCACCCTCCCCAACACGATGGGGAAGGTACTGCCCGCACCCTCCCCAACACGCTGGCGCAGGTACTGCCCGCACCCTCCCCAACACGCTGGGGAAGGTACTGCCCCGCACCCTCCCCAACACGATGGGGAAGGTACTGCCCGCACCCTCCCCAACACGCTGGCGAAGGTACTGCCCCGCCCCCTCCCCAACACGCTGGGGAAGGTACTGCCCCGCACCCTCCCCAACACGCTGGGGAAGGTACTGCCCCGCACCCTCCCCAACACGATGGGGAAGGTACTGCCCCGCACCCTCCCCAACACGCTGGGGAAGGTACTGCCCCGCACCCTCCCCAACACGATAGGGAAGGTCCTGCCCGCACCCTCCCCAACCCGCTGGTAAGGTCCTGCCCCACACCCTCCCCAACACGATGGGGAAGGTCCTGCCCCACACCCTCCCCAACACGATGGGGAAGGTACTGCCCCGCACCCTCCCCAACACGATGGGGAAGGTACTGCCCGCACCCTCCCCAACACGCTGGGGAAGGTACTGCCCCGCACCCTCCCCAACACGATGGGGAAGGTACGGCCCGCACCCTCCCTCGACCAGCCACCGTGTTGTGCCGTCCTTGTCCGCGGGGGCCGTCTTCCCGTGGTTCTTCCCAGAACGAGTGCTGGGTGCGGTGTGTGCGGTGTGTGCGGTGTGTGCATTCGAGGTGACCTGTGACCGGTTAGGGTTTGCACGCGTTGCCTGAAGCGGAGGCTCCGAGCGAGAGTGGATCCTGTAAATCAGAGTGACCCCTTCTCTCCTGGAAATGGCCTGGAAACAGGCACGCTAGGGTGGCTAGGATGGCTCCACAGTGCCAGGTGTTCTTTCTTTTCTTGTTAAAAATATATTTGTATTGATTTCAGAGAGGCAGGGAGAGGGAGAGGGAGATAGAAACATCAATGATGACCATCATTAATCGGCTGCCTCTTGCACGCCCCCAACCGGGGATGGAGCCTGCAATCCAGGCACGTGCCCTTGACTGGAATCGAACCCAGGACCCTACAGTCTGCAGCTCTACCCACTGAGCAAAACTGGCTCGGCTGAAAAAATTTTTAAAAATATTTTTATTGATTTTTTACAGAGAGGAAGGGAGAGGGATAGTAAGTTAGAAACATCGATGAGAAAGAAACATGGATCAGCTGCCTCCTGCACACCCGCCACTGGGGATGTGCCCACAACCAAGGTACATGCCTTTGACAGGAATGGAACCTGAGACCCTTCAGTCCGCAGGCAGGTGCTCTATCCACTGAGCCAAACTGGCTCGGGCTGGATTTTCTTATTGTTCTCCTGGCCCAGCCCATCCCCTCATTGTCATAAGGTGGCTGCTACAGATCCCACCATCACCCCCTGGTTCCAGGCTCCAAGGGGGGGCGAAGGGGGAAGGTGGTGCTTGATATGATTCTCAGACCGATGCCTGGGAACCCCCTCCTCCCCCTTGAGACACAGCCTCTGAGTTTGCAGTTCTTGGACGCCACCCCGTTTTTCCGGCTGCCGATTCCCGCTCGCTGCCCTCTGGCTGTGGTTCCCTCCCTGAGGGCAGTGCTCACCACCCCATCCTCCAGGGCCCCTCATCTTTTCAGGGCTCCCTGATTGCCCTCGGGCGTCTCTCCCATCATTTCTCGGGGTTTGGAGCGGGAAGGGGAAGCCCATGGATGCTTGGGCTCCACGGCCTTCTGGGTCTCGTCTTCCTGTCTCCTTTATCTTCTCCAAAATGTCCTCTCACCAAAACCGGTGTGGCTCAGTGGACAGAGCGTCCGCCTGCGGACTGAAAGGTCCCACGTTCGATTCCGGTCAAGAGCATGTACCTTGGCTGCGGGCACATCCCCAGTAGGGGGTGTGCGAGAGGCAGCTGATGGATGTTTCTCTCCCATCAATGTTTCTGACTTTCTATCTCTCTCCCTTCCTCTCTGTAAAAAAATTAATAAAATATATTTTTAAAATTAAAAAAATAAAATAAAATGTCCTCACAGTCCCCTACCTCCCAGCCTGCGGGTGCTGCTGTGGATGCATGGTGCTTTGGGAGCTGGGGGAGGCGGGCAGCCGGCGTGGCATTCCGGGGTCAGTGCTGAGCTGGGGCTCCGGTCTAGTGCACGCTCTGAGCTGGGGCTCCGGTCTAGTGCACGCTCTGAGCTGGGGCTCCGGTCTAGTGCACGCTCTGAGCTGGGGCTCCGGTCTAGTGCACGCTCTGAGCTGGGGCTCCAGTGTAGTGCACGCTCTGAGCTGGGGCTCCGGTCTAGTGCACGCTCTGAGCTGGGGCTCCGGTGTAGTGCACGCTCTGAGCTGGGGCTCCGGTCTAGTGCATGCTCTGAGTTGGGGCTCTGGTCTAGTTCATGCCCGGGAAGTGGAAGCAGCTGCGCGAGATCCGGGAGAGCGTCCGCTTCCTGCGCCAGGTCGGCCGGGACTGGGTGCAGCGCCGCCGGGAGGCCCTGAAGCGGGGCGAGGTCGTCCCTGCCGACATCCTCACACAGATCCTCAAAGGTGGGGAGCCCTTGGGGGAGGGGGCGGCGGGGGGCACCTCCCGGAGAGGTGCCTGTCCTCTGGGTCTGGGGAAAAGGGATGGGAGCATGGCAGACCCTGAGCCCCGTGTGTCTTCCAGCCGAAGAGGGCGCCCAGGACGACGAGGTCCTGCTGGACAACTTCGTCACCTTCTTCATCGCCGGTGCGTAGTGGCATCGCCCCCCCCCCGGCCCCCCTGGGGTCCGAGCTGCATGCAGGAACCATGGGAACCACGGGTCCTGGAATCTGGGCTCAGGGAGGTTTTCCCGGCTGGCTGAGCTGAGTCGGGCTGTGGAATTGGGGGGCCCTCTATGCCTAGAGGGCTCCAGGAGGCCCTCTTAGTGGCATCTGACCAGTTAATGGCACTGGCAGTCCTGGGGACAGGGGAAGCTGCCTTCTTGGGCTCAGGAGAGCTTGGCCCTGTGAATTCATGTTCCCGCCTCCCTCAGAATTGAGGATGGGGGCCGGGGGGATGGGGAGCTCATTCATTGCTCATCAGATATTTCTTGAGCATCGATCTTCACCTAGAAAACCCCTCCTCACTCTTCAGGACCCCTCAGGTGCTTCTTCCCCGGGGAAACCCTTAGGCATTGCCCAGACACCCCCGGCCCCCCGCCTGGGCGCTCTCCACGGTGCCCGGAGCTCCTCTGCACCCACGTCTCACCGTTGAAGCTGCATATTTTTTGGTGTGACCCACTCGACGAGGCGTGCTCTGTTGTAGGTGTTTGTCTCTTTTCCACGTCCAGCGTGCAGAGAGCAGACCCTGAGCAGAGGGGCTGGGAACTGAGAGATGAAAGAAAGAAGCAAAGCTGGGAGCCGGGCGGATCGCTGTTCTCTCTGAGGGAGAGACAGTGACCCAGAGCCGACACACCGTGCTTATTTATATTCCAAATAACAGGCTTTCACCAAAACTTAGGGTCAAAGGAGCTTGGGTGGGCCCAGGTCCTATTCATTCCCTTATTCTGGGTGCCAGACTGGATTTACATGTCAAAGCCTGCTCCCCGACACCTGGGCAAAGTGAAAAGTCAGTACTGATAACCATCCGCCTTCCTGGTGGATGTGTATCCAAGACTCGGCTCTGCCTGGCGCCTCGGACTCAGCTGACAATAATTTAAAGAATGCTCATATGCCTTCCCTGGGGTCCCTCTACACTCTGTGGCCTCAGAGAGACATTAGTCTCAGCCTCAGCTTTCTCGTCTGCAAAATGGGGATAGACATCCCCCCAGGCCAGGCCAGGCCAGGCCCAGGGGTGGTTGGAGGAAGGGGCTTTCAGAGTGTGAACACCGGATGCCTGGGGCAGATGCCATGTATTTGACCACACTGGCTGGCGCCAGGGGATGTGGACCGGGGCAGGCGTCCCTCTATATCCGTATGCCCAGCTCCACCCCAGGAGCAGAAGTGAGGGCCCGAACTACCACCAGGGGCTTGGGGTCTCTGAAGCCGGACAGCAGCCACTCTGATCCCGCATGGAGCTGCCACCCTCCCCTTTCCTGCAGGTCACGAGACGTCCGCCAACCACTTGGCATTCACGGTGATGGAGCTGTCACGCCAGCCCGAGATCTTGGCAAGGTACGCGGAGGGGGCCAGGGGCTGACGGGGCTTGTCCAGTGTCTTGTTCCCACGCCCTCAGCTGAGCCCTCAGCATTGTGTCCTGCTTCTCTTCACCCCAGGGCCTTTGCACATGCTGTTCCTGCCTCGGGGAGCTCTTCTCCCTGCTTTTCTTCTAGAAAATAACAACTCTTCCTCCTCCTCCTTCTCCTCTTCCTACTTCACCTCCTCCTCCTCCCTTCCTTCCCTCCTCCCCCTCCTCTTCCTCCTCCCCCTCCTTCCCTCCTTCTCCTCCTCCTCCCCCCTCTCAAATATTTCTTGAGCATCCATCTTCACCTAGAAAGAAGATCGAGGCAGAGATAGAAGCAAAGCTGGAGCCAGGTGGATCGCTGTTCTCTCTGATGGAGAGACAGTGACCCAGAACTGATGCAGTGTGTTTATTTATATTCCAAATAACAGGGGGTTTCACCAAAATTTAGGATCAGAGGAGCTTGGGTGGGCCCAGGTCCTATTCATTCCCTTATTCTGGGTGCCAGACTGGATTTACATATCAAAGCCTGCTTCCGGACACCTGGGCAAAAGTGAAGTCAGTACTGATAACGCATCTGCCTTCCTCCTTCTCCTCCTCCTCCTCCTCCTCCTCCTCCCCTCCTCCTCCTCCTCCTCCTCTCCTCCTCCTCCTCCTCCTCCCCCTCCTCCTCTCCTCCTCCTCCTCCTCCTCCCCCTCCTCCTTCTTCTCCCCCTTCTTCTCCTCCTCTTCCTTCTTCTCCTTCTCCCCTCCTTCTCTTCTCCTCCTCCTCCTCTTCCACTTCTTCTTCACCTACTTCTCAGTCCCCTAAAGTAGCCACTGGCCCCCTCCCAGCTCACAAATGCATTTTCTTCGGGGACTGTTGCTTCAAGTCTTTTTCAGCCATGGAACTGGAAGCCCCCAGAGTCCAGGGACCGAGGCTGTTACCCTCCCCACAGGTACTTAGTGCCTGGCCAGGGGCTGCCTCTGAAGCCTGCGCAGAATTCTAAGTAAAGTGCCAAGGTGGCATCCTTCTTCAGCTGGAAGGACAAAGGGGGGATACCTGGGCAGATGGCATCTGAGTGGACCTTTGGCTTCCTTAAATACAGACAGGTTTCCCCAAAGACTGAGCCAAATGTGAGATGCTCTAAAAATGCCAGGCAATGTCAGTGAGCATGCTGTCACCCACATAGCGTGGCAGGGTGGGCGCTGGGGCGGTGGAGAGAGACCTGTGGTTAGTGGTTATCATGGCATAAAAGGGCAGTGGGAGTGGCTTCTTGAGAACTTGAAATCATTTATTAGGTTTCTAAAAGAATGTCATGATAATATGGTCTTTTAAAAATTTGGAAAAGAGCAGAAAACTTAAAACAACATTAATAATCTATGTATATAAAAGCCTAAGCGACCAGCCAACTGGCCGACCATTCAACTAGTAGCTGTGGCATGCATTGACCACCAGGGGGGCAGATGCTCAACACAAGAGCAGAAACCACAGATACGGAAACATGGAACAGACTGATGAATCTCAGAGGGAAGGGGGAAGGGGGAGGGCAGGAAGAGATTAACCAAAGACCTTATATGCGTACTAGAGGCCTGGTGTACATCAGTGGGGTCCCTCGACCTGGCCTGTGGCCTCTAGCAATAATAACAATCCTATATAATAAAAGGGTGATATGCAAATTGACCATGACAGTGGAACGACCGGGAACGACCCAGGAGCTGCCCCCTGGTGGTCAGTGCGCTCTCACAGAGGGAGCTCCGCTCAGCCACGAGCTGGGCTGATGGCTGTGAGCACAGCGGCGGTGGCGGGAGGCTCTCCCACCTCCTTGGCAGTACTAAGGGTGTCCGACTGTGGATAAGCCATCAGTCGGACATCCCCTCAGGGTTCCTGGGCTGCCAGAGGGATGTCTGACTGCCAGTTTAGGCCTGATCCCCTGGGGAGTGGGCCTAAGCTGTCAGTCGGACATCCCCCAAGGGCTCCTGGGCTGCCAGAGGAATGTCTGACTGCCAGCTTAGGCCTGATCCCCCCGGGAAACTGGCCTAAACTGGCAGGTGGACTTCCCCCGAGGGCTCCCGGACTGTAACAGGGTACAGGCTGGGCTGAGGGATCCCCCCCCACCCCAAGAACATGAATTTTTGTGTCCCAGGCCTCTAGTAATAATAATAAATCTTTCCGTGGTGGCCCCACCCTCCCAGAGGCAGTTCATGGTTAACTACTGAACTTCACCACCACATCACCTCATGTTACTGTCACCTCTTGTCAAATCCACGTTTCAGAAATGTCATGGGAAGGTACACATATATCACATAGAACTGATCATGTCAGCTCTGTCAGCTGTGCAGTTCAGGGGCATTCAGTGGATTCACACTGCCACGTCCCCATCGCCCGTCATCCCCAGAACCTTCCCGTCTTCCCGAACGGAAATTCTATCCCCATCCTCCAGTAACGCCCACCCCCTCCTCCCAAGCTCTGGCGACCCCCATTCTTTCTTCTGCCTGGCACCTGAGTTCTCCAGGTAACGCGTGGAAGGGGGGCCGTTCGCTGTCTGCCCCTTGTGACCGGCCGTTTTACGGAAGATCATCCCCTCGAGGTCCGTCCCTGTGGGAGCGGGTGTCAGGACGCGCGTCCTCCTTACGGCCTGTGCGGCTGGCCGTTCTTGGGGAGGCATGCGGGGACAGGGGGCCGCCTCCGCCTTTGCTGCTGTGAACAGCACCGCTGCAAACATAAGTGTCCAGAGATCTGTCTGGACCCTCACTCCCCGGGGTGCGCCCGGAGGCGGGATGGCGGGGTCAGGTGCGAATTCCATGTGAATTTTTGAGGAACTGTCCTCCCGTTGTCCACCTGCCCACTGACCTTCCCACCCACAGCGCCAGGGTTCTGGCTTCACGTCCGCCACCTTGTTCTCCTCTGTCCTTGCCAGCAGCCCTCCCCGTGGGCGTGAGGGCGCCCATGCCCAGCGTAGCACCTCACGTTATCCTAACGGACACCATGCATTCCGCTGTCTCCAGCTGACCCGCCATGGCCTGGGCTGAGGGGCGCTGTGTGCAGAGCCCTCGCTCTGGGCGTGTTGATTTCAGCACCGGGTTTGCAGCGCGAACACAGGGGGTGAAAGTTGGAAAGAGCCCGGGACCCGTTCCCATTGCTTGGGCTCCGTGGTTTGGACGTGGGCGGTAGTCACAGGTGGGGCACCCCAACCTCACGCGGCAGGCTTCCTTCCATCCTCCCCTTTTAAAACTCTGTCCTTGGAGAGGAACTTGTCCTTGACCCCACAGGCTGCAGGCCGAGGTGGATGAGGTCATCGGCTCTAAGCGGCACCTGGACTACGAGGACCTGGGGAGGCTGCAGTACCTGTCCCAGGTGTGTGTGTGTGGGGGGGGAGCCTGCAGTACCTGTCCCAGGTGTGTGTGTGGGGGGGGAGGCTGCAGTACCTGTCCCAGGTGTGTGTGTGTGTGGGGAGGGGCTGCAGTACTTGTCCCAGGTGTGTGTGTGTGGGGGGGGGGGGGGCCTGCAGTACCTGTCCCAGGTGTGTGTGTGGGGGGGGAGCCTGCAGTACCTGTCCCAGGTGTGTGTGTGTGGGGGGAGGCTGCAGTACCTGTCCCAGGTGTGTGTGTGTGTGGGGAGGGGCTGCAGTACCTGTCCCAGGTGTGTGTGTGTGTGGGGGGGGCTGCAGTACCTGTCCCAGGTGTGTGTGTGTGTGGGGGGGGCTGCAGTACCTGTCCCAGGTGTGTGTGTGTGGGGGGGGGGGCTGCAGTACTTGTCCCAGGTGTGTGTGTGTGGGGGGGGCTGCAGTACCTGTCCCAGGTGTGTGTGTGTGTGGGGGGAGCCTGCAGTACCTGTCCCAGGTGTGTGTGTGTGGGGGGAGGCTGCAGTACCTGTCCCAGGTGTGTGTGTGTGTGGGGAGGGGCTGCAGTACTTGTCCCAGGTGTGTGTGTGTGGGGGGGGGGCTGCAGTACCTGTCCCAGGTGTGTGTGTGTGTGGGGGGGCTGCAGTACCTGTCCCAGGTGTGTGTGTGTGGGGGGGGGGGCTGCAGTACTTGTCCCAGGTGTGTGTGTGTGGGGGGGCTGCAGTACCTGTCCCAGGTGTGTGTGTGTGGGGGGGGAGGCTGCAGTACCTGTCCCAGGTGTGTGTGTGTGGGGGGAGGCTGCAGTACCTGTCCCAGGTGTGTGTGTGTGTGGGGAGGGGCTGCAGTACTTGTCCCAGGTGTGTGTGTGTGGGGGGGGGGCTGCAGTACCTGTCCCAGGTGTGTGTGTGTGGGGGGAGGCTGCAGTACCTGTCCCAGGTGTGTGTGTGTGTGGGGGGGGGGGGGCTGCAGTACCTGTCCCAGGTGTGTGTGTGTGGGGGAGGCTGCAGTACCTGTCCCAGGTGTGTGTGTGGGGGGGGGGGGGAGGCTGCAGTACCTGTCCCAGGTGTGTGTGTGTGTGGGGGGGGAGGCTGCAGTACCTGTCCCAGGTGTGTGTGTGTGGGGGGGAGGCTGCAGTACCTGTCCCAGGTGTGTGTGTGTGTGGGGGGGAGGCTGCAGTACCTGTCCCAGGTGTGTGTGTGTGTGTGGGGGGGAGGCTGCAGTACCTGTCCCAGGTGTGTGTGTGGGGGGGGGGGGGAGGCTGCAGTACCTGTCCCAGGTGTGTGTGTGTGGGGGGGGGCTGCAGTACCTGTCTCAGGTGTGTGTGTGTGGGGGGGGGGGGGGAGGCTGCAGTACCTGTCCCAGGTGTGTGTGTGTGTGGGGGGGGGGCTGCAGTACCTGTCCCAGGTGTGTGTGTGTGGGGGGGGGGAGGCTGCAGTACCTGTCCCAGGTGTGTGTGTGTGTGGGGGGGGAGGCTGCAGTACCTGTCCCAGGTGTGTGTGTGTGGGTGGGGGGGGAGGCTGCAGTACCTGTCCCAGGTGTGTGTGTGTGTGGGGGGGGGGGCTGCAGTACCTGTCCCAGGTGTGTGTGTGGGGGGGGGGGGGCTGCAGTACCTGTCCCAGGTGTGTGTGTGGGGGGGGGGGCTGCAGTACCTGTCCCAGGTGTGTGTGTGTGGGGGGGGGGCTGCAGTACCTGTCCCAGGTGTGTGTGTGGGGGCAGTGGAAGGGGGGCAGGCAGGCGCTTTGGGGACTGTGGGTTTAGGCCTGGAGCTGCCCTAACCCATTAGAATGGGGGCTCTCTGGCCTCGCTGCCTATGGGAGCCCCTGGGAGGCTCAATGTGCCCCATGCCCAGCTGCCCGGACCGAGGACCCCATGGTCGCTGGGGGTGGCTGGCAGCGCGTGGCAGGCTCCCCAGTGACTCCAGGACGCAGCCAAAGTCAGAGCGCACCCCGAGTGGAGCTGTGTTTGCACCCCCGACTCGGCCAGAGATCCACGGCCCCAGCTTCCCGCGGGGAGCAGGCCCAGCACCCCTCCCTGGGAGGCAGCACACGGGGGCCTCGCTGAGCGGTGGGGACTCAGGAGGGGGGACCCCAGTGCAGAGGGAGGTCCGGCTCCCGCTCTGGGCTCTGCTGCTCTGGCTCTGCCCGACCCCCCTCTCCTCTGGGCCTCAGTTTCTCCTCCGGTCGAATGAGGTTAAACTCAAAGATGAAGTTCACTCTGCGGGAGTCCGGGGCCCAGGCCTGGACTCGGGGCACAGCCAGTGCCGGGACGCGAGTGGGGGCCGTGCCCCCGGGGTCTCCCCCTTCCTCTCACTCCTCCTTGTGCGGCTCCGCAGGTCCTCAAAGAGTCGCTGAGGCTGTACCCGCCCGCGTGGGGCACCTTCCGCCTGCTGGAGGAGGACACCCTGATCGACGGGGTCCGAGTCCCCGGCAACACCCCGCTCCTGGTGCGTGGGGGCCCTGCCTGCCCGCTGCCCCCAGGGGCCGATGTGGGCGCCCCTCCCAGGTGGGGGCGGGGTCCGTGGCCCCGTTCTCCTCACTGGCTGCCCGTGTGTTCTCATCCAGTCTCACCGGAACCCCGAGATTGGTTCTCTCCCCTCCACTCTGTCCCTTTAGATGACGGGAGGCTCTGGAGGGGTGCCCGTTCCCGCCGAGGGCTGAGGCGCGGAGAGGCGGTTCGTCCGTGCAGGGAAGAAACCCTGCCCCGAGCTCCCACGCTCCCCGCTTCCCTTCCAAGTTCACTTGTTTCTTCAGTGGCCTCGCCCGGGATGTTTTTCCAGTGCTTTTTATTTTTATTCTTTTTTAAAGATATAGTTTATTGATTTTTCACAGAGAGGAAGGGAGAGGGACAGAAAGCCAGAAACATCCATGAGAGAGAGACATCGATCAGCTGCCTCCTGCACACACACACCCCCTCCCCCAGGGATGTGCCTGCAGCCAAGGTACATGCCCTTGACCGGAATCGAACCCAGGACCCTTGAGTCTGCAGGCTGATGCTCTATCCGCTGAGCCAAACCAGGCAAGGCTCCAGTGCTTTTCAGAGAGAGGGGGAGAGGGAGAGACACACATCAGCCCGTAATGGGACCCCGTTTTATTTTTAGTTATTTTTACGGAGAATCCCCCTAATCCAGGCCTATCCACTGAGCACCCCTTCCCCCGGGCTGGGCCATGCCTTCTCAGCATGCATCACAGCTTCATCCGTGTGTGTGTTTCCTTTTCCTGTTTATCTGCCTCTGTCCTCCAACACCCCGCTTTAGTGACCACCTCTTTAGCAGACCCTCACACCTGGCAGGGCAGGGCCTGTGGCTGGCTCTCCGTCCAGGGGTGCCACCTCATGGGCCTCAGCGGGCAGACGTAGGCTCCACTCCCAGCCCTGCACCCAGCTGGGTTACCTCAGGCGAGACCCTGGGTGCCCGGGCCTCAGTGCCCCCTTGTAAGACGAGGTCGGCGGGCCACCGCTGACTGACGGGCATCGACAGGATAACGGACATCGCCTGTCCAGCCAACACCCCTGGCCCGGAGTCAGCACCCTTTGTGGACCTGAGACCTCCTCCCCCCGCCCCCCACTTTTCAGAGCTCCGTCCCAGGCCCTTCTGCACCCTGGAGGCAGAGCGGCTGAGGGGGGCTGTGTGCAGGGTCTGGAGGCAGAGGCCGCACCCGGCCGGTTGTGGGGGCATGGAGCATGGGGCGATCAGGAGGTTCTGTGAGGGCAGGTGGAAAGCTGGGGGGGCCTGCAGTCCCCGCCCCCAGGCCAGCCCGGTGTTGGACAGACATTTGGAATAACACGGCTCACTGCAGGGGGAGAGACGGCCTCGCAGCAGTTTGCATCTCAGTGTGGTCACTTACCGGTCAGGTGACTTCAGGCAAATCGTGGACCTCTCTGAGCCTCAGTTTCCCCATCTGTAAAATAGGGGTCGGAGTCCCGCTCCCACCGGGCGGGCCAGGCCTGGGACGAGGCAGCACGCCAGCTGGTGGTCGGGGCACGCTGGCCGCCCCCTTTCTTCCCCTCAGAGACCTCCCAGGGGCCGTGGGATCCCACAGTGGCCCAGATGGGAGGCTGGGGAGGTGGGGGTGCGTGTGGAGCGGTGGATGGGTGGAGCAGAGCACGAGTGGGGGTCTGGGGGGTTCCTCTGCTCCCAATCACCCCACCGGGGGGCCGCAGCAGGCGGGGGAGGCGCGAGGGGACTGGTTCCCGGGCCCGGAGAAATGCGCTCCTCCGCCCGGCAGTTCAGCACCTACGTCATGGGCCGGATGGACACGTACTTCGAGGACCCGCTGACCTTCAACCCCGATCGCTTCGGCCCCAAAGCACCCAAGTGAGTGTCCCTTGGAGCCGTGCACGAGGGAGGCCTGGCGGCCCAGGGACGGTCCCGGGGGCCTCTGGTCCGAGCGGCCCTGGCCCAGGGCCCATGCAGCCCCCCAGATCCGCGGGAGGGAGCCGTGACCCCGTGGCGCCCCCTTTCACCAGGAGGAAAGCCCAGCTCAGAGAGGCTGGCCCGAGGGCCCACAGCCCATCCGCGGCAGAGCTGGGATGTGAGCCCCGCTCAGGCTGGCTCTAGAGCCCGACCCGTATCCTGGGAAGCCCTTGGGCAAGTGGCCGCACCGCCCTTGGCCTTGACGTTCCCATCTGAGAAATGGGAACACCCGCGGGGGGCGGCGTGGCCCTGGACAGGAGAAAGGGCGGGATCCGGCGCCGGACGTGTGACCGGCCCCACGATGAGTGGCCCGGGGCCTCGGTTCCTCCGAGGGGGGGGAAGCGGGGGTAGCCACGGGGAGGCTCAGAGGAGGATGCTGGAGAAAATGCCGGCTCCTGACACCTCCCCCTCCCCCCCCCCCCCTCCCCCACCCCCCAGGCCGAGGTTCACCTATTTCCCCTTCTCACTGGGCCCGCGCTCCTGCATCGGGCAGCAGTTTGCTCAGGTAGGAGGCAGGGCTGCGGAGGGGCCGCAGGGCTGGGGTCTCGATCTGGGCCGGGACAGGGTGGGAGCCCTGGGGGCGGGGGACCCGGGCCACGGCTCTGCGCTCACCGACTCCGGCTCTGCCCGCCCCCCCCCCCCCCCCCCCCCCCCCCCGCCCTCGCAGATGGAGGTGAAGGTGGTGCTGGCCAAGCTGCTGCGGAGGCTGGAGTTCCGGCTGGTGCCGGGGCAGCGGTTCGGGCTGCAGGAACAGGCCACGCTCAAGCCCCTGGACCCCGTGCTCTGCACCCTGCAGCCCCGGGGCTGGCAGCCCGCGCCCCCGCCCCCGCCCTGCTGAGGGCGCCGGGGGTGCCATCGGACTCCTCGGGCAGAGGCCGCACCCACCCTCCTCTGCAGACCCACTGCCACCCGCCCATACTCCCCGTCCTCTTCCTCGGGGGCCGCCACGCCGGCTCCCAGAGGGCCTTCTGCCGACCGACCGCCTCCTGCTTCACGCCCCTCAGCGCTCCCTGCCCGCCGCTAACCCACTGCCCTTACCGGACCAGCCCTGCCTAACTCCCCACTGCCCCCCAGATGTGCCATCGCCCCCCCCCCACCTCTGCACAGGCCCCTCCCTCTGCCAGACACCTTAACTCTTGCTTACTCCCTAGAGCCCTCCCTCCTCGGGCGTCACCTCCTCCAGGAAGCTCTCCCTGCCACCCCGGCCGGGCCGGGCCAGGGGCCCCTCCTCTGTGCTTCCTCGGTCACCTGTGCTACCTCTAACACCACACTGACCACTGTTTCGTGAGTGCCCGCTGAAGCGACCGGCCACCCCGCCAGGCCGCGAGCGCCTCAAGCGCGGGGTCTGCGTGTGACCCGTCCCTGGGGCCCCCACGCCCGCCGGGGGCCCGGCGCGGAGTCGATGTTCAATAAATCCGTGTTGACTGCATGAACGGCCGGCCGGCCAGGGCGCCCTGCCCTCGGTGTGCTCGTCTGTAAAACGGGGGTGCTGGCACCGCTCTGGAAGTTGCCCCTGGAGAGGCCCAGACACTGTGCCGTCAGGACAGCACGGCCTGGGTCACCGGGGGCCCCCGCGTTCGCAGGCACCTGCCCTTGGTACCTGCAAGGCCGTGCTCCCGGGTGCGGCGGGGGAGGCTGGGGTGTGGGCAGGGTTTTGATGGGAGGGGGCCGGGGCCTGTGCAGTCCTGTCTGCTCCCAACCGGGCCGCTGGCTCAGAGGCTGGATCCCCAATCTTCTCGGGGAGTGGCACAGCCAAGCACCTGGGTGTCTGGCTTCGCCCCCCCTGGAGTCCTCTTCACCTGCTCCCCCCCCCCCTGCCCCAGCCTGGTCGGAGAAGGCTAGCGCGGCCCAGCCCCAGGGGGTGGGACTATCGCCCTCACAATGGTGGGGGGCGGGGGGGCGTGAAGCTGCCCCACCTCCCAGGCCCCCGGGTGGCCAGGGGCAGTTCCATTGACCCAGACAAGGAGGAGGGCTCTCTTTCAGCCCCGTCTCTCCTTCAACAAGTGGGCGTATATCGTGGTGCTAACACAACCAAATGCCCTCGCCCACTGCCTAGGGACATGCCCAGAAAGGTGCCCCCGCCCGAGGCAGGGAGTGGATGCGGGGGGCCTTGCCGTCCCCCGGCTCCTCCGTCCTTGCTGAGCCTGGAGCAGCAGCTCTGAGGATCTGCCGTGTAGCGGACGCGGGCACAGGCTCGGGGGGGGGGGGGGGCAGTGCACGCCGGCACAGGCGCTGCCCGCACTGGCGGAGCTGGACCCGCCCAGGCTGGCGTGGTCTCACCTGAGCCTCTGGGCACGGCTCTGGCCTCTGGAGGGCCAGCAGGCACTCGGCTGGCCCTGATCAAGCTTCTCCCCACCCTCTCTGTTTGCAGTTCCCTGCCTGGGAGTCCAGAGCCTTCTGTGGCTCTGAGGCTGGTATCCTGGGCTCCGCCTCCAGCCGCATGGCCAAACTCGGCCCTTGCTTGCCTCTGCCCTGCCTGGAACCTGTCCTCTGTGACCCCCGCTCCTGCCCACTGCGGGCACTCTCTAACGTTCACCAGCCGCTGCCGTTCCCCCAGAGGTCCCACAGCAGCCCGCACCCACAAACTCCCTCCACATACAGGCCCCCAACCCCCCCACTCCATGCCCTCTGCCTCCTGCCATGGCTGAGCCTGGCCCAGCTGACGCGCCCGCAGCCTCAGCAGCCGGGGCACGTGACCCGGAGGGGTCTGCAGGGCTCAGCTCCGCCGGGACCTCAGATCGCCCTGAGCACCCCCTGACCTGGAGAAGATCTGCCGGCGGCTAAGCCTGAACCTTTGCATCGCTGTTTCTTCAAAGCCCCTATCCCAGGTGGTCGGCAAACTCATTGGTCAACAGAGCCAAATACCAACAGCGCAGCGACTGCATTTTTTTTTTTTGAGAGCCAAATGTTTCAAACTTCAGCTTCTTCTGACGCCAACGTCTTCAAAATAAGACTCACCCAGGCCGTGGTATCTTGCGGAACACCCCATGTTCAAAAGCCACATGCGGCTCTTTGGCCCCTGGAGTGCGGCTCTTCCACAAAATACCACGGCCTGGGCGAGTCCGTTTTGAAGACGTGGCGTTACAAGAAGTTTTTAAAACATTCGGCTCTCCAAAGACATTCCCATCGTTGTCCTGTTGACATTTGGCTCTGTTGACTGATGAGTTTGCCGACCGCTGCTCTGGAGTATGGCCCGTTTCACAGATGAGAAAGTCAAGGCCACAGCACACAGCCAGGCCCCAGAGGACTCAGGACTCAGACCCTTGGCCCTGTGCATCCCGTGACCTGCCACCGGGTGGACAAGCCGGGCCGCTGCTTGCCTCTGAATGCTGGAAACTCAGGGCTGGCGGTGAGGTGCGACGCCGCCACCCCAGGTCTGCCGTTATTTCCTGGGGATTGGGGCACCCATTCTGACCCTCCTGAGTCACCCCCTCTTACAAAAAACGGGCTTTCTGTGAGCATAAGGCACTTCTCAGACCTGGCTGCAGGGACGGTCATCTGGACCGGCTGGATCAGTCTATGCAGGGGGGGGGGCTGGAAACTTCTCTTTAATCCCCCTCCCCCCTTCCTGGGGACTCCAGTGTGCAGAGGGCAGGTCCCAAACTCTGGGGCCAGGCAAGACGGGTGGGAGAAAGACCAAAGCCCTGCAGCTGGGCCTCCTGGGGTCCAATCCTGCCCTCTCTGTCTCTGGTTATGGAGCCGGGGCCTCAGTTTCCCCATCTGTAAGGGAGAACAAAAATAGGACCCACATCCTAGGGTTGGTGGGGAAATTAAGAGCGTTCTGTGTGGATCCTGCTGAGCATAGAGCTTGCCAGCGTCAACGCTGCAGACCCAGCCATGGCAGCTTTATCACCGTCGCCTTCAAGGAAGGTTTCCCTATGTGGCCAGGCCATGCAGTTCCCAATACAACCACAAGGTGGCGCCGCGCCACAGAGCGCGGGTTTGTGACTCCACGCAGGCCAAATGGGCGGTTCTCACACCTGCAGGGGGGTCCAGGGAGGGCCTGAGGCATGCAAGCTCAGTCTCCTGGAGGCTGGTCATGGCCAGAGGAAGCAAACCCACCTGGTGCAGGCGCAAGAGGTATGAGGTATCCACTGACCGCTAGGGTGAGGATGGGGAGATTGTCATCACTGTCCCCACTTCACAGATGGGGCCACCGAGGCCCGGGGGGTGAGGCAACTGGTGGAGGTGGAAGGAGCACGGTCATGCAGATGGGGAGGCGGTGATGCCCTCCTCTTTTCGACCCCCCCTGGTGGTGGGGATATTGGGAAGGGGACGCTTTGGCAAGAAGAGCCCATGGTGGAGAAACATGCATGGAGTCCAGGAGGCTGTAGGCTGCCTCCTGCTGCCTGGGAGGCTGGAGTGCCCCGTGGCCACAGAGCTGAGCAGCTTTAACGCTTAAAATGCTCTCTCTCTCTCTATACACACACACACACACACACACACACACACACACACACACACTAGAGGCTCCGTGCACGAAATTCATGCATGGGGTGGGGGTGGAGGATGTCCCTTAGCCCAGCCTGCACCCTCTCCAATCTGGGACCCCTCAAGGGATGTCAGACTGCCCATTTAGACCAGATCCCAGTAGGATCGGGCCTAAACGGGCAATTGGACATCCTTCTCACAATCCAGGACTGCTGGCTCCAAACTGCTCACCTACCTACCTCCCTGATTGCCCCTAACCGCTTCTGCCTGCCAGCCTGATCACCCCCTAACCACTCCCCTGCCAGCCTGATCACCCCCTAACCACTCCCCTGCCAGCCTGATCACCCCCTAACCACTCCCCTGCCAGCCTGGTTGCCCCCAACTTCCCTCCCCTGTCGGCCTGGTCACCCCTAACTGCCCTCCCCTGCAGGCTTGATTGCCCCCAACTGCCCTCCCTTGCAGGCCTGGTCCCTCCCAACTGCCCTTCCTGCTGGCCATCTTGTGGTGGCCATCTTGTGTCCATATGGGGGCAGGACCTTTGACCACATGGGGGCAGCCCTCTTGTGTGTTGGAGTGATGGTCAATCTGCAAGTTACTCTTTTATTAGATAGGATAGAGGCCTGGTACATGGGTGGGGGCCAGCTGGTTTGCCCTGAAGAGTGTCCCAGATCAGGGTGGGGGTTCCCTTGGGGTGAGAGGCAGTCTGGGTGAGGGGCCTGTGGAGGTTTGCAGGCCGGCCATGTCCCCCAGTGACCCAATTGGAGGCCCTGGTATCTGGGATTAGTCTATGTCTACAATTGAAACTTTGTACCCTGGAGCAGAGCTAAGCCTTCTGCTCTCTCCTGGCGGCAGCCATTTCTGTTTGAAACTTTGTAGCCTAGAGTGGAGGCCTAGGCTGGCAACTGGCAGGCTGAAAACTTGGCTTCCTCTGTTGCCAGGGAAACCTAAGCCTCTGTTCTTTCCAGCTCAGTGGCTACCGCCATTTCTCTATCTTTTATAATTGAAACTTTGTAGCATTGAGTGGAGGCCTAGGCAGGCAATGGCAGGCGGAAAACTTGGCTTCCTCTGTTGCCGGGTAAACCCAAGCCTTCCTCCTGCTCTTAGTAGCGGCAGCCATCTTGGTTGCGGTTTATTTGCATAATCTGCTCCTGATTGGCTGGTGGGTGTGGCTGTGGGCATGGCTTGTGGGTGTGGTGAAGGTATGGTCAAATTTGCATATTACTCTTTTATTAGATAGGATATATATATACATATATACACACACACGCACACACATACACAAACTAGAGGCCCAGTGCATGAAATTCATGCATGGGAGGGGTTCCCTAAGCCCAGCCTGCACCCTCTCCAATCCAGGACCCCTCAGGGAATGTCCAACTGCAGGTTTAGGCTGTAGGGATTGGGCCTAAACTGGCAGTCAGACATCCTCCTTACAATCGGGACTGCTGAGTCCTAACTGCCCACCTGCCTGACTGCCTGATTGCCCCCTAACCACTCCCCTGCTGGCCTGATAGAGACCTAACTACTCCCCTGCCAGCCTAATCACCCCTAACTGCCCTCTCCTGCCAAACTGATCACCCCTTACTGCCCTCTCCTGCCAAACTGATCATCCCTAACTGCCCTCCCCTGCTGGTCTGATTGCCCCCTGACTGCTCCCCCCTGCCAGCCTGATCACCCCTGACCTCTTCTGCTTTGGCCCCTGCCACTATGGCTTTGTCCAAAAGGACGTCCGGAAGATATCGGTCGGGAAGATGTCCAGTCTAATTAGCATATTACCCTTTTATTAGTAGAGATAGTAGTTATTTCAGAGAGAGGAAGGGAGAGGGAGAGAGGGATGGAAACATCGATAATGAGAGAGAATCTTTGATCGACTGCCTCCCGAACACCCCACACTGGGGACCAAACTCACAACTGGGCATGTGCCGTGACCGGGAATTGAACTGTGACCTCCTGGTTCATAGGTTGACACTCACCCACTGAGCCACGCCGGCCAGGCTTAAAAGCTCTTTGCAAAGCGTGGAAGCCACCTGCCATGTGGCTCTCCAAAGAAATTTCAATCGCTGTCCTGTTGATATTTGGCTCGGTTGTCTAATGAGTTTGCCGACCACTGTGACTAGTCCAGAGGGCACGGGCGGGGGGTACCTCGTACCACCTGCGCCTGCACCAGGGGGGTTTGCACCCTCCCGCCAGGTGGCCACTGCAAACAGCGTGTGTGTGGGGTCCTGGATGATTATGAGAGGACGGTCACCTGCGCGGGGGGGTAGGGGGGGCCTCGGGGCAGGGTGTCAGGGGCTCAGGCCGGCGGCTCCTGCAGGGTCTCACCCCTCTGCGTGGGTGCTGCCTTCCTCTGGGTGAGGATCCCATGTCCCTGGCAGGATCCAGAGTGGGTGTGACCCAAAGGCGGGTCCCAACAGCCTGGGGTGGGTGCCTCCCAAACCCACGTATCTGCCCACAGCTCCCCCTCGGGCTCCAGACAGCCTCCGCCATCTCCGCCTAGACGCCCCAAAATAACCCAGCCCGGGGCGGGGCAGACGCCGGGGGTATTTCCGGCAGGGGGCCCCAACTCTGAGCGAGCCGGGGAGCCAGGCCCCTTGCTGGACCTTGAGCTGAAACTCCTCGGGGAGCGCGGCGTCTCTGGCAGGTCCTTCTGCATGTGGCCGGCCTGGGGCCAGCTTCACGGTGTCCGGGCCCTTTCTGTGGCAAGACCAGAGACGAGCCGCCTCGCTGTCCCCGGAGGCCTCCCAGCAGCCTGAGGAGGAGCCAGCCACCAGCCCCGAGTCCCCTGGGACACCCCCACCCTCTCACTCGCGGGAGGACAGCAGCTCTTTGGCCCCCACCCAGAGGTGGGTGGACCCAGGAGCCCGGAGGCCTTGCCCCAAGGGACCCAGGGGCTGCCCACGCCCTCCCACCCAGAGCGCCCAGTGCAGCGGGCGGCTTTTGCGCCTCTCTGACGGCCGGGAGCCTGGGGACTGGGGGCTCCCCAAGGCCACCCAGGTGGCCACCAGCTTAGGTGCCTGGGCTGGACGGGCCCTGGGTTTGGGAAACCAGCTCCCACAGCGTGTGTGTGCACAAGCCCATGTGTGTGTGCGTTTGTGAGCTTGTGCATGCATGTAGGTGAGCTTGCACATGTGAGCCCCTGTGTGTGTGAGCCCTCTGTGCATTCGTGTAGGTGAGCTTGCACATGTGAGCCCCTGTGTGTGTGAGCCCTCTGTGCATGCGTGTAGGTGAGCTTGCACATGTGAGCCCATGTGTGTGTGAGCCCTCTGTGCATGCGTGTAGGTGAGCTTGCACATGTGAGCCCATTGTGTGTAGCGTGTAGGTGAGCTTGCACATGTGAGCCCATGTGTGTGTGAGCCCTCTGTGCATGCGTGTAGGTGAGCTTGCACATGTGAGCCCCTGTGTGTGTGAGCCCTCTGTGCATGCATGTAGGTGAGCTTGCACATGTGAGCCCCTGTGTGTGTGAGCCCTCTGTGCATGCATGTAGGTGAGCTTGCACATGTGAGCCCCTGTGTGTGTGAGCCCTCTGTGCATGCGTGTAGGTGAGCTTGCACATGTGAGTCCCTGTGTGTGTGAGACCACGTGTATGTGTCCACTCACGTCCCCTGTATCTCGTGTTTCTGTGGTCTCTGTCCGTCCCCGAGCATCTGTCTCGGGTATGAGGCTGTGTGGGGGTCTCAGGGTCCGTGTCTGGCATCTCCACTGTGTGTCCTGGGTGTCTGCTTGGACTCCAGCTGTGAGGAGGTGTCAGTTTGAACATGAGGGAGTGGACGGACCGGGGAAGCAGGACAAGGCCCATCGGGGCCCCATTGGGGCCCGTCCCTTGCTGTGCGTGGGGAGTTCCACCCGCAGTCACGTCCAGAGAGGTCAGCGCCCGAGGCCACACCCCTAGGAGGCAAGGGCCAGCCACTGCAGACATCACTGTCCCTCTGAGTCCTGGCCCTAGGCCCGGGTGAGGAGGCTGTCCTGAAAGCAGCGGTTCCCAAGGCCCAGGGAGCAGGGGTTCCCAAGACCTAGGGAGCAGGGGTTCCCAGCATGGGTCTCCAGGAGAGAGTCCTGAGAGCCTGTCCAGCTGAACACCCCAGGACTGGGTGTTCCTGGGGTGTGAGCGTGTGGGTCCCCTGCGACCCAGCTGGGGTGTGTGTACATGTGGGGTGAGGAGGAAGTGGGGTTTCCTCCCCGACCCCGCCACACTCAGATGCCTTCCCTCTTTCATAGGCCTCCCCTGACCCTCCCGTCCGTCCTGGACCCTCTCCTGGACGGTGCTGCTGGCTGAGCAGTGTGGGAGCTCAGGGTGGGGGCTGAGCAGTGTGGGAGCTCAGGGTGGGGTGCCAGTGGGTGCTGAGCAGTGTGGGAGCTCAGGGTGGGGTGCCAGTGGGTGCTGAGCAGTGTGGGAGCTCAGGGTGGGTGCTGAGCAGTGTGGGAGCTCAGGGTGGGTGCTGAGCAGTGTGGGAACTCAGGGTGGGCGCTGACCAGTGTGGGAGCTCAGGATGGGGTGCCAGTGGGGGCTGAGCAGTGTGGGAGCTCAGGGTGGGTGCTGAGCAGTGTGGGAGCTCAGGGTGGGGGCTGAGCAGTGTGGGAGCTCAGGGTGGGGGCTGAGCAGTGTGGGAGCTCAGGGTGGGTGCTGAGCAGTGTGGGAGCTCAGGGTGGGGGGCTGCTGGGTGCTGAGCACATGGTGCCCCAGCCAGCGGTCACCATCCCCCGGGGAATGAGACAACAGCTTCCCCCAACCACTGTGACTCAGGGGGGCTGGTCCCTGGTGTTTGGTAAATGTGCACTCTGCTCTTCCGGCACCCCAACTCCTGCCGACTGCCAAGGCCCCTGGGCAGCCTGCACCTCCCACTGCTGTCCATTCGGGAGCCCCTGCCCTCGCTGGCCCTTCTCTCCGTCTGCACCCGATCCTGGTCCTGCCTGGGCTCCGGGCTCCCCTCCAGGTGTCCACCTGCACGACACCCCTCACCCCGGTCAGGGCCCTGCCTTTCCCCCACGACCCCACCAGCCGTGAGCCAGGCTGCCATGGCCATGCCCACTGATGCATGGAGATGCCAGGTCTCAGTGCCCAGGGCAGGGACGCCCACCGCTGGCTGGAGAGTCGAAGCTGAAGCATGAGCCGGCAGGGGCCTGAGGGCACCTGTGTACCCACCACATGTATACACATGCTCCCACTTGCACATACCTGCTCCTGCACACATGCTCACATGGGAGCACCTCCCACATGCATGCATGCTCTCTTGCACACACATATACACATGCACACAGGATGGGCACACACGCCCACTCCTCTACACCATGCACATGGTGCAACTCATACACATTGTCCTCCACACGTGCCCACTTGCACAAACTCAGACCCACACTCACACGTACACACACATGCATTCTCACATGCACACACATGTACCCAGCGCACGCACACAGGTGGACACTCGTATACATTGTCGCTGCCTCACACGTGCCGTGGGCCCATGGCTGCTGCAGTGACCTGAGGATCACAGGAATCGAGCTGTTTTTTTCCGGCACATGTTCCCACCATAAAGAAAACAGGAAGGGACTTGGGGCCGGAGACAGGAAGAGGGCGTGGCCTGCGCGCAGGAAGTTGGCCCCCCTCCCCGCCCGTGGACACGGGGCCTGTGTGGGTGGGACACAGGACAGACAGACAGACGTGGGAGATGGGAGATAGCGTGCCCTCCACGGCATCTGGGTCCTGGGGCTCATCCTCACCACAGCCCCCCAAAGTGTCACCGCTCCCGTCACCAGGGGAGAAACTGAGGCTGGGGCCAGGCTGGTGGAGATGGCGTTCGACCCAGGCCCATGGGGCACCACATACTGCTGGCTCTGGCCCCGCAGCCCCTCCACCAGGGAGCCAAGGGCCGGGGCTGCAAGGGGCACCCCAAGACGGACCACAGACCCCTGTGGGAGCACCGTGAGCTCCTCCTGCCCGCGCCTGGCCCACAGCCGCGTGCACAGGCACTGCTCACGCACGCTGCACAGGTGTGGGCACGCACGCTGCACAGGTGTGGGCACACATGCTGCACAGGCACTGCTCACACGTGCTACACAGGCATGGACACACACACTGCACAGGTGTGGACACACACACTGCACGGGTGTGGACACACACAGGAGGCCCGCTGCCTGCCCAGGGGCACCCGCAAGGCAGGTCGGACCGCCCTCGCCTGAACCCACTACAGCTTCAGGGACAGAGCGAGGGCCGGGCTGCTGGGCCCCTGGTCCCGCTACCGAGCCCAGCCGCCTTCCCGCTGATCCTCTGATGCAGCCTGCTCCCCGGTGAGACTCCTCCCCGCTGCCGGCCAGGAGGCCTCAGGTGCTCCCCCTGCTCCGCTTCCTCCCCTCACACCCACCAAGACAGAGGAGCAGGGGTTCCCCTTACCCAGCCCCAGAGGGGTCCCGGAAGCAGGCCTGGCCCTGAGGGGGGGGAGGAGGGTGATTTCGGGAGGGGAGTGGGGAGAGGGGCAGGTGGGGTTCTAGGGCTCCAGAGACAGTTTCAATCTGGCTTTGTCTTTTAAAAAATTTTTTTATTTATTTTTAAAAATATATATTTTATTGATTTTTTACAGAGAGGAAGGGAAGGGAGAGGGCTAGAAAGAAACATCGATGAGAGAGAAACATCGATGAGCTGTTTCCGCACGCCCCCCACTGGGGTTGTGCCTGCAACCACATGCCCTTGACCAGAATCGAACCCAGGACCCTTCAGTCCACAGCCGACGCTCTATCTACTGAGCCCAAGCGGTTTCGGCCTGTCTTTTATTTTCTCACTTAAAATAAAACGTCCGCTGGGAGGGGACGCAGGCCGACCAAGAGCCTGACACCTCGGTCCCGGGATGCGTGTGGGACTTTCGGGCCCAAATAGCAGAAGGCCCAGCGGGACCAGGACAAGTTTGTTGCCCGGGAGGAACCCCAAAGCCATGTACCCTCACCCCCACCTGATGCTTGAACTCTCTCCTTAGTGGCTCCCAGCGCTGCTCGCATCCCTCCAGGGACAGTGAGCTCACTACCACACAGAACACAAGAGCCAGCCAGAGGGGGACACAGCCAGGACCAGGCTCCGACCACCACGAGGTAAGAGGGAGAGGAGCACAGGGGAGCCTGGCCCACTTTTGGGGGCCATCACACAAGGCTTCCCTGAGAGAGAGGGAGGGATGGGGGCAGAGACCGGGATTCCTCCAGGCAAAGGCAGGAGGCCTGGCAGCGCCTCCTAGGGACTGAACTTCTTAGCTGTTTGTCCGACAGCTGGGGTGACTGCACTCTTCCCTTCGCCCCCCATCCCAGAAGGGGATTCCTCGGGGAACACCGTGGCCTGGCCCCCCTTGCATCTCCCCCCCAGGGCTCTGAGCAGGTCTCCGGTGCTGGCAGCATGTTGGCGGGGGTGGGGGGGTGCCACTCTCCCCCACTCACTTTTCTGAGGCTCAGGGACCCTGCGGCTCCAGCATCTGCTTCCTCCTCCAGCCACACCCCTCCCTGGGCGGAGCGGCCTTGGGTGGGTCCCTTCACCCCGCGGCGGGCACACACTCAGTGGCTGGTATCACACGTTCTTTCTCTCCGAGGCCCGTAAACGCCCCTCCCTGACCGTGAGGAACCATCCCAGGGAGGGATCGTGCAGGCATTCTGTGTCCCCGGGGGCTGGGGCTCAGGTTCTGGGGGCTGGCCGGGCACCCAGGGGTGCCGTGGCTCCTCAGGCACCATTCGGAGGCTGCTGAGAGAGGCCCGGGCAGGGGGGGCAGTGCCCAGATTTATCCACCAATCGCACGGGCCCCTGGCACTGGAGCTCGCTCTTATCTGCCCAGCCCAGCGTGGGGGGGGCGGGGGGTGGCCTGGCTGGCGGACGCGGGACGCTGCCCCGACACTGGGCGTGAGCACAGCCGGCCGGCCGGCAGCCCCGAGCCCCGCCAGGGGGGTGACAGCCGCAAGGCTCCGAGCGTCCCTGCAGGCAGCCGCTGCCGGAGCCACTCCTGCACCATGTCGGACGGCGAGGGCCCCTCGGCCGGTGAGTGGCAGCGCTATATTTACCCAGGGCAGGTCCGTGGCGGAGTCAAGGCCACCGTCGCAGGGAGCTCTGGCCCGCCCTCCCTCCCCTGGGCGGCAGGACCCCCTGCCTCCTGGCCTGCTGCCCGGGGGGGGGTCTGTGCTCCTGGAGGGGGGAGCTTGACTTGCAAAGTAAAGCTCTGTCCCCCCCCCTCCCCGGCCCCCCAGGACCCTGCTTCCCAGGGAGGCTGGAGCAGGAAGCTGTTTGCTACAAACCCCTGTGCTGTGAGCCAGGGCGCCCGGAGCTGAGCCACCGTGTGACGGGGGCCTGGGCCGGGGCCGGCCCCCGGGGTGGGGGGCTTGGGTGCCATGGGGCGGGAACTGCGGGCAAATGAGTGTGTGGACTTGTACCTGAAATGGGGAGCCTACAGTTCTCACCAACTCCCTGAAGGTCTGAGACCCACGGGACGTTCTGAGCCCCCTGCCGGCGGCACGGACCCCGGGTCCTCTAGGTCGGAGGCGGCGGGGGGACACAGGCAGGGGAGGGGCGGTCAGACGCGGGGTCCGCCCCACGCCCTCCGTCCTGCCCCCGGTGAGGGCGATGGTGGGTCCCTGGCCAGCTGCCCCCGGCTCCTTCCTCGTTGAAGGCAAAGCTGTGATGTGGACACGGCCCTGAGCTGGCCTCGGCGGGGCCGGGCCGGGGACTGCAATCCCGGGGAGCTCTGGATCTCTCCCTCGCAACTTGGGGGCCTTGGGCAAGGGGCTCAGCTGCTCTGAGCCTCCGTCCTGGGGGCAGGGCAGCGATAACGGGACGGGGCCACAGGAGGCGTGAGGGGGAACGGTGACGTGTGTGTCCGCCGGTGTCCGGTGTGCAGGGAGCGCTCCGTGGAGCCTCGGAGAAGCATCGGGTGGGGGTCTGGCAGGAGTCCGGGGGTGCAGGGGCCCGTGGGCCCTGGGCCGGCCCCTCCAGCCGGGCCACCCTGCCTGCGCCGCTGCTCGGCCGTGGGTTCCTTATTTGTCAAACCGCTGGCCAGAGTCACATGGCGTGTCCCCGGGGTCCGGCTGGGTTGGGGGAGTGGGTGGCGTGCCCCCACCCCCCGCATGGTGTCTGATGGGCAGTCCCAGGGAGGGCCTCGCCTGGCTGATCAGATTTGGATGGCGTGTGTGTGTGTGTGTGTGTGTGTGTGCGCGCGCGTGCGTGCGCGTGCTGGGGAGGGGGACCCCGACAAACCTAGCCTGACCTCACCCTGTGTCGCCAGGCGCCAGTGGTGCTGGCTGCCAGGAATTGTCCGCCGTGGCTGTGCCGGCTGAGGAGCCAGCATGGGGGGGGCGGCGGGCAGACAGGCCCTTTCTGGCTGGCTCTGTCCACACCTGACATGAACCCGGAATAGCTCCTTCCTCCACCCAGGACTCGGCCCTGCTTTTAGCAGCTTGTAAAGCCACCCCGTGGACATGTGTATTTCAGGAAGGCCGGGATAGTATGCAGCCCGCCGGGGCTACAGAGTGAGCCCTGAGCGTGTGTGTGCGTGTGTGTGTGTGCACGCGTGTGGGGGGAATGGTGCGCACGTGCATGTGTGTGTGCACGTGTGTGCACATCTGTATGTGTGTGCGCGTGTGTGTGCGCGTGTGTGCGCGCGTGTGGGGGGAATGGTGCGCACGTGCATGTGTGTGTGCACGTGTGTGCACATCTGTATGTGTGTGCGTGTGTGTGCAAGTGTGTGCACATCTGTATGTGTGTGCGCGTGTGTGCGCACGTGTGTGCGTGCACGTGTGTGTCTGATTGTGCCTGCGTGTCTGGGGGGCTGCGGGGAGCCAGCCTTCACGTCCCCTCGCTGTTTAGAAGAGGGCCCCTCCTGGCTCCGCCCACCCTGGCTGAGTGACGGCTGCCCGCCCCTGAGATGCCGTGGGACGCTCTGGGCTCTGCTGCAGGGGGCTCGCGACAGGAGCCGGTGGGTAGACATGAAGACGGCGCCCGGGCACAGGGCTGTGTGTCGGGGCTCCTACAGGGACCCCCGAAGCCACAGGGCCCAGGAGGCTGCTGTGACATAGTTGCACCCATTCTCAGGAACCCATCCCTGGGCCTGTGTCCGTGGCCGCAAAATTCTCAGCTCCCCACCGGCTACCTGAGTGACCTCGGCAGCTTGCTCAAGGGCACTGTGCCTCAGTTTCCTCGCCTGCTAATGGGGATGCTCCTCGCGGTTCGGGGGGGATTCAGTGACCGGAAGCCTTAAAGCCCTTATAGCGACGCCAGGCCTCCTGGGAGCGATGGCCGGTGTCGTTGTTCGACCGGCGAGGAGCTGCGGTCGCCGCAGAAAACCAGGGGGCAGACCAGCTGCTGCGCCCCATGTCCGGGCCTTTTTGAACACAGCGTTCGATCTCCAGAGGGGGCGAGCCATGAACCCCACGGGACAGCCGGGGAAACTGAGGCTCAGAGAGGCAAACACGCCCCCCAGCGTCCCCCAGCCGGCGAACGGCGGGGCTGGGATTCGAACCCAGCCCCGCAGGCCCTGTTTGTGCGGAACTCCGATTCGGTGCTCCTTCCGGGGGAGGGGGCGCCCTGGTCTCGCCCAAGGGGCTGGTGGTCTCAGAGACCCGTTTGGCCCCCAGGGCTCCGCACTGCAGAGACGGTAGCTGGACACGGCCTCCCACTGACACGGGGCCCGTCACCAAATGTGGGGGAGAACGCTGAGAGCGCGGCACCGTGTGAGGGCGTCGGCAGCACCCCACTCGCAGGACCCTGTAGGCGGTCGGTCCGGGAAGCGGGGCCCCAGGCCTGGGCCGGGAGCCTGCAGGCTAAGGTCACCGGAGTCAGCATCGTATTTATAGCAGACACTCGGCTGCCCCGCCACTGCCAGCCCGCACACGCGGCCCGGGAAGGGGCTGCCCTTCCAGTCGCCCCGCTTCCGGCCTGGCTCTGGCCCTCGGTGAGGCGGGGCGTCGCCGGGCCGCTCCCCCACCGGGCCCGGTTTCCTCGTCTGTGGGACGGGGCCCGGTTTCCTCGTCTGTGGGACGGGGCCCGGCAGTCCCTCGCTGGGCTGGGGACAGTGTCTGAGTTGGCGTCGCCTGGATCTGGGGGCCGGACGTGCTGGCTCCCCGCGTCCTGGGTCTGCCGACGGCCTCTTCCTGCCTCCGACCGTGACCCACCGCGCCCCTGTCGGCAGAAGTCTGCAGGAAGGGAGCCCGGCCCCCGGCTGTCCGTTCCCTTGTGTTTGGGACAGTTCCCAGCGCCCAAGAGCAGCGCTGTTCCCGCAGCAGGTGCACCAGAGCCCAGGGTTCGAGTCCCTGCGCTACCACTCCCCGGCTCTATGACTTTGGACAAGTCACCGACCCTCCCTGAGCTTCCTCTGGGCGGGCACTGGCCCTGCCTCAAGGCTGAGGTGAAAATGGACACCCCTGGACACATGCTCAGCCAGCAGAGCGACCCTCTCTCTTCTGTCACCTCCTGCCAGCCCCCAACTCTGGGCACCAGTCACCCCGTTTGTAGAGTGGGGAGTGGTTGCCTTTGCCAGTGTTCCGAGCTCCTGGAGGGGTTCCAAGAGACTTGGGGGGGGGAGGGAGAGCTTAAAGCTCTCTGGAGACCCTGAACGGCCCCCATACTTGGCTCTCGCAGCATCTCCCCCTGCCTGAGTGCAAGGAGGCTCCTGACCGGGAGATGAAGGCAGAGCCTTTAGTTATTTGGGGCGCACTTGGAGAGGAAGGGTTGCTCCCAGGGGAGGCGGCGTGGCCCCTGGGCTCAGCATCTCTCCGGGTTGCTCTGCTCATGCTTGCCGGAAGCCAATCATTGTTTTAATGATGGAGAGCTGTGGACGGGGAATCCGGAGGATGATCAACCTTAACTGCTCTGAGGGGTCGGAGCTAATTGCTGGATGTTGGTGGTTGGAGCAGCCCCCACCTGTTAAGCAGAGTCACTGATTGGCTTTTATTGGTGTTTCCTGCCTGGGGGCTGTGGGTGTATCATATGATCTTCATCTGAATAAAAGGGACGGTGAAGCCAGAGCGAGCAGTTCTCCCACTAGAGTTGGACTACTGCCTGGCCCCCATTTCCAAATTAATGTTTTTCTAAGTCTCTATTCATGTGTGTGCGGCCTTCTCCAGAACCCGAACCCTGAACCGGGGACCCTGCATCACGCGGGATGTGAAAGGCGTTCCCACAATGCTGGTGAGGGCTGCCCCCTTTCTAGGCAGGAGATCGGGTTCCAGTTCCATGTCTTGGGCAGTTGGGAGCCGGTGTAGACTCTGGAGCCAGGGAAATACCCGGATTGCTTCCGTGTTGGGGCTGGAGGGGCTGGAGAGGGAATCTGGAGGCCAAGAGGCCTAGGAGGAGGCTGGGGAGATGCTCCGGAGGCGAGCGAAAGGGAGGGGGAAATTGGGGGATCGGGAAAGCGAGGGGGTGGGGGTGAGGGTGGGGGTGGGGGTGGGAGTGGAGGTGGGGCGGGGCGGGCGGCTGGGGCCTGGTGCAGTCTCCCCAATAGGAAAGTTAGCGGGCAGGCTGCTCAAAGACCCGGGGTCATCCGAAAGCACACTGCAGCTGATGGAGGACGGCTTCCAGGGTCGGGCGGACCCGTCCCCCGCGGGGGACACAGACAGGTCCTCCTCTCTGACCATGGGTCATTTTGTTTGTGGAGTGAAGGCGACACCATGACCTTGGGGAGTGTATGGGGATTAGATGTGACCTTGGGGAGTAGATATCTTACCTGGGGATTAGGTGAGATGACATCTTCACAATGTCTATGAACAGTGGACCGGGGCGAGGGGGGGGGCGGTGTAGCCAGCAGGTGGCCTCGGACATGAACTTTTAAGCTGCTGCACTGGTGTCGGGTGTGTGGATGACAAGAAGGACTTAACCTGAGCCGCATCCAATGAGCTTGTACACGAAGCTGAGGGGCGGGGGGGGGGGGGGGGGCAGACGTGGGAGCCTTAGACCAGTGGTTCTCAACCTTCCTAATGCCGCGATCCTTTACTGCAGTTCTTCATGGTGTGGTGACCCCCAACCATAACATTATTTTCGTTGCTACTTCGTAACCGTCATTTTGCTACTGTTAATGAGTCGCAGAAGAGGCAGGCGGAGATGCCACCCTGGCCAGTCAATGTTCCCGCCAGGCAGCGGCTGATCTTGTTGCTCCTGCATTTCGTTGGCTCAAGCAGTCACCTGGCCACACCTCCCGGCCGGAGGGGGAGCATAGCCCCCCATCAGTGACGCCTAGTCATATCTGCCCCTCTGGCTTTGCTTACCATTGACATCCTTTTTATTTCTATTCTTTATACATTTTTATTGACTTCAGAGAGGAAGGGAGAAGAAGAAGAGAGAGAGAAACATCAATAAGAGAATCCTTGATCGGCTGCCTCCTGCCTGCGACACGCTGGAATCGGGCCCCGAACTCGGGCGTGTGTCCTGACTGGGAATTGAGCCGTGACTTCCTGGTTCATAGGTCGACACTCAGTCACTGAGCCACGCCGGCCAGGCGACCCCCTTTTTTAAAGGGACCCGTTTTAATTGGGAAGTGCTCGGAGCGGATCACACACGCGGGGGTCCAGGGCATCTGCGGTGCGGTGCATGAAGCCTCCAACGTGCCGATCACAGAGCGAGGGGCCGGGTGTTTCAAACACCTCTCCCCGCAGACTCGGATTCACAATTAAAAGCACAAAAATGGCTCAGTGGACAGAGCGTCGGCCTGCAGACTAAGGGGTCCCAGATTCGATTCCGGTCAAGGGCATGGACCTTGGCTGTGGGCACATCCCCAGTCGGGGGTGTACAAGAGGCAGCTGATCGATGTTTCTCTCTCATCGATGTTTCTGACTTTCTAGCCCTCTCCCTTCCTCTCTGTAAAAATAAATAAATAAATATTTTAAAATATAAATAAAAAATAAAAGCACAAAAACAAATTTCTGATAGATTTGGCCCAAAGGAAAATCATAACCAGGGAAGCAATACCTACTAATTGCCCTAACGCTCTGTGGATGTATTACTTGCTAAGGCTCACGAGAGGGAGTGGGGGTGGGGAGCTCATGATTCTGTTTAATGGACGTAGTCAACGTTGAAAAATGGGTTATGGCCCGGCTGGCCCGGCTGAGTGACGGAGCGTCGACCTATGAACCGGGAGGTCAGGGTTCGAGTCCCGGTCAGGGCACAGGCCCGGGTTGCGGGCTCCGTCCCCGGTGTGAGGTGGGCGGGAGGCAGCCGAACCATGATGCTCTCTCATCATGGACGTTTCTTATCTCCCTCTCCCTCCCCCTCTGAAATGGAAACGTATTTTAAAAAATGGGATAGGAGTTGAGAAGGAAATGATTACAGAAAAACCCTGGAGAATAAGGGCGCCGAAGGGTCTGTGGCTCATCCACTAACGCAGACACCGCCTCCCCGTCTAGGGGACCCCACCAGAGAGAAGCGGCGGCCTCGCGTTAACAACACTCCCAGCTAACCTCCCAGGCACGCGACTAAACTCGGTTACACGGAAACGCACAGCCCGCAGAGGGCTGTGGCAACGGCTGGCACACACCGTTCCATAGAACCGGATGAAGCCTGGTTCAAAAGCTCGTTTCCCGAGGCCAGACGCGGTCCCCGCCCCCTCCCTCGGAGCCGCCGTTGTCCACCGAGTCGCTGGGAGTAAAGCTTGGGCTTCCGCTGGGGACGGTGGGGCTCTGCGTGGGGGACCCGACTCTCCTCTGCAGCTCTGCGTCCCACGTCCAACCTCTAAGCCAACCGGTTTGGAGAGCTCTGCCAAGTTTACACACAGCCTCTAGGACAGGGCTCGGCAAACCGCGGCTCGAGAGCCACATGCGGCTCTTCGGCCCCTTGGGCGTGGCTCTCCCACAAAACACCACGGCCTGGGCGAGTCTATGTGGAAGACGTGGCGTTAGAAGGAGTTGAAGTTTAAAAAACGTTGGCTCTCCAAAGAAATTTCAGTCGTCGTCCTGTTGCTAGTTGGCTCTGTTGACTGGTGAGTTTGCCGACCGCCGCTCTGGGACGCTCGCCTCGTTTACTTCGGGTGGAAAAACATGTCAGAACGCCGGCTCGGCTGCGGAGAACACCCTTCCTGCTCTTCCCGCGGCAGGCGTGAGCTCCTGGGCCCAGCGCACATGCTGCTTCGGAGGGTACTTACTAAGCACCTACTGTGTGCCTGGTGTCCTGCCCGGCACGGGGTGCGAGGGAAGAGCCGGGGGACTTGCCTTCACCTCGCATTTCAGTTTCCTCGTCCGTGGGGGTTAACAGACTGAGGTGGCTAGAGCAGTAACCGAGCGCACACAGTAGGTGCTAAGAAATGCGGCTCCCTTCACCTAGCACCCGCGTGCAGGTGCTGTGGGAGGTATGTCCTCCATTCTCGTGGGCGCACACCTCAAGTGGGATCGCTGGGTCGCATGTGACTCTAAGTTTCACTTTTGAAGCCCCGACTGTTGTCCCCAGCGGCTGCTCCAGTGCATCGTCACCATCGGGGAATGACGGCCCGGCTCCCCCCCCCCCTCCCCCCCCCCCCCCCCCGGCCCCCCCCCCCCCCCCCGACACCGTTCTCTTTGGGATCCATTTGTCTCAGTGCTCGTGCACCTCCGTGTGGTTTCTACAGGCGTTTCCCTCGTGCTTATTCGCCATCACCTCTCATCTCTGGGGGCTGAGGCCTCAGTTTCCCCATCTGTAGAACGGGGACAGAGACATACTCTGGGTTCTGACCCAGGGTGGCCATCCCGCAAACGTTGGCTGCTTGGCGCTGAAGGCTGGTGCGAGGGAGGGATGTGGGGAAAGCTGGACATCTCAGCCTCTCTGCAAGCTCCAGACCCGTTTAGAGAGGGGCTGCCATCCCCAGACGCCGGCCCAGCCTGGAGTGACCCCTCCAAAGCTTTGAAGCTCTGCTCGGTGGGCAGGCCAGGGGACCCGGCCGCGTCCACACAGCGCCGGAGAGACAGAGACCAGGCGGGTGTCCCGGTCACAGGCTCGGGGAAGACGAGCCCAGCCCGTCACCCGGATTCCTGGTCAGGAGGCGCCTTGCATTTTCCTTATCTCGAGTTCCTCGGCCTCCCCGTGGCTGCTCCCCAGGGGGCCTGATCTGCACTTCCTGGACCTGCAAGCTTGCATCTGTCACGGAGAGCCCTGGACAGAGGCCAGGAGCACCCCGGGGGGAAGGGGGGGCGGGACCTGGGCCGGTGGAGGTGCTGATGGCCAGGCTGATGGTGTAGAGAAACCTGAGCCGGGTCAGACGGGAGCCGGGGAGCGGATCCGCTCATCACAGCTGGGAGACGCCAAGCACCTCCTCGCAGCTCTCGGCAGACGCCCAGCGGTGCCACTGCCTTCTGCTCTGGAGCCGGTGGGGGAACGGGAGGGGCCCCCCCGAGGGCCCTGGGCATTCTGCTGAGCCTCCAGTCTGGGAATGGCAGGTCCTATCCAAAGGCGACCCCAGGCGCAGGCTGGGGGTGGACACTGCCTCTGCCAGGAGTCCCGGGCTCTCCCCTCATCCTGCCACTGCGCCCAGCCCTTCAGGCAGCAGGTGAGAAGCAGGGAGGAGGCGTGGCCGGGGCTCTGCCACCTGGTGCCGTGGGGCCTTTACAAGTCATGTCATCGCTCTGGGCCTCTGACGCTGCCAATAAGACGGCTGCCCGGAGGGACTGGAATGCTACAATAGCACCTTCACGGGGCCTGGTCCCAAGGGGCTCCGTCCCCAAGGGCCCCCCAGCTCCTTACCTCCTCCCGCCTTCTCTGCTCCTGCACAGGCTGGCCTGGACAACCTGGTATTAGACCCCGGGCTGCGGTAATGACCACAGACTCAGGGTCTGAAGCCATGGGAATTACCATCTCTCAGCTCTGGGGCCCGGGGTCCGGAGTTGGTGTCACTGGGCCAAAGTCGAGGTGTTAGCACCGTCATGGTCCTCGGGGGGAATGGGCCCCCCCTCCAGTGTTTGCTGCACAGGTGCCCCTGCCCCCGATCTGCCTCTGTGGCCCATCGCCCTCTCTGCTCCCGTCGGCAAACCTCTGCCTGCCTCCCCCATGAGGGCACAGGTGATGGTGTTTAGGGCCCCCCGACAACCCAGCAGAATCTCCCATCACGGACCCTTCATCTGATGGCAACTGGGAATATTCAAAGGGCCCAAGGATGAGGGCCCGGTACCCTGGGCCCACACATGAGCCTGCTATAGACACCACATGGGGTTCCTCAGAGAAGCTGTAGCACCCCCTCTCGCTCCACCCCAGGGTCTAGCTGGGGACCCCAGGAAAACGGCCAAGGGTCTCAGGAACACACCTCCAGGTGGCTTTGCCCCAAGAGAGAGCTGGCGCCCGCCTTGCCCATGACCCCTGCCCCTCTCCCTTCCTCCCGCTCCTCCACTCCTGCTTCCCCGTCTCTGTGTCTCGTAGACTTTTCTCTCGATAGGGAAAGAGAAGTTTTGGGATTTAGAAACCCCTTTCATTGATGAAACCTGGGTCCCAAGGGCCCTGGAGGGCTCCGTCTAAGCTGGGCATCCCAGAATGCCACAGTCGTGGCCTCAGTTCAGGGCCATAACCTCTGTTCCCCAAGGAACAGCCACCGAGGGGCCCACAGAAGCCAGGGGTGCCAGGGGCGGAGCCACTCTGCTCCGACGCGAGTGCCTGGCTCAGAGGAGATGCTGGACACGAATGAGTTCCCATGCCTCCCATCCTCCAGGCCTCAGTTTCCCTAGCTGTGAAAGGAACTTGTCTGGAGCAGGTCTATACAGACAGATACAGGCCTCTGTGGCCCATCGCCCTCCGAGTGAAGAAACCACGCAAGCAATCGCTCACCCGCGCCTGTCACAGCTGAGGGGCAGTGAGAACCCAGCAAGTGAGAGGGACGCGGGGTAATCGAGGAAGGCTTCCTGGAAGAGGTGACCCCAAGCCAGGTCTGAGGTCTGAGTGGGAGGTGACAAGGGAGGGAAGGCAGATCCCAGGACAGGCAGCCCTCCAGGGCCCGGGGAGATGCTATACCTTGTGCGTGGTGGAGGCAGCCTTGCCCGTGGGCCTTCCTGTCAGGAACTGAGCCCCTCAAGGGCAGCCCACCATGTGCAAGCCCTGGGAGCCCTGTCCCAGCAGCAGAGGCGGCGGCAGCACTTAGTCCATCAGTCATTCAGCACCCACTGGCACTCGGGTGGAGAGGGGTCGCGCAGACAGCAGACAAGTAATCAGAGTATGTGCAGTGGTGATGAGGGTGATAGGATGGAGAACAGTGAATGAGGGGGGGAGGGTTCTGTGGAGAGAGGCCAGAAAGTCTCCCTGAGAAGGTGACGTGGAGGAGGACCTCGGGGATGGGCTCTGGGAACAGCGGAGGGAAGGTGCTCCTGGCAGAAGAACAGCAGGTGCAAAGGCCCTGGGGCGGGAGTGCGAATCTTCTCAGCAGACACCAGCAGGTCAAGCTGGGCAGGGTGATGGGGAGCGGGGGACAGGCGCTCAGGGAAGGCTGTGAAGGGCCTTGTTGCAGTCCCACAGGGACATTGGTCTGATCCTGAGTGAGTCGGCTTTGACCTTGAGTGAGATGCCTTTGACCCTGAGTGGGATGTGCCATTGTCGGGGGGTCGCGGGGGGAGGGGAGGTGGGGGGGGGGTTGAGCCGTGGAGGGATGAGAGCTCACCGGGGTTTGCTAGCAAGCGTAGCGAGTGGGATGCTCATTTCCAGGGACTCCCAGCGCAGAAGGTAAGAGACGCCAAACCCAAGGCCTCTTGCCCTCATGGGAGTTGTTAATCACCAGTCCCGACGGAGCCGCCAAGGCCCCGAGACCGGACCTGGCGGCATTCATAACGCCATCCAACCAGGCCTGTCGGTTCCGACGCACTGGGGGCTCCAGCCCTGCCTGGACACGGGGCGGACAGCAAGGCCCCCAGGAGGCCTGTCCTGTGTACCCGGACACGGGGCGGACAGCACGGCCCCAGGAGGCCTGTCCTGTGTACCCCGGGGCGGACAGCACGGCCCCAGGAGGCGTGTCCTGTGTACCCGGACACGGGGCGGACAGCACGGCCCCAGGAGGCCTGTCCTGTGTACCCGGACACGGGGCGGACAGCACGGCCCCAGGAGGCCTGTCCTGTGTACCCGGACACGGGGCGGACAGCACGGCCCCAGGAGGCCTGTCCTGTGTACCCGGACACGGGGCGGACAGCACGGCCCCAGGAGGCCTGTCCTGTGTACCCGGACACGGGGGGGACAGCTCAGCCCCAGGAGGCCTGTCCTGTGTACCTGGAGAGACCCTCCCGGCGTCAGGCTCTGCTCCTGATGCTCCGGCCGCAAGGCCTGGACCGAGGACGCACACCCAGCCCCTCACTCCTAACTCCTGTGGGCAACACCGAGTGTGGAACCCCTTTCACATCCCGCATGATTCAGGGTCCCCGGTTCAGGGTTCGGGTTTCTGGAGAAGGCCGAACACAAATGAATAGAGACTTAGAAAAACATTAATTTGGGAAATGGGGGCCAGGCGGTAGTTCAACTCTAGTGGGAGAACTACCCCTTGCTCTGGCTTTACCGTCCCTTTTATTCAGATTAAGATCATAAGCTACACCTGTCTCCCCCAGCCAGGAAACACCAGTAAAAGCCAATCAGTGAATCTGCTTAAGACTAACAGGTGGGGGCTGCTCCAACCAGGAATATCCAGTAACCAGCTCGGGCCCCTCAGAGCAAAGTGGCCCAGCCCTCCAACTCCCCGTCCACCGCTCTCCGCCACCCAAACAATGACCGGCTTCTGGCAGCCAGGCGTCTGGATTTCAGATCAGCAGCAGGCACGTGTTCAGTGTAAGTGTACCCAGATGCCCCGGAGCACCTCTGAGGATGCCGCCGCCCAGCGCCTCCCTGGGCGCTGAGGTGGGAGCGAGCAGAGAGGCGGGGTCCGGTGCCTGAGGCTCGGGGCCACAGGCGGGTCTGGTGCTGCTGGCGCAGAGGCTGCCGGGGGGGCCGGGGGTGCACAGGCCCAAGGGGAGGCTCGTTTCTCAGGGAAGGGGTGCCTGCGTCAGGGCGGGGCCGCTCTGGGCCTCCGCAGCCCGGACCCCCAAACCCTCTGTGGCTGGCGAATGGCAGGGTGCCAACTGCGAAGGTGCGTGTTCTCCCTTTGGTGTTCCTGGCCCCTTAAGAAAGTGACTTATGGCCCGGCCAGTGTGGGTCAGTGGTTGTGCGTGGACCGGTGAACCCGGAGGTCAGGGTTTGATTCCTGGTCAGGGTACGTGCCGGGCTGCGGGCTCCGTCCTCAGGGCGGGGCGTGTAGGGGGGGGCGTGCAGGAGGCAGCCGTTCAGGGACTTTCTCTCATTGTCGATGTTTCTATCTCTTTCGCCCTTTCCCTTCCATCTGAAATCAATAAACAGGAAACGGCAGAAGAGGAAGTAATTTATGGTTCTGAGGAAACAGGGTCAGTGGCGGCCTGGCTCCCAGAAGAATCAGCTTGCTGCAAAAGCACACATTTAAACACCAGCAGGGTTCTCTGTTTGTTTGTTTTTATTTTTCCCCATTTTTTTAATTAAGGTATTACATGTGTGCATATCTTACCATTGCCGCCCTCCCACTCCCATACATCCCCTCACCCCCCAGTGTCTTGCGTCCATTGGTTATGCTTATATGCATTCATACATGTCCTGATCTCTTATCTCCCCCACCGCTCCCCAACCTTCCCGCTGTAAGTTGACCGTCTGTTTCGTGCTTTACTGCTTCTGTATCTATCCTTTTTTAAAAATACATTTTATTGATTTTTTACAGAGAGGAAGGGAGGGGGATAGAAAGTCAGAAACATCCATCAGCTGCCTCCTGCACACACACCCCCTACTGGGAAAGTGCCTGCAACCAAGATACATGCCCTCGACCGGAATCGAACGCTGGACCTTTTGGTCTGCAGGCCGAACGCTCTATCCACTGAGCCACACCGGTTTCGGCTGTGTCTGTCTTTTTGTCCATCGGGTTGTAATGTTCTTTATTTTCCACAAATGAGTGAGATCATGTGGTCTTTTCCTTCCATTGCCCGGCTTATTGCACTTAGCACGATGCTCTCCAGGTCCGTCCAGGCTGCGGCAAATGGTGAGAACCCCTTTTTCACGGCAGCGCAGTATTCCGTCGTGTGGATGCACAGTTTGTTTGTTTGTTTTTTAATGCTCAATAATATTCTTGTCTTTTTTTTCATTTTTCATCTTTATTGTTCAGTTTATTAATTACATTGTTTCCCCTTTTTTATCCCCCTATAGCTCCCCTCACCCTGTTCCTATCCCACCCTCCACCCTCACCTCCCACTCCCCACTGTCCTCTCCCATTGTTGCAAGATTTTTGTCCAGTCTCTTGCTGTACTTCCCACAACCCTTTTCTCCCCAAGAATTGTCAGTCCATTCCCTCTCTATGTCTGTGATTCTGTTATATTCACCAGTTTATCCTGTTCATCAGCCTATCAATTCACTTGATTTTTTGATAGATGTGTATTTGTTGTTCATAATTTATATTTTTACCTTTTTCTTCTTTCTCTTCTTAAAGAATATCTTTCAGCATTTCATATAATATTGGTTTGGTGGTGATGAACTCCTTTAGCTTTTTCTTATCTGCCGAAGCACTTTATCTGACTCTTCAATTCTGAATGATAGCTTTGCTGGATAGAGTAATCTTGGTTGTAGATTCTTGCTATTCATTATTTTGAATATTTCTTGCCACTCCCATCTGGCCTGCATCGTTTCTGTTGAGAAATCCGCTGACAATCGTATGGGTGCTCCCCCTGTAGGTAACCAACCTGTTTTTCTCTTGCTGCTTTTAATATTCTCTCTCTTATCTTTTGCTCTTGGCATTTTAATTATGATATGTCTTGTGTGTGGTCTTCTTTAGATTCCTATAATTTGGGGTTCTGTGTACTTCTTGGGCTTTTAAGTCAGCTCCTTTCACCCCAGGTGGGAGTTTCAGTCACTATTTCTTCAAGTAGGTTTTCATTGTCTTGCTCTCTCTCTTTTTCTGGCACCCCAATAATCGGATGTTGGTATGCTTGAGGTTTTCCCCAGAGGCCCCTTACACTATCTTCAATTATTTGAATTCTTTTTGTTTCTTGCCTTTTCCAGCCAAGCTGGATTTTGCTTCTTTGTATTTCAAATCTTTGACTTGGTTCTTGTGGCCCTCTGGACTGCTTTTAGGATTTGTGTAATATTTTTTTTTTCAGTCAGTGTATGCTTGATTTCTAGTTGTCCTTTTTCTATCCGTGAGGGTCTCTGTTTCATATCCCTCAGAGGTCTTGTTCATTTCCTTGAGGTTCTCATCATTTCCTTGTAATTCTCATTCATTTCTGGTTGGTCTTGTTTTATTTCCCTGGTCATTCTCATTAAGTTGATCAGCTTTTCTAGGAGCCTCTTGAAAGCCTTATAAACCGTGGTTTTGAACTCTATGTCTTGTCGTCTTTTCTCCTCCATTTCTTTCACATCTGATTTCTTTCCATATCTCTGCATGGTGGCTGCTTTATGTGGTAGGTGTCCTCTAAGGGTCAGTGGCACAGCCTCTCCAGTTACTTGAGGTGGGTACTCTTACTGCAATCCTTTATGGGTTGTACAGTATTTTTGAATTTAAGCCTAGCTTGTTGTTGTTAGCCTTAGGAGGGTTTGACCTCCAGGCCAATTGGCTGTGAAGGGAGACTGTGTTCCTGTTGGATGGGCGGAGTCTCTGAACTGCGCAGGCAGCCTCAGTGTCAGCTATGTCCTATGCGGCGCTCGCGCGCGTGGGTCTCTGTTGGATGGGGATGGCTGCAGGCACCTCCAAGAGAAAGCCGCTAGTCTCTTCCCCTTGCCAGACAACTCTGCCTCTCCCCAAATGAGTCTGCACACCCAAAGTCTCGCCCAGGGTTGTAAAACATGTGGTTTCCGGAACCAGGAGACAAGTTTCCAGGGAGCAAGTCGCGCATCTGTGCTATTGCACAGTTTACTTGCGCGCAAACTGCTTTTTCAAGCACCTGGCTTCTCTGCAGACTAGGAGAACTCTGCCATGCCCGGCTTCCAGGGTGCCTCCCCTGGACCTCGGACCTCACCTGGCGCTGGGGAATCCGTGTAGTGGGACATCTCCGCCCTCCCCGTTGGCGAAACCCAGCCGGGGTTGCTGCTCCAGCCACCGCCCATGCGCGCGACCAGGACGGCTCCTAACCTGTTTCCGTCTTCAAGGCTGTGCTCCCGCCGCTCTTCTGGGTCTCAGTGTCCCACCTTTACTTTTATTTGTGGAGTCTTCACTCAGCCAGCTTTCTGGCGATTCTGGGTGATGGTTGTTTTGTTGTTATGTTGTAATTTTTAAATTGTTGTGCGGGGCAGAACAATAGGTGTTTACCTATGCCGCCATCTTGGTTCTCTCCACAGTTTGTTTTTAACAGCAAAGCCTGAGAGAGGAAAGGAGCCCTGAACGGTGTGGGTGACGGCAGAGCCGCAGCAGGGAGCCGCAGGCAGGCCGGGCGTTGGGGGGGGGGGCTGTGGTGTGAGGTGGGCCCTGCCACGTCTGGCCGAGCCTCCATGTCCCTGTCTGCACCCGAGGCTCCCTCAGGATGGCCGAGAGGGGAGGCAGGGACAGAGGCTCAGTGGGCACAGGGGGCACAGGACACGTGGAGGGGATTCTGCCTGCAAAGACCTGTGGTGTCGCTGTCTTGACTCCCAGGAAATGCACCCACTCCGCCCCGCCCCCTCCCCACACACACACCAGCCCTTTGCAGCGGCTCCCTCACCTCAGCCCAGGCGCCTCAGCGAGCGGGACCCTCGGGGAGAATTCCCCATTGGGGCTCACCCTGAGCCCGTCAGCCTGGCACACAGGGGCCTCCCTGCTGGTCTGACCCTGCTGGCCGCCCCAGGCTCCCTGCCCAGCACTCAGCAGCCCCTCCCCATCCCCCCCCACCCCCCGCTCCGGCCAAGTGCAGCCAGGTCAGGGCACCGGATAAGTCCCACGTGCTTCTCCCCTTGGGGTGCCTCTGCCTGGAAGAATTCACCATTCCCAGCAAAACCCCTTCTCTGCCACCCTCGCCCTTCCCACCAGGGAGGGTCTCCTCTCGGCCTCTCCATTGCTCCTGTCCCCTCGCCAGAGGGCGGCTGTCTGGAGGGTGGGGTCCACGCCCGAGTCACCTCTGTGCCAGCCCCTGGCACACAGTAGGTGCTCATCGATCGGTCTTGTCGCTCCTGTAATGCTGCCGCTCGGCGCGCCCCCCAGCTGGTCACAAGACCGCTCTGCACGCCCAGAGTTTTCTCTCCCAGATGCCATCAGTGAGGTCTCATTGTCACTCCCATTTCATGGACAAGAAAACCGAGGCTGGGGGCGAGGGCAGGGCAGGGGGTGAGTCACCACACAGCTAGTCCAGGGAGGAGCGCAGGTTCAAGGGCAGACGGGCCAGGCCCCCAAACGAGCGGGCTGCCCATGAGCGCCCCCACGCCGCTCCCTCCATCCGAGCGCTCCTCGGCCCGGCCCCGCATCACTGGGGGCTCCTGGACGAATCCCTCCCCTCCCTGCGCCCTGGTGTCCCCATGTGTGAAACGGGGGTTGCCATGGAGTCTCTAAAGGCCTCACCATGGAGTGTAGGGGACACAAGACGTCTCTGCGCCCTGGAATGCCAACCACTGAAGGCGCCCTTTGTCCCAGCACTGAACCCCTGCCTTCCGGTCACCCCAGTCCTGTGGCTGGCCCCTGGGCACCAGTTTGGGGGGGGGGGGTCTGCCAGGTGGGGAGGGGCCCTATCTCCTCTCTCCCGCTCCCTGCTCCCCCTCCCCACCCCCATCCCGAGGTGACACCCATGACCCTCGCAGACCAGAGACCGAGGGGATCCTGTGACGCCAGGGACCTCTGTCAGGCCCAGAGGGTGTGACTCGGCTCCCTGACCGCCTGCTGTGGGGCTCCGGGTGCTGGAGAGGGAGGAGGCGTGAGGCGGGCCACAGAGACCTTGGGCTCCCTTCCGTGCCCTTGTGTTTTTGCTTTCTGCTCTCAGTGTCCCCTCGACGGGCTATACGCCGGAGGCAAAGGTGTCCTCCCGTCCTGCTTAGGGGGCAGAGGGGTCAGCGGGGTATCCAGCACGGGTCGGGGGGCACCGACCGGCCGTTCGCCAGCCGCGTGGCCTGCGTGTCCTCACCCGGGACGTGGCACTGGGGCACTGGCCCAGGAGGTGTGGCACGTGGCAGCATGCCTCCCGCCCCAGCCCCCCCCCCCCCCACGCCTGTTCGACTCCCCTCCCCGCCAGCCGCGGTCGCTTCAGCGGGTGCAGAGCTGCGGGAGGGACAGGTGGCCACGGGGAAGGCTAACCTCACCGGCCGCCCTCCGCAGGCCTTTATCTCTCTTTCCTGAGCAGGCGGTGCCGCCGCCCTCGGCCGAACAACAGGCCTCTGTGAGCTCGGGGGAAATGGAGACGGAACCCCGAAGCCGGCGAGGCAGGGTTTGCCCTTATCTCTCCTGGCAGCGCCCGCCGTTGGGCCCAGGCCCGCTGGCAGCCGAGGGGCGGCCTGAATAATAGAAGGGCTGGCACGGGCTCCCCACCGCCCCGGCGCTGTTGGGAGCCAAGGGGAGAGACCACAGCGGCCGAACCGCAGGGACAGCAGCTCCCGCTGGCTCCGGGTCCTAGAGCCCCCGGCGCTGGGTGGGCGATGCCTCTCAGAAAGGCAGGGGGGTCTGCATCTGCTCGCTGGAAAGGCCCTGGGCTTACACTCGGGCCTCACAAGCTGTGTGTCGGTGGGCAAGACACCTAACCTCTCTGAGCCCGCACCTCCTCACCTCTGACATCCCTGCCCACCTCTCTCTTTTAAAAAAATATGTTATTGATTTTTTACAGAGAGGAAGGGAGAGGGATAGAGAGTCAGAAACATCGATGAGAGAGAAACATCGATCAGCTGCCTCCTACACAACCTCCTACTGGGGATGTGCCCGAAACCGAGGTACATGCCCTTGACTGGAATCGAACCTGGGACCCTTCAGTCCACAGGCCGACGCTCTATCCACTGAGCCACACCGGTTTCGGCAACCTACCCCCTTCCCTTGATGGTTTTGGGGCCTGCATCCTCCCCCCTTTCCCGGGGCCAGTGGAGGTGCTGACCCCCCAAAGCTTTCGGGACTCCAGTTCTGACTGACAGCGATGCCGATGGCGGCTCTGTCGCTCACCCTGTGCCAGGCTGGGGCGGGGGGCGGGTTGAGATGTGTGTCTGCTGGCCAAGGAGGGGCCTCCGGGGGGAGGTGCGGCCTGGGGGAGGGTGCAGGGGGTGCCGGCATGAGGCCCAGGGTCCACACAGCCAAAGGCTGTTTCACAGATGAGGAAACTGAGGCTCAGAGACCTTCCCAAGGGCCCCGCCCGCAGCCATGTCGCGCTCAGTGAGGGGCGGCATCCTGCCCCTGGGATGACTCGCAGTGAAAAGGAGCGTAAGCCCGGCTGGGTGGCTCAGGGGTTGAGCATCGACCTAGGAAGCAGGAGGTCACGGTTCGATTCCTGGTCAGGGCACAGGCCCGGGTTGCGGGCTCAGCCTCTGATGGGGCGGTGCAGGAGGCCGCTGCCCAGTGATTCTCTCTCATCGCTGTTGTTTCTCTCTCTCTCTCCCTCCTTCTCCCTCTCACTTCCTCTCTGAAGTCAGTAAAAATATATTGGAAGGAAGGAAGGAAGGAAGGAAGGAAGGAAGGAAGGAAGGAAGGAAGGAAGGGAGGAAGGAAACCTAGGAGAGGTGTGATCTGGGGGAGGTCAGCATGTGCTAAGGAAGGAAGGGAGGGAGGAAAGAAAGGAAGGAAGGAAGGGAGGGAGGGAGGAAGGAAAGAAAGAAAGAAAGAAAGAAAGAAAGAAAGAAAGAAAGAAAGAAAGAGAGAGAAAGGAAGGAAGGAAGGCATGTGCGAAGGAAGGAAGGAAAGAAGGGAGGAAGGGAGGAAGGAAAGAAAGAAAGAAAGAAGGAGGAAGGGAGGAAGGAAAGAAAGAAAGAAAGAAGGAGAAAGGAAGGAAGGAAGGCATGTGCGAAGGAAGGAAGGGAGGGAGGAAGGAAGGAAGGGAGGAAGGGAGGAAGGGAGGAAGGGAGGAAGGGAGGAAGGGAGGAAGGAAACAAACAGAGGAGAGGCGTGATCTGGGGGAGGTCAGCATGTGCTGGGCCCCAGGAGGCGGCAGTGAGGATCGGCCCCTGTACTTTTGGAGGTGGCACCCCCTATGGCTTTGGGGGTGGGGAGTGTTGACCAATATGACTCACCTCTGATTTAGGGTGGGTCTCCTTCCCTGCGGGGGACTCAGGCCAGGACCCGGGCAGGGGTGGGGCGCCGGGGAGCAGGGCGCAGGGTAGGACCTGCAGTGATAAATCTAAGTATCAGGGTGGCTGACGCAGGAGGCAGGGGGCGCAGGGCTGGCCACCAAGGCTCTTGGTCCCGCGAGGCCGGGAGCCGGGAGTCACTGGCTGGCTCAGGCACAGGCAGCGGAGGGGGGCCTCTGGCTGGGCTTCCCGGGCAGCAGCCGCCTTGGGGCAGCTCCTTGGCGTTGGGAGACTTCTGTTCCTTTAGAACCCGGACTTCAGATCACAGGATTGGGGGGGAGGTGGGAGGGAGGTGGGTGCTGGCTGCGTGAAGCTCTAAGCCTGTCCTTTCGCAGCGCCTCTGCTGTCACCAGCTTCAGCTCCCAGCGCCGAAAACCCCAGGCCAGGGTTCCCAGACCTTGATGTGTGTGCTGGTCCCCTGTGGGAGGGGACCCCCACAATGACACATCCCTGAGCCCCGAGTAGGCCGCGGGATCCGGGGCTTCCCGTGTGATTCACTCGCCCCCGTCTCAGGCACCCTCTCGCACGTTCTCTCAACGCCCAATCCCGTCCACGTTCTCCACCCCCCACCCCAGTCCTCACACCGGCCGCATCCCGCAAGGGCACCTGCACCCCAGCCATGTGCCCTCGCACCCGTGCTCCCGGGGGCGGGTGGGCTCTAGCACCCACACAGACACGCACACGGACACACGTGCATGCAGACCGGCCGCAAGATGTGCAGGGCCCTGTGCGTAACGTTCGAGAAGGTTTAAGACGTTTTGAGATGGTAGCAGCAGACCATTGGACCCGGCACGCGCCCTGGGTGACAGCAGGGGTCACCCCTGAGTCAAGAGGACAGTCGGGTCACATCCCGGGACCCCGTGGGGGACCTTGCCCACGGCGCACGTGCGCGCACGCTCAGGGGCACACTGTCCCGGTGGCCTTTCGGGACTGTTTCTCGGGACGGGGAAGCGGCTGGTGAGTGTGTAACAGGCACAGAGTTGAGTCATGTGCGAGTTGCTGGTAAGCGAGAAATGCCAGATGGGGTATGAGCTGAATCACTGTCTCGGGTTTCATGAGTAACGCTGTGGTGGGGTTCTGACTAGTCTGGGAAAGCTTCTGGGCTCCCCACTCGCACCCAAATCCACAGGAAACCAGCACCGATGTAATAGTCCGAACAGCCGAAACCAGTGTGGCTCAGTGGGTAGAGCGTCGGCCTGCGGACTGAAAGGTCCCGGGTTCGATTCGAGTCAAGGGCATGTACCTTGGTTGCGGGCACATCGCCAATAGGGGGTGTGCAAGAGGCAGCTGATGGATGTTTCTCTCTCATCGATATTTCTGACTTTCTATCCCTCTCCCTTCCTCTCTGTAAACAAAATCAGTAAAATATATTTAAAAAAAAAAAAAGATCCAAACACCACGAAGATCTTCATGCGGAATTCTGTGGACACACTCCCCTACCCGACAAACCCTGTTGCGTTGGGCCCCGCTCCTGCTCAGGAAGGAGGAGGGGAATTCTCTCACTCAGTGAGCACCTACTACGTGCCACGCCCAGCACCATAAAACATGTGATGTGCACACATTATCTATGCACCACTGTTGGTAAGTGCCAGGCACAGTGCCCTGGTATACAGTAGGTGCTTATCGCTGTATTTCGCCAGAGCCCAGGATCCCACTGGCCGAGACACACACCCTCTTCCGGCCACTGAGGAAGAGGAAACGCTGCCAGGCAAACCCGGGCCCCCCCAAGGCACCGAGGGGCCCACGCTCCGGGCTCAGGGGTGCTGGAGGGCGGCATCAGCCTTCCCAGTCAGCAGAGGGGAGACTGAGGCCACGAGAGCGAGAACCCGCCAAGTGGCATGTTTTTAAAAATATATTTTATTGATTTTTTACAGAGAGGAAGGGAGAGAGATAGAGAGTTAGAAACATCGATGAGAGACAAACACCGATCAGGTGCCTCCTGCACACCCTGCACTGGGGATGTGCCCGCAACCAAGGCACATGCTCCGACCAGAATCGAATCTGCGACCCTTCGGTCCACATGCTGATGCTCTGTCCACTGAGCCACACCGGTTTCGGCTCAGGTGGCGTTTGGCTCTTGCTATGATGTGATCTGAGGCACAGGAGGACTTATTCCTGAGTCACCCCCCCCCACCCCCGTGGACGCAGGGTGGCTTTGGGGAAGGACACCTGCCTCAGTTTCCCTGGAAGGCTGCTGGTGTGGCCCACCCTGTACAGCCTGGGGGTTAAGGGGTTCCTGAAGGTGGGGGCTTCATTCTCTCTGCCTCCCCAAGGCAGGCACGGTAGGGAGCGTTTTCTTAAAGCAAAGAGTCGAGATTGGCGTCATTTTGAGGCCTGGAGGCCTGCGCTGAACCCAGGACCTCCCCTCAGGCAATAATTCATTATGTGAGGATTTCTCACAGACGGGCGCTGGCCTTGGGAGGCAGTGAGCTCATGAATATGCATAGGCTCATCCTCATAAGTTATGCATTGGATACCGGGGCTTCCAGGGGAGGCTGGGAGGGCTGGAATGGCTTCTCACATCCCTGCCCGCCCTCCCTTCCGTCACAATGACTGCGGAGCCGCTCAGGGTCTTTCGATCGAGGACTCTGGTCCTCAGAGCATCCGGGTCTCCCTGGCTGGTGCAGTGGGGGTGCGCCTGGAGGGCGTGGGGGCCAGGCCCGCTCTCGGCTGCGGGGGCCCTGTGGGCGGTGTGTTCAGGGCCCCCCCCCGCCCCCCAGCAGGAAAGCTGACCCCCAGACGTGGGATTCACGTGTTTAGATTTCGAGCTCATGTTTCTCCGAACTGGAGCCTACTCGGGTCCAGTGGCCCTACCATCACCCAATAGCACTGGGCAGGGAGTCCGGGTGGGGCCCAGGTTCTAGAAGGAGGGGAAGGGAGGGGTCTTGTTCGACTCATTTCAGGCATCGGGCTAGCCTGGGCCCAGGGGTGCTGCAGGGCGCGCAACGGGTGTGCCAGTCAGGTTGGGGGGTCCCTGCAGGCCTGCTTGGCTGGGGTGGCCTCTCTCTCCCCAGGGGCCCTCCTCCTGCTGGCCAGCTGCTGCCACACCTGCCTACCCTCCTGGTTGCACTGGCGCTGGGTTTGGTGGTGGCTCAGCACTCTCTGTAGCCGTGCCTCCATCCGCCTTGCGTGCAGCTGGGGCCACTTCGCCGTGTGTGTCCCGCTACTGAGAGCCACCACGCGTGGCATGCCGACCTCCCTCCCTCGTCCCCCCAGCAGCCCAGGCAGGGCTCCGTGCGTGTTTTGGTGACAGGGTCTTGCCGGGGCCAGCCGGCATCAGTCGAGCAGTCCCTGAAAGGGGGGCGAGGCTTACGGAAATCTAGAGATAGAAAGATGGATAGAAACAAAGAAGAAACAAAAGATATGGGATCAGGAGGTCCGCAAAGCCCTCTTTAGGACTGCGGCCCCGAGTTTATTTCACTCCACTCTTTTAAACAGATCTGGTTACATATTGCACAATTCCTTGTTCCCCACACAACAAAGCTACATTCTATTGTAAACATGTTTCCCCATTAAACCCCTTATCTTAACCAACTTCCTTAGGCTATATGTCCATCCAAGGCGCCACCTAAATCTTTTCCCATTTTCCCATAGACCCTTTGGATATTTACAATGTTATGTGCTGGAAGGCAGTGTTGTTTGCTAAACTACAATTGAAGGTAACCATTCTCCTGGGGGGCAGAGAGCAGACGGGCCAAGGCCCGCCCTGTCAGGGAACTTTGTTCCCCGAGGGCGCTCTCCACAGGGTCTCAGCTGGGGAGGGGGCCCTGAGGGCATGGAGAGGTCACTTAAGCTCAGCCACTGTCCCAGAGCAGTGGCTTTGGGTGGAGCCCCAGCTGAGCCTCCCCCACCTCCCCTACCGCAGGGTCAGCGGGGCCACCTCAGACCCCGGGAATCTCCACAGTCAGCAACGAGGGCCAGGCTTCACCCAGTTGGTTTACAAAGCGCCCAGCGGGGTGTGAGGACCTGCAGAAGAGGCGGCAGGTGGGAGAGGCCCCTGGAATCAGCAGCGGTGACGCCATGGGAGCCCAGTGCCGCGTTCCTTTTCTTTTTAAAAAATAAATCCTTATTGTTCAGACTATTACAGGTGTTCCTCTTTTTCCCCCCCATAGCTCCCCTCCACTCAATCCCCCACCCAACCCCATGCTACTGTTTTCATCCACAGGTGTAAGATTTTTGTCCAATCTCTTCCCGCACCCTCACACCCTCTTCCCCCTGAGAATTGTTAGTTCACTCCCTTTCTGTGTCCCTGATTCTATTCTATTCACCAGTCCATTCTGTTCATCAGATTTTTCATTCACTTGATTTTTAGATTCACTTGTTGGTAGGTATGTATTTGTGGTCATTTTATTGTTCATAGTTTTTATCTTTACCTTTTTCTTCTTCTTAAGGAATACCCTTCAGCATTTCATATAATCTTGGTTTGGTGGTGGTGAACTCCTTTAGCCTTTTCTTGTCTGTGAAGCTCTTTATCTGACCTTCAATTCTGAACGACAGCTTTGCTGGGTAGAGTAATCTTGGTTGTAGGTTCTTGCTATTCGTCACTTTGAATATTTCTTGCCACTCCCATCTGGCCTGCATCGTTTCTGTTGAGAAATCCGCTGACAGTCGTATGGGTACTCCCTTGTAGGGAACTAACTGTTTTTCTCTTGCTGCTTTCAAGATTCTCTCTTTGTCTTTTGCCCTTGGCATTTTAATTATGATGTCTCTTGGTGTGGTCCTCTTTGGATTCCTCTTGTTTGGGGTTCTCTGTGCTTCCTGGACTTGTAAGTCTATTTCTTCCACCAGGCATCAATGCCACATTTCTAAGCACAGCTGCCCATCAAGCCGCCCAGACACGGGCATCTCCCATGTCCCCATTCTCTCCCTGACCAGGTCACACGCGGTCCCCACATCACAGTGGCATCTCCATAGTTACGGCCTTTATCGCCTGCCTAGCGTCATGCATGCACCATTCCTTACCGTGGGCGTTGCCGTGTAGGGTTCTACATCACTGTTCAAAGGGAATGACTTTCAACCTTCCGCTGACTTAATTCTGACATCACATTAGTGGGGGGCTGGGGGGTGTATGGACCCCCTCCTCCACGCAGCCTGCCTCCTGTGGCACAGACACACTTTTCTTCCCGGCCTCTCTATGAGGGCTCAAGCCCCAAACACAGGCCGCCGGCCGCCAGCATCAACCATGACTCATCAAGTTCGCACCTCCCGGCCGGACGGCCCCCGTTCCGGCCTCCCCGGCCCCATCGCAGGCTGAGCGAACAATGCCACCTGGACCCCGCCCTCAGCCAGAGCCCAGCCGGGATCGCCTCACGCGGGCGCCTCGTGGGTGCGTTTTGCTCTCTGCTGCCCGAGGGCCACAGAATGACCCAGGCCTGGCCCTGGGGGAGCCTGCCGCAGCCAGGCGGGGAGGGGGGCGGGGGACTGAGGACTCCCTGGTAGGACCCAGAAACCCTTGTTGGCAGCCCCAAATATCCAAGGCGGTAAAACACTCTCTCTGCTTGAAGAGCTTTCCGAAGGTCACCTCCCTCAGGCCTCACCGCACTCAGGGCACCGTTACTGTCCCCACCTTCCAGGCGAGGAGGCTGAGGCTCGGAGAGGCTGAGAGTCACCCCACTTTCAGGGCAGAGTTAGGATCTGAACTCAGGTCTCTGGCTCCAGAGTCCATCATGAAAGCCACGTCGCCCCCCCCCCCTCCCCCATGGGCTCTGTGCGGGCCGGCGTCAGCCACCTCTCTGCCCTCCTGCGGCTGGCACAGGGCCTTCCTGGGGAGCTGCTCCGTCCGTGTCTGTGGAGCGGAGGCCCGTTGGCCGATGTGCTGCTGTGGGGAGCGCTGTCGATCACCGTGGCCGGCGGCAGAGCCGTGGGGGCGGGGTGGGGGCTGCAAACAGTCTAGCATCGGCCCTGATGTGCTTGGATCCCGAGGCACCTCGTCCTGCTTCCGAGGGCTGCAGCCTGGTGGGGCCGGTGTCCCTGCAGACGGGGGGGAGGGACGGGGGGGTCCAGCAGAGGTGCTGCTGAGGAAAAGGAGGAGGAGGCTGAGGGAGACGGAAGGAGAGAGCCCGCACCTGTGTCACCGCCCAGGTACGAGCAGACGGCGCGGGGACTGCAGGAGGCCCCCAGAGCCACGCCCGCTGGGTGAGCCACGGACTCAACGTCCTGACAGACCTTTGGCCGGGCCAGGAGTAAGTCCGAGTCTGTGTTCAGGGGCCGTGCAAACCAATGCCTTGCCCAATCCTCAAAATGTTTGTTGTTAATACGTAAATAAATGAATAAAGTTTTTATTGTAATAAAATACACATGGAAAATTTACCGTTTCTTTTTCATATATATATATATTTTTTTTTAAATTTATTTTATTGATTATTTTTTTTACAGAGAGGAAGGGAGAGGGATAGAGAGTTAGAAACATCGATGAGAGAGAAATATCCATCAGCTGCCTCTTGCACGCCCCCCACTGGGGATGTGCCCGCAACCAACACACGTGCCCTTGACCGAACCTGGGACCCTTGAGTCTACAGGCCGACGCTCTATCCACTGAGCCAAACCGGTTAGGGCCAGATATATTTTTTATTGACCCCAGAGGGGAAGGGAGGGGGACAGAGAGACAGAAACATCGATGAAGAGAGAGAATCATGGATCGGCGGCCTCCTGCGCGCCCCCCACTGGGGATGGAGCCCACAGCCCGGGCCTGTGCCCTGAGCGGGAATCGAACCGTGACCTCCTGGTTCACAGGTGGACGCTCCACCACCGAGCCAGCGCGGCCGGGCCCCTGCTAACCAGGTTTGAGGGTACAGTTCGGTGGCATGAAGTACATTCCCATGCCACCGTCATCTGCAAAACTCCTTTCATCTTGTCAACCAGAAATCCTGCCCCCATTCTGCACTCAGGCCCCAGCCCCTGTCCGCAGCCGCCGGCACCGCCCCCCCCCCCCATCCCCGGCTCTCTGTCTCTGGGCCTCCGACTGCGCTCGGGAACCCGCGTCAGTGGGATCGGACAGTGTTTGTCTTTCTGTGGCTGGCTCGGTTCCGGTAGCAGAATGCCCTCCACACTCTCCATGCTGTGGGTGCGTCAGAATTTCCTTCCTGTTGAAGTCTGAGCAACGGTCCGCGGTGTGGACGGACCACGTTTTGTTTATGTATCGGCCGTCCATGGACACTGTTTGTTTCCACGTTTTGGGGACCACAAATAGTGTTGCTATGACCACGGGCTGTCCAGGGATCTGCCCCGCGCCCCTGCTTTCCATGGTTTTGAGTGTTTAGCCAGAAGTGAGATCCCTGGATCGAACGGCAATTCTGTTCCTGGGGTGTGTTTTGTTCTTTTCTGAGGAACTCCACCACTATTTTCTAGCACCCCGAGGTGAGCTAACCATTTGAGGGAAGCTTACCGATCACAGGCTAAGCCAGGCGTCACTCTGCCGGGAACGCTACTCAGTGTCTGATGGACGGCGCCATCACTCTCGACCTGGAGGCCGGTTCGAACTCTTCGCCATAGAGACGCTATCGGGCGATGCTGCGTCTCCAGCAGAGTCAACACCGGCGTTTGTTCCACTTGGCAAGGAACGAGGTTCGAGACCGAGCGAAGCCAGCGGGTAGCCACAGGCCCGTGTTGCCGAGCAGCCACGGTGCTCACAGAGGGCAGTGCTTTTCCTGGGGAAAGCAGCTGCCGGGCTGGCAGGGAGACAGGGCGGGGGAGAGGGGGTGCTGCCGCTGGGGGAGCAGGGCGGCCGCCTTGGCTCTGGAGGAAGCAAAGTGCAATCCGTCATCGCCGCCTGGACGCCTGGAAAACGCGGCGAGTCCACTGGGAGCCACAGTTTTCCAAAGGTCCTTTCGCCCGTTCTGCTGATTCATATTCCCATCATTCCTTCCCCGCATAATATTTTCCCATCGCCATGGCGACCGCGTGAGAAGAAGGCGAAGTGGGGGACTTCAGGGTTTCTTCTCGTTTCGCAGACGGAGGGTGGACCCCTGCTGCAGGGTGGGCTGCGGGTCGTGGTTTACAGGGAAGAGCTGGCTCCCGCCGGGCCGGGGGTCGGCAAACTCTTTCGCCAACAGAGCCAAACAGCAACGGGGCAGCGACTGAAATTTCTTCGGAGAGCCAAGTTTTTTAAACTCAAACTTCTCACGCCACTTCTGCAACATAGACTCGCCCAGGCCGTGGTGTTTTGTGGAAGAGCCACACTCGAGGGGCCAGAGAGCCGCACGTGGCTCGAGAGCCGCAGTTTGCTGACCTCTGGGCACTAGGCAGCACTTAACTCTCTGAGCGGGCAGGGACCGGGGAGCGAGACGGTGGGCAGCGGGCTCCGGCTCCGGCTCCGGCTCTTTCAGCTGGTCCTGGCGCTTTCTGCCTGTTGACCATGAGCCTCCGTCCTTTCTCTGTCGGAGGAGAGGGACGGCGGGAACCGGGATTGTCTGCGGACCCGACTGAGAAACGGCGAGATGTTTACAAATTGTAAAACCTCAGCCCCTTTCAGAAAAAACCCACCCAGAACACAGTGGCGGGCCAGGTGCTGTCGCAGGTGGCTTTGTCTCACATTATGTCGGTGGCTTTCCCCACGGCCCTCCCAGCTCCTCACTCACACACACGCCTGTGACCTGGAGGGCGAGAAACGGACTTCGTGTTTATCCCAAACCCTCCAGTTGCCCAGCTCATTCGTTTGTTGGGAACAGGCCTCAAGGGGATCTCGAACTCACATGTGAAGCCAGCAAATATTTGCCGGGTCCCGGCTGCACCAGGCTGCGGGGTCACCCAGATAACCCGGGGGAGGGGCCTCAGCCAGCCGGTTCTGAGACCTGCCTGGGGTTTCCTGGGGGTGAGGCACAGAGAGAAGCACCCAGATTCTCAAGGGCATAAAGTGAGGTGTCCTTTGAACCTTGTCTCAGAGACCTTCGGAAGCAGAGGTGTGTCTGTCATCACATTGCCCGCTTTAATGAAACGCTGGGAGGTGTTAACGAAAAGAAAACAAAAAACATTGAAAACCTGTAAAGAATCTTAGTGAGTTTATCTGAGCCACACTGTTGACATATGCCGGGAAGCAGAACCTCAGTGAATTGAGATAATGCTCCCGAGAATGGCGGGTTACAACTGTATTTATACACTGAAATCAAAGGAGGGACATGGGTGGGTTACATAAAATTCTTTGGTGACGGGTTAAGGAGGTGGGATAAAGCAATCCCACCTGGGATTGGATAAAAGTAAAATGATGGGCACATACTTAGGTGAATGCAGGAACTATTAACATGACAATGAAGGAATGTGTGGCATCTGTCCTGGCGCCCACCACATCTGCTTGTGCCCCAGGGGCTCCAGAAAAAGGGAAGTTACAAGTTACCCAGACATTGCACAGGTATGTTATCTTAGAGGCAAAAAGGCAAATGGCTCAGGAAAGATCTAAGTTGACCTTTGTCAGGGAAAATACAGGCCTGGGACAGGACTACCCACTATAACCTGTTTGCAGTTATATTTAATTTTCAAACCTCTTTTGTGGTGACTTCAGGTCTCTGAGTTTGCAAGACCGCCACGCAGGCCTCCCCGGAGCTGGTCAGGTCAGCATGTGGCTCCTTTCGCCCAAAGAGAGCAGAGGTGATGCGGGGGAGGGAGGGAAAGTTCCAGGTGGCAGCCGCCTGAGTCCCAGGGTGATGTCGGAGCTGGAGGGCGAAGGACCACCGCACCGACAGAGCTCGGCGCCATTCAGGGGCCTGTCATTCCATGCGGCTGGAGTGCAGACAAGGGAGGAGGCAGAGAGAAGTCAGACAGGCCTCGAGCCAGGAATGACCACATATTACCGCACCCGGCTGGCAGGCACACAGAGAACCCGCACTCCAATTGTGTGCACGCACACCAGATAGCTGGTTCAAAGGGGGGGGGGGGGGCTTAGAAATGCCTTTGAAAGACCCCCAGTGCTGCTTGTGTCTTTTTGGTCAGCAGTTTGGGGCTCCAGGATGACCCCAACTGGCATGGGTTTGTGGTTTGAATGTGGAGTTAAGATAGCCCAGGACTACAGACCCCTCCACCATCGAGGGAAGCCTTACTGCTCCCCGTCCTCCCAGCCAGCCTCTGGAGACTCCCATTTGCCAGGACTTGCCTGGGAAACAGAGGGGGAGCAGCATGAAGCATCTCTCTGGCACGCAGCCAGGCAGGAGTTGGCAGCACGCTGGGCACCTGGGGTGCTGGGGGGTGTCAGCATGCAGAGAGCAAGGCCTGCTCTGCAGGTGGCACCCTAGGCACCTGTGGGGAACTTGCCCCCGAGATGCCAAGGAAAGTGCCGTCCTCCAGGGCATGGCTCTGGCCCGGGCCCGAGGCAGAGGCAGCGGCAGGTGCGGGCCCAGGAACACCTGTGGAGGCGGCCCCTTTGAAGGTCGGGCGCGCACCCAGTTTCCACAGAGCTCATCTTCAGGGCTTGGCGCTGGCCCAGGCCTCGGTAACGGTGGCCCCCCGGCAGTCGGAAGACAGACAAGTGCCTCTCTCCTTTACGGGGGTGTTTCTCTCCCCAGCCATGCACTGAGCCCAGCTCCCTTGGTTCTGGGAGTCAGTGTGATGTCACTCCTTCTGGGGTCTCCCATCTAGCGGGTGGGATGCTAACTGTGTGCACGTCTCCACACGTACCCATCCCATCCTTTATTCAGTACATCCGTCTGGACCCGTGGTCAGCAAACTGCGGCTCACGAGCCACATGCAGCTCTTCGGCCCCTCAAGTGTGGCTCTTCCACAAAATACCGCGGCCTGGCTCTCAAAAGACATTTCCATCGCCGTCCTGTTGATGCTGGGCTCTGTTGACTAATGAGTTTGCCGACCACTGGTCTGGACCCAGGGCGAGCCACGTGTGTTTCAGCATTTGGACAGGAGCCCTGATGCCCTCGGAATGCACCTGCCGGTGATGGTCAGGTCTTCTCAGGCGGTTACACTGGGGACACTCAGTTTAAATGCAGGCAAAACTACTCCGAGGCCGCATCTCCCAGAGCAGCCAGCCACGCGGAGGGGAGCTGAGCGAGACCCCAAGCCCTCTTTATTCCGTGACTGCCTCCCTCTCCCCCTTTGCCTGGGAATCGAAAGGGAGGCTCAACTGGACTTGATCCAGCCCCTGTCACCCCCTCACAGTTCCCACCAATCCCTCCTGTGTCCTCCAAGTTCTTGCCACCTGACATCCATCAACGTCACACACAAACGTTCCCTCCTCCTCACGTGTGTTCACACCATTGCTCTTTTCTCCTCGCCTACCAGTCCCAATAATCTATAATAATAAAAGCATAATATGCTAATTAGACCGGATGTCCTTCCGGACAACCTTCCGGATGAAAGCCAGGGCTGCAAGGGAAGTCTGGGTCCCGGGTACCACAGGGAAGCCGGTGCTGGCTGCCAGGGGAGGAAGACCTGCTCTTGCACGAATTTTGTGCATCAGGCCTCTGTTACCTAAATGTTGTTGTACCATTCTTCCCCGATTTCCTCCCATGTAAAGGATCACGTGGTCGTTTTGTAGGAGTCAGAGCTAGTTCACATTCCCGTTGACACTAGCCCAGTTTGTTTATCTCCGTGGGCCTCAGTTTCCCCATCTGAAGTACAGGGGTGACAATACCAGCTATCCAAGTAACAAGAATTATTTAACTGTGTGACGGGTTGAACACAGGGTCTGGCACACAATAGATGCTCAATAAACATTAATTCCTTCTCTTTTTTATTGCAATTTCCATTCGTATTATAATGACCTGCCTCACCCAGTAGGTGTTGAATTTTATGGGGTTTTATCTCTGTGTTTATCCTAGAAGAGTAGTTTCCAAACCTTTTTTCAGAAATGAGTCACAATAAAAAAATGTTTTACATTATAACCCATATGCATAAATATCAAGTAGGTCAAGATACTCTCTGTCATTACTGATTTTTTGTTTGTTTGTTTAACTGTTCAATAAATTGCCGAGAGAAGAGTGTGATTGTGGAATTGTCTGTTTCTCCCCTGTAAAGCTGCCAGTTTTTGCTCTGTAAATGTTGAGGCTCTGTTATTTGGCACATATATATTTACTATTGTTATCTCTTCCTGATGCATTGATCTTTTAATCATTATGAAGTATCCCTCTTTAGTTCTATAGCTATTCTTTGTTCTGAAGTCTGTTTTGTCTGATCTACACTAATAAAAGAGTAAAATGCAAATTGACCATACCTTTGCGACATACACCAGCCAATCAGGAGTGAGTATGCACATTAACCGAGCAAAGATAGGGAGTCAATTTGCATATGCAGGCACTGAGCGGCTGGGGGTGGGGCGGGATACTTGATGCAGGCACTCTGCACTGCCCCAGCTGCACAGGGCCTTTGGGCAGCATGGGAAGGTGGAAAAGTGGCTCCAGCCAGAACAAAGATGGTGCTGGCAGCCAGGGGAAGGAAAGCTCATACTTGCACGAATCTTCATGCATCAGGCCTCTAGTATTAATATATTCACTCCAACCTTGTCATACTTACTGTTTGCATGTTACATCATTTTTATTACCTGTCTGCTTTCAATCCACATATATCTTTATATTTAAAGTGGGACTTTGAGGGCAGCATATAGTAGTATCTTACTTGCTTTTTCTATTCTGGTAATCTCTGCCTTCTAACCAGAGTATTTATGTTGCCCATTAACATTTGATGTAATTATAGCTTCACTGAATATGGGTCTATAAATTTATTATTTATTTCTTGTGTGTCACCTCTGTTTTCAATTCCTCTACTCACCTTTCCTGCTCTTTATGGGGGATTCTGTTCATTTACCAATTGACTTTTCAGCCATCCCTCTTTATATGACCTTTTCAGTGTTTGCTCTAGGGGTTATACATCTTAATTTTCACTGTTTTCTTAACGTTAACATTACACTACTTTACATAAAATGTAGAAACTTTGCAACCATATAGGTCCATTTATCCTAATTTCCACCCTCCTTTACCCATAAAACAGTGTGATAGTTATTGCTTCAAACAGTCACAGCTAGCTTTTTAAATAAGATGTTATATTTCCGCAAATACTGCTTACTATATTTTGTGGCTTTCATTCATTCATGAAGACCTGAGTTTCTCTCCAGCATCATTTCCCTTCAGATTGAAGAATTTCCTATAGTACATGTCTGAAGTGAGAAATTCCTTTATTTGAAAATGTCTTTAATTAATCTTCATTCCTTAAAAAATTTGTTTTTTTATGTTTTTATTGATTTCATCAAGAGGACGGGAGAAGGGGAGAGAGAAAGAAACATCAATGATGAGAGAGAATTATTGATCAGCTGCCTCCTGCATACCCTCTACTAGGGATCTAGCTTGCAATCCAGCCATGTGCCCTGACCAGGAATCAAACATGACTTCCCTGGTTCATCAACACTCAACCACCTACTGCCACACCTACTGCCTCATCTTCGTTCTTAAAAAGTAATTTTGGTGGCTACAGAGTTCTGAGTTGACAATATTTCTTCTTTCAAAGACTTTAAAAAAGTATTTGTTGTTACACTATATTCTGACTTCCATAGTTTCTGATGAGCTGTCCACAGTCATTCAAATCATTGATTCCCTGTATGTGATGTATGATTTTTCTCTCTGCTTAAAGATTTTTGTCTGTATCTTTGGTTTTCATTCAGTTGGCCTATGATGTGCCTAAGGCATAGTTTTCTCCATTTATCTTACTCAGATTTTGCTGAGCTTCTGGGAACTGTAATTTATGTTTTTCTCTGAATGTGGAAAGTTTTCAGCTAGTATTCCTTTAAGTACTTTTCCTTGCCCCATTTTCTTTTTTTCTCTTCTGGCACTTTTACGCTTTTTGGGATTGTTTTACATGTCCCCAAGGCTCTGTTAATTCTATTTCATCTTTTCTCCCTCTCTCTCTCTCTTTTCAAGTGAGGAACTTTTTATTCATCTCTCTTCAAGTTTACTGATCCTCCCCACCCCCATGTCATTTCCATTCTCATTCTGACTTCATCCAGTGAATTTTTTTTATTTTAGATAATGTGGTTTCCAGTTCTAAATGTTTTATTTGTCATTTAAAGGGTGTGACTCAGTGGTCTTGAGTATGTTCGCAAAGTTGTGCAATAATCGCCATTGTATAATTCTAAAACATTTAACTGCTCCCAAAAGAAATCCAATACCCCTTAGCAGTAATTCCTCATTTCCCCTTCTTCCCAGTTCCTGGCAACTACCAACCTACCTTTTGTCTTTATAGGGTTCCTATGCTGGAAATTTTCTGTTAATGGAGTCATACAATGCGGGGTGTTTTGTGACTGGCTTCTTTCACTTCACATCATGTTTTCCAGGTTTATTCATGTTGTAGCATGTGTCAGTCCTTTATTCTTTGTTATGACCGAGTAATATGCTGTTATATGAATACACAATATTTTGTTTACTCACTCACCGGTTGCTGGATGTCTGTATCGTTTCTGCTTTTTGGTTATTATGAATAATACTACTGATCGGTTCATTTTGCTGTAAAGTTCTTTAAGTGTTTTAATAGCTGCTATAAAGTTCTTTTTTAAATGTTTTTATGGAGTTTTCAGAGAGAGGAAGGGGCAGGGAAAGAGAGATGCTTGCGCCCTGACTGGAAATGGGACCATGAGCTCCTGTTCACGGGCTGACACTCAACCACCGAGCCACTGCAGCCGGGCTAACGTTCTTCTGTAATAATCTCAATGTCTAGAGCAGTGGTCGGCAAACTCCTTAGTCAACAGAGCCAAATATCCACAGTACAACGACTGGAATTTCTTTTGAGAGCTGTAAGGTTCTACGCCGCCGTGAGAGAAACTGCAGGTAGGGAGTCCGAATGAGTGAGCGAATTAATCAGGCTTTGTTGGGGGTCTCTGGGCGGGTTCACAGGCTCGGGGGGAATGGAGCCGGGGAAGCTGCCCCCTGTGACTGGGGCCAGGGGAAGGGGAAAAGAGGGGATCCAGCCGGACCACCTCCCGGACTGCCTGGGAGAACAGTCCGGGAGAAAAGGTGCCACATGGTGCACTGAGACACATTTTAAGGGCCGGAACAGGCAGGGGTTGGGCCCGGGACAGAATGGGAAGGGGTGGGACACAGGGCACTCTGGTATGCGCTTGATTGGCAGCTCAATGTCTCTGTCAATTACATCATAACTCTGCCCACCAGTTGGGGGGGGGGGGTACCTATCAAGAGCCAAATTTTTAAACTTAAACTTCTTCTCACACCACTTCTTCAAAATAGACTTGTCGGGCCATGGTATTTTGTGGAAGAGCCACACTCAAGGGGCCAAAGAGCCGCATGTGGCTCTCGAGCTGCAGTTTACCGACCACGGATCTAGACCCTCTCAGGGGGGTACCTGTTGATTGGCTTTCTCTGGCGAATGGGCTGCGTTTTCCTGGCCCTTCCTGTGCAGAGGGGTTTTGAATTGTATCCTGGACATTGCGAACGTTCTCTTGTACAAGCTGGATCCTGCGATGTGGTTTCAAAGTGTGTTGATGGTTTGTTTGAGTGAACAACTCCCTTGTTAGATGCAAACTTCAGACTCGGGGGCACTTGTGCACAAACTGCGGGGTGCTGCTCCCTGGCTGTCTCCTTTCCCAGGCTCCTCCCCACTTTCCCGCTATCCTGGGGGTCAGGCCCCTGCTCCTCCTGCAGAGGGATCACAGGCCTCCTACTGGGAGGGACCCCCTTGCGCCCCGGCCACAACCATGGCTGCGCTCAGGGCAAAGCCACCCACATGGGACAGATTCTTCCAGGTTTGGGTGTTGCTCCCGAGCCCACCTGCTTTTGTTTATTCTCCAGGGCCTCGGGGTGTGGTTTCTGTTATTTTGTCAGCAGTCTGTAGATGTTGCCTGCTGGAGGGTTGATTTGTGAGGATTTGCTTCTCCATACAGAGAGGAGTACATACATTATACACGTATTGAATATATGTATTTGAAACAAAAACAAGTACACGTATATTGGAAGCAAAAGGTTCCTGAAGGTACTTACCCGACTGCATATGGACCTATGATAAACCCAGGTGTTTTCTGCTCTGCTCCACATCGTTTCATTTCTAAGATGCACGTCTCGGTTTCTTGCTGTTAACGAAAAAAATAAAAATAAAAAAAATTGAAACCTATAAAGAATTTTAGTAAGTTTATTTGAGCCAAACTATCGACATATGCAGGGAAGCAGAACCTTGGTGAATTGAGATAATGCTCTGGAGAATGGCGGGTTACACTTGTATTTATACATCGAAATCAAAGGAGGGACATAGGTGGGTTACATAAAATTCATCGGTGACGGATTAAGGAGGTGGGATAAAGCAAAGTTGGGAAACACCTGGGATTGGATAAAAGTAAAATGATGGACACATACTTAGGTGAATGCAGGAACAATTAACATGACAATGAAGGAATGTGTGGCATCTGTCCTGGCGCCCACCACATCTGCTTGTGCCCCAGGGGCTCCAGAAAAAGGGAAGTTACAAGTGACCCAGACATTGCACAGATATGTTATCTTAGAGGCAAAAAGGCAAATGGCTCAGGAAAGATCTAAGTTGACCTTTGTCAGGGAAAATACAGGCCTGGGACAGGACTACCCACCATAACCTGTTCGCAGTTATATTTAATTTTCAGACCCTTTTGTGGTGACTTTAGGTCTCTGAGTTTGCAAGACCGCCACGCAGGCCTCCCCGGAGCCGGTCAGGTCAGCCTGTGGCTCCTTTTGTCCACAATTGATTTCATGACCCAGTGGGGCACGGCCCCCAGTTTGACCCTTGGTGCCCTCGTGGCTGGTGACCAGGGGCAGGTGCTCTGCACAAGCTCATGGAAAAGATAAACGCAAGCGCTCCCTCTCCCCCACCCCAGACTCTGAAGGTTCTGGGTCCTGAACCTACTGGGAGCAGGGTGGCCACAGTACTATCCCCCCAATTGGGGTGCACGTCTGTGTCCCCTCCCTCTGGCCCCCTCTGGGGCCCACAGTGACCAGAGCTTAAGTGAGAGTCCTTCAGGGACCCGGCCTCACTGCTGACTGTCACTCACACCCGGGTACATGGCCCTGAGCCCCCTGAGCGCCCCATAAGGCTGCCGGCTCCTTCTGGTGCTAAATAAGGAATTTTTAAAAAATGACGACTCTCTACTCCGGCCACCGTTTCATAAAAGCAATGCTAAGAAAATGTCAGGTGGGCAATCTCAGAATTCGGCAAAGTCCTAAAACTAAATTCATTTTGCGCCGGGACAGGCGCAGTTCCCATTTTTCTCACCATCTTTCTCCCCGCTGCCACCTCGCCCCACGGGTGTTGGGAGTCTCCGGGCTCGGAAGACGCTGGGAGGCCCCCGAAGGCATCTCCCTCGGGGGCGGGCCCAGGGAGGGGTGGGCATCTGCCCAAGGGCACACATCTGGGAGAGAAAGAATGGGTGATTCACCGCAATCTCAGGTGGCCCCGACTGCAGGGCCCCGGCCCCTCTCTGCTCCGGGACTCCAGCCACGGAGCTCACCGCACTGACAGCCGTCAGTCCCCTACTGGCCACCACCAGACCCCCATCTCTGGGGCCTGGTAGGGCCAGAGTCAGCAGAGAGCAGAGGTGGATGGGAAGGGATCCAGCGGGCGAGGTGGAGGCTGCTCCCCCCTCACAGCACACCCAGCTCCCCAGGGCGCTGGAGACCCAGACCCCGTAGTGCCTGCGTCATGCCACCCCTTTCCGCCTGGCAATCACCAGCCCTTCTAGCTTAATGGCCACGAGAGAAGTGGGACCCGGGCACTCTGGCCATAAGGCTGGTCTCTGCCTCCCATCTCTCCCTGGAGGAGGGACAACCTGGCTGTCCTCACCCCTCCCCCCCAGGACAGGCCTGGCATCCTCCTTCTGCCGAATGCTGAATGAGCACACACCAACCCCCCTCCCACCGTAAGGCCCGCTGAAGCAGGACTGGGTGCTGGGCCAGGGGGCTCTGACTGCACTGCGGGGAGATGAGCAGGGAGAGCCCTTGGTAGGGTTCAAGGGGAGGCAGATGGGAGGGTGAAACCAAGTCCCAAGCAACAAACAGGGGGCCTGGAGGTGAGAGGATGGGGTTCTAGGATGGGGTAGGGGGATTTTGGCTGGCTCTCGGAATGACTCTGGTCAGTAGAGGCAGTGTTGGGGGACGGGGAGCTGGTGTGCTATGCTCTGACACGGGTCCACGCCCCTCACCAAGATGCTCTTAGGCATCTCTGGGGCCTGGTAGGGCCAGAGTCAGCCGGTACACCCAGGGCTTGGCCATGGCGATTGTCCAAAGATTCCGATGTGTTCAAACACTGTTTGTAGAGCTCAGTATTTCCGTAATGTTCCCCGACCCCCAATCCTCTCTCAATGGCACCCTTTTCTCCCCCCGCCCCCTGACCTCCCCATGTTCAGCAAGAAAAAGGTTTCTGCCTCACACGTCAGGGGGTCTCCGGGCCCTGCTCCAGGCCTGGCCTTCGAGTTGTTGCAAATTTTGAACAGCTGCTTGGGGCAGCCCAGGTTGGGGAGAAGCTGCAGGGAGGAGGGGCTGGCAGAGGGGGTGCGTTGCCAACATGCCCTGAATGGGAAAGAAAGTTGAGAGGGAAAATTTTACTTGCAAATCCCACTGACAGCTTGACTGGAAGGGAAAAGATGAGCTAAATTTAACCGAGTTAGTGAAAGAGCCAAAAATGCCATTTACTAATTAGCTTAAAATGGAAACTAGCCCAGTGATCGAAGGAGCTCTTCTGGTAGCAAAAGAAAATCAATAAAAGAAAGAAAGAAGGAAAGAAGCGAGCAGTTGTTCCTCTCTTCGCACTGACACACACTTTACATTTTAATGCTGTTTTATAATTAGGAACGCGGCTTGCGGGCATAGCGCCCGAGACAAAGGCCTCCTTGAAAAGTTACAAGAATTTGTCTCCAAGTCAAGTCTGTCTTCTAACCACAGAGCCTCGGAGGGACCCAGTCTCTGTCGCAGGGAGCGCTTCATGGACAAGGCAGGGCCTCGAAGGACCCAAGTTCACGGGCACAGAGGGGGGGCGGGCCGTCGGCAGGGAGAGCGAGGAGGGTCCCCAGAGGAGGGGGCGTTTGAGTAAGTAGCATTAGAGCCCTGACCGGTTTGGCTCAGTGGACAGAGCGTCAGCCTGTGGACTGAAGGGTCCCGGGTTCGATTCCGGTCGAGGGCATGTGCCTTGGTTGCGGGCACATCCCCAATAGGGGGTGTGCAGGAGGCAGCTGATCGATGTTTCTCTCTCATTGATGTTTCTGACTTTCTATCCCTCTCCCTTCCGCTCTGTAAAAAAAATCAATAAAATGTATTTCTTTTTTTTTAAATATATTTTATTGATTTTTTACAGAGCAGAAGGGAGAGGGATAGAAAGTCAGAAACATCGATGAGAGAGAGACATCGATCAGCTGCCTCTTGCACGCCCCCTACTGGGGATGTGCCCGCAGCCAAGGTACATGCCCTCAACCAGAATCGAACCTGGGACCCTTCAGTCCGCAGTCCGACGCTCTACCACTGAGCCAAACCGGTCTTGGCAATAAAATGTATTTCTAAAAAATAAGTAACATTAGAGATAAACCAGGTGGGTGGGGTGTACTTTACTTAATGACATTTTTGTTCCCATGTGAAAGGCATGCCTGCTCCACGGGGATGACGGAGGAGCCTGCTGTACAGCCCACAGCGACGATTTGAATACAACGCTCTGTAGATTCACCCAGGACGGTATAAATAGTCGCACACACCAGGCAACATTTGGGAGAAAGAGCATTTTCATGGCAAGTTTTCAGGGCGCGGTTAACGTGTAGCCTCTTCCAACTAAAACACGTGGTCCCTCCATGCGATGGCCGTCTTTTAAGAATATTTTCCTGTACGGCTGGCATGGCTCAGTGGTTGAGCGTCGACCTATGAACCAGGAGGGCACATGCCCAGGCTGTGGGCTTGATCCCCAGTGGGGGGCATGCAGGAGGGAGCCAATCAGTGAATCTTTCTCATCATTGATGTTTCTCTCTCTCTTCCTACCTCTCTGAAATCAGTAATAATAATAAAAAAAGATATTTCCCAGCTGCTTTCCGCAGTGCCATAAAGTGTCTCATAGGCAAAAATAAAATTCTAGCGGGTGACACAGCTGCCACACATGAAATACAGAGAAGAGGTTCTCCTGGGTGCCCCTGTGGATGAAGCTGTATGTCTGGAACGATATAATCTACACTAATAAAAGAGAATATGCAAATTGAATGCACCTTTGTGAGGCCCACCAGCCAATCAGGAGTGAGTATGCAAATTAACCCAATAAAGATAGTGAGTTAATTTGCATATGCAGGCACAGAGAGGCCAGATGGGGTAGGACACCTGCTGTGAGAGGGAGGGCAGGGGGTAGAGGGAGCTACAGGAGCAATGCTTGGGCCAGAACAGAGAAGACTGAAAGCTCTGGCCGGAGTGAAGACAGAGGTGGCAACCAGAGCGAAGGTCTGGGGCCCAGGTGCTGGAGGAAACCTGGTGCTGGCAGCCAGGGGAAGGAAAGCCTATTGCACGAATCTTCATGCAATGGGCCTCTAGTAATAGTTATAATCCTGTGGAATCCATGCATGCAGAATCCCAGTGACATGTAGCTGGCATTTTACTATCCTGTTGATTGGATATGGTTAGTTTTTAATCATTACATGATGTAGTTAAGAATGTGCATCATAATATGATTAATCACCACGTGAATTCTAATCTGTTGTCATTACTAATATTGGTCATAAATGAATTCCTCTCTTCCCACATGGCCATGTGTCACCCATAAATGTGTGGTCAGACTACCTTTCCTGCTGCCACATTTATTTCTCACCCAAGTGTTCACATTGAGACATTATGGGGGCGCTTTTCCCCCCTGAAAGATTGCTTGTAAGAGCCCTTTAAATCACAAGCTTCAGCCCCTCATTGTCCCAAGGCTTCAATTGACTTGCAAATGCAGAACTTGGAGTTCTTCAGGAAATCCAACTCCTAGGCAAAACAAGTAAAAAGGCACATAAATCTTTAACCTCCTTGAAGATATACACTGAGTGGCCAGATTATTATGATCTCTGAACGCATAATAATCTGGCCACTCAATGTGTATCCTATATAATAAAAGGCTAATATGCAAATTGTCCCCTCGACCAGGAGTTCAACCAGCAGGCAGGCTGGCCAACCGCCCATGTTCCCTCCCCTGGCCAGGCTGGCCGGACCCCATCCATGCACGAATTCATGCACCAGGAGTGCCTGGGTAGAGACCTGCCAGCCTGGCCAGGGGAAGGGACATTGGTGGTTGGCCGGCCTGCCTGCTGATTGATTTTCCTGGGTATTCTTTTCATCTCGTTCCAGGGTTCGATTTCTCATTTCTTGGATCCCGTGCCTTTTTCTTTCTGGCAACTCCCTCACTTTGGTGGAGCACATCCCGCGGTAGCTTCCTGAGAAAGGGCTATGTTTTTGAGACCCTTCCGTGACTGAAAATACCTTTCGTCTGCTCACACACCTGAATTGTTGGTTTGTCTGGGCCTGTGATATTATTGGTTGAAAATCAGTTTCCCTAAAAAACTTAACATATTGCACTTCTTATGGTCTCCTAGCTCCTGTTCAGAAACCCAATGCCATCCTAAGTCTTAACCCTTTGTCTTGGGCCTGTTCTTTCTCTTTGGACACTTTTTAAATGTTTCCCTTCTCTCCGGTGTTCTAAAACGTAACGGGGATAGAAATGTGTGTTTCTTTATTTCTGCATTGTGCTAAGCACTTAGTAGGCCCTTTCAACCTAAAATGTCATGTCCCTTTGTTCTGAGAACTTTTCTTGGATGGTTTGTTGGATGGCTTGCCTCCTTCTGTTCACTCCCTTCTTGCTTCCTGGAACTCCTTTGATTCAGACATTAAACTTCCCAATATGATTATTGAATTTTCCCTCCTGTATTCTACACTGCTCTCTCCTTTTCTTCTGTTGTTCTGGGGAATTTCCTTCACTCTGTGTTAGAGTCTTCCGTGGAGATTTCATTTCTACCGTCATAGTTTTCATTTCCAGAAACTCCCTTTTGTCATCTGGTTTTAGCATCTTGTCCCTGTTTCATGGCTGCAATGACTTTGACCTTTGAGGATGTCAATGATGGTTTTAGTTCCTTCTGTTCTCTGTTAACTCACAGTCCTCCTCCCTTTCCTCCTTTTATACTTTCCCAAGTGTTTAGAGATCCTTGGCTCTTCCTTCAAGTTATAGAGAGGAGCATTCAGCAACTGCCTAGGAGCTCTGAGTCCACAGATGAGATTTGTCACCATGAGGACTTCCTTGAGATCCCTGACCTTCCACACTCCTGGCGTTTTCCCAAGAGTCCATCATATTCCCTAAAAAGGGTCCTCACAGTCTTGTCTGCAGAGAATACACTGGCAGCCAGGATTCTAGGAGCTGCGGTGAGAAGGGGCTGGGGGAGATGTCCCGTTCTCTGACCACTGATTAGAAGATCCTCCATCTTTGTCTGACGAGGCTGCCCATTGTCCTCGCTCAGGATGGTCCCCTGGAATCGCTCTGTGCAGAGAACCCCTTCGTTCACCTGTTTCAGAGATTGAATCTCCAATCTTCTGCAGGGAGAGAAAGAAGATGGGGGAGGGGTCGACCTGCCTCTCTATCAGTGACCTCGGGGGCCATCACAGAAAGTCACAGGCGAGGGGCTGGACCACCAGACCTTTACTTCTCACAGTTCTCAAAGCTGGAGGCCGAGGTCAGGATGGCAGCATGGTGGCTTCTGGCGAGGGCTCTCTTCCTGGCTTACAGACAGCCACCTTCTTGCTGCCACCTTCTCACCTGGCAGAGATGGGGAGAGAGACTGGACTGGAGCGGATGCTTGCATGGTGATTGCCACGCTCCCCCAGTGAGCTCTGTGCGCGGGGCCCTCCTGTGGGTTTCAGTCTGTTTGTGTATGTTTTCTCCCCTCCTGGACCCCAAGACACTCAGGGGCAGGCTGGTGTTTTATTCCCTCTGTGCCCCCTCTTCCCAGCATGCAGTGGGCACTCGGTGTATGTGAACAAGTGAAGCAATGGTCAGCCCTAGCCATGACTGGGGCGGGGCGGGCAGCGTCTCACCACTGACCTCTGATCAGAAGACCCTAAATCTTTGCCCCTTGAGTGTAGCTCTTCCACAAAATACCACGACCTGGGCGAGTCTATTTTGAAGAAGTGTCATTGGAAGAAATTTAAGTTTAAAAAACTTGGCTCTCGCTGAAACCGGTTTGGCTCAGTGGAGAGAGCGTCGGCTTGCGGACTGAAGGGTCCCAGGTTCGATTCCGGTCAAGAGCATGTACCTTGGTTGCGGGCACATCCCCAGTAGGAGGTGTGCAGGAGGCGGCTGATCGATGTTTCTCTCTCATCTATGTTTCTGACTTTCTACCCCTCTCCCTTCTTGTCTGTAAACAATCAATAAAATATATTTAAAGAAATAAAAATAAAAACTTGGCTCTCAAATGAAATTTCAGTCGTCGTCCTGTTGATATTTGGCTCTGTTGGCTAACGAGTTTGCCGACCGCGGGGTTAAACAGGGGGAGAACCGGAGTCTGGGCTCCACAGGCCCAAGTCTGAGGCAGGGTCCCGGATGGTTGGTTCATCACAGATGAGTGGTGTGTATCTGGAGGGCTTCCGAGGCTCGCCTTCCCACCGCCTCCATCACGGGCAAACCTCAGAAAACGGGCTTTTTCCTGACATTCCTGGTAACCACCAGATATCCAGCAGCTTCTATTTCTTACAACGCTGATGCTATGAGGCAGCGTAGGATGGCGTTTTAAATACACCTGTATGAGCCTCAACAATTGACTCAGTGTTCTAGGTCTTTCCGTCTTAGCTTGGATGACCACAGGGTTTGTCATCCAAACCAGAATACTTTGGGGTCAGAGAGGGTTGGCTGGCCCGGCCGCCCCAGCACAGGGATGAGCAGTGCACCTAATATTAGCGTATTTACTCTGCGGTCGCTGTTGGTTAGCCAAGAACGGCCAGAAAACCTCACGGGCAACCCGATGGAGCCAGTGAACAAAAATCCCTGGAAGTGACTGTTGGGTGGCGGGCCTGGGAGGGGCCTGCTGCCTGCAGTCCCGGAGCACCTGTGTGACTGTGTGACTCTGGGACAACGGAAACGTCCGTTTGTACAGGAGAATGTTGCTTTCAACATTTCACTTTAGACACCTCCAAAGGTGCCGTTCGTTCGATGGAGGCCAACCGTCCAGGACATGGTGGAGGGACTAACCTACAGAGGCCAAACCACCGGTTTCTTAGCGATTCAGGCGCTCTCCGAGCCAGCGGACTGTGAACAGGTTATCCGGGGAAGGCTCTGAAGCCCACATCCTACAGAGCGGACCCTCGGTGATGGGATAAAGCGGCAGGAAAGCGCCATAGACTGTGCTCATCTCAGCCTGTCCCGTCCAGCGCCTCTCCCGCACCCAGCCCACCCAGGGCCGGTGGTGCCAGGTGGGCAGGGGCCGGGTGCCTGGGATGCCCCTTTGCCAGGTGAGCTGAGGGCCTGCCTCCACGCCTGATGCTGAGGCTCCCGGCCAGGGGCGAGGCCAGGGAGACCCCGGGAAGCCTCCACGCTGACTGCCCTGGCGGGATGCACGCACACGCGGCGAGGAGCACAGCTCTGCCTTCCTGGCGTCGGCAGTCCGGCGTCTCAGGGCCCCCCAGGCGGGCTGGTTGACACAGGTGCCAGGCACTGGCTGCCTTTAGCATCCCAGCGGGGAGCGACTCTGGCCGGTCAGGAAGGCGGCGTCTGGGCCCAGCGCACAGACTGAGTCGAAGGGCATTGCTTTTCTTTTTTAAAATATATTTTATTGATTTTTTACAGAGCGGAGGGGAGAGGGATAGAGAGTTAGAAACATCGATGAGAGAGAGACATCGCTCAGCTGTGTCCTGCACAGCCGCTACTGGGGATGTGCCCGTAACCAAGGTACATACCCTTGACCGGAATTGAACCTGGAACCCATCAGTCTGCAGGCCACTGCTCTGTCCACTGAGCCAAACTGGTTAGGGCTCGAAGGGCGTTTCTGGGGGAATCACACAAGCGGAGCCCCAGGGGCAGGCAGCTGCGGGGGGTTCGGGGAATGAACAGTGGATTGATGGGGGGGAAGGGGTGCTGAGGAACGGGGGTCATGAAAGAATCTGGGCGCCTGTCTGCATACTTAGGACGTTGCTGGGTTCTTTCTCCCCAACAAGGAGAACGATTTTAAAACTGGGAAGAGCTGAAGTAACGGCCTTTATGAGACGTTGTCACGAGCCCGCGACAGCGAGAGAGGGTGGGACTGCTGCGCTACTGCGAACCCTTCTCCGGGCCTCGGCACACCGTCCCGGGTTTTGCCGGATGGGAGTCGCGGAAAAGTGGGAAGGGGAAAACGTCATCATTTCCAAAAAGCAGACAGAGTTGGGTTTCGGGGAATATAGACGATGAGTTCGATGTTAATGTGGGTTCTGAGCACAAATGTGTGTACATATGACTTGGAAGGAAAGTTGGTTACCAGGAGCCAAAGCAACCAGCTCTCTCTTAGCGGCGTCTATGAAGCGCTGGCGAAACTCCTTCCTGAACCCTCGTGGGGGGGGAGAGAAAGAGAGAGAGAGGGGGGGGGGGGAGGGAGAGAGAGAGAGAGAGGCGGGGCGAACGCACCATCGGGCCAATGCCATAGTCAGTTGGACAAACATATTCAGAGCACCGACAGGGCGATGGAGTGGCAGCGGGGTGGGGTCCTGAGGTTGTGCACGGGGCGCCCCCTCCTGCACTGCTCACTGCTTGTCAGTTGCGTGGTGAAGGAGACAGTAGAGGGTTTGCTGTGGCACATTTGGCTGCTATCAAAGGCTGATGTGTTAGACGCCAGATTTGAGCGTTTAAAAGATTTTGATTGGCCAACAGGATGGACTGAAACCAACAAAATGACATTTAACAGGGATAAAGATAGATAATCCTGCCTTTAGATGTAAAAAAATAAATCAGTCCATTAGCTCAGTACAGGATGGAGAAGACCCAACCGCAAAGACTGCTCCGTTTCTAGGATGGGAAGTTTCAAAGGGACCGGCAGGGTATATTCTGGCGGCTCAAAGATATTGATACAGACTTCAATCGCATCCAAAGAAACATGGCGTCCAGTTATTGAAGGGAAATGCCGCCGGGGTCAGGCCTCCAAGGTCATTGATTTCAGTTCTGGGTCCCAGGGTCCAGTAGAAAAGATGTCCATGGGGTGGGGTGGGCATCTATGCAGACGAAAGGGGGCGGGGGTAGGGGGGAGGTCAAGAAACTGTCATGTGATGGATAGGGAAGAAATGGAGAACTTCACCTGGAGAAGGTAGGGGCTTTCTAGGCCGTTGGAAGCCTGTTGTACTGAGCAATTGCTTTTGTCCAGAGTAGTGGCTCTCAGCCTTCCTACTGCCGCGCCCCTTTAATACGGTTCCTCCCGCTGTGGTGACCCCCAGCCATACCATTATTTTCATGACTGTAATTTTGCTACTGTTGCTGAATCGTAATGTAAATATCTGTGTTTTCCGATGGTCTTGGGTGACCCTGCTAGCGGTTCTCAACCTGCTGGCGGGTCGCGATCCACAGGTTGAGAGCCGCTGCTGTAGAGCCTAAGACCGTGGTCGGCAAACTGCGGCTCTCGAGTCACATGTGGCTCTTTGGCCCCTTGAGTGCGGCTCTTCCACAAAATACCATGGCCTAGGCGAGTCTATTTTGAAGAAGTGGCGTTGGAAGAAGTTTACGTTAAAAAAATTTGACTCTCAAAAGAAATTTCAATCATTGTACTATTTCTATTTGGCTCTGTTGACTAATGATTTTGCCGACCACTGGCCTAAGCCCATCGGACCATTAATCTAGAGCCGCTGCCGTCAAGCCCGAGACCATTAATCTCCTGGGAGACACGCAGACACACCAGTTCCTCCCAGGCCAGGTGTGTTGACACAGGTTGACACAGGGATACCGTAAGGTGCCAGCGGGTGTGGGGGTGCAGCAGACAGCGTCGCTCACGGGGGCAGAGGCCGCCGAGTTCATGCAGATGACGGCCAGCTTCTACACTGATGGGCGGGGAAGGTGGGCACTGAGGGCGGGGGTCCCAGGCATTGAAGGACATGGCGTGTCTGAGCATCGTGAGGAGCTGCTGGTCGCCGGGCGTGGCAGGAGCATGGCAGATGCCAAAGACAGGAACACACACTTGATGTCTGAGCAAGACGCTTGCACTGGGGTGGGCGACAGAGGGCGCGATGACCTCGTTCAGCCCTCTCGGGCGGGGTTAACCGCCAGAGCCGTGGAAACCTGGACGCAGGCTGTTACCCCTGTTAACATTTCAGAATAGACCAAAGCCCGCCCCGGGGCCGAGAGAGATGAAATCCCCGACAAAAGAAGGATCCCGGAAGGGTGCTTTGGGAAGGACGGTTTGGGATAAAAATACCCCCAACTGTCTTTTTGACGATGCAGACTCTTCATCTTGGCCCTGGCCTGCGTGCCCAGGGCTCAGGGAGGCTGCAGCCACGCACAGCTGGGTGGGCCGGAGGGCTGGGGACCACGAATTTCACGATCCCTGCTGATGCCCGGAGTCTGGGATTACCTCTCATCTACAGAGTGATGATCGCATCGCGAGAAAGCAGACGTTACCTTTTGCCGTCGATAACCAGGGTGTCCCCACGCGGTGGCAGAGCCAGACTAGCCGTCTGCCAGGGCGGCTGTCACATGGGCCGCGAGCGGGGAGCCTTCAACTCGGAAACGCCTGGCCCCCCAGTGCTGAGGCTGGGCAGCCCGCATGCGGGTGGGGTGCTGCCTGCCGAGGGCGGTGAGGGAAGGATCCGGCCCAGACCTCACTCCTCCGATGGCCGTCCCCTCCCGGGATCGTCACAGGTCATCCCCGTGTGTGTCTGTGTCCTATTTCCTCTTAGATGACACCAGCCATATTGGGTTAGTGCCGCCATAGGGGCCTCATTTTAACCAGATCACCTGTGTAAAAACCCCATTTCCAAATCATTTTATTTATTTATTGTTTAAATATATTTTATTGGTTTTTTTTCACAGAGAGGAAGAGAGAGGGATAGAGAGTTAGAAACAGCGGTGAGAGAAACACCGATCAGCTGCCTCCTGCACACCTCCTACTAGGGATGTGCCCGCAACCAAGGTGCATGCCCTTGACCGGAATCGAACCTGGAACCTTTCAGTTCGCAGGCCGACACTCTATCCACTGAGCCAAACCGGTTAGGGCTCCAAATCATTTTAAAAGTACGAGGGACTAGTGCTTCCATGTATGAACTTGTGTGCATAGTGGGGGGACAGGGCGGGGAGGACACAATGGAACCCCTAATATTAACAGAAGGGTCTTAGAGTTGACTCAGAGCCAAACAGGTCACTTCCTCCCTTGCCTGTCTTCTCCTGGGTCCTTCAGATAAGCCAGCGCTGCCCGCGGCTTCCGGCTCTTTGTCCCCTGCTACCTGTTCCCCCTGCCCCTGCTCAGCCCAATTCGAACGCCCCCCACTCACCTGAACCCTTCTCTTTGGCTTCAAAGCACTCACTACGATTTGTAACGATCCCTGTACTTGTTTGACTACCATGCGCCTGAAAGTTTTCCCAGACTCGGGGACCTACAGGGAGAAATACACCTGACATCACAGTGCAGCGCACAGACATTTCAAGTGAAGACAATCTTTCGAGCAAAACACTTGTTCCTACTCTGCTCCGTGCACTCTGACGTTTCCTATGACATTTCTTCTCTGTGTATGTGTGTGTTTAGAGTACACTTTTACTATTGTGGGAAAAACATAGTTAGTTGTCCAGTATTCTAGGTCAGTGGTCAGCAAACTGAGGCTCTCGAGCCACCTGCGGCTCTTTGCTCCCTTGAGTGTGGCTCTTCCACAAAATACCACGGTCTGGGTGAGTCTATTTTGAAGAAGTGGCATTGGAAGAAGTTTAAGTTTTAAAAAGTTGGCTCTCAAAGGAAATTTCCATTGTTGTCCTGTTGATATTTGGCTCTGTTGACTGTTGAGTTTGCCAGCCACTGCTCTAGGTTAAGAGTATGATAACGATCCTTATCATCCCAAAGCAAGTCTGAGTTCTTAATTGTTATTTGCCACTTTGCTCTAGTGGACATAAAACCTTCTAAAGAAATGCCCAGCTGAACTTTTCTCCTGTCCCATTTCTGAATTTTCTTCATTCCTCGCCTCTTGTAGTGGGGGGGTGGGGGTGGGGGCGGTCACCAAATATCTACCTTTAACATTACAAACCCACAATACCAACATTCTTAAAGAGACCCATCGCCTACTCATTCACTCATGGTTCTCATTTCCTGCCCAAGGTCAAGGTGCTCTGTCGTTCAGCTTTTTATATCCCTTATCCAATCTTTCCTGACGCGTAAAACCATCAAGTGGAGGAGGGAGAGGGTAAAGACTGGACCGGAAGAGGAGGGGTGGGGAGTGAGCAAACAGAGGAGGGCCAAGTTCAAATGTGTCTCTGTGTTAAGTTTCACCTTCCAAAAGCCCTGCTCCATCACACACGTCTTGCCTTCGAGATGTAGCGGGTCCTTCAGTACTTCGGGGGGGCACCTATGTAACCCTCTGGCACCCCTGCGCTCTGTGCTTGTCCCATTTCCTTTCCTGCCAATATGTATGCCATGTGCTCCCCCTTCACTGCCCAGTGGCCCTGCTCCTGACCCAGGGCCCACGAAGATGTCCAGGTCATCACAAGCCCTCAGTCACCAGGCAGAGGGGCCTTTCCCCAGCCTCAGCCTCCTGGACTGTTCCGTGACAAGGCCCAACTCTTAAAAGAAAAAAATGTGTGTGTGTGTGTGTGTTGATTTCAGAGAAGAAGGAAGAGGGATAGAGAGATAAAAACATCCACAATGAGAGAGAATCAAGTCCCCCAACAGGGATCAAGCCCACAACCCGGGCATGTGCCCTGGACCAGAATCGAACCTGGGACCTTTCAGTCCATAGGCCAATGCTCCATCCACTGAGCCAAACCAGCTAGGGCAAGGCCTGCCTCTGCAGCTTTCTGTGCTCTTACCTTAATGGGTTGCCCCCGCGGCTGATCCCCGCACCCCTCTGACTGTGCCTTCAGAGTCTGCTTCCTTCTTCCCTCTCCAAAGCTCTGCCCAGCTCCTGCGGACCTTCCTTCCGCTCTCCCCTTCAGGCAGTTCACTCACATCTCTTTGCCAACAGCTCCCAAGTCCCAATTCTTTCCCCTGGAGCTGGTCTTGCCCCTCCAGTAGCCACAGGGCATTTCCAGTGGGAGGCAGCTGTCCCTTCTCTGCGCTTCTGACTCTCCAGCTGGGTGGTCCTCTGGCTCGGCCCTCAGTCTCTCTGGCTGTCCGTGCCTCAGTGCCCCACTTCTGGAGCGGCACAGACACTCAGCTGCTCCGGCTCGGGGCACCTGCCCCTTCAGTCCAGCTCCCACTCAGACTCATCTCCCCAAAGTACTCTGCTCAGCCACGTACCTGCATGCAAACCGCCTGCCTCCCTCCATCCGCTGCCGGGTCTCCCAGCTGACCCCGTCTCTCTGTCCACTCTGATTTCCCACTGTCCGCCAGACACGCAGTCCGGTCATGTCCAGTCAGCCCTTGGCCATCAGCAGGCCCTGCTCTCTTCCTTCACCATCACTGACATTGTCCTTCAAACACCAGGCCACAGTCAATCCATTGGCACCTGCAGCCCTTCAGCTCCCTACATGCACCTTTCTCCTTCACAACCCTCTTGTCTTCTGGGCTTGGTCCCTCTGACAAGGACTCCCACCATTCCCTCTGCCTTTGGCCTCCAATGCCGTTGGCCAGTGGGGAGCCAAATATGCCACACACAGCCACAGCGCCCTGGGCCTCACCCTGCCTTCTGCTGGGGCACACCGGCCTCCCTCCATCTCGGGACCACAGGGAGGAGCACAGATTGTCCTAAGAGGAGCTTTTTACTCCATCTTTGTGGGAACCCCTTTCATGTCCCACATGACTCAGGGTCCCTGGTTCAGGGGTCGGGTTTCTGGAGAAGGCCGCACACAAATGAATAAAAAGACTTACGAAAATATTAATTTGAGAAATGGGGGCCAGGCAGTAGTCCAACTCTAGTAGGAGAATACTGCTCGCTCTGGCTTTACCATCCCTTTTTATTAAGATTAAAATCGTAAGATACACCTGTCCCCCTCAGCTAGGAAACACCAGTAAAAGCCAATCAATGCCTCTTCTTAGCACTAAAAGTGGAGGCTGTTCCAACCACCAACATCCCAGTAACCAGCTCTGACCCTTCAGAGCAGTCCAGGTTGACCAGCCCCCCAAACTCCCTGTCCACAGCTCTCCACCATCAATACAGCGACTGGCTTCCAGCACATCTCCATTTTTTTTTCTTTTTAAATATATTTTATTGATTTTTCACAGAGAGGAAGGGAGAGGGACAGAGAGCTAGAAACCTCGATGAGCGAGAAATACCAATCAGCTGCCCCCTGCACACTTCCCACTGGGGATGTGCAGGCAACCAAGGTGCATGCCCTTGACCGGAATGGAACCTGGGACCCTTCAATCGGCAGGCCGACGCTCCATCCACTGAGCCAAGCCGTTCAGGGCTCCATGTTCATTTCACCGGTGTTCAACCTACAGTTGGCAGCGACTCCGATTTGGCTGTGCAGCCAGGAGCTGGTCCAATGGGCGGACTCCTGGATTCCTTGTTGCCAGCGCCTTGACTTCAGGCCCTGGACGGCGGTGACACTCACAGGGTCCCCTCGCTGTGCATGGTGCACTGGGCAAGTTACAAACCCGGGCGCGTGTGTTTCTCCTGCTGTAGAATCTATCCTGGTTTCCTCGGTCCCGTTACAAGTTAACTAGTGTGCAATGTAGCAAGTCTGCACTGGGGGGGTGGGGGGGGCGCGAGGGAGGGGGAGCGCACCAGGCAGATGTTTGAACTCCTGCAAAGGCCCAGACTTTCTGCTTTCGAAAGGGGGAAGCCGCATCTTTTGCAGCCGGTGAGCGGAGTTAGGAACCAGCGCTCACCCTCCCCGAAGGCGGGCCCTGCTGCAAGGAAGACCGTAGGCACCGCGGGCCCGCCTCGCAGGACGCGCCAGGAGCGGAGCTGCTCCGGGTGGAAAGGCGGCTGAATCGGGCTCCCAAGTTGTCCATGTTTGGTCCTGCGGCTGCCGCTGGCCGGAGGACGGCGCCTCCAGGGAGCGCGGGCGTCGGCGATTGGAGGAGGGGCTGCCCTGGCCCGAAGGGAGCATAGGGTCCGCGGGAGGGTTCCCCGCCCCTCCCGCGCCGCCGCCGCCGCCCTCCTCCCCGCTCGCCTTTGTCCCCGCGTCCCCCGCCCTTCAGCCTCCTGGAGGAGGCGGGCCTGGCCGCGGAGCCCCTGCAGCATCCCCGCCCGCCGGCACCACGCCCTCCCTCCTCTCCCTGCACCGGACCGGCTCGACCCCGACCCCGACCCCGACTCCGCCCCCGGCCCCGCCCGCCCGGCCCCGCCCGGCCACGTCCCCGCCGCGGGCGCCCCCTGGCGGCCAGAGGCGGCGGCGGCGGCGGCGGCGGCGGCGGCGGCGGCGGGCCCGGGGTTGCCGTGGTAACCGGCAGCGGCCGCCACAGCAGGGCCGCCCCAGCGCCAGCGCTGGCCGCGGCTCGGGCGGCTCCGTGTGGGGTGAGCGGCGGCGGCGGCGGCGGCGCGGCCGGTCCGGGGGAGCGGGCGCTGCCCGGCGGCCTCAGCATGGAGGACGGCTTCTCGAGCTACAGCAGCCTGTACGACACGTCCTCGCTGCTCCAGTTCTGCAACGGTGAGCGGCGGCGGGGGGCGGGCGGCGGCGGAGGCGGGGGCGGGGGCCGCGGCGGGGCCCGGCCGAGGGGAGAGGCCGGGCGGCCGGGGAGGAGGCCGCGCAAAGTTGCGGCGGAGGGGCGCGCGGTTCCCGCCTCTGGGGCGCATTGTGTTGGGCCGCGGGCGCGGGCCGTGCTCCCCGCACCCCTGCCCCTCGCCCCTGCCCTCCGGGCTCCGGCCAGTGCGCGCGGGACCGGCCGGTCCGGGCGCCTCCCGCACGAGCGCACCCGCCGCAGTGCGTGGTGAGGCCCCGCAGCCCGGGGGCTCCGGGGCCGGTTGTGTTCCGCTCCCGCATCCACATCTGGCTGGAGAGGGTTGGATGAAGAACTCGGCAAACAAATCACGCAATCACCAAACGCGGCTGCGAGGATGCACGCGCATTTGTTGCGGATGGACCCCCAGAACCCATCCAGTTCCACCGGGATGAAATCATCCCCGTTTGATGCCATCGCAATGGGCAGGCAAAGCGGACCTGCCTTCAAAGTACTTCCACTTATTTTGCTCACACGGTGATAGATTTAAAAATTTTATTAATTCTTTTTTTTAAACAGGAAGTAAACATGAATAGCTACCAATACGGCATCTTTAAAATTCTTTACTCTCCCTAGTAAGGTTGAGGAAGATCCCCACAGCACACCACCTGTTTTATCAGAACACGGTGTGCGGTAGTTCATGCACAAACGACATGATTTTTTTCATGCATATCTTGGATGAATGGCTTTATCAGAGAGCCCCAAAAGTTTAAGGGGGGGAAAAGTGTGTATTGCTGTGTTTTGTTGTTTTTTAGGATTTGTTTGGAGTGCAGTTGGAACCTTTTGGAGTTCTAGATGCTTTGACAACTCAAGCTATTTATTTTGCCACTGTGATTTAGGGGAAATTTTCTAGCTAGCATCTAACACCTGTTTGCAATAGGAGGTATTAGCTGTAGCAATAAATAATGGTGAGTGTGCTGATGCAGCTTCTAGAACGGTATTTTCATGTCTGGCGAAATATCACCTTTTCTTGGAAGCGGTTTTGGCAGCTTGTAATTTTCATATTAATCCCACGGGCCTTCCCTAACTTAGCAACGCCCTCCCCTCTGCAGCCGAATGACAGTGGGAATGAAAGTGTTGACTCTCTTCCAACTGGACACCAGTTTCCCAGAGCAGAACCTGTGTGCGGGGATCCTCAGAAGGTGGGGGGGGGGGCAGATGGAGGGCATTTGGAACTCAGCTGGCCGCTGCAATCCCCCAGAGTTTAGCCTTGGGAACGGTTTCATTCTCCAATAGATTTGGAATACTTTTCTTAATTGACTTCTAATCAATCCTGTTTGAATGACTGTTTTTTTATGTGAACGGTAGTACCCCTCCTACGTGTTTATGGTAGAATTCCTTCTGTGTTAGTTGTGCAAGGCATGTGGCTGAAAAATTATGGTAAATGATTTCCAGGCATAGAGGTTTTGGAGTTTGGTGGGGTTTTTTGTTTTGTTTTTTTGTTTTTTTTTTTATTTCCCATCCACACCTCCCACCCTCCCCCGCCTTCCCTCTGCGATTCGGCAGTCCGGGCATGGAGGCTTTTAAAAAATTACTGTGTGGTCATATATGTTGACAGTTTGATTTAGGTTACGGAATGAGCCTCGATGTTTTCATTGGAGCAGCTGATACAGAGGCCTGGTCCTATCGTTCCTAAATAGCAGTTCAGTCATAGGGTTGACCCGAACACATATTCATGAGTTCTTTTATTTTCTGCCCTCTTGTGTTATTTGCTAGTTTAGAGATATTGGTAAGATATTTTACTGGCAATGCTGTCTAAAAGAAAGTAAAAAAGCAACTCTTACCTATTGTATGTATCCGTTTAAAAAAAAAAAATCACTTGAACCAGAGGCAAACAATAAGATCACTTCAGAACACAAGGAGTGAATCGTGACGGCTGAATTGCTTTTCTCAAAAAGTTCCTCGTTCTGGTTATTATTTTTGGGTTGCCTTCTGAAAACAGCTTCAAGCAAGAGTCGTCCGTGGGCCAGAAATGAATGCTCACGGGTGATGTCTTCAGCAACAGATGTTTGGATGTGAGATTATTCCTTCCAAGAGGCTCCCGTTAAATGAACGTGTCAATAAATACAATTCAGTTAATTACTATGGTGATTCCGTTAAAACATCGGCTCGCAGAAACCCCATTTCACCAAGAACTAAACGGAGCAGCTGGACTTTTTTAATCAGCTGCACGGAAACACTTTTTAAAATAGATTGTCATTACAATGGCAAGACGGCACGGCATACTGTATGAACGCATGAATTTAAATGTGTTGAGTACAGCTCTGTGCTTCTGGTAGTGACAGGAACTAAAAAGTCATCGTTACTTATTAGCTTCAGACAATACAACCCATACTTACCGTTTGGACGGCGGGTGCTCCAGAGAGAAGATCGTATGTAAATGGGGCGGGAGGGAGCAGGAGGAAATTTTGTCCTGGTGAATGACATTCCTGCCTTTCTCGCGCTGCTTCTCCTACGTCCTTTGTCACTGATGCTCCACGTACAGTCTGGCGGTTTCTAGTCTCCCGAAAGGCTAGCCGCCCTCAGCGTGCAGACTCCAGCTTTCTCACAGCAGCAGAGCCTGTGCGGTGTTTTTCTTCTGTGTTTAGGACTTTGTCAAGTGAGCTAGAAATCGCAAGCTTCCTTTATTTCTCTAAGACAGTGGTCGGCAAACTCATTAGTCAACAGAGCCAAATATCAACAGGACAACGATTGAAATTTCATTTGAGAGCCAGATTTTTTAAACTTCAACTTCTTCTGACGCCACTTCTTCCAAACAGACTCACCCAGGCCGTGGCATTTTGTGGAAGAGCCCCGCTCAAGGGACCAAAGAGCCGCATGTGGCTCGAGAGCCGCAGCTTGCTGACCACTGCTCTGAGAAAACCGACAGCAGTTGAAAAGTGGGAAAATCTAGTATTTGTCAGCCAGTTTACGACTTGGAAAACACCGTCCTTTCCTCCCCCCTTTCTTCAGGGCCCCCCTGTGAGGGAGGCCGTCTCACCATCCCGTTTTGCATACGAGGAAACTGAGGCTCAGGGAGGTTTGTAAGTTTATAAGGCCACACAACTCCTTAGGCTTGGATATCAGTGTGACTTTGTTTTAATAACAGCATCTATATATATAATCTCTCTCTATATATATAAATATATATAAAAGGCTGATATGCCAAGTGTCCCATCAGGAGTTCCACCCGGAGACCTGGAGCTCGATTGCTTGCTATGACATGTGCTGACCACCAGGGGGTGGCGTGGAACGAAGGAAGGCCCCAGCCGGCAGCTGGCAGGCCCCAGTCGGCCCTGATGGCCAGCCAGGCCTCAGAACCCTACCCACGCACGAATTTCATGCACCGGGCCTCATAACATTTCGCCCCTTTAAAGTTTCCAGTGAAGTGGCTTTCAGTATATTCACAGCATGGTGCAAGCATCAACATTTCTAATTCTAGGACATCTTTTTATCACTCCGGATAGAAACCCCAGCACCTAGGAGCAGTTCGTCCCATCCCCCCATCGCCTCAGACTCTGATGACCGCAGATCTGCTTTCTGTCTCTAAGTTAGATCCTGGGTGTTTAACATAAATGGAACCTTGCAATCATTGGCCTTTTGTGTCTGGCTTCTGTGACAGAACATCTTGTTTTAAGGTTCAGCCAAGCTGTAGCCTCTTGAAATGAGTACTTCATTCCTTCTTCTGGCCTAATAGCATCCCGTTGATGGGCCGGCCGCATTTTGTTCATCCTTCGCCAGCCGATGGACATGTGGAGTGTTTCCACTTTCTGACTGTCATGAATAATTCTGCTAAGAATATTCGTGGACAAGTTTTTGTGTAGACGGATAGTTTCATTTCTTTTAGGTTGATACCTAGGAGTGGAATTGCCGGGTTATATTGTAACTCGGGGTTTAACACTGTTGAGAAATCAGTCTGAAGTTTGTGAAATCTAAAATATCCACTTGTTGTATCATACCTTGCTGGTAAAAAGAATAAGGAATTAAGGGCCTGGGTGAAAGAGGAGCGGGTGGGAAGAACAGAATGTCGTCATTCCGTTCCAGTTTCGACACTCACTTGCCCCTGTTACAGCTCACCAAAGTGTCCGAGCACACCGTTGCGTAGTTGCCGTAGGTTATAAGACTAACAGATCATCTCATCTCCTGATTTACTTTCATTTTTCTTTTTCCTTTTTAATCCTCACCCAGGGATATTTTTCCATTGACTTCAGAGAGAGTGGAAGGGAGAGGGAGAGACAGAGAAACATCGATGTGGGAGAAGCACACCGATAGGTTGCCTCCCGCGCGTGCCCTGTGCCTCTGGGATGCTTGAGAGAACCAAAATCTGCCCCGCCGGCGCGGCCCGGCGGTGGAGCGTCGACCTATGGACCAGGCGGCCACGGCTCCATTCCCGGTCAGGGCACTGCCCTCGTTTTGGACTCGATCCCCAGTGGGGAGCCTGCAAGAGGTAGCCCAGTGGTCGGCAAACTGTGGCTCGCGAGCCACATGTGGGTCTTCGGCCCCTCGGGTGTGGCTCTCCCACAGATCACCATGTGCGGGCGCGCACGGACAGCGCGGTGGAAACCGTGGCCCGTGCGCGGAAGCCGGTTTTCAGCTCTAAGTAAATTTCAGTCATCGCACGTTGACGTTTGGCTCTGTTGACTAATGAGTTTGCCGACTACTGAGGCAGCCAATAACGATCCTCTCTCATCATTGATGTTTCTGTCTCTTTCCCTCTCCCTTCCTCTCTGAAATCATTAAAATTATATATTTTTTAAATTCCCCTCAAGACACAGTTTTAGACCCTGAGTCACCCTGGTTTGCCATAGCTCTCCTTTCCTTCGTCTGTGTGCCTTTTAAAACGTGACACCCCTAATGTGGTGTCCCAGGTGGGATTCTGAAACAGAGCAGAGGAGAACAGGATCCTTCACCTCCCTCATGCTATAGTTTATATTTCTACTAATGCAGCCCAAGACCACATCTGCTCTTTTGTCAGTCCCCTCATATTGTTAACCTCCTACTGATTTTCATCTAAAATTCTCGTTTGTGTACATGTACCATGGCTAAACCCTTTTCTTACTTTTTCTTTTTTTAAATATATTTTATTTTTTTTACAGAGAGGAAGGGAGAGGGATAGAGAGCTAGAAACATCGATCTGCTGCCTCCTATACATCCTCCAGTGGGGATGTGCCTGCAGCCAAGGTACATGCCCTCGACCAGAATCGAACCTGGGACCCTTCAGTCCGCAGGCTCTTTTTCCTTTCGCCTCGGAAGGTGTCGCGAGGGACTTTATGACGCTCCTCCCACCGCCTGTCCGTCGTGTGTCCAGCGGGCCCCGATCCCCGCCTTCTCCGCAGGCGCTGCTCGAACCGCCACGGCGGTCCAGCCCCGCTTCCCGCTGCCCTCAGACACGTTTTGAAATCACTGTCATCATCTTTTGCGCCGTTGGCCATTGACTTATTTCCTAGTTTTGAAATGGAAAACAGCCTTCGCTTCCAAGCACCTCTGTTGGGGGAATTAGGAATGATTTATTTAAAACCTTAAACAGCGCTCGGCTGTAACACAGATGACTTCCTCTGGACTCCGGGGCAGAATTGCCAAGTTGGCGAGTGGTTGGGTTTGAAGCAGGGTCCAGGAGCTCGTGGAAGGCAGTCATCTGAACTCAGCAGCACGGAGTGTCCCCACACCCCTCTGTCCCCCCCCCCCCCCCCCAGGTGGCGGGAGGCCCCCGGGCTTTGGAGAGGGCAGACTCAGGGCAGGGCCAGCGCAGGGCTGGGCGGCAGCTTCTAACCGGTGCACCTGGTGCTCCACCCGCAAGGAATTCACTTTATGGCCAAACCACAAGCATTTATGACATTGTAAACAAACCCACGCATTTTGGTGGCAAATGGAAGAAACTGTGTTTAAAAAGTAACCGTTCATTGGCTACTGTTAATTTCTGAGATAGGGTAAGCCTTTCCCTATAGTCTCTTAACAAAATAAACATTTTAGTGGAGCGGAGGGTGGGTCAGAAAAGCGAAATAACCTCTTTTTCCTACTGTTACGGTCTGTCTGCGGTATGAACCCGGTAGCGTGAAGCCTTAACCACGGAAAGCGTTGAAAAGTATCGCTTTGCCAGCTAGGAGTGGCCTTCTCCAAGCACTTAACACCAAGGGTACTTTGCACTACGTGCAGAAATCTCCTTCAGAAGAAATATTATCATTCCCCTTTAAAATCCCAGCTCATTGATAGAGAGAGGCTGTCTGGTGTTAGCAAGAGGTTTCAAATGACGTCAGGAACGATGGTAGTAAAAATAAGTATGCAGTAAATTCCAAATGCTGTAATTTTATTATCAGTAAAACCCTCCCAGGGTTAGTGTTTTCCTCCCTGGATTCTGATGCGAACAGAGAGTCAGCTGAGACAGCGCGTTTGCTGGGAGGCCGGCGGCACCGGGCCAGCGGCGGCACCGGGCGGCGGCACTGGGTGGGGCAGCACTGGGGTCCGAGGTGCCAGGAGGGGCCAGGCACACCCTCTTTGGTGTTTTTTTTTTTTTAATTTAATATATTTTATTGATTTTTTACAGAGAGGAAGAGAGAGTGATAGTTAGAAACACCGATCAGCTGCCTCCACACCCCCCACTGGGGATGTGCCCACAATCAGGGTGCATGCCCTTGACCGGAATGGAGCCCGGGACCCTTCAGTCCGCAGGCCAGCGCTCTATCCACTGAGCCAAACCGGTTAGGGCTCTTTGGTTGGTTTTAAAGGAAGAGTTCTTTAGAAGAGTTTCTCTCTCTTCCAAGTCCTTATATTTGTAACTAATAGTTAGGTGGACATCCTTCTAACTTTGTTTCCTCGTAAGCTGTATCATTACTGGGAAACCCCGTGGGTTTGGAAAACCACATTTCTGCAGAGTACTTTTGGATGTGTCCTTAAAAAAAAAAAAAAAAAGCAGTGGCGTGGCTATCCGGCCAGCTTTCTGGAAAAGATGTAAACTCTGTCTTTTATAAACTGCCCGCACTGCGTAAGGCACGGGTTTGACTCAGGCTTGGCTGCCCCCGGCGGGCACACACTCTGAGCCCAGAGGCTGGCCAGGGGGGTCTGACAGGAGGCTGGGCACCTGCAGAAGGAGGGAGAGCCGGCGGCCAGAGGGTGCCCTTCCCGCCACGTGAGCCGGGACCGGGTGTGTCCTTCATCTGGCACCGTCGTCCATCATCACTGGCCCGGGTGGCACACGACCCCCACTCGTCACTTTGCTCACAGTTAAGGGACCGAGGATAGAAACGGTCGGGTCAGTGTTAAGGCCTTTTAAGTCCCGTTGGCAGATGGAACCTATTTCCAGCGAATCCCTGCAGGGTAGGGCAGTTAAGAATGTTCCGCCCCGGCCTGCGTGGCTCAGCTGGTTGGGGCGTCGTCCCGTACACCGAACGGTTGGGGGTTCGACTCCCGGGCAAGGCGCATACCCAGGTGGTGGGTTCAGTCCCTGGTCGGGGTGTGTGATGGGGGGAGGGCAACTGACTGATGTTTCTCTTTCACATCAGTGTTTCTCTTGCTCTCCCTTCCTCTGTAAAAATCAATAAAAACATACTGTTTGGGGAGAATTTTTTTTAAATGTTCAAAGGATGGGCTTCCCGGGAATCATCCCAGACTCCGCTTCCTCACACAGGGCCCATCTCAATCGGCTGGGAAGATTCTACTCCCAAATCTCTGCCATCCACCGCTCCTGCTTTATTTATTTACTGAATTTTAATGTAAAACATGTCCGAGTCACTTATTTGTACGTCTGCATTCCGCTGTGTCTCTGGTCACTTTATTAGCTTGGACTCCTAGCAGGGAGATCATTGAGTCAAAGGTCACAGGTGACAGCTACACTGAGCCGGGCGCCTGTCACACTAGGTGTACCGGTGAATAATGCGGACTTTTTTCAATAGATGAGGTTACGCATATGTTGATACATATGCGATTTGATATGTATGCTATTTTGTTGTATTGACAGCAAGCTTCAAAACTTCATATGTCAAATTTGCTGAAGGTGTTGACATCATAGATATTTTTATGCTTAAAAATGTTGAATTTCGTGCCAAAAAAAAAAGAGCATTTGCAGGGAGTTTTAATTCATTACTTAATTTTGAAGAAAAAGTTACCGTATACTTCAGTAAGCTTATGGTGAACATGCTCCATCTCAAGATACTTGTGAATGCTGGTTTAAATGCTTTAAAAGGGATGATTTTAATGTGAAAGACAACGTCCAGGTCAACCGGAAAAGTTTGAAGACCAACAGTGACAAGCATTACTGGAGGAAGATGCGTGTCCAACTCAAAAACAACTTGGAGAAAGATTAAACGTTGCTCAGCAAACAATTTCCAATCATTTACAAGCAATGGGAACGATTTTAAAGGAAGGAAAATGGTTGCCACATCGACTGAATGAAAGACAAATGGAAAAACTGAAAAGTCATCAGTGAAATGTTGCTTCAACAGCACAAAAGAAAGTCTTTTTTGCATCAAATTGTGACTGGCGATGACAAGTGGATTTATTTGGAGAATCCCAAAGGCACAAAATCACGGGTTGATCCAGGTCAACCATCAGCATGGACTGCAAGGCCAGTTTGCTTCAGAAAGAAGACACTGCTCTGCGTTTGGTGGGATCAGGAAGATGTGGTGTATTATGAGCTTCTAAAACCCGGTGAAACCATTAATACTGATCGCTGCCGACAACAAATAATCAATTTGAACCACCCTTTGATCATAGAACTGCCAGAATGGGCCAGAAGACACAGCAAAGTAATTTTGCTTCATGATGACGCACCATCACACACTTCAAAACCAGTTAAAAACGAGAAAAGATCTTGCCTGGGAAGCATTAGCCCACCCGCTGTGTTCACCAGCCCTTCCTCCTGCAGATGGCCACCGGTTCGGATCGATGGCACCGCACTGTCTGAGCAGCGCTTCAAAACGCAGGAAGAGTGGAAAATTGGATCTCTGAATGGTTTGCCTCAAAACAAGAAAAGTTCTATTGGGACGGTCTCCACAAATTACCTGAAAGATGGGGCAAATGTGTAGCTAGCGATGGACATTACTTTGAATAGAGCACTTTTGATGTTTCTCTTGAAATTATCCTGTCTTCTTTGATTACAAGATCCACCGTTACTAACCGGTACACCTAGTACTCTCCCTCCACACACATTGAATGTTATGTCTGTTTTAAATATTTACAGTCAAATAGGTAGATTTGAGGTGTCTTGCATGCACATTGTTGTTTTAATGTCTATTTCTTCATTACTTGATAATTTGAATATATTATGTTTCTCAGCCATCTCTACTCCCTCTTTCCTGAATTATTCATTCATGTCCTTGACCATTCCAGGAGAGAGGCTTAATGTTTTCTTTATATATATATATAAATAATTGATATTAGTTTCAGGTATACCGCACAGTGGCTAGACAATGTATACTTTACCAAGTGTTTCCTCTGAAGTTCCCAGCACCCACCTGGCACCATTTGTAGGTGCTACAACACCATGGACTGTACTCCCCATGCTGTACTTGACATCCCCGTGACTGTTCTGTAGCTGCCGATTTGTACTTTATAACCCTTCACTCTCTCACCCAGCCCCGCAACACCCCTCCCCTACGGCAGCCCTCAGTCTGTCGTCTGCATCTAGGAGTATTTTCAGTTTTGCTTGTTCACTTATTTTGTTCTTTAGATCCCACCCGTAAGTGAAGTCATATGGTATTTGTCTTTCTCCGACTGACTTATTTCACTTAGCACAATACCCTCCAGGTCAGACGCAAATGGTGAGATTCCATTCTTTTCTTATGGCTGAGTAATATTTCATTGTATATATTTACCACGTCATCTGTATCCGCTCGTCTGTTGTCAGACACTTGGGTCGCTTCCATATCGTGGCTATGGTAAATAACACTACTAGTATAATGAACATGGGGTGGCATGTATGCTTTTGGATTAGGGTTTTTGGCTTTCTTCAGTTATACACCCACAAGTGTAATCTCTGTGCCATAACACAGTTCCATTGTTATTTATTTTTTAAATATATTTTATTGATTTTTTACAGAGAGGAAGGGAGAGGGATAGAAAGTCAGAAACACCGATGAGAGAGAAGCATTGATCAGCTACTTCTTGCACACCCCCTACTGGGGATTTGCCCGCAACCAAGGTACATGCCCTTGACCGGAATCAAATTGAGACCCTTCAATCTGCAGGCTGATGCTCTATCCACTGAGCCAAACCAGTTTTGGTTATTATTATTTATTTTTGTTCTCGTTGTTGTGATCCTCACCCAAGGATAAGTGTAAAGAGAGGAAGGGGGAGAGGGGATATATATAGAGAGAGGTCGGTTACCTCCAGACAGGGATTGAACCGTAACCTGGGTATGTACCCTGATCAGCAATCAAACCCGAAACCTGTTGGTGCGCAGACGACACTCCAGCCAGCGGAACCGCTGCCCAGGACCATTTTGACTTTTGAAGAGCCTCCATATCACTTTCTACAGTGGCTGCTCCAGTCGGCATTCCCACTAGCAGTGCATGTTGCTCCCTTTTGCTCACATCCCCGCCAGCACTTATTTGTCGACTTATTGATGATGGCTATTCTGCCGGGTTCCGGCGGCACCTCGTGGTGGTTTGATTTGCGTCTCTCTGGTGACTGGTGATGTGGAGCATCTTTTCCTGTGTCTCCTGGCCATTCGTGTGTCCTCTGGAGAAGTGTCCATTCAGGTCCTCCATCCATTTTGTAATTTATCTTTTATATTCTGGTATTGAATTGTCTGAGTTCTTTATAAATGTTGGATATTAATTCTGTGTCACAGGCAAATGTCTTCTTCCATTTAACAGGTTGTCTTTTAGTTTTGTTGATGGTTTCCTTTGCTGTGCAAACACGTTTCGGTTTGATACAGTCCCTTTTGTTTATTCTTTCTTTTGTTTCCTTTGCCCGAGGGGGTATGTCAGAAGAAATATTTCTAACAGAAATGTCAGAGACATTACTGCCTATATTTTCTTCTAAGAGTTTTATGGTTTCAAGTCTTGAATTAAATGAGTGACTCCTCACACATGGTGTAGGAAGGTGGTTCAGTTTTATTCGTCTGCGTGTCTCTGTGCAGTTTTCCCAACGCCTTCGCTGACTGTTCTGTCCTTAGCCCACGGCAGGTTCTTGCCTCCTTTGTCAAACACGAATTAACCGTCTAGGCCTGGGCGTAGGTCTGGGCCCTCGCCTTGCTCCTGCTTCAGCTCAGACCCTGGTCAGCTCTCATCTGGGATTTTGCTTTTGTAAGAAAACCCAGCAGCCCCTGCGCTAGCCGATTTGGCTGAGTAGATAGAGCATCGGCCTCCAGACCGAAGGGTCCCGGGTTCAGTTCCAGCCAGGGGCGTGCACCTCGGTTGCGGGTTCTTCCCCGGCCATGGCTCTGGTCCAGGTTGTGCAGGAGGCAACCAATCCATGTGTTTCTCTCACATCGATGTTTCTCTCTGCCTCTCCCTCTCTTTAACTCTCCCTGAAAATCAATGGAGAAATATCCTCGAGTGAGGATTAACTAACTAAATAACTAACTAAACAAATAAAAACTGCAGCCCCGAACTAGACTTTCTGCCTCCAGCCTCGGCCTCTTCAGGCCACTCGCCCCCTTTGTGAACCCCCCCGGCCGGGAGAGCCAGCTGGGCGCAGACAGTGAAGCGGTTCCAGCGCACGGGAGCCCCGCGTTGCCATTGGGACCCAGACCTCCCCCCTTTGCTAGCAGTTGGGCATTAAAGACCCCGGTGGGGGGTGGTCCTGGTGGCGTGAAGGAAGACCCATGGGAGCCCCTCCCTCCAGGATGAGTAGAGAGGGCTGGGGGAGGGCGGGGGGGCCGGGCCAGTCCCCAGGGGAGTGTGTGGGAAGCCCCGAGGGAGAATCCTTTTGGAAACTGAAACGTCTCCTCCAGTGAAAGAAGAAGGAGCAGAGTGGCCTGAAATGAGGCTGGGGTGCGGGTGGGGGGGGGGGGGGGTCCCAGGGCCCCTCGGCCATGTTAAGGAGGTTGGTCTTATTCCCAGGAGCGAGGAGCGGAGAGAATGTGGCGGAGGGTTTGAGGCAAGGGAGTGACATGGCCAGATGTGCAGGGTTTCCTCAGGAGGTTGGGCTGGGGGGGGGGGGGGGAGGGAGAGGCCACAGCGTTTCCACTGCGGGGTGGAGGGTCCGGGGGGGGGGGCGCAGGATGCGTAGGGCTCCCCTCGCCTGGACTCTGCCATTAGGAGCCGGGACAGGGAGGACCCGCCCGCCCGGCGCCTGGCTCATTCTCCCGCGTGGGTGCTGTGTGCCAGGCGGGGGAGCGGGAAGGATGGACGGGCTTCGGGGCTTGTGGGACATCAGGCTGTGGGGCCAGAAGGCCCCCAGAGGCAGGTCTGGACTGGAGAGGACAGTGTGAGCGCCATCGGCAGATAGAGGTGACCGGTTCCGCACGAGCCGCTTGGGCCAGCCGGGCCCTCGGCGCGCCCCTCCCGGGAGGCAGACCAGCTCCGCCTCCCCTCCCCCCGGGCTGGCCCGAGGGCCCTCCGGCGGCTGCTGTCTCAGCCGGTCCCAGCTCCTGCCTGCCCTGGCCCGCTCCCCCAGGCAGGGAGGGGTGCCCCTCGGTGCCCACGGGTTATTAGTGTGAACCTCTGTGGTCACGGCTGCCGCAGAGGCGTCACCGGGGCTCATCGACACATCTCCCCGAGACTCCCCGCCGGCCGGCGCCGTGATGGGTTCCCCTGAATGTCAGAGGAGTGGAAGCTGGGACCGTCTGTCCCTTAGAGCGGCTCCTCTCCCTCTCTCTCTCTCTCTCTCTCTCTCTCTCTCACACACACACACACACACACACACACGCAGCGGGCAGAATGCGCCTGGAACAGGTGTGCGCTCACCTGCTTAAAGGGCTCCGCCACTGTTCTGTATGCTGGAAACCGTGTGCATGTATTCGCATGCTAAGTATCACATGTGCATGCCTACACACGTCCATATACACGCGTGTGATATGGGACGTGCTCACTCACCAGAGCGCTAGCAGACGCGGCCACCAAGAAGGGAAGGCGCTCCAGGCGGACACGGTGGGTGGAACCCAGACACGTCCCGAGGGGACCGTGAGGAGCCAGGCCCGGCGGAGTCAGAAGCCGCCTGCGCGCACACGACAGCTCCCCGGCCGGACGCGGGGCCGCTTGGATCGAGAAGTGGAAACGTTTGCAGAAAGCTTTGCGTGACCGAAGCCCAAAACAGTTATTTGCAGCGAAGTAGTTGACACAATAAAGTAGTTGTTGGCAAAACCAACAAAGGTCTGGCTGTGAAGTCAGCCCCCAGAGGTCATTTGTGTGGCAGGTATAACCGTGCTCCGGCAGAGAGCCCTTGGGGGCAAGGACTCACCTGCTCCCCAGCAGCAGCCCTGTCCCCCCGTTGCAGCCCCGCAGACAGGAACCGGCCGAGGAGGCTCCTTCCTCTGTTATCAGGCCACCTGTACACCCCTCCCCGGGCAAGCCGGGGTGCTGCCCCCGGTGCCGGCGGGCTCTGTGGTGGCGATGGTGACCTTTAGCCTTCGCCGGCGACGGCCTGCAGCGCACCCCGCTGCTCTCGCAGACTGAAACCTGGCCTGGCGCGTCGTTTCTTTGCCTGCCTTCAAAGTGTTATCGAGTTGCTGTAATTTTGTAAAAAATAGCTTTTACTGATTTTTAGAGAACGAGGGAGGGAGAGAGCTGGAGAGGGAGGATCATCGATGAGAGAAACATTGATAGGCTGCCTGCCGCACGCCTCCCTGGCTGGGATTTCATTTAGGCACCGTGGGTGCACGCAGTGGGTGCACGCAGTGGGTACACGCAGTGGGTACACGCAGTGTGTCCATGCAGTGGGCGCAGGCCGTGGGCGCAGGCAGTGGGCACAGGCAGTGGGTGCACACAGTGGGTGCATGCAGTGGGTCCATGCAGTGGGCGCAGGCAGTGGGCGCAGGCAGTGGGCGCAGGCAGTGGGCGCAGGCAGTGGGCGCACGCCATGGGTGCAGGGTGTGCCCAGGCCCCAGGCCGAGCCTCTCACTGCCCCACAGACCTCAGTTACTCTCTGAGCACCTGCCCGGGCCTCGGTGCCTGTGTGCTGGACTGGGGCTGAGTCAGCTCCGGGTGGAAACACTAAGTGGTCACTTTGGTCTGGAAATGGCCCCTCGGGCAGGCATTCGAATCCTCGGTTGGCAGCTTTATGAAACCTCCTCCTCTGGTTAACAGCTCTGGTTCTCTCGGTTTTTCTCCAGCGGCCTCATTCCAGTCATTAGTCTCCTCCTTTCTCAGGACATCTTTATTTTTAATTATTACAAAACATACCTGACATAAAATTTACCACCTTCACCTTTTTTTTTTTAATCCTCACCTGAGGATATTTTTCCTGTTGATTTGTAGAGTGAGTAGAAGGGCAGGGGGGAGAGAGAAACATCAATGTGAGGAGTGACACATCAATTGCTTGCCTTCCACATGGGTGACCCAGGCCAGGGATCTTACCTGCAACCCAGATACAAGCCCTTGCCTGGGGATTGTACCTGGGACCCTCCTGCGGGCAGGTAGACGCTCTAACCACTGAACTCACCAGCCAGGGTCCATCTTCACCATTTTCGGCTCCAGCTCAGCGGCAAACTACATTCCTGTTGTGCAACCACTGCCACCACCATCACCTCTAGAACGTCATCTGGCCAAACTGAAACTCTTCCCATGACTCACTGACTCATCCCCGGCCTGGCAGCCCCCATGCTGTGTCTGCCCCTGTGAACTGACCGCTCCCAGCCCCTCATGTGTCTGCCCCTATGAACTGACCCCTCCCAGCCCCCATTCTGTGTCTGTCCCTATGAACTGACCGCTCCCAGCCCCTCATGTGTCTGCCCCTATGAACTGACCCCTCCCAGCCCCCATTCTGTGTCTGTCCCTATGAACTGACCGCTCCCAGCCCCTCATGTGTCTGCCCCTATGAACTGACCCCTCCCAGCCCCCATTTTGTGTCTGCCCCTATGAACTGACCGCTCCCAGCCCCTCATGTGTCTGCCCCTATGAACTGACCCCTCCCAGCCCCCATTTTGTGTCTGTCCCTATGAACTGACCGCTCCCAGCCCCTCATGTGTCTGCCCCTATGAACTGACCCCTCCCAGCCCCTCATGTGTCTGCCCCTATGAACTGACCGCTCCCAGCCCCTCATGACAGTGGGATCATAAGGTGTGTGTCCCTCTGTGACTCGTTTACGTCCCTTGCAGAAGCTGTAGTTCCATGAAGTCCCAGAATCCAAAGTGAACAGTGTCTAAGTAAGGGTTCGAGGCCAGGCGCAGAGTGGGCTAATCACCTTAATGTCCGAGGCCATCAGGGTTTTCTGCCGGGGTATCCCCCGGTCACACCCCCATGTCCTACCGCTGCTCTGCCCCACCCCCGTGAAGTCTAAGCATCTTATCTCTGGAATCCTTGTCATACAAAGCATGCTTTCCTCTCACCACCCCACCCCCAGCTGGCGTCAGCACAAGGCCGGCCAGCGTCCTGGCGTGGGGCTCAGACCCGCGCTGCCCTTTCCGCCCAGCGAACAGCCACAAAGGGCCCTCTGACACGCGGAGAACGGGGACGAGCGTCTGGCTCTCTCCGGCATGGGGGCGGTGGCAAACCCGCAGAGCAGTTTGGAAAAATGACGGGGGGGGGGGGGGGTGCATACGTTTGCTGGAGAAATGCCATGGCATGTGCCTCCTGATCACCAACAGCGCACGCGCCCTCCCAGCGAGCGAGCCCGCTGAGAAAGGAGCAGCAGATGCGGGGCCCCCGACGCGGGCAAGACGTGGGCCGGAGGCTCGGAGTATCTCCGACGTTCTGTTCTGGTTTTGTTCCTGAAGCCGGGCTCCGTCCCCTGACGGGAATGTCCGGCTGGAACGTCCCCTTTGCGGGGCTTTTTGTTTAAAAAGACAAGCAGGCGCAGGCACAGGCTAACGTGTCCCAAAGGAACCGGCTCCCGAAAAGCAGCGGGAAAAAACCGCACACTTGTCTTCTAAGCCCCGCCGGAATCTCTCACCAACGCACTTTCCCCCCATGTCCAAAGTGGGGGCTCTGGAGACAGGTCTGGGTTTGAATTTTGACGTTGCGAATCACAGAGAGGCTGGGGGGATACATGCCCCGGCCCCACTCTCTTCCAGCTCTGTGCCCTGTTTGTTGGGCACGCCCCGAGGAAAGCTCAGAGCAAGGCAGCACGTTGGAGCCCCACCCGGGTGGTGCTGGGTTGGGGGGGGAGGCAGACAGAGGAGGGGAGACGGGTCTGGAGAGCTAACTCGAGAGGTCGGCAATGCAGGCCAGAATGCAGACGTTCCTACTTAGTAATACATGCTTCCTTCACCTTTCCCTGGTCGCACCCACATTGATCTATCCCAGTTCCTGTGGCCAAGCAGGTACCCCCCGAATGTTGGGTCAGGGGCCTGCTGTGCTCGGCTCTGCGGCCACGCCTCCTCGGCCCCCCCCCCCGTTTCACCCTGGGGACACAGCCTGCAGGAGCCTCCCCATCTCCCAGGGCTCCCGGAGTCCTCTGCATCCCACAGTGGGACGCGTGCGCCTGCGCTGTGGGTAGCTGGGCAGCCTCGGCCTCCACTGCCGGCCGGTCAGGTCCTGAGGGTAGGGAGCCCGCGTTGTCTTCCTGTGTCGCTCCCCCCCCCATGGCTCCGCACGGGGCCTTGCATATATATATATATAGTATGTGCTTGGTGAATGCCTGCAGAATGACAGGTCAAACCCGAAAACCACACCAGGGGCCGTGCTGTCTGCAGACGCCGGCGGAGGGCAGGGGAGGCCCCCGGACGCTGGAGCCCTCCCTTCCGGAGAGCCCAGAGCACGTTTCCTTGTTTGCGTGGTGAGCTCACTCGGTGGTGGGCAAAGCCCTTCGTGACGGTAGAATGGCGTGTCCATATTTGTATGTGTACCTGGTGAAAAACAATGTATGTCTTATAGCAGTTTGTCTTGCTTATTTACCTATTTCTTTGGTTGAGGGGCCTCCGCACCCAGGCCAACCGCTGTAATCGCCTCCAACATTGGAGGGACTTACTGAGAGAGGCCATCGCTTACTCAAGACCACGCGTGCTGTCCAAGGATTATTTTATTTTATTGCTTTACGGGTGGTTTTTTAAAAACAACCATGAATTTAATATCGTTTTGCATTAGTTGCAGGTGGATAGCATAGCGGTTAGACACTCATATACTTTACAAAGTGTTCCGCTGATATTTCCAGTCCCCATCGGACACCATAGTTACTATAGTATTATTGACTGTATTTCTTGTGCTGTGCTTTAGATCCCCATGACTGTTTTGTCATTGCCAACTTGTACTTTTTAATCCCGTCACCTTTTCCACCCAGACCCCCAAACGCCCTCCCGCCTGGCAGCCATCAGTGTGTTCTCTGTATCTATGAGTCTGTTTCTGTTTTCTTTGTGATGTGATCTTTGTTAATGCATCGCTGAGTTCCGTTTGCTAGGATTTTGTTGAGGATTTTTGCATCTGTGTTCATCAGTGATATTGGTCTGTAATTTTCTTTCTTCGTGGTGTCTGAATCTGGTTTTGGAATTAGGTTAATGGTGGCCTCGTAAAATGAGCTTGGGAGCCTTCCTTCCTCTGGAACTTTTTGGGATAGTTTGAGAGGACAGGTGTTAATTCTTCTTTGAATGTTTGGTAAAATTCACCAGGGAAGCCATCCAGTCTAGGCCTTTTTGATTACTGATTCAGTTTTGCTCGTAGTAATCTGTCTGCTTAGATAACGTGTTTCTTATTGATTCAGTCTCGGAAGAATGTATGTTTCTAGGCGTTTGTCCGTTTCTCCCTGATTTTTCATTCTGTTAGCATAGACCTGTTCATCATATTTTCTTACAATTCCTCGTACTTCTGTGGTGTCAGTTGTCACTTCTCTTTCACTTTTGATTTTTTTAAATATATATTTTATTGATTTTTTTACAGAGAAGAAGGGAGAGGGATAGAGAGTTAGAAACATCGATGAGAGTGAAACATCGATCAGCTGCCTCCTGAACACCCCCCACTGGGGTTGTGCCCGAAACCAAGGTCCATGCCCCTGACCAGAATCAAATCTGGGACCCTTCAGTCCGCAGGCCGACACTCTATCCACTGAGCGAAACCGGTTTCGGCTCATTTCTGATTTTATTGGGTACTTACAGGTTTATCATTTTTGTTTATCTTTTCAAAGAACCATCTCTTGCTTTCATTGATTGTATTATTTTCTAGATTCTGTTTCATTTATTTTTGCTCTGATCTCTGTTATCGTCTTCCTTTTCACTCTGGGCTTTGTTGTTCTCTTTGTGGTTTGTTTGGGGGCAGCGCTAGATTGTTTATTTGAGATTTTTGGTTTCTTTAGGTAGGCCTGCATTGCTATAAATTTTCCTGTAAGGACTACTTTCACTGTGTCCTATAGATTTTGGGATATAGAACAATTTGGGTACTTTGGGTTTTATCTTTATTTGTCTCTAGGTATCTTTTGATTTCTTCCTTGATCTCATTGCTAACCCATTCTAAAGTTGTTACACTTGATGGTTTTGCAGAGGTCCCTTAACCTCTCATCATTTTTTTTTCTTTTTTTCTTTTTGCTCTTCTGATTGGGTGTTTTCAGTTGTCTTATCATCTGAATTTGTGATTGGATCCTCTGCTTCATCTAATCTTCTGTTGAGTCCTTCTAGTGTATTCTTCATTTCTGACTGGTTCCTTTTCATGGTTTCTGTAGTTCTTTAAAAAATATTTTTTAATTGATTTAATAGAGGATGGGAGAGGGAGAGATAGAAACATTGATGGTAAGAGAGAACCATTGATCGGTGGCTGCCTGCATGCCCCACGCTGGGGATGGATTAAGCTCCCTCACTGGGAATTGAACCACAACCTCCTGGTTCATAGGTTGATGCTCAACCACTGAGCCATGCCAGGTGGGTTCTGTGTCCTTTTTATGCTTGCTATCTCTCTGTTGAAGTTTTCAGGTCCTTGAGCAAACCTTTCCTTAATGTATTGATTTAAGAGAGAGAGGACGGGAGACAGACATCAGGGTGTTGTTCCACTTGTTTATGCAGTTGCTTCGTGTATGTGCCCAGACCGGGATCGAAACCACAACCTTGACAAATTGTGATGATTCTCCAACCAACTGAGCTACCCTTGCACAGTCTTCTAACCAGAGTTCTGAACTCTTTATCTGGTCTATACCTTGCCTCTGTTTCATTTAGTTCTTTTTCTAGAGGTTTTTCCTATTCTTTCATTTGGGACATGTTTCTTCATCTCCCCATTTTGGCTGCCTCTCTGTATTTGTTTCTGTATATTAGGTAGATCTGCTGCATCTCCTAGTCTTGACAGAGTAGCCTTAAGTAGTAGGTGTCCTAAGGGGCAAAAGGGCACAGCCTCCCTGATCACCTGAGCCAGTTGCACTAGGAGTGTCCCTGTGTGGCCTGTGTGTGCTCTCTTGTTGTGGTTGAGTGTTAATTGCTGTTGTCATGTCAGTGGGAAGGACTGACCCATTGGCTGACTGGCTGTGAGAATTGGCCACGGCCACAGCCTATGAGGGGCTGACCACAGAGTGGGGATTCCACCAGGGGGAATGGGTGCCAACTGAGATCACCCTTTGGGTGGCTGCTCAAGGAGCTCATCAGGTGGTGCTCTACTGTGGTCTGAAGCTGCCCACTGGGTGTGTTGATTCTGGGGCCTCTTGGGAGGGCCTTCAGTAGAGGCCAGTGTCAGTCACTGCCTGTGACCAGCCTGGGGCCGCCTGTTAGGAACCACAGAGTGATCTGCAGTTGACGGCTGCCTGGCTGGACCTGGATGTGCATGGGAGAGGCCACGCTGTGAACCGAGACCAGCTTCTACCAGTACCTGGCCTGGGGCAGGCCCGCAGAAGGCACAGGCACCGAGCCCTGCCACAGCCTGCCCTGCCACCGACAGAGCCTCCAGTGGTATGCTGGTGGGTGAGGCAGGGTCTCAGGAGCCAGCCTGGGTGGGCACGTGGTGTTCCCCAGGTCCATGCAGATTCAGATTTGGCTCCAGTGCTGAGCCTGAGGCCACTTAGCAAGTCTCAGGGTGCACTGTGGCCAGCCACCTCCTGCCGCGGGCCTATGGACCTTGGTCATGGGGCGGGTTTGGGGGGGGTCCCAGAGAGCATCAGATTTGGCTGTGTGGTGGGAGAGCTTAGCATGGAGACGATAGTGGCAGTCTCTCCAGCCCCCACCCTGAAGCCACACAGATCAGATGCTCCCTGTATGTCTCTGGTGCTCCCCAATCTTGACTGGAACTCCTCAAGAGGTTTTTAAGGATGACTGCCATGTGGGCCCAGGCTGGCTGTCAGGGAAAGAGCCTCGGTGGTCCGAAAGTTGGGTGGGGAGGGTCTCAGAGAGCCTTAAGGGTGGAGCGAGTGGTGTGTGATGCAGATTCATATCTGGCTCAACACAGGGACAGAGGCAGCTGTTCCTCCAGCCCTCGCCCTGGAGCCACACTAATCAGTTTCTCTATGGCACCCCCCACCCCAAGCTGCTATGCTTCCGCCAGAGCCCAGGGTGAGCACCCTTTAGGAGGACAGCTGGGACTCCACCATCCCTCCCTCTCATCTCACCTGTACAGACAGAGTCCCTGCGGACCTTCACAGATGTTCTGTGGGCTTCTCTTCCCGGTGCTGGTGTTCCTGGCTGGGAGCTCGGTATGGGGCCTGGGCCCCTCGTTTTTCAGGGGGGCCTCTGCCACTGAGCTGTCCCTCCTGATGCTCAGTCGCTCCACGTGGGTGTGGGGCCAGCCCTTTCCTGTCTCTGCCTCTCCTACCATTTCCCATGCAGCTGCTTCTCTACATTCTCAGCGATGGGCTCTGCCAGCCCGTGTCCAGGGCCTTCCAGGCTGGTGGTCCTGTCGTTTGCTTGTGATTTGATGTGGTCCTGGGTGTGGCAAGCACAGTGCTCACCCACTCCACCCTCTTGACTGGAACGCTCAGGAGCCATATTGAGACTCTCTATTTTGACTTCATTTACTTTCTTTTACTTAACACATAGTCTCGGTTAAACCAGTCTCCACTGTCATTTTTCATAGCTTTAAAAGCACCGTCAGATCTGTTTCTTCCTTACCGCCCACAATTGAACCCCAAGGCTAGTAAAATACAGTTTTATCACAGATGGACTGGTGGTCATACGCAGCTTTACGAGGCCACACAGTCAGTCAGTCACAGGTCCGCTGGCAAAACCCGGGCCCTTTGAGCTGTGCCACCTGCCTTTCACTTGTTGGCTTCGGGTTAGTGTCTCTGTTGATCTGCTAACCTACCTTTTTACAAGAGCACTCTGCTGTATTTAAAAAGGGAAAATGATATAGATACCTGCATCATTTGTTCTGCAAATTTTTAAAGTAAATTTCTTTATTGATTTCAGAGAGGAAGGGAGAAGGAGAGAGAGAGAAACATCAATAATGAGAGAGAATCATTGACCGGCTGCCTCCTGCATGCCCCCGACTGGGGATCGAGCCCACAACCCAGGCATGTGCCCCTGGCTGGAATCGAACCGGGGGGGAGGGGGGAGACGGATCCTCCAGTCCCCAGGCTGACGCTCTATCCACTGAGCCAAACCAACTAGGGCTGCAAATATTTTATAGATGTACTCTGCTTTAAGAAAATGCAACACTCAAGAATCTAGATGCATAAGATATAAGCCACCATAAGAGTATTTATAGGATTCTATAGCATTTTTTCCATTTTTTTAATCTTTATTGTTCAGTTTATTAATTACATTGTTCCCCTTTTTTTATCCCCCTATAGCTCCCCTCCACCTGGTACCCATCCCACCCTCCGCCCTCACCCCCTCCACTGTCCTCTCCCATAGTTGCATGATTTTTGTCCAGTCTCTTGCTGCACTTCCCACACCCCCTTTCTCCCCAAGAATTGTCAGTCCATTCCCTCTCTATGTCCGTGATTCTGTTACATTCACCAGTTTATCCTGTTCATCAGCTTATTAATTCACTTGATTTTTAGATTCATTTGTTGATAGATGTGTATTTGTTGTTCCTAATTTACACTTTTATCTTTTTCTTCTTCCTCTTCTTAAAGAATATCTTTCAGCATTTCATATAATATTGGTTTGGTGGTGATGAACTCCTTTAGCTTTTTCTTATCTGCGAAGTACTTCATCTGACCTTCAATTCTGAATGATAGCTTTGCTGGATAGAGTAATCTTGGTTGTAGATTCTTGCTGTTCATCACTTTGAATATTTCTTGCCACTCGAGTCTGGCCTGCATCGTTTCTGTTGAGAAATCCGCTGACAATTATATGGGTGCTCCCTTATAGGTAACCATCTGTTTCTCTCTTGCTGCTTTTAATATTATCTCTTTGTCTTTTGCTCTTGGCATTTTAATTATGATGTGCCTTGGTGTGGTCCTCTTAGAGTTCCTATATATTGGGGTTCGGAGCACTTCTTGGACTCCTAAGTCTATTTCTTTCACCAGGTGTGGGAAGTTTTCAGTCACTATTTCTTCAAATAGGTTTTCATTGTCTTGGCCTCTCTCTTTTTCTGGCACCCCTATAATTCGGATGTTGGTATGCTTGAGGTTGTCCCAGAGGCCCCTTACACTATCTCCAATTTTTTGGATTCTTTTTGTTTCTTGCTTTTTCAGCTGAGTGGATTTTACCTCTTTGTATTTCAAATCTTTAAGTTGGTTCTTGGGGTGCTCCAGAGCACTTTTAGGTCTTTGTATAATATTTTTTATTTCAGTCAGTGTATGCTTAATTTCTGGTTGGTCCTTTTTCATATCCTTGAGAGTCTCCTTTATATCCTTGAGGGTCTCCTTCATTTCCTTATAGGACTCATTCATTTCCACGTTGGTCTTGATCATTTCCTTGCAGGTCTCGATCATATCCTTGAGGGTCTTGTTCATTTCCTTGTAGGACTCATTCATTTCCTTTGCGGTCTTGCTTATTTCCTTATAGGCCTCGACCTTTTGTTGGAGCCTCTTGAAAAACCCTATAACCGTGGTTTTGAATTCCATGTCCAGTCGTTTTTTTTCCTCCATTTCTTTCACATCTGATTTCTTTCCATGTCTCTGCATGGTGGCTGCTTCCCTGAGTTGGTCAATTAGCTTTGTGTTGTAGACTTCCTACTAGGGACAGTGGCTCAGCCTCCCCAGTTACCTGAGGTGGATATGGGCTGCACATTCTTGCTGAAGTTAAGCTCAGTTAATCGTTGTTAGCACTTGGAGGGGTTGACCTCCAGGCCAATTGTCTGTGAAGTTCAGCTGTGCTCAGGTTGGATGGGCAGAGTCTCCGGGCCAAGCAGACAGCGTTAGCTCCGCCCTATGCAGCCCCAGGGACTCTGTTCCGGGGACAATGGCCGCCAGCACCTCTGAGAGAGAGCTGCTGCTGAGCTCCACCGGCTGCCGGGGAATTCAGACTCTCCCCAAATGAGTCTGCACGCCCAACGTCTCACCTCAGGAGCACATCCTGGTAAAGTGCTTCCTTTAAAAAAAAAAAAGTTCTTGTTTTGGGATCCCCACGGCTGGGCATTGGAGGTGGGAGCTGCTGGCCTGCCGTGGGCCCGCCCCCCTCGCCTTTTCCACCCGGGGCGGCGTGGCCAGAACCCCGATGCCCCGCCCAGCATGGCCTTCGCTCTGCAGCCCCAGAAAGCGAGCTTCCAACTCAGCCCACAGCCCCTTGTCTGGGGTCGCAGAATCCAGAAGGCTCTGAAAGCCAAGCGTTTTTTTGTTTTGTTTTGTTTTTAAATATATTTTATTGAGTTTTCACAGTGAGGAAGGGGGAGGGATGAGAGAGAAACATCGATCAGCTGCCCTCCGAAAACCCACCACTGGGGATATGCCCTCAACCAAGGAACATGCCCTTGACCGGAATCGAACCTGGAACCCTTCAGTCTGCAGGCCGGCGTTCCATCCATTGAGCCAAATCGGTTAGGGAAACCGAGTGTTTTCTGGTAACGCCTCTGTTCGGCATGGCTGGATGTGAAGTGATCTTGCCGAGGTGGTGGGAAGTGCGTCTGAATGGGTGCAGGTGGCTTCTGATGGTTTACGTTCATTTCTTCCCCGTGAGCTCCCTCTGCTCCTCTGTGGCCGTGTGTCCGAGCAGGTACAGGTGCTGCCCGCCCTCTGGGGGTTTGGGGTCACACGTGATAATCCGCCCCATGCTTCCACTCCGAGGTCAGAACCGGATTCAGGAGCGCCAGGGCTGGGGAAGGCTCTTGGGCGAGTGGGACCCGATAGCCACGCTGGCCCAGTGCCCGGGGTTCCTGTCCAGACTCCGTGGTGGGTCTCCCCTGGGTGCTGCACTTGATTGACACGCAGTGGGAAGCCCGCCTTGTAGGTGAACGGCGCCCTGGGGAACGTGAGGCCATCCGAGTCACCTGTCACTGCGCCTCTAGAGCCAGCCCTGCCTCCAGCACAGGAAGCCAGATGGGCCAGGCTATGTCCCTCAAAAGCCAAGTCCAGGGAGAGTCCACTGTGTCCGCTAAATTCTCCCCTCCCCTCCCCTCCCTACAACTCCCCCTCCTTCCCTCCTTTCCTCTCTGTCTTCCTCCTCCCTTCCTCCCTTCCTCTCTTCCTCCTTCTTCTCTTTGTTCCTCCCTCCCTCCCTCCCTCTCTCCCTTCCTCCCTCTCTCCCTTTCTCCCTCCTCTCTTCCTCCTTCCTCCCTTCCTCCCTCGTCTCTTCCTCCTTCTTCTCTTTCTTCCTTCCTCCCTCCCTCCCTCTCTCCCTCCCTCCATTCTTCTCTTCTTCCCTCCCTCCTCTCTTCCTCCTTCCTCCCTCTCTTTCTCTTTCCTTCCTCCCTCCCTCCCTTTTTCCTTCCCTCCCTCCCTCCCTTCCTTCCTCCCTCTCTTCCTCTTTCTTTCTTTCCTTCCTCCCTTCCTCCTTCTTCTCTTTGTTCCTCCTTCCCTCCCTTCCTCCCTCTCTCCCTTCCTCCCTCCTCTCTTCCTCCTTCCTCCCTCCTCTCTTCCTCCTTCCTTCCTTCCTCTCTTCCTCCTTCTTCTCTTTCTTCCTTCCTCCTTCCTTCCTACATCCCTCCCTCCTTCCCTCCATTCTTCTCTTCCTCCCTCCCTCCTCTCTTCCTCCTTCCTCCCTCTCTTTCTCTTTCCTTCCTTCCTCCCTCCCTTCCTCCTTCCCTCTCTCCCTCTCTCCCTTCCTTCCTCCCTCTCTTTCTCTTTCTTTCTTTCCTTCCTCTCTTCCTCCTTCCTCCCTCCTTTCCTCCTTCCCTCCCTCCCTTTCTCCCTTCCTCCCTCTCTTCTTCTTTCCTCCCTTAGTCCCTTCCTCTCTTCCCCCTTCCCTCCATTCCTCCCTCCCTCCTTCTCCTCCTTCCTTTCTTCTTCGTTCCTTCCTCCCTTCCTTCCTGCCGTAGGATGTGAGTGTCTGCTGTTAGGGTTGGCCTGGTCCCTGCCGTTGGGGGCGGTGAGGCCTCCCCTCTGCAGCTCATGTTGGGTGTAGTCCCTCGTCCTCGCAGCAGCTCCGTGGTAACTGGTTGGCCTTTCTCAGGGCTCCAAGGATGCCCCTCTCTGCCTGCAGGTCCCAGGCCTGTGCTGTCTTCTCCCGCTGCTGCTGAGGGCCCCCCCCCCCCCAAGTTGGTAATTAGGACCAAGCCTCTGCCTTCCAGGACTCACTGCAAACCCTGCCCACGTGCAGGTGACTCTTCTCCGAGGCCCGACAGATCGCTGACACCGTTGGGCCTCGATGTTTCCCCACCACCACCACCATGGAGCGGGCTCTCTAGCACTGTTGGAGAAACGCTCAGGGATGCCTGGTGAACCCCAGAATCTGCCTGGCCACGCCATGAAGTGCTCCCCACTCTCCCTTCTCTGCCCCCACACCCAGATAGTCTGTCTGGGACCCCCTGGTCTCCCCCGGGTCTTTTTGGGGTTCATCTCATGTACTTCTTTCCACACTGCCCCCCTCCCCCGACATCCTCCAGATGCAGGCCCCTGCTGTCTCCACACAACGCTGAGTGAGCTGAGCCTGCTAGGAGTCGCACCCCGAGATGTGGGTGGGGTGCCAGTGGCGGCCTGGTCTTGCTGTCTGTGCCTCCGCAGGCATGGTCCCCTAACCCCCCGAGTCATACGTGTCTGACACCCCAACACCCGGGTGTAGACGGGGAAAGTCAAGCAAATGAATGTTTCTCCTAAACCGAGGAAGGCCGAGTCCAGACGCTTCGGCGGTGGCTGCTGTTGGCGAGCTGCAGGGGAGCGGCCCGGGGGAGGCTGGCCGCTGGTTAAGTGCGCGTGGCTTTGGGAGGGGCCACACGGCCCTCGGGTTTCTCACAATCCTGCCCGCTAGGAGCCTCGGGGTGACTCTCCTCGTGGCACTGTGCACCCCAGGCTGCACCGGCCTCCACAGGGTGCCTGGCTCCGTACTCAAGGGGCTCAGTGTCGGTCAAGATCTAGGGTCCTTGCCGAAACCGGTTTGGCTCAGTGGATAGAACGTCGGCCTGCGGACTGAAGGGTCCCAGGTTCAATTCCGGTCAAGGGCATGTACCTTGGCTGCAGGCACATCCCCAGTGGGGGGCGGGGGGTGCAAGAGGCAGCTGATCGATGTTTCTCTCTCATCGATGTTTCTGACTTTCTAGCCCTCTCCCTTCCTCTTTGTAAAAAAAAATCAATAAAATATATTTTTTTAAAAAGATCTGGGGCCCTCTGACTCGGGTGGGGTGGGAGGGGCACGCAGGCTGCCCTGCGGGGCGGCTGCAGGTTCCCAGGGTCAAGGAGATCCTGTGAACCTTTGAGTAGAGGCTCCTGATTAGTAGCTGGTTCGGAGTCCCCGGCGGCCGGCACCTCCGTTAGCAGCAGCTTTGCTACAGTTTGCTCTTCTGTAGCTGAACATTGTTACATGGTTTTGAAAGCAAGCTAAGGGATGAGGTGTCTCTAAGTGTCATAGTCATCTTCTCTGAGCCGCTGGGAGAGTGGGCAGAGCGGCTGGAAACCGAAGAAAGGGCCTCTGGCTTACTCTGCCAGGAATCTGGGCCCGCCCGGCCGGCGAGGCTCAGGGCTGAGCTTCGACCTATGAGCCAGGAGGTCACGGTTCGATTCCCGGTCCGGGCACAGGCCTGGGTGGGGGGCTCGATCCCCAGTGGGGGGCGTGCAGGAGGCAGCCGATCCATGATTCTCTCTCATCACTGATGTTCCTCTCTCTCTCTCTCCCCCCCTTCCTCTCTAAAAAAAACCCCAAAAATAAAATAAAAATCAGTATAAAAAGATTTTTTAAAAAGAACCCGGCCCACAGCTCCCCGCCTTCCTCCTCAGGGATGAATACACCAGATGCCGCCCAGGAAACCCCAAGCTGCCTTTCCCGAGGAAGGAGACGGGGCTCCAGGCCGCAGGGGCGGGGGCCGCACCTGCTCTGTGTGCGGGGAGTGCCAGCCTGTCCGTTCGGTCTGAGCAGCACATGACAAGCGTGTGCAGGAGAAATGCTGCCTTTCGAGTTAAGCGGGGGGCAAGGGGAGGGGAAATAAAACAGTCACTTAGCTTTCTTTCTTTTTTAAATTTTTATTCATCTTCAAGGCAAAAGCTTAAATGCCTTAGCATAGACATTCATGTGGTCTCTTGGTTGTGGAACAGGTAATCTGGGAGATTATCGGAGCGGACAGAAATAACTCAGAAAAATGCGGAGACTGAGAAGACTGTCAACGTTGCGTGCACAGTCATGACCACAGACCGGTGGCACCGCCGGCCGCACCCGGCTCCCGTCCGTCTGTCCTCTCGGGCAGGGCCTGACTGTGCGTGGCTCTGTACGGGGACGCGCCGCGCAGGCGTCGCCTGGGTGCGCGGGGCGGCATCACGGGTGTGTCCTGGGTGAGGCCAGTGCTTGGCTGGCAAACTGCAGCTCAGAGCCACATGCGGCTCTTTGGCCCCTCGAGTGCGGCTCTTCCACAAAATACCACGGCCTGGGCGAGTCTGTTTTGAAGAAGTGGCGTTAGAAGAAGTTGAAGTTTAAAAAACGTGGCTCTCCAAAGAAATTTCCGTCGTTGTCCTGTTGACATTTGGCTCTGTTGGCTGATGAGTTTGCAGACCCCTGGGCTAGGCCACCTCGGTGTGGGTGCCCATGCTCTGATGGGGGCGCAGCGACGGTATCCGCTAACAGCAGGTTCCTCGGAACGCACCCCCGTCCTAAGCTGTGCGTGACTGTAATTACACCGGCCCCCATTACAGACTAGTTACCAGCCGACATTAATTAAAGTGTAGATAACATGGGACACTTAGGTTGACCCTTTGGACACTCGGACCCCAGCGCCCTTTCACGCCTGCCTTGCGGTGGCCGGTGCGGAGCCGGCCGGCTGCCTGGGGCCTCCTCGGCTCCCGCGGCTGCAAACCGCACGCCAAACCTACACAGACGCCAGGGCCCAGGCATGTGACACACGTGTAGCCTCCCTCAGTGTCCGCCTTCCCGAAACGCCGAGGCCGGCCCGGTTCTTTCCCCAGAGACGGAGGGCAGGGGGCGCCACAGACACCTGGAGATTAAAGGGCCGAACGCAGTGGTCGGCAAAATGCGGTTCGTGAGCCGCATGCGGCTCTTTGGCCCCTTGAGTTTTTAGCAAAGGCCAGCTTAGGAGGACCCTAATTAAGTTAATAATAATGTACCTTCCTATATAGTTTAAGTTTAAAAAATTCGGCTCTCCAAAGAGATTTCCGTCGTTGTCCTGTTGATATTTGGCTCTGTTGACGAACACGTTTGCCAACCACTGGCCTGAAGGGACTCGGGGCCGAGCTCACCTCCTTAAAAAAGGAATCCGAGAAGAAGGTGAAAGCAGCCCATCCTATCTCATCAAAGAGAAACATGCAAATTGACTGTACCGCCGCTACGCCCACAAGCCACGCCCACCAGCCAATCAGGAGTGAATTACCCCAACGAAGATGGTGGTTAATTTGCATAGCCAAGCACAGAGTGAAGATTGAAGATAGCTAGGAGGAAGCCAAGGGCTACAGAAGGGATGGAAGCTGCGAAACTGCAGAGAATAAGCAAGCAAGCCCGGGGTGGCAGAGAGGGAGGGAGCAGGCGGGCAGCGGAGATCGCTGCAGGATGCTCTGTCGCAGGAACCTCCCTGCATCGGGCCTCTGGTTTTATTACGAAGCAGTTGTTGAGCGAATAGCTCACAGCGCTGTGAGGCAGAGTGGATTCCGTAGTAGAACGTTAAGATGTGAGTTAACAGAGGCTGTGCGCTGCTCAGCCAAGCCCCCTCCCGCCCCCTCCCTCCCCCAGGGATCCCACCCCCAATGGACCAGTTAGCTCAGAGCCCAGAGCTGACCTTCCACTTATCCAGGCCGCCATGCTGGCGTGGCTGTGGGTGGCCACTGTTCCTGTGAAGCCAGACCCCCAGGGAGGGCCTGGCCAGACCCTGTGCTGGGTCTGTGCACTCCTTCCTCTTCCCAGCAATGGATCGGGGCAGGCAGGCCGGGGACCCTGAGGCTCAGAGAGGCAGAGAGCCCTGCCCCAGGCCACACAGCCAGGGCGGGGCAGAACCGGCTCTCCAGCTCCAGCTCCTTCATTCCGGAGCCATCCTGTGTGGCCACAGCTCGCAGCCGGCTGCCGTGTCCCTGGGTGCGAGCTGGCGCTGTCCTCCCCGCTCACCCAGAGCAAAGAGACTGTCTCCATGGCAAACGTACACCTTGTTGTGGACACCGGCCGGCAGGCTGACATGGGCTCGTTGTAGAGTTTGGGGGGACGGGGGTCTTTGTGGAGACGGAGTGAGGAGATGCTCTCTTCGATGCCCGGTCGCAGCGGGAGGCTGCCACGTCCGGGAAGACGGCTTCGATTGATGGCTCGTTAGTGATCACAGGGGACCCTGTGAGCGGCTCTGGGGTTTGGGACGGTTCCTGTCTGTCCGCTTTGTGCTCTAGAGGGAGAGGCCTCACGCTGAGCACTGCGGTTGCTCAGAGGTCAGAGTGGCTCCTGCGAGGCGGACCCGCCAGGAGGAAGGTGGGGCTCCCTGCGAGGCAGGTGCTCCGGCCCGCTGACCGCTGACACGCAGAGCACAGAGGGAGGTTCTGCCTCTCTTACTTGTCCTCGTGCTTCCTCTGGTCACTCCCTTCCTCCTGGGGTTACCGAGACCCGACCCTGCGGGCGGAACGGGAGCTCCTGTGCCCGCCTCGCGCCCCGTTCGCCTCCACGCGGTGGGCAGCGGTCCCCGGGCTGCAGACGGCACTGCGATCCTGGGCTGGCGCTTCGCTCCGCTCGCCGCCTGGCACCGGCGCCCCAGGGACAGCCGGGGGGTCGTTCCCAGGACGCCTGGTCCGCAGGTGTCCGCGGGCCTCTCGGCTCGGTCCACCTTGAAGGGCTGTGTGTGTTTGGAGCGAGGAAAGGTGGGCTCGGGTGGGGCAGGTGAGAGGCGGTCCCACCTCCATTTCCCTGCACCGGCCCTGGAGAGGGGGGCTTTCCGGTGGAGGGTGGTGGCGGGAGCGGTCAGAGATGCCCCTGAGGCCTGCGGGGGGTGCACTCCCAAGCTGAGGGAGCCCAGGAATCCACCTAGCACACGCGCACGCACACGTGTAGACCCTGGTATGTCCCCGGGTCTCCGGGTGAAGGGACAGTGGGGGAGGAGTTGGATCTGGAACTGGGGCGGCCCTGGCGGGAGTCTCAGTAAGCTCACGCCTGCGGGGGGCGGGGGGCGGGGGTGGCCCCAGGTTTGGGAGGAAGGAACCCGAGGCCCAGGTCTCCCTGGTCCCCACACATAGAAGGGAGTGGAGAAAAACTGACACATTGTGGCCCTTCAGCTAAACGTTGGTGACGGGCCGGCGTGTTTTAAACGCCCCACTCACCCGGACGCTTACTGAGAGCGCAGCTGCTCCTCACAGCCCCCCTGAGCCCACACGTCTCTGTCTCCTCCCCGCACCCCTGAATATTGTGCTTTTAAAAAGGGGTGGCTTTTTCTCTATCTGCGTTTCACCGTTCTCAGGAATGTTCTTTCTTTACGCTAATAAGGCCTATGGCTGATCTGGGGAGTTGTTACTCTCCTGCTGTCCGGTGGCCAGCGCCGGGATGACGCCGTGAGAAGTGCGGCTGCCACGCAGGCTCAGGGAGAGCTGGGCCTTGGCTCCCAGTGACGGGAGGAGGGAGTTGGACTGGTGTCATCGTGGGTGACACGGCTGTGGGTCGGGAGCACTTTCTGGCAGTTTCTCTCCATGGAGGAAGGGGTGGAGCAGGTGGGGGGGGGGTGAAGGAGAGTCTGGATGGGCAGCTCAGCCCTGCCCCCTTGGCACCCCGATGATGCCAGGCCCACCCGAGCAACAGCTTGGTGCCCAGCCGCCAGCCTCACCTGGGAGGGAGGAGCTGATGGTTTTATTTCTCTCTACATTTTAAAACCTTTCCTGATGTGTCTTGGTACTTTTAAAATCAAAGCAAAGCAAAGAATAAGCAGTTAAACTGTCTCCAACGCTAACCTGCAACCACAGCCAATTCACTGGGCGCCAGGCTGTCTGTTACAGGGCCTCCCCCAAACTCAGGACCCAGGATGGGGTGGGGGTGCGTGATGAAGGAACTGGGCATCCTCTGTGTTAGGATCTGGGACTCAGGCAACTGTTGGGGCTTGTGAACGTTGATCTGCCTTTTAAAATATACATTTTTTTTATTGATTTCAGAGAGGAAAGGAGAGGGAGAGAGAGAAACATCAGTGATGAGAGCGAATCATTGATTGACTGCCGCCTGCATGCCCCCTACTGAGAATCAGACCCACAACCGGGCATGTGCCCTGACCGGACTTGAACCCGAGACCCTTAAGGTCTCAGGCCAATGCTCTGTCTACGGAGCCAAAGCAGCTGGGGCTGACCTGTCCGTCAGTACCTGTATTTAAAGCTTTTTCCGCTTTACCTCTACACTTCCTTTCCGGAGGAGGAAGGGGGGAACAGTATTTTGCTTTGCTGGTGTAGTCTTGGTTCTGCGCTTACTCAGAATGTGCCGAGTTCTGCTCTCGCCCTCGGCTGGAGGGGAGCCACTGGCCGAGAGGAAGGGGTGGCCCCTCCCGGCTCCTGGTCCCCACACCACTGTCATGGCCGCCCCGGCTGTCCGGCAGAGGCCTGTCAGGATGTCGAGAAAGAATCCCGACACCGAGCCCTTCCCAGGGTGGTGGCAGCGCCACCGTTTTGCTGTTTGGCTTGAAGCACATCCTTAGAAAACCAGTCCCGGTAGCGGGGCAACACGTCACCCCAGCGGCGACCCAGGCCAGCGTTTTCCTGTAGTAAGAGGCACACGAGCCCCTGCCCGCAACCACGCCGCACCCCAACAGCAGATCCGGAGCGGGGGCGCACCCCGACAGCAGGTCCGGAGCCGGGGCGCACCCCGACAGCAGGTCCGGAGCCGGGGCGCACCCCGACAGCAGGTCCGGAGCCGGGGCGCACCCCGACAGCAGGTCCGGAGCCGGGGCGCACCCCGACAGCAGGTCCGGAGCCGGGGCGCACCCCGACAGCAGGTCCGGAGCCGGGGCGCACCCCGACAGCAGGTCCGGAGCCGGGGCGCACCCCGACAGCAGATCCGGAGCCGGGGCGCACCCTGACAGCAGGTCCGGAGCCGGGGCGCACCCCGACAGCAGGTCCGGAGCGGGGGGGGGGGGGGGGCAGAGAGAAGTGTGCCTCCTTTGGTCCAGCTCCGGGAACAGGGTGCGAGGTGGGACGGCCAGGCAGCCGCCTCCTGGTGACCAAGCGGCAATTACAGGCGGGACTCGGGGCGCCGCTCACAGGCCCCGTGCGGGTTTCAGCTGGAGTTTCACAGGCAGCCCCACGTTTTAAAAAGCCAGCACAGCTGCTGGCGTGGCTCCGTGGTTGAGCGTCCGCTCACGAACCCGGAGGCCTCGGTTCAGTTCCCGGTCGGGGCGCAGGCCGGCGGAGGGCTCCATCCCCAGTGCGGGGCGTGCAGGGGGCAGCTGGTCGATGGTGTTTCTCTCTCAGCTCGTCGATGTCCTCCCTCTCCCTCTCCTTCCTCTCTCTCTAAAGTAAGTAAATAAATCGTAGCTCTAAGACACCAGCACACCTCCTAACCGTGGACTCCCGGCCTCAGGAGGCACCCGGGGTCGGCTGCCGGTGGGCGCAGAGGCCGGGGGACGAGGAGCACGGGTTTTGCAGAGGGTCCCTCACTGACCACACGTGTCCCCGCCCCCCCGCCCCGGCGGGAGCCGTGCATGTCTGAGGTCTCGGCAGTGACCCCCCGGGCCAGGCCGTTCGTCCCTGTTGTGCCCACGAGGACACCGCGTCCAGGGGTAAAGGACTTCTTTGTGGCCGGGGGCCCTCGCCCGGGTCTTGTGACCGGCTGTGTGTCGCCCTGGCTGCCCGCTGGGCGGGAAGAAGGAGACACTGGTTTCTGCCGGCTCCGGGCCGCCTGCACCAGGCGAGGGAGAGACGGGCCGGGAGCCCGGGCAGCACGCAGATCCCCGCCCGCCGCCGCGCTCCTGCTTGCCGGGCGCTCTTCGGTCTCCGGTCACGTCCGGGGCCAACCTCCGCCATCGCTCCTCAGTGTCTGCGGTTGGGTGGCCACTGCGGTCAGGGAACGGGGAGTCAGCAGGGCCGCCCCCGCGATGCCACGGCGCCCCGGGGAGCAGCCGGAGCGGCCGGAGCGGACGGCCAGCCTGGCGCGCACCCCGGGTTCGCGGCTGCTCTGTGCCCCGAGCGCTTCTCAGCCGTGCGGTGCCTCAAGCGACGGCATCTGAGCAGACAGAGGGCGGCTGCCTCCCCTTCGGTGCGGTCCCCACTATTCGCTCTCAACCCCCCGCCCCCACAACACCTTCTGGGCCACGGCGCCGTCTCCAGGGTGTGTGACTGCCAGTGGCGGGAGCCGGTGTGCACGGGAGGCGGGGATGAGTGACAGGTGACGACGCTCAGCCGTTGGAGCCGGCACTGGCGGTCAGCCGTACAGCCATAAGGTGCGGTCACTTTCCAGCGTGCTCTCACAGCCGTCCTTCTCGTCCCCATCGGGGCTGCGAGGAAGTGGAGCCCCCAGCTGGGGGGTGGGGGCTGGAGGTCGGTTGTCCCCTCGCCCCTTCCACCTCCTGTTCGGTTTCTTTGACTCACACTCATTCATGTACTACCCCCTCCTCCCTTTCCTCTCTCTGCCTCCCTCGTGTCTGTTTCGTTCAAATCGGTCGCCCGGCGGGACCCTCACGAAGGCCCCGGAGCTCGGTCAGGGGTGGAGGAGGCTCGTGGGTGGACGGCCTGGCCAGCCCTGCTCTCTTCTCCCTCCTTCCATTGTGCCTCCTCTTTCCATTCCTCCGGCCCCTGTCAGGCAGCTGACACCGCTCTAGCCTTTTCGTATCCGACCACCACCCCCTTCTTGGCCCGCGCTGCCCTGCCAGACATGCTGGCTGTCGCAGTCCAGTCCATCTGTGCTCTCTGGAGTCCCAGCGGCGTGTCAGCGCCGGGACAGGCTGGCCCCGCGTGCCTGCATGCCGGGCCCGCTGAAGCCGCCGCCTCGGGAAGGCCACCAAGACCCCCCCTCCGCCCTTCTGGTTGGAGCCCCGCCATCCTGCCGTGCCCCTCAGTTCCAGGCGGTGGGAGGGGGCTGGCTTAGGGAGTGTAACTGGCGTCTTTTACACCGGCTCCATTTCTTGTTATAAATTGCCAATGGGAGCCCCTGCTGCCAGCAGAATGGCTTGGCCCCGTGGGAGCCTGGCTGGCACAGGGTCAGAGCCAGGCCTTCCTGAGTAGTGTGGGGTGGCACAGGGTCAGGGCCAGGCCTTCCTGAGTAGTGTGGGGTGGCACAGGGTCAGGGCCGGCCTCATGACATCTGCGTGAGGCCTCGGGTCTGGATCCTCGCAGAGCCTGACTTTCCACCATCTGTGAAACTGGACCAAGTGATGGGACGATTCCTGAAGCAAGTGGAACAGTGTATGTGGACAGGCTGCGGACCACACAGGCACTGGAGACGTGGTAGCTGGCTTATTCCTCCAGGGTGTGCTTAGTGATGCCTCCGGCAAGCCACGCCCTCCTCTAGGCTCTGGGGACACAGGTCCTTATATCCTAACCAGAGGCCCAGTGCACGAAGATTTGTGCAAGATCGGGCCTTCCTTCCCACGGCTGCCGGCACTGCCTTCGCTCCGGCCGGAGCCACCTTTCTGCCTTCCCACGTAGCCCAGAGGCCCGGAGCAGCTGAGGTGGTACAGAATGCCTGCGTTGTCACCATGGTAATGACACAAGCATCCCACCTCACCCCTGGCTGCTCTGTGTCTGCATATGCAAATTAACCCTCCATCTTGGGTTAATTTGCATATTCACTCCTGATTGGCTGGTGGGTGTCAGGAAGGTATGGTCAGTTAGCATGTTACTCCTTTATTGGTGTAGATGCGGGGGTGGAGGATGTCCAGTCCAGGGGCTATATAAAGGCCGAGAAATCATTTGGTCTGACTCTGCCAAGGCATTAGATGGGAGCTAATTAAATGTTTGACCAAATATAGCAGGCTAACTTTTTTTTTCTTTTTTAAAATATATTTGTATTGATTTCAAAAGGGATGGGAAAGAGAGAGAGACACATTAATGATTAGAGAGAATCACTGATCATCTGCCTCCTGCACATCCCACACTGGGGACTGAGCCCACAGCCTGGGCGTGTGCCCTGATACCGCACTGGCACAGTCTGTGAACTGTGATCTGGTCCGGAGGTCGACGCTCAGCCGCTGAGTTGGTAATCCTGTGTGGCTGTGAGTGTTGCTATCAGGTCCAAATGGCCCGGGCAGAGGGAAGGTTCCCCACCCCTGTCCTGAGCAAAGTCGATGAACAGGTCCTTCTCGCTGGAGCCGGAAGAAAATGAGCCAGTGGCTGCGTGACTCAGATTGGTGGCCCAGGGTCCTGCCGGGGTTAAGCCCCACATCTTGCCTGGCAGGTGTGGCTCCGGGGTGGACCTGTGAACCGGGAAGCACCCGGCCCCGCTGCAGGAGGGCAGGAATCCACGTGACCGCTCCCTCACGAGCCTGCACCGCCGCCCCGAGCGCCCCCGGGAGCACCGCCCGGACCATCGCCGGAAACGTCAGCGCCGTCACTTTAAGCCCCCGCGGCCCGGCCTGCAGTCCCCGTCAGTCTCGGGAATGAGCGCTGTGGCTCGGGTCCCACCACGAATGGAGTCTTTCCCTCGTTCCCTGAATCCGGCATCTCCGCCACCTTAAACACAGGGCCGGGCCGTTTCGGTATCTTCCTGCTTCTTTAAAAAAAATAAAAAGAGCAAAAAATGCCTCAGGCTGTTTGAGGGCTCTGCCACGTCCGAAATGCAATTCCATTCTGGAGGGAAAGGCTGGAGGCCACGCTGGTGCCGGAGGGGAGACACCAGGCTGGGCCGGGGCACTAGGACTCTGTTGGGACCAGGAATGTTTTACAAGCAGAGGCCTTCGCGTGGCGAGGACAGACCGCACTGTGGCTGTCAACACTTGGGGGGGCCAATCAGGGCGGCTCCAGACTCTGGTTTCAGCCAAGGACAGTGTCAGTAAGCCCACCCATTCTTACTCATTCAAAACCAGGCATTGTGCGCATAGTAGGTGCAAAATAAATGCGACAGCGATGGTCCTGCTCCACAGGGAGCCTCTGGGGACTGCAGAGCCCCTGGCGGCGGGGGCCGGGAGGAAGCCGAGTGCGCAGATCCCCGGGCAGTGAGGCCTGGGCGCTGTGAACACTGTGTGTTGGGCCGAACTGTGCCCACCCCTCACCCCCAGTATGCTGATGCCCTAACCCTGTGGCTCAGAAGCGACTGTCTTTGGAGATGGGTCTTTAAAGAGGTCGCTAGGATGGGCCCCAGTTAGGTAGGACCGGGGTCCTTACAAGAAGGGGAGAGTGGGGCCAGGTGAGGACAGGAAGGCGGTGAGGAGAGAGAGGCGGTGAGGAGGAGAAGCCAGCCCTGCCCACACCTTGGTCCTGGACTTGCAGCCTCCAGAACTCGGAGGAAAACATTTCTGTTGTGCATGCCACCCGCCCGCATGGCTCCGTGACGGCAGCCCGGCACGCTCACCCACCTCGGGGAGCGCCTGGACCCGCAGGCCGAGTGCGTTGGTGGCGTGTCCCTCTTCGGCCATTGTGATAACACAGGCTGTGCGAGTCTGTTCGAGGCCCTGTTTCCCATTCTTCGGGTGCACACCCTAGGGGTGGAATGGTAATTCTATGTATGACTCCCCGAGGAACCCCCGCCCTGTTTTCCACGAGGCTGCGCCGCCCCGCCTCCCCGCCTCCCCCCAGCGAGGTATGAGGCCCCGTATCCCCGAATCCTCGCCAGAGCTGGCCGTTTTTCCATCTTGTGGATTGCAGCCAGCCCGGTGTGTGGGGGTGCCCGTGACTTTGGTTTACAATTCCCTGATATCTGACCCTGTTAAACTCTCCTCGTGTATCTGCTTGGGAGAAATGCCCATTCAAGTCCTTTGCCCATTTCTTAAATCGGCTGATCTTTTCATCATTGAACAAAAAGTTTGCAACTTTCAAAAGTGGGCTTCTTAAAAGGCTGGACCCTTCTAATGCTTGGCTTTCTAGAAAGCTTCTTATTTGAGGGCTCTACATCGACAAGATATTGTAATTATCTCCCATGGGCCCCCCCCCCACGTTTTTACTTTTTCTCACTACCTCCCCCCCCCGCCCATACTGGATTCACATTTCAAATTAAACTACAAACGATACTCGAAGAGTCACCCTGCAGGATGTTACGTGGGGAACACTCCGCTCCAGGGCCAGGTCTGATCCTCACAGGCTGTTTGGGGGCTCCTTACACGCGGCGGCACGGAGCTGCAGTCTGAGCGGTGTCTCCCCTGGTTTCGCACAGGTCGGAAGCAGAGAGAGGCCCAGGGCCCCTCGGGTAGATCTGAATGTGCAGCCGAGTGGCTGAGCTGGTGGTTAATCGCAGCCTCACTCTCTGAGCTCTAAGGCGGCGGTCGGCAAACTCATTAGTCCACAGAGCCAAATATCAACAGGACAACGATTGAAATTTCTTTTGGGAGCCACATTTTTTAAACTTAAACTTCTTCTAACACCACTTCTTCAAAACTAGACTTGCCCAGGCCGTGGTGTTTTGTAAAAGAGCCACACTCAAGGGGCCAAAGAGCTGCATGTGGCTTGTGAGCCGCAGTTTGCCGACCACTGGCCTAAGTGCTCTACACATATTAACTCATTTCCTATGACAACATTAAATCACTGTTGTCCCTGTTTTTACAAATGGGGAAACAGAGGCACATGGGGATGAAACGCTGTGCCCCATACCACACGGCTGGCAAGTAGGAGAGTGGATCTGAGCCCAGGTAACTGGAACCCAGAGTCTGCGCTCAGAATGACCACAGTGTCTGCCTCTCCGGCAAGTCCTCTCCAAGGCGGCTTAGCTCGAGAGGACCCTCCCTGCCTTCTTCCTGCGGCCCCGGCCTTCCCGGCGAGGTGTGCATGGCCCGGGACCCCACGTGGCAGCTGTCACACAGACGCGCCCTTCGTCTTCTGCTCGCACGTTGGGGGCTTCTTCCAGCTGCTCAGCTCCTCAGAGGAAGACAGATGTAACATGCCCTTGGGTCCTCCCCGCCTCCTCGCTCTTGACGTTGTGAAGGGGGGGTTGTCTTTTCTCCCAAGGACATCCCTGGCCCAAGATGAGCGGGGAACCCCGCAGGACCTGCCATCCCCGAGGCGCACTTTAGAACGTAAGGACGGCCTCTGGCAAATGAGCCTCAGGGACTCGGTCCTCACTGAAATGTGCTCTTGCTAAGATGGCGTCACAGCAACCACCTCAACAGCAAAAGTAACCCCTGCTTGACGAAGCCCGCAGGCAGACCTGCTCTCAGACGTTATTGTTTATATGTATATCTGTATTGATTTCAGAGAGGAGGGAAGAGGGGGAGAGATGAAAACATCAGTGATGAGAGAGGATCACTGACCAGCTGCCTCCTGCACACCCCCTCCTGAGGATCGAGCCTGTAACTCAGGCCTGGGCTCGGACCTGGAATCCCACCCTGAACTCGCCCACAGGTCAGTGCTCCGCCGCTGAGCCGCCGGCTGGCTCCATTGGTTTTTAAAGAGGAGGGGAGGGAGGGAAGGAGGGGAGGAGGAAGAAAGAGGAGGGAAGAAGGGCAGGTAGAAGGAGAGAGAGAGACAGACACATATTAATTTATTTATTCCCTTATTTGTGCATTCATTGGTTGCTTCTTGCATGTGCCCTGACCGGAGGTCTAGTCTGCCACCATGGTGTATCCCGATGGCACTCTCACCAACTGGGTTACCCAGCCAGCGCTTCAGAACGTTACTTTATTTTTCCGGTTAACGGTCAACAGAATCCCCATTTTGAGATAATTCTCTGTATTGTAACACAGTCTTGGTGCGTGTGACTGCCACCACCATCAGGCCGCAGAGCTTGTCTGCACCCCACCCACCCCCACCCCCCCGTCTCCCTGTGCTGAGCCCCTCCCCCAGCCCGCGTACCCACCCATCTGCTCCTCCCTGGAGCCCTGTCCTGGGGAAAGCTCACACATGGGAGCCGTACAGCGTGTAACCTTTGGAGACCGGCTTCCTTCCCTCCGCATCATGCCGGGAGAGCCGTCCAAATGGCTGCCTGTGTCCAGCGGCCACTCCTTCCTGTCCCCGTGTGGTCCCCCACCGTGTGGGTGTGCCACGTCTGTCCGTTCACCAGGTGGCGCGCACCGGCCTTATTTCCCGTCTTCACCTAGTGTGCGGGGAGCCGCTGTAATGCCAGCGTTCGCTTCTCTAGAACCCGCGCCTGGGGATTGCGAGGTCACGTGGTAAGTGAACGGTTGGCTTTCTAAGAAACCTCACACCCGTTCTCCGGGGTGGCCAGACCACCGTGTGTGCCCCTAGCCGTGTGGCCGAGCTCCCTCTGCCCTGAACGCTCACTGCCTCTGCTGGTGTCACATTTTCTGTCCGAACCATCCCAGCGGGTGTGCAGGGACATCCCCCTGCGGGTTTCATCTGCATCTTCCTAACGGCTGCTGACACGGAGCCTGCTCTCAGGCCTGTTCGCTGCTGGAGGAAGGGGATAGCCGAGTGTTTTCTGCGGGCGCCGATGTTTTGTTCATTTGGGTCTGTGCTCGGCTTCCTTTCTCTTCGCTGGAGGATGTGTTCCGTGTCTGGATTCTTCGATGTCCTGAGTGACCCTGAATTGCACCTGAGCGTGATGAGTGTTTCGTGGCGGACACGCTGGCTTCTGCTCTCTCTAATGAGCACTAGTTCCGAGGTCCCGACGGGGACCTTTCTCGTTGAACTTGAACTGCGAGCTCTGTTTCTAGGCTGCAGCTCCAGCCCCAGCCGGAGCTTTGGTAGTTAGTGAGCCGGATGGTGGAGTCCGTGGGAGCCTGTATGTGAATAGACAGTTTGGGGATCCCCTCTCTGGCCTTTTCCTTCCTGGGGTTTCCCCACTCCCTTCCTTGTTCACTGTCTTCAGACTTCACTTTTGGGGTTCCTTCGGAAGAAAACTATGACGGGTCCGTGCTGCTGGGCCCCCTTCTAGAACCTTCAAGAAGCTGTTGGGTGTGTTTCCCGGCTTAACACTTGCCTTCCGCAGGGGGTGCTGTCCAGCAGGGTCTGTGCGCCCGGAGGCGGAGCGGCTCTGCGGTGCGCATTGCAGCTGGGAGACTGGACAGTCCCAGGCACACCCGCTGGGGCGGGCGATGTGGTAACCCGACTGAAAGATCTCAGACGGGGTCAGAGAGGCATAGGCGGGGTCAGGTCATAGGCTCTGAAGGAAGAAAGGAGGTTGAAGTCCTGCCAGGTGGCCGAGTTACTAAGGCTGGTTAAAAGGTTCTCTGGCCGAAACCGGTTTGGCTCAGCAGATAGAGCGTCAGCCTGAGGACTGAAAGATCCCAAGTTCGGTTCCGGTCAAGGGCATGTACCTTGGTTGCGGGCACATTCTCAGTGGCGTGTGTGCAACAGGCAGCTGATGGGTGTTTCTCTCTCATCAATGTGTCTGACTTTCTATCCCTCTCCCTTGCTCTCTGTAAAAAAAACCAATAAAATATATATATTTTTAAAAGTAAAAGGTTCTTTGAAGTGCTCCCACTGGAGTGGAGATGTAAAGATCAAGGACTCTGATGATGGGAAAAGCTGGCTGAGAAATGTTTTAAGCAAAGGCAACAGTGGATACAGAAGCCCTCAGGGGCGAGGGAGGCCCAAGTGGGGTGCCCCTGAGGAGAACGGCATAGACGGGGTCAGAGAGGAATAGACGGGGCCAGAGAGGCTTGGACGGGGTCAGAGAGGCATAGGCGGGGCCAGAGAGGCATAGGCGGGGCCAGAGAGGCATAGGCGGGGTCAGAGAGGCATAGGCGGGGCCAGAGAGGCATAGGCGGGGCCAGAGAGGCATAGGCAGGGCCAGAGAGGCATAGGCGGGGTCAGAGAGGCATAGGCGGGGCCAGAGAGGCATAGGCGGGGCCAGAGAGGCATAGGCGGGGCCAGAGAGGCATAGGCAGGGCCAGAGAGGCATAGGCGGGGCCAGAGAGGCATAGGCAGGGCCAGAGAGGCATAGGCGGGGTCAGAGAGGCATGGACAGGTCAGAGAGGCATAGGCGGGGCCAGAGAGGCATAGGCGGGGCCAGAGAGGCATAGGCAGGGCCAGAGAGGCATAGGCGGGGCCAGAGAGGCATAGGCGGGGCCAGAGAGGCATAGGCGGGGCCAGAGAGGCATAGGCGGGGCTAGAGAGGCATAGGCGGGGCCAGAGAGGCATAGGCGGGGCTAGAGAGGCATAGGCGGGGCCAGAGAGGCATAGACGGGCCAGAGGTGGGACAATCACCCAGGCCCGGTGCTCCCGGCGGAGGAAAGGGAACCAGCCGTTTTGTACAAGAGAAGGTGGTTACCATGGCCCTACAGGGACGCACACCGCACAGGGGGCCCCTCACGCCGCTTGGGCAGCGTAGCCAGCCCTAAAAGTCTTGCCGCTGGTGGTGTGGCCTGGTGACCCTCTGGCCTACCTGTGTGTGGTGGGAGCAACAGCTGCAGGCGGCGCCCCGGGGCGGGCGATGTGGTAGCCCGACTGGAAGATCCCAGTTCCCGCACCCCTCGGCCTCCGAGGTTCTCTGCTGTATGCCGGGCTATGGCGGCCTGCATCGAGAAAAATGCAGCCGCGGTGAAGCAGTTTGGGACGTGGGCAGCACTGCGCTGGCTGGGGGCCCAGCCGGTGGGAGCATCAGTCCCGTACACCTAAGGTTGCAGGTTCGATTCCCGGTTGGGGCACCCGGGGGAGGTAACCGATATTGCTCGCTCACTTTGATGTTTCTCTTTCCGATCGCTCCAAAAATCAATAGAAACATGTCCTCTGGTGAGGATTAAGAAATAATCACAGTAAATAAACGATGAGGCGCACGCCCCCGGCAGAGGAAGACTGTAGGACCAAGAAGCGTGGCCTTTTCTATGACGGGCTCCACGGGATTCCGCAGGGAGGCTGGCCCCTTGGGGGTTAATTACTCGGTCACAGCGACGGCGGGGCGCGTGCGGGGCGGCTCCCCCGGGGTGCGGGAGACTCACCGGCTGCTCTGCTTGGGCGCAGATGACAGCGCGTCCGCGGCGAGCAGCATGGAGGTGACGGACCGCATCGCCGCCCTGGAGCAGCGCGTCCAGATGCAGGAGGACGACATCCAGCTGCTGAAGTCGGCGCTGGCCGACGTGGTGCGGCGGCTGAACGTCACGGAGGAGCAGCAGGCCGTGCTCAGCCGGAAAGGACCTACCAAAGGTGGGTGGTCGCGTCGCCAGGAGGGCGAGGGCGAGGGCGGGCGAGGGCGTCGGTCCCCCGGGCGCCCCTGCCCGGCCGGTGCCCGGCTGTGCCGGCCAGGGAACCCGCGCAGAGAAAGGGCCGCAGCCTCAGCGTGGACAGTGGCCACCGGAGCTGATGCTGGTGACGTGCGGCCCAGAGGGGGGCGGTGGTCGTGACAGGAGATGCTCGTGGGGCCGAGGCGAGAGGACAGTTGTTCACCCGATTCTCTGGACTAGAGCTCGGTGGCAAACACCCCGCCCTCCGGGCTGCCCTTGGGAGCCGTTGGCTAACTCCCCGCCCCTTCTCGGCGCTCACCTCACCCCTGAGCCGGCCGCATGCCAGGCGCGGAGCCGGGCCTCCCTGAGGAGCTCAGAGCCCTGAGGTGTAGCCTCAGACACGCACACACGGCCACCCGTGCACACACTCACACGCACACACACATGCACACACACTCACATGCACACACTCACATGCACACACACTCACATGCACACACACTGACATGCACACACTCACATGCACACACTCACATGCACACACACTCACATGCACACACACTCACACGCACACACACTCACATGCACACACACTCACACGCACACACACTCACATGCACACACACTCACATGCACACACACTCACATGCACACACACTCACATGCACACACACATGCACACACACAAGCACACACACAATCACATGCGCACACAGACACACAGACACACGCGCACACACACTAGTTAGTGAGCTCCTTCCGGGCACCCCCTTTTCCTCTGAACCCCCTGCTCTGCTCTAAGGGGGCGCAGCCTCCCCCAGGCCCCTGTGCCCCGTGGGCTCCTGGCAAATAGAAACACCCGTTTCATGTCCCCGGGGCACCGGGGACAAAGCGTGACAGAGGCGGACTTCTGTTTCAGTCGCTTGGTGGTGACCTGCTTTTGGAATGTCGGGAACTGCCTCCTGCCCGCTTCCCTCCGGCCGGCCGCTGCCCTGCTGTCCGCTTCCCACGGACGGGCGTGGCCCACCTTTTGCCAGAATGACTTTTCCTCGTGGCCAGCCCTCAGGTGGAATTAAATTCCTCTTGTCTGTGGAATTCCTTCGGTTAGAATAGTGGTCGGCCAACTGCAGCTCGAGAGCCACTTGCGGCTCTCTGGCCCCTTGAGTGTGGCTCTTCCACAAAATACCACGGCCTGGGCGAGTCTGTTTTGAAGAAGTGGCGTTAGAAGTTTAAGTCTGAAAAATGTGGCTCTCCAAAGACATTTCCATGGCTGTCCTGTTGGTATTTGGCTCCGTTGACCAATGAGTTTGCCGACCGCTGAGTTAGAACATTTGAGAGTGTGGCCTGTTTCGTCCCTTTCTTTTCTTTTCTTTTCTTTTCTTTTCTTTTCTTTTCTTTTCTTTTCTTTTCTTTTCTTTTCTTTTCTTTAATTGACCTCAGAGAGGAAGGGAGGGAGAGGAACGTCAGTGATGAGAGAAAATCATTGCTCCACTGCCGCCCGCGCACCCTACCCTGGGGATGGAGGCCGGCAGCCAGGCGTGTGCCCTGACCGGGAATCGAACCCTAACCTCCTGGTTCACAGATAGAGGCTCAACCCCGGAACCACGCTGGCCAGGCTGCACCGTCCCTTTAAAATGGACTTCCTGGTGCCAAGACCGGTTTGGCTCAGTGGGTAGAGCGTCGGCCTGCGGGCTGGAAGATCCCAGGTTCGATTCCGGTCAAGGGCATGTACCTTGGCTGCAGGTACATCGCCAGTGGGGTGTGTGCAAGAGGCAGCTGATCGATGTTTCTCTTCCATCAGTGTTTCTGACTTTCTATCCCTCTCCCTTCCTCTCTGTAAAAAAATCAATAAAATATATATTTTTTAAATGGACTTCCTCGTTCCATTTGGATGTGGCAGGTGACTCCCAGCTCCCCTGGTTCCCCGGAGTCGGGAGGGGCCCGTCTCCCGCGGGTGCGCGCTGTTGCTCAGGACGCGGTGAGGCCACGTTTCCGTGGCAGGAAGTCCACTTTGTCCTCCGGGTCCTCACCGCTGGGTCCGCGCTACGCACGCTGGCAGCGTCTCCGTTTTGCACGATTCTTTTAAGTAATCTTTCTCTCCTTCCGAGTGGCAAAGCAATCGGGTGTTTTAAATAGAAACTGGGTTATTTTAGGTATTCTTGACCTACTCAGCTTTCCAAAAATACTTCTGATGACTACAGCATCCTCAAGGGTACATTCGAGGTAGCTGCTTCATGTAAAACTCCAGACTTCTGCAGCGTCTTTACTTTTAGAAAATGGGGGGGGGGGGGGGGGTCATAAGCGAAGGCTGCCCAGGAGTTACCTTTTCTTGATCCACAGTGAAGTCCGCCCAGGCTGGCGGGTTAGGCCGTCAGAGTGCCAGCCCATGCCCAAAGGACTGCAGGTTCCATGCCCCGTCAAGGGCACATACCCTGTTTCCCCCAAAAATAAGACAGTGTCTTATATTAACTTTTGCTCCCAAAGATGCGCTAGGTCTTATTTTCGGGGGATGTCTTACTTTCGGGGAAAAAGGGTACCTGGGTTGTAGGTTCTGTCCCCCCTCTCTCCTGTGCCCCCTCCCGCCCTCCTGTCCACTCTCTCTAAAAATCAATGGGGAAAATGGCCTCCAGTGAGGACTTACAAAGTGAAGTCTGATTTTCATAAAACTCCTGGGAGGAATCATTTTTCATGCCTGTGGCTGATGGTTCTCGCACTGTCCTGTTTGTAAGCGAAAGTAAATCAAAGCGGAACAGCCAGAAGGTCTCGGCAGGAAATGGAGGGAGACCACAGAGGTCAGCACAGGGCGGACCCCTGAGGATCTGGTCCCTGTTCACCGCTGCCCCCTCCGAACCGGACCCTGGAGCAGGCGGGGGGATGGGGGGTCCTTTACCAGCGCCGGCGCTGCTGCTTCCGAGGGCCCGCTATGGCGCACACATGCCCCTCTGCCTGGAAAGCTGGCTGTCCACAGCCCCGGTTCGGTGGGGATATCTTTTAGAGAAGAAGGATTTTAGACAAACCTCCTTTGGCTTCTAAAAGGCCACATCATTCTCACTGCACACGGGCTGGCCATCCTCAGACAGGCCTGAACTAGACTGACATAGAACTTTTTAAATATATATACATAACTTAAGGAGTATATGTGTTCCCTCTTTATTTTTTTAATATATTTTATTGATTTTGTACAGAGAGGAAGGGAGAGGGATAGAGAGTCAGAAACATCAGCCGCCTCCTGCACACCCTCTCCTGGGGATGTGCCCCCAACCAGAACCGAACCTGGGACCTTTCAGTCCGCAGGCCGACGCTCCATCCACTGAGCCACACCGGGTTCGGCTGGACGTATAACTTTTAAATATTCACTTCCCCCTCCGCCACTCCCGAGATCGGTGGCCAGCGCCCGGGGCACGTGGCTGTGCCGTTCGCGGCGGCGGGGGCGGTGGCCGGGCCGCGGCCGGCATGCAGCGCTCAGAGCGAGCGCAGGGCTTGTCCCAGCCCCGGCCGCCCGCTGGCCTCAGCGTGGCCTGCGAGGCCGTCGGCGATGGCCGGTTCCTCTCCACTTGCCGGAGGAACCGTCTGAGCTGGGACTCACCTGGTCTGTCTTCGTGGGACTTCACCAGAGTGACAGCCAGCGCTGCGGTCTCCCGACCGTCACTCACTCAGGTCAAGTGCGAGGCTTCCCGAGACCGCAGCCTGTGGCCACCCGCACAAACGCCTGTGGCCCTCGTTTAAGCAGAGGGAGTGTGTCTCCGGTTATTCTCGATTTACAATATCCTCCTGTCCTTAGGATGGTCTGCCGCACTCATTTTCCAACTCTTCCTAACCCAGCGATGCTGACTCACAGGCCAGACGCAGCCAAGCCCCCCACACTGCTCTCTCTTCCCTTTTCCTCTCATGTATTTTTTTATATTGAAAACTGGCTGCCCCCGCCTGTGTCTTTACCAAGTGATCTTTGTGCACGTTGGACCCACGGGCAGACGGGGGGATTGGCTGAAGCGGGGTCACCACGGAGCGGAGGAGGGAGAATCCCGTGCTTGCGGGGCGGGCGTCCTGAAACTCGCGCTCACAGCCGGGCTTTCTCAGTGTGGCGGCTGCTGGGGCTGTCCTCACTGCTGGTGGGATGACATGCACCGACCCTTCATCTGCTGCTATTGTGAGTGTAAATGCAGAAGACGCTTGGAGAATAAAGGGGTTCATTGTAGCGTTATGCACAAGGCGGAATTGGATGGGGAACAATAGAGGGAAGCAGGCACAGGGCATGGCCAGCAAACTGGCGCCTCCTGACTGGACGCTGTGTTTTTTAAAAAAATATCTGATTGGTAACAACAGCGAAAATGCTCATGGATTCAGTTGTTAGGTTAAAAGAGTCAAAAGCAGGATGTCAGACTGTGTACACTCTATCATTCCAACGGCATAGGCAAATCTATGCAAACATTGGAAAGAACTACACCAACAGTTATTACTGGTTTTTCTCCTCGGTGGTAGGATTGTGATTTTTTTTTTAACTTTCAGTTGGCTTCTCACTGTTCTTCGGTGTGTATTCCTTCATAAGCAGAAGACATTGGTGTCTAAAAGTGGCTTCGTTCTCACTGACTCTGACTCCAGCGCTCTGAGGCGAGCAGCAGGCTCTCCGCTGACTTCCGGGGCCGGAGCGGCTCCCGCGCCTCCCGGACGTGTTAAATGAGTAGCGGATCCCTCGCACCCGTGCTGGGCTCACTCCGTGTCAGCGCCGGGGGGGGGGGGGGGGGGGGCGTCGCGGGGTTTCAGTGTGAAACGTAGGCTGCAGTCCACTTGTGGCCCAGCACCTGGGTTGTGGGCCTTGTTGACATAACCAGCGAGCAGCTGCTGTTGCTCATTGTAATTTTGCTGCGATTGGACAGCTTGCCTTTTGTAAAACTTTCATGTACCATTGCAGGCTTTTTTATTAATAGCCTCATTGACAATCAGAGACTTAATAAATATAACCAAACACCCTCGTTGGCGGTGCTGGCGGTCTTTAACAAGGTAGCCTCTGCTACCGGACACTTCTCCTGGTGTTGGAAATGTCACCGTAGCTGCCACTCACCAGCCGGCCGGGCTGGGCTTTGCAGTGATATTTGGGAATACCAGCTCATCGCGCCTCCCCACAATCCTCTGAGGGAGGTGCTAACACGCCCATTTCACAGAGGAGGAAGCAGCCACCGGGAGACCTGATAATCTGCCCCAGACTACACAGCTGGTGAGGGCAAGGCCCGCTGGGCACACGAGGGGGTTCTCTCCGCCATCCATGCTGCTGTGCTGTGCTCACCTCTTATCAATATTATTTAAATGTGCATTATTCAAATCAAGTCAAATATTTAATAATTGAATAACTATATGACTAGCAACTGAGGGCTCTTTTCTCAAGAACTAATTTGATTTGCAAAGTATCCCAAGTACAGTAGATCATATTCAGCACATAATTGTGTGAAATACTATGTTATGGTCCCTTCACAAATCATATTAGATAGATACAACCAGCAAATTTGCAGGGAGTTGCATTAATGGATAATTAACTTAGTTCTTTCTCCCGGTTAACCACAGTTACAGCGCAGTTTTTCCCCTCTCTCTCGTCCACTGTGCTTTCTCCTTTTCTCTCGCCTCACCCGTCATTATTAGAGAAAATCACTTCTGCTTCCTATTGCGCAGCGCACACCACAGTTCTTCCGTTTTCTCACCAGCTCCCTCCCCAGTTTAGGTAGGAATTCTTTAGTGATTTATAGAAAAGGCTTAATAGGTATAGTCACTTTTCCAGAGACAAAGAAAGATTGTTTTTAAATTTTGTTTTATGAAAATGTTCATGTGTATATAAAAGTAGAAAGAAAACTACCTCTTATTTTTTTAGTTGCTTCATTATATATCAACACATAGTCAGTTTGGTTTTATTTCTTGCTAGAGGCCTGGTACATGAAATTCGTGCACAGGTAGGGTCCCTAGGCTTGGCCAGCAATCAGGGAAAATCTGTGGGGCAACCAGTAGGGTGATTGGGGGGCCTCCACTGGCACCCACCTTGGCTGGCCTGGGGCCTGCAGGCTGAGGGCAGCTCCTATGTTGAGCATCTGCCCCCTGGTGGTCAGTGCACGTCATAGTGACCAGTTGTTCCACCAGTCATTCCGCCATTTGGTTGATCTGCATACTAGGCTTTTATTATATAGGATTCCTCCCCCTGACCACCACCCCCATTCACTTCTCCCCTGATAAGGACTATTTAAAGACAAATCTGAAATATTGCATTATTTTATCTATAAATAAGTCACTGTGTAGTTCTAAGATATAAGGATTCTCTTTTTGGAGGCATAGGTAAACACCCCACACAACATATGCTCCACACAACAATTTAAAAACTACAACTTAATGACAGAATGAACATCATCCAGAACCACCGGAAAGCTGGCTGAGTGGAAATTCCACAAATAAAAGTAAAGATAGGACACTGTAACTCAGAGGAGCGGCGGAAGGCAGAGTGGAGGATACGCGCAGAATCAAAGGTTTGGAGCCATGCGCACAAGAGTGGATAGGGCGGGCGGCTGGATACATGGCTGGTTTTCTTGAACGGGGAGGGAAACAAAGGCGCCCCACTGCACTTATTCCCCAGTTCTGGGCGAGGTCTGGAGAACCCACACTCATACGGGGTGAAACTGGACAGTAAGGAGAAAGCACGCTGAAGCTCGGGCGCTGCAGAGGTCTGCGAGCTTGCAGAGAGGGCACGTAAACTTGGGAACTGCAGAAGTGCGAGAGCGCACAGAGAAGACTCGTGACTTGCTCTCTCGTTCGGGAGAAAAAAAAGAAAGAAGGGAAACCACCAGACTACATTGTTTCACAACCCTGGGTGAGACTTTGGGTGTGCAGACTCATTTGGGGAGAGGCTGAATTGTCCGGCAGTGGGTAGAGCTCGGCGGCAGCTTTCTCTCTGAGGTGTGTGCAGCCATTATCATCAGGCACAGAGACCCAGGTGCCGCATAGGGTGGAGCTGACGGGAAATCAAGACTGCCTGTTCAGGCCAGAGACTCTACCCATCCAACCTGAGCACAGCTGATCCTCACAGCCGATTGGCCTGGAAGTCAAACCCTCCTAGTGCTAACAACAGTAATATAGGCTTAACTTCAACAAGACTGTGCAACCATAAAGGGCTGCATCAAGAGTATCCACCTCAGGTAACTGAGGAGGCTGAGCCACTGTCCCTTAGAGGACATCTCCCACACAAAGCTAATCGACCAACTCAGGGAAGCAGCCAAAATGCAGAGACATGGAAAGAAACCACATGTGAAAGAAATGGAGGGGAAAAAAACGACTGGACATAGAGTTCAAAACCATGGTTATAAGGTTTTTTCAAGAGGCTCCTAGAAAAGGCCGATGAACTTAATGAGACCTTTGAGGATATGAATGAGACCTTTGAGGATATGAACAAGACCCTCAAGATATGAAATAGGGCCAATTAAGAAATTAAGCATACACTGACTGAAATAAAAAATATTATTCAGAGACCTATAAGCAGTCTAGAGAACCGCAAGAATCAAGTCAAAGATTTGAAATACAAAGAAGCAAAATCCACTTAGCTAGAAAAGCAAGAAGCAAAAAGAATCCAAAAAATTGAAGATAGTGTTAAGGAGCCTCTGAGACAACCTCAAGCATGCCAACATCCAAATAATGGGTATGCTAGAAAAAGAGAACAAAATGAAAACCTATTTGAAGAAATAGTGACCGAAAACTTACCCCATCTGGTGAAAGAAATTGACTTAAAAGTCCAAGAAGCGCACCGAACCCCAAACTATAGAAATCCGAAGAGGACCACATCAAGACACATCATAATTAAAATGCCAAGAGCAAAAGACAAAGAGAGAATATTAAAAACAGCAAGAGAAAAACAGTTGCCTATAAGGGAGCACCCATACGATTGTCAGCGGATTTCTCAACAGAAACTATGCAGGCCAGACAGAAGTGGCAAGAAATATTCAAAGGGATGAATAGCAAGAATCTACAACCAAGATTACTCTACCCAGCAAAGCTATCATTCAGAATTGAAGGTCAGATAAAGTGCTTCACAGATAAGAAAAAGCTAAAGGAGTTCATCACTGCTCCAAACCAATATTATATGAAATGCTCAAAGGTATTCTTTAAGAAGAGGAAGAAGAAAAAGGTAAAAATATAAATTATGAATGACAAATACACATCTATCAACAAATGAATCTAAAAATCAAGTGAATTAAAAATCTGATGAACAGGATAAACTGGTGAATGTAACAGAATCAGGGACAGAGAGAGGGAATGAACTGACAATTCTTGGGGAGAAAAGGGGTGTGGGAGGTGCAGCAAGAGACTGGACAAAAATCATGCAACTATGGGAGAGGACAGTGGAGGAGGTAAGGGCAGAGGATGGGATGGGTACTGGGTGGAGGGGAGTTATAGGGGGAAAAGGGAAACAATGTAATTAATAAATGAACAATAAACATTAAAATATTTAAAAATATATATGTATAAAAGGATTCTCTTTTTAAAAATCCGTAATACCATTATTACATCTTAAAAAGAACAGTTACTTAATATCAAGTCAGCATTCAGATTTTCCCCAATTAGCTAACAAATCCAAACAATGGGTATGCTAGAAACTTCTTTATAGTAGCCTGTCCTATATAATAAAGAGTTAATATGCCAATGGCTGTCACACCGTAACGCTCAGACACTATTTAAACACTGGGAGAGAGGAATGGGGACCAGCCAGGCACAAATGAGCTTACGAGAGAGAAATGGGGACCAGCCAGGCTGCGGCCCGGCAGAGGGCCAAGACTCCCACCCCACAGTCCCTGCGGTCCGGACACCAGCAGCTGCACCTGTGCCTGCGGTCTGGGAGAGGGACAAGCTGCCTGCCCCGCAATCCCAGGCACCTGCAGCTGTGGCTCAGGCGAAGCTGCCCACCCACAGTCCCCTGTGGCCAAGGCTGGCCTGGGTGAAGCCGGCCTGGGTCCTGGGTGCCTGTGACTGGCCAGAGGCGGGGAATCCTGGGTCCCGGATGCAGGGCAAGGCTGGGGCACTTAGGGGTGATCAGGCCAGCAGGGGAGCTGTTAGGGGCAATCAGGCAGACAGGCAGAGGCTGTTAGGAGTGATCAGACAGGCGGGGGGTTAGAGGCGATCAGGCAGGCAGCCAGGTGAGTGGTTAGAAGCCAGCAGTCCTGGATTGCGAGAGGCAGTTGGATATCCCCCGAGGGGTCCTGGATTGGAGAGGGTACAGGCCAACCTGAGGGACACCCCTTATGCATGAATTTTATGCACCAGGCCTCTGGTTGAAATACAGTTTACATAATATAAAATTCACCCTTTTAAAGTATATAATTCATTGGTTTTTACTTTCACAAAGTTGTATCGCCATACTCACTATCTAATTGTAGAGCATTTTACCACCCAAAAAATACCCCACACCCATTAGCATTCGTTTCCCTTTGCCTCCTCCCTCTACCCTCACTCCCAACCATGAATTTACTGTCTCCATGGATTTCACCGTTCTGGACACTTCATCAATATGAGGCCTTTTACCACTGTCTTCTCTCACTCAGCATTCAGGGTTCATGCACGTCAAAGCATGCATCCATATTTCGTTCCTTTCTGTGGCTGAGCAATCCGTTGTACAGATGTACAACACATTGTTTATCTGCTCATCTGTGGATGGACACTTGGGATGTTCATGAATGACTTTTTGCAATCAATCATTAATGTTTCCCTCGTGTGTATTTCCATTACATTGAATTTTCAGTGTTACAGGATTCTTGCCCTACTAGCCCTATTCTCTTTTTTTAAAAATCCACATAAATAATCCTGGTACCATAGTATATGCACATGAATCAGGTGTATTAAAACTTGATTCATGTGCATCCGGTAATTTCGAAATCTTTTCCAAATGATACAATAAGAGCATTTTAAGTCTGCGGAGTTCTGGCACAGGAGGTAGGAGGTGACATATTTGCTCTTTTCTCTGCCATGCATAGAGGCCTTCCTCTTTCCTTGTGCACCATTGCATAGCACTCCACTGCGGGGATGAGCCCTAGTCGATGCCAGCCCCTATTGGTGGTCATTTGTTGTACAAATAATTTAAAAGCCATCGCACATACGGCGTGTTGTATTGTCCCAGTCCATCTTTAGGGTGGATTCCTGGAAGTGGGGTTACTGGGTCAAAGGCAGAAGCACCTCCAGTTTCCCTGGGTGTTGGTGACAGGAGTCGTCCCCGGCACTTAATCAATTATCCGCTTTGACGATTTAGCAAAAGCAGGGAGCCTTCTCCAGTTCCAAATACAGATATTTTTAAAATGTTTAAAACGGTAATTGGAAATTCTAAATCCATACTGGTCAGATATGCTAAAGTCAAACTAGGTATCACATGTCATCACATACACAGTCATGCTTTGCATAATTAAATTTATTTTTAGGTCTAGTGGAAAGTTGTACATATTAAAAGTTGCACATTGAGTTGTTAATATCAATTCAAAGCATTTCTTGATCTCAGATTATAACTTGATATCAGTGTCATAATAGGCATTGGTAGATTTGACCAGCTGTCCTCGAATTTCCGTATTTGCATCAATGTGATTCTGGAAATGTGTTCTCACGGGCAGTGCCTTTTGAAGTCTGGTTCCTCCAATCTACCACTTAGACCAGCGGTCGGCAAACTCATTAGTCAGCAGAGCCAAATATCAGCAGGACGACGACTGACATTTCTCTTGAGAGCCCAATTTTTTAAACTTAAACTTCTCCTAACGCCACTTCTTCAGAATAGACTCGCCCAGGCCGTGGTATTTTGTGGGAGAGCCACACTCAAGGGCCCAAAGAGCCGCATGTGGCTCGCGAGCCGCAGTTTGCCGACCACTGACTTAGAAAGCTGGGAAGCGTGTTCCCTTCAGGCCAGCTTGTGCATGTTTTAGACTGACATCCGGAACACCCCGAGCCAGAGATGGCCGGCCTCACCGTGCGGAGTCGGCGTGCAGGGACTTCCCTCCGGGCGGCGGGCGGCCCGCCTGTCGCATAGCTGCCCGGTCACTGCTGGCCCGGGGGCCACCCCTGTGCCTGCGTCTCCAGCTCCCCGTGCTCACCTCCCCTTACCCCCACCCCCAGCCCGGTCTGTCCACTTCCTCCTCGGACTCTTCTCCTTTCACTTCCTGTGGGTTGGCGAGTCAGAGAGAACCCACCAGAGCAGTGGTCGGCAAACCGCGGCTCTCGAGCCACATGTGGCTCTTTGGCCCCTTGGAGTGTGGCTCTTCCACGAGATACCACGTGCGGGTGCGCACGTACAGTGCGATGGAGGAAGTGCCCTAATTAAGTTACTAACACTGCACCTACCTGTATAATTTACATTCAGAATATTTGGCTCTCAAAAGAAATTTCAATTGGTGTACTGTTGATATTTGGCTCTGTTGACTGATGAGTTTGCCGACCCCTGCACCAGAGTGTTGCTCTTCAGAGCCGTTCTCACATGAGTTCGTATCATAGGTCCCGGAGCGGGAGGAGATGCGGGGAGCACTCAGACTAAGCCTCTACCTGGCGGGTTAGGAAAAGGGCCGGGGGTCTTGCCTGTGGTCACACTGCCCGTGGGGGTGTGCGAGACCCGCTGGGCCCGAAGGGACAAAACGTGGGGGTGACTCCGAGGTGGCAGCATATAATGCCTTTTCTTCGAAGCGGGGATTTTGTTAGCGGAATTTCATGCAGCCTGGTCCACAAACCCATGTTGACTGCCTCCTGGGTGGGGGAATCTCACGGGTGCCTCTCCCCGGGGCCTCCAGTCTAGATATCAAGGGACTGCCTACGTGGGGCATTTTAAAAAATATATATTTTATTGATTTTTTACAGAGAGGAAGGGAGAGGGACAGAGAGTTAGAAACATCGATGAGAGAGAGACATCGACCAACTGCCTCCTGCACACACACCCCCCCCCCCCCCCACTGGGGATGTACCCGCCACCAAGGTACATGCCCTTGACTGGAATCGAACCTGGGACCTTTCAGTCCGCAGGCCGACGCTCTATCCACTGAGCCAAACCGGTTTCGGCTTGACTACATGGGGCATTTACCTCTTCTCCCCACTTAGTCATTTCCTCAGTCACTCGTGTGCATCCGTGTGGACTCAGCATTTATTTTACACATGGGGCTCCAACCCAATGCAGCTTTATTTCGTTGCTCAAATCCTTCCAGCTTTGGCCGTCGAGAGCTTTCCGTTGGCTCCCGCCTCCCTTGGACTCGTCCTTTGTAGAATGCCGTTAGAAACCAGGCTCCGGGCGCTGGGTGTCCCTGCTCCAGGCGCTCAGCAGACAGAGCGGGAAGTCCATGTGTTTATACTCGGCTGCGTACACACACGTGTCTACGCTGTTGTATCTGCAGCTCTCCCGCTGGACGTGGCTACATCCACGTCTCCTCGCCTGCCCCATCCTCACCTGTTCCTGCCAGCCTGCCCCCTGCTGGCCTTTACCGCCCTCTCCGACTGCGAGAAGCCGGCCCCCGGCCATCCTCCATGCCTTTGCTCAGTTGTTCAATCCAGTGTGCGTGCAGTGGTTTCAGAGTGGTGCCCCGTGGGGAGCAGCCTGGCTCAGCAGCCTGGCTCTGTGCAGTTCCTTCTGTAATCTTACAGGCCCCCCCCCCTCCAGAATCACTTGTCAGCACCTTTCCTCTCCGCTCCCATCCACGGGGCTGGAACCTATCTTTGTAGTAAGTTACCTATCTTTTGTCCCAATCTGCATCCCGTCCTGAGGTTCCCCCAGCTCCTGATTGATTTTATTTGCACACATTCCCGTTCACTCTAGGCTTTGACAAGTGCATGGGGTCGCCTTTCACCACCACAGTAGTATTCAGGATAGTCTGATCACCCTGACAAGTCTCTGGTGCTTTGCCTGGTCAGCCCTTCCCCCCACCGCCACCACCGCTAAACTCCAGCAGCTTCCGAGCTGGTCTTTGTCCCTGTAGTTTTGCCTTTTATGGAACGTCATGTGAGGCTACAGTCCGTAGCCTCTCAGACTGGCTCCTCTCACTTAGCAACATGGAAATGGGGCTCATCCGTGTTGTCCCGTGGGTGGGCTGATTGCCCTTTTGGCCGCGTCATGTTCCGCTGTACGACATAACAGAGTGTGTTTGGCCACTCACCAGTTGAAGGATATCTTGGTTGCTCTGGTTGTTGACAGTTATGAATAAAGCTGTTATAACTATTAAGTGCAGGTTTATGTAGACGCTAGAGGCCTGGTGCACGGAATTCATGCACAGGGGATGGGAGGCGTCCCTTAGCCCAGCCTGCACCCTCTCCAATCTGGGACCCCTCGAGGGATGTCCCACTGCCCGGTTAGGCCCAATCCCAGTAGGATCGGATCTAAACGGGCAGTGGGACACTCTTCTCACAATCCAAGACTGCTGGGTCCAAACCGGTCACCTGCCTGCCTCCCTGATTGCCCCTAACCACTTCTGTCTGCCAGCCTGATCACCCGCTAACCACTACCCTGCCAGCCTAATTGATGTCTAACTGCTCCCCTGTCATCCTGTTTGCTCCCAACTTCCCTCCTCTGCCGGCCTAGTCACCCCTAACTGGCCTCCCCTGCAGGCTTGATTACCCTCAACCACCCTCCCTTGCAGGCTTGGTCCCTCCCAGTTGCCCTCCCCTGCTGGCCTGATGGCCCACAACTGCCCTCCTTTGCAGGGCCTGGAACCTCCAATGGCCCTCCCCTGCTGGCCATCTTGTGGTGGCCATCCTGTGTCCACATGGGGGCAGGATCTTTGACCACATGGGGGCAGCCCTCTTGTGTGTTGGAGTGATGGTCAATCTGTGTATTACTCTTTTATTAGATAGGATGACTCTCTGACCATTGGGTGAGTACTCGTGTCGCCCAGTTGCCGGTTGCACGGTGAAGCTGATGGAGCAGCTGCCAGCCCGCCCTCCACAGTGGCTGCACCTCTGCCTCCCACCAGCAAGGCCCCGGCTCCCGTGGCTCCGTGTCCTGGCGGCAGTTGGTGTTTTGTCTGTGTTTTGGAGGTTAGCCATCCTAATAGGTGTTTAGAGATATCTCATTATTGTTTTAATTTGCATTCCCTACTGACAAAAGATGCTAAGCATCTTTTCATATGCTTATTTGCCATCTGTGCATCTTCTTTGGTGAGGGGTCTGTTCAGATCTTTTGCCTTTTTTTTTTTTTTAAATGGGCTGTTTGTTTGCTTACTGTTGAGTTTTCGGAGGGTTTGTGTTTTTTTAATATTCTGTGTACAAATCCTTTGTCAGCCATGTCATTTGCAAATGTTTTCTCCCAGGCCGTGACTTCTCTTTTTATCCTCGTCACAGTGTCTGTCACAGAGCGAAAATTTTTACAGTGCTAATGAAGGCCAGGCTACTAATTTTTTCCTTATGGATTGGCCTTTTGGTGTTGTATCTAAAAAAAATAAAAATAAAAAATCAAACCCAGGTCACATTTCCCCCATGTTTCCATCCAGAAGTTGAATCGCTTTGCACTTTACACGGAGCGCTGTGGTCGGTCGTGAATTCGTTCCTGAACGAGGTGTGAGGTCGGCGTTCCGGCAGCGCTTGTGGAAAAGCCCCGCTGAGTTGCGGCTGCTCCTGGTTCGTGTTTGCCGGCATCGGCTCGCGGCGTCGGCTCCTCTCTACGCACCTCACAGTCACCTGGCGGAGGCACGTCCTGACTTCCTTCTCTGCTTGTCTTGCAGCAAGACCCCTGGTGCAGACCCTGCCTCTGAGAACCACCGTCAACAACGGCACCGTGTTACCAAAGAAACCGAGCGGCTCTCTGCCGTCCCCCTCCGGCACCAGGAAAGAGACTGCCATGCCGGCAATAACCAAAAGGTAGGCACAGAGTGACTTAAAGGAAGTCGGAAAGCAGATCCATCGGGTGTGTAAATATGCATTCCTGCCCTAACCTGTTTGGCTCAGTGGATAGAGCGTGGGCCTGCAGACTGAAGGGTCCCAGGTCCTATTGCGGTCAAGGGCAGGCTCAGTCTCCAGGAGGGGGCGTGCAGGAGGCAGCTAGTCAGTGATTCTTTCTCATCATTGATGTTTCTCTCTCTCTCTCCCTCTCCCTTCCTCTCTGAAATCAATAAAAAAAAAATTTAAAGGCTATCTTTTAAATGTATTTCTGTTTTTTGTGACACTTTACAATTTCTCCTCTGATTAAAGCTTGTAAAAGTATAATATTTCGTGTGTTGCCATAACAGAAACCATATAGATTTATTATTCTGCTTTTTAAAAGTTAGTCACATATTTTGCTATTTATTTATTTACTTTTTCAGTTACAGTTGACATTCCATATTATTTTATATTAGTTTCAGGTTACAGCCTAGCAGTTAGGCATTTATACAATTTATGGAATGTTCCCCTGAGAAGCCCAGTATCCAGCTGGTTCCATACGTAGTTATTACGTATTATTGAATATTCCCTGTGCTGTATTTCACCTCCCTATAAAATTTAATCATGGTACCTTTGAAAACCCCTTAGCTAAACCTACACTGTACTGTCTTGTATTTTCACTTAAAATTCTCTTTGGGGGAAAAAAAATTGGGGGTATAACCCGGGTAAAAAAAAAAAAAAAAAAAGACCTGCTGTTCCCAAGCCTACACTTGGCACATGGCAAAACTCGGGTGACCACAACCTTCATGTTCCAGCCCACCTTTCCTCTTTGGCAAGCAGATATCCAGTCTTCCGTGTGCCGTTTGTTCAGAGGACTGTCCTTTCCCCGCGGTGGGGTCCTGGCGTCTCCGCCAAAGTCCCCCGGCCGAACGGGCAGTGGCTCACTCCCGAGCCCCGTTCCGCTCCGTTGGCCTGTGTTATCTGTCTTTATGCCAATGAGACACCACAGCAGTTTGTCACTGTTATTTTGTCGTCTGTTTCGAAGTCAGGAAGGGTGAGGCCTCTAACTTTGTTCCTTTTCAAGTTTATTTTGGCTGTCTGGGGTCCCTGAGATTTCTTACGAATTTTACAATTTTTTTCTGCTTTTATCAAAAAAAATTGCCGCTGAGATTTTGATAGGGATTATACCAACTGTGGTATACCAAATGTGGTATAATTACTGTGGGAAGCATAGACATCGTAACAGTTAGTAAGCGTTCTAATCCGTGAATATGGGATGTGCTTCCGTTTATCATTTTTCAATTTTTTTTAACAATGTTTTGTTATTTATTTTTAATTGAATTTATGAGGCTGATATTGGTCAATAAAATTATATAGGCTTCAGGTGTACAGTTTCATAATACACCATCTGTATATTGAGTTGTGTGCTCACCACCCAAGTCAAGTCTCCTTCCATCACCATTTGCCCGCGTTGCCCTCTTCTCTCTCCTCCCATGTAGTTATTTTGTACCAGTCTTTCACCTCCTTGGTTAAACCTTTCGTAACTGTTTTATTCTTTTTGATGCTATAGCAAACATTGTTTTCTTAATTTCCTTTTGGGATTAGCTGTTGTTAGTGTGTAGACCTGCAGCTGACTTGTGTGTTGATTTTTTCTATCTGTAACTTTGCTGAAATTGTTTATTAGTTTCAAGTTTTTCGTGTGTGGAATCTTTAGTGTTTTTCACGTGTAAGATCATGTTCTCTGCCAACAGGTAATTTTATGTCTTCCTTTCTAACTTAGATCCCTTGTGTTTGTTTTTCTTGTCTAATTGCACTGGCTGGCCCTCCAGGACTGTGCCGAGCGGTGGGGACAGTGGTTTCCTTGCTCTGTGCCTGTTCTCACGTTTGCTCTTCCAGCGCTGAATGTGATGTGAGCTGCGGGCTGCTCACAGATTGCTTTTCCTGTGTTACCGTGTTTTCCTTCTATGCTAGCTCGTCGAGTATTTTTCATATGAAAGGATGTTGAATTTTGTCAAGTACTTTTTCTGCATCCATCAAGACAAACGTTTGTGGTTTGTTCTTCCTCCTGTTGATGCTGTGTATTACATTGATTCTTTTCATATGCCAGTCCTTGCTTTTCAGATGTGAATCCCACTTGGTCGTAGTATATATAATTATTCTAATGTACTGTTCAATTCAGATTGGTCTTATTTTGTTGAGGATTTTTGCATCAATGTTCATCAGGAATATCAGTCTGTGTAGTATCTCTTGTTGTGTCTCTGTCTGAATTTGGCATCAGAATAATGCTGCCCTCACAGAATGAAATTGGAATCCCCCCCCCTTCAATTCTTTGGGAGAGTTTGGGGAGGATTGGTATTAATTCCTCTTTAAATATTTGGTTGAATTCTCTAATGAGGCCATCTGGCCTGGGCTTTACTTTGCTGGAAGAGTTTTGATTACTGCTCCAATGTCCGTCCAATCATAGATGTGTTCAGAATTTTTTTTGGTTTATGATTCAGTCTCAGTAAGTTGCATGTATTGAAGAATTTATCTATTTCCTCTAGGTTATCAGTTTGTTGGCATATATTTGTTCATAGTAGTCTCTTATAGTCCTTTTTCTTTCTGTGATAATTTTATTTCTAATTTTAGTTGTGTCTTCTCTTTTTCTTAATCAAGCTGAGGATTTGTCAAGTTTGTTGAACTTTTTTGAAAAAAAATTCTTGATTTCACTGATTTTTTTTCTATTCTCTATTTATCTCTGCTGTATTCCTTATTATCTTCTTATTTTTCTTAACTTGTGTTTTTCTATTCCTAATTGCTTGTGATTTAAAATTAGGTTGTTGACTTGAGATCCTTTTTCTTTTTAGTGTGTTTATGGCTATAAATTTCCCTCTTAAAACTGATTTTTCACAACCCATAAGTTTTAGCATGTTTTGTATTTATTTCTATTTGTCTGCAGATATTTTCTAAATTCTATACTGATGTCTTTGGCCCATCAGTTGATTAAGAATGAGTTGTTTAATTTTTAGATTGACTTTTTTAAGGAGCAAATAGTTAATTGGGGGGGAGGAGGATGAGATTTCTGTTCTTCTCGAAGAAAATATAATTTTAGTTTATAACTCTTTCATATACTTGGAACTTAAAAGGAATATTTTTGAGAGCTTAAAAATAAAAATGTAAGTTATTATCTAGCTGCCAATTAGAAATATATAGTTTTCTAAGATCGAGCCTCCAGGACTCTTGGTTTCTGTGTGGAGTGTAGGGATTCACTTGCGTTTTTCTCTGGCTTTTTCGGGCTCCTGTGGGGGTGCGTTCCCATCACTTGGAAGTTGGAAACCCAAACAGTAGCGTCTGATGATTACCCCGTGTTTATAAAATTCCTATAGTCTCTCATTAGGAGAGAATTTTGGAAACAAAGGGAAAAAGAGAAAAAAAAGACGGGCGTTGTAACTATTAGGATTTAAAACAACTTCCGAGCACTTCAAGTATGTTCACCACCACGTAGAAATGGTCCTGTCATCAGAGTCCCAGATTCACCGAGCTGGAGCATCTGCGGGGTGCGGGTGGGTCTGTTTGTTCTCCCTCCGCGGGGCTCAGCCTGGCGCTAAAGAACCAGGTCCCCGGGAAGCGGTCCAGCACCCGGTGGCTGTGCTTTGTGCTGGCCATTAAGACTTGGCCGGGGGCTGGATCTGGCCTCCCTGGGACAAGCTTTGTTCCCATTAGTCAGAGGGAAGAAGGCGGGAACCCGGGGAGATGTTGGAGGCCACACCTTGCCGGGTGGGAGCGCTGAGGCTGACAATAGAGGAACGTTCCCGGGTTCAGCGCAGACCATCACTCTTCGCCCCACTCCTCAGTGGGGTTTGCAGCGGGCGCTGAGAGGGGGGAGATGGAGAGGACAAAGCTGGTGCAGCAGGAGCATTATTTCAAAATCACAGGACGACCCACACGCTTGCTTCCAGACAGGCAGCTGGCGGTCCTTTGGAAAGGTGGTCGCACTCGTTCGAAATGCATCTTTTTAAAAAAATGTATTTTATTGATTTTTTACAGAAAGGGAGGGAGAGGGATAGAAAGTCAGAAACATCAGTGAGAGAGAAACATCGATCAGCTGCCTCCTGCACACCCATCCCCAGCCAAGGTACATGCCCTTGACCGGAATCGAACCTGGGACCCTTCAGTCCGCAGGCCGACGCTCTAGCCACTAAGCCAAACCGGTCAGGGCTGGAAATGCATCTCTTATAGATGCACCAAAGCCAGACACGGACCGTGCACGACTTAAAGAATAGAAAAAGCAAAGTCTGCTTTTAGTTTGTTCTGAAATGTTCACTTCTGATACTATTTTTATCACTGAGGTGCATTGAAACGGAGGCGTTACATTCGTGCTCGGAGTCTGCTCTCGGCAGCAGAACAGAGAAGGAGACATTCTCCTGTCGGCAGAGGAAGGCCACTTGGCTCCTGCCCTTTGTCCGGCGCGGTCCCGTCCCCTCACGGGGCCCCGGGAGTGGCTGCAGGCGGCAGAAAAGAGACCCCACGCTGCCTGTGGTCCGCGATTCTCTGAGAACACCAGCCTTCGTTGTTGTAGTTGTTCATCCTCACCAGAGGATGTTTTTGCGTTGATTTTTCAGAGCGAGCGGAAGGGAGAGGGAGAGACAGAGAGAGAAACATCGATGGGAGACATCGACAGGTTGCCTCCCGCATGCAACCCAACCAGTGTCAGGGCTTGAACCTGCACCCGAGGCACGTGCCCTGGACCGGAGTCAAGCCCAGGGTCTTCCGGTCCGCAGGCCGATGCGCCATCCACTGAGCCAAACCGGCTGGGGCGGCGGTCGGCACACCGCTGGGACAGGGGTGTCATCGCAAGGAACGACAACAGCCTGTAATTATTGGAATCGAGAGTCTAGATCAGTGGCCGGCGAACTCATTAGTCAACAGAGCAGCAAACCGCGGCTCGCAAGCCACAGTTTGCTGACCACTCGGCTAGGGCAAGACCACCAGCCTTCTTAGGAAATCACTTGATTTTTGCCACAAAGTTACGTCTTTAGCCAGGGAGAGAGAGAGCTGTTCTGAATCATTGGAGGAGAGACCTCAGACTGTCTCAGGCTTTTTTCTTTTTCTTTTTCTTTTGGCATTTTTTGAAAATATGTTTTTTATTGATTCGAGCCCACAACCCAAGCACATACCCTTGACCGGAATCGACCCCAGGACCCTTCTGCCTGCAGGCCGATGCTCTGTCCACTGAGCCACACCGGCTAGGGCACCGCTCAGACTTCATGGGCCCGGAGCCACGTTGTGGGCCCACGTAGACCCCCCAGTGCTCAGCACGGCGCCCGGGACAAGGCCGGTGCCTCGTCACGGTTTGCTGAGCGGATGATGGTTTTAACCCGGGGGGGGGGGGGGGGGGGGGCGCGGCCGCCGTGACACCGTCAGAGAGCCTCTGGTCCTGATAATAGCCGCCTGTCAGGCCCCTGGTTTCCCTGCTGTAAAAAACGTGGGGTCATTTTGCAAAAGTCAGTAAAACCAGTTCCCAGTCCGGAGCCACACGCACAGACGTGCTGACAGCTCGCTGTGTCCAGCGCCGTCTGGTCATGAGCAAGAAGGTTGCCGCCCCTTCTGCCCTCCGCTCCCCTGGCGGAAGCTTCACTAGGTTGGCGAAACCATTGAAGGCGTGTGTCAGTGGGAAGTCTGGAGAGCTGTTATCTTTCTTATTTTTTAATATTTTTTATTGATTTCTCACAGAGAGGAAGGGAGAGGGATAGAAAGCCAGAAACATCGACGAGAGAGAAACATCGATCAGCTGCCTCTTGCACACCCCCCACTGGGGATGTGCCCGCAGCCAAGGTACATGCCCTTGACCGGAATCGAACCCGGGACCCTTCAGTCCGCAGGCCGACGCTCTCTCCACTGAGCCACACCGGTCTCGGCGGGAGCTGTTCTCTTGTCAGAACTGGAAGGGCAGCAGAGACGGGCAGGAAAAAGAAGGAAGGTTGGCATCTGTGTGTCCCCGCGCCAGAAAGCCGTTGCGTGCCGTCGGCGCTAAGACGACGCCCGGGTCTCAGCCCGCTCTCCCGGCCTCTGGGACAAAGGGCCTTCTCCCCGTTCGCTGTCCAGAGGGAACAGCTTCTGTAATGGCCCCACCGGCTGCTTCCAGAGGCGCCTCCTAGTGAGGGGACAGGCTACTCCCTCCGGCCGCCCCGGGGCCTGCAGATGTCATGTCTCCAGCTCTGCTTGCTGCCCCACCTCCGGGTCCCAGTAGACCCTGCATCCGTAAGAGCTCTCGGCTCCCGCAGGACATGTCTCGTTTCTTCTGTGCACACAGCGGTGGTGGGTTAAAAAGTGAAAGCGTTACAGTACACCGTGTGAGGGACAAGTGTGCAGAGAGAGCTGCGATTATATCCGCGCATCTCTTTCTCCAGCCCTGACGGCGGCGCTCTCGCTCAGTCGCTGTTTCTGCGCCTTCTTCTGCGTAGACTGAACGGGTCCGGGGGTCTCCTCAGGGCAGGCAGACTGAGTAGGCACCACCCCGGGGAGGGCCACTTAGCTGCACTTGGTATGGCTGCCACCCGGTAACCTCAGCTCCCTTTTTATCTGTGGGTGGGTGGGTGGGTGGGTGGGTGGATGGATAGATAGATTGATAGATTTCAGAGAGGGATAGAAACATCAAAGATGAGAGAGATCATTGATTGACTGCCTCCTTCACACCCCTCCTGGAGATAGAGCCCGTAACTCAGCGTGTGCCCTGACTGGGAATTGAACCCTGGCCTCCTGGCTCGTAGGCCAACGCTCAACCCCTGGGGCACACCGGCCGGGCCAGCTCCCCGTCAGACGGTGGCTGAGAGACCTTCGCCAGGGCCCCCGTCCATCAGATCTCAGATGACGTAACTGAGCAGCCCCCAGCCCCTGTGCGGGCTCTCATGGACCGCAGGGCGTCACGAGGGGGCTCGGGGGAGAGAGCGGGGGTGAAGGACCCGCAGCGGTGGCTCTGTGCCCGGATCCGTCCCCGCGCCTGTGAAACGGGGTACTGATGCTTCTGCAGGGGCTTTGTGAGGCTTGAATTGGGTGACAGGTAAAAGGCAGGGTCCTTAATATACACAGATTATTGTGATCTCTGAACGCATAATAATCTGGCCATTCAGTGTACCTCTCTTGAGTGCCTCATTTATTTGATATCAGAGATCCTATAAATCGTGCACCTGATCAGTTTTCCCCTTGGCACTGGCTGACAGAAAGCTCAGGGCAAATAGGTGGTTCATCTCCAGCGAAAGTCGAGGACACTCTTGGTGCCTATCTGAGATCCAAACGCTGAGTGGCCAGATGATGATGCGTTCAGAGATCGTAATAATACAGCCACTCAGGGCCCCTCACCTGTAGCTGCCGCTCTGGTTTCCATCATTAATATTCCTGTTAACGCTCCCAGCCACCAGGCTGAGCGTAAATTACCAGAAAATTGGGGTTTCCTGCTCTTTAAAAGTGTTTTTATGCAAGCCTTTATTTATTCATTCATTCATTCATTCATTCATTCATTTTCCCCAACACCTTCTATGTCCAGAGGCTCCTCACAGACCGTTTGAGCGGGGAGGGGCCTCAGGCCGTGGCCGCTGTCTCCGCTCTGCGGAGCAGGACAGCCCGCCCGTGAGAGGGACCGCGGGCGGGACGGGGGGCTCAGATCTGCCCCACGAGCATGTGTTCTCCGGGAAATTTTCAGGGCGTTGCATCCCACTGGGAGATTGATCTTTCTGTTTTACTCTTTTGGGTGAGGAAGCTGAGACTAGAGTTTCAGGAACGTACCCAAGGTCAGGGTCCCCAGCTTGCAGGAAGCCGGCCTGCTCCCCGCCCCTGAGAGACGCAGCCGCAGGCACAGCAGCGAGCAGGGGACTCGGCCGCCAACCTGCCGCCCGCCCCAGTGCAGCAGGCTCTTCCTTTGTTTTTACGGGATTTATTGGGGTGACTGGTTAACGCAGCTCTATAGGGTTCAGGGGTACCGTTCTGTAATACATCGTCTGTATATTATACTGTGTGCTCACCACCCCAAGTCAAGTCTCCTTCCATCACCATTTCTCCCCCCCCCCCCGCCTCCCTTTAAATTGCCGTGAACTTGACGTGAACCCCCACAGGGACCCCGCGGAGGCTGCCTCCCTGCCCCCCGCCCCCCCGGCCTAAGAGCCTCCTACGGGTGATCGGCACGGAATGGCCCTGACGTCACATCAGCCTGTGCTTTTCCGCAGTGACAGATCTTGAACTTTAAGCACAAAGGTTTCTATAATTGTAAGATGTCAATCCCCACATTTCAGAAATGTCATGCTCTCCCTGAGATCTGTAATTTCCTTGTCCCCAAATTGCGCGTTCTAAAAATTCCCGTGGGCCCGAGGCCGCCCGCCCCTGCTGCTCAGCGGAGGCGGGGCGGGGGGGGTGCTGTGCCTTCAGAGCTTCCCCCCACCCCCGGGTGCGGGAGCACGCAGGCTCGCTGGGCTCATTGTGGGTCTGTTCACTCACACACGGAGGGAGCGGGTTCTCGCATGCCGGTCACCGTGCGGGTTTTGAAACATGCTGAGGTTCCTCACGGAAGATGGACGTCACGAAGGGAGGAGGGCGGCACGGTGCCCGCAGGGAGGATGGGCAGAGAGAGCCGAGGAGGGCAGCCGGGAGAGCGAGGGCAGCGCACCCAGGGGACGGTCTGGCGGTCTCCACCCTCCCCTGGAGCTGTGCAGCCTGAGCCACCCAGAGACTTCTCCCCCTCCCCGTGGGGCCACCTCCCCCCCCTCTCCCCGTGCGGCCACCTCCCCTCCCTCTCCCCGTGGGGCCACCTCCCCCCCCCTCTCCCCGTGCGGCCACCTCCCCTCCCTCTCCCCGTGGGGCCACCTCCCCTCCCTCTCCCCGTGGGGCCACCTCCCCCCCCCTCCCCGTGGGGCCACCTCCCCTCCCTCTCCCCGTGGGGCCACCTCCCCTCCCTCTCCCCGTGCGGCCACCTCCCCCCCCTCTCCCCGTGGGGCCACCTCCCCTCCCTCTCCCCATGCGGCCACCTCCCCCCCCTCTCCCCGTGCGGCCACCTCCCCCCCCCTCTCCCCGTGGGCCACCTCCCCCCCCTCTCCCCGTGCGGCCACCTCCCCTCCCCTCCCCGTGCGGCCACCTCCCCCCCTCTCCCCGTGCGGCCACCTCCCCCCATCCCCGTGGGGCCACCTCCCCCCCTCTCCCCGTGCGGCCACCTCCCCCCCTCTCCCCGTGCGGCCACCTCCCCCCCTCTCCCCGTGCGGCCAGCCCCTAACCAGTCCTGCCGCATTTTCTGTCTGGGCCTCGCTCTCCCTGCTCCCGCCTCCCCTGTCCCTCGGGGTGTCTCTGCCTCGGGCTCCTGGGCAGCTTCTCAGCCCACAGCTGAAACTTGACTCTGACCTGGATTCTCAGCGCCTTCGGGGGTTTCCCCCAGGGCTGGGGTTCAGTGCCCGCCCCACGAGGTCACACTGTGTTGCTCTCCCGCCCCCCTTCCCGCCCCCATGCACCTCCACCCTTGTCAGACCTGACTCCTCCAAGTCCACTTCTTCCCGAGGCCCCAGCCCTGGGCCGGCCCCGGCCTCCCCTCCCCGCCCTCGTTCCTGCAGAGCAGGTGCTAAACCAGCGCTGGAGTCTGCCTGGGACAAAGCATGGGCCCGTTCCCCCTTTCCCGTAACAACGGGCCCCCCGCCCCAGTGCCAGTTCCCCCTTTCCCGTAACAACGGGCCCCCAGCTGCAGTCACCCCCCCCCCCCCGGCCCTGGGTACCCCCCTCCCCTCTCCATCCCCCCCCCATGCGTTTCCTGAGTCTGGGACGTGCCTGTGGGTTACCTGTGTGCGGGCTCCTCCACTCTGTCTTATCTCTCCCGGGAATCCCGTCTCCGGGCGAGTTCCCCACAGTCCCCCGTTTCCAACCGCCCGACACCAGAAAGGCCCGGCCCCACGTGGGCTGCTTGGCCGGCAGCCTGCGGCTTCTGACTCCGAACAGGGAAGAGTTCACACGGGCCGGGTGTTAAGTCTGGGAACAGCCGCGGGCAGAGGGCCTGGGAGCGGAGCAGGAGAGAGACCAGGCGGCTGCTCCAGCTCCAGAAACGTCGAGGGAGAGAAGGGAGCCGCGGGGGCCGCCGCCCGCCCACTGGAGAGCCAGAGGAAAGGCGGCCTGGGGACAGGGGCAGGGCGCTAGCTGGGGACGAGCCGCCGCTGCCCGCTGCTCCCCCGGCTGCAAATCTTGTGGGACCCTTGGCGCTTGGGGGGGGGGAGGAGGCGTGGGCATGCTCCAGAGAGAGCTTGCCAGAGTCCTGTAGTTGGAGGGTTCCAGCCCACTTTCCAAAGGTGGGGACCTGGGCTGGGGAGCAAGGGGAGCAGGGGGGGCGGGGGCCCTGGGAGGGTCTCGGCCGAATGGTCCTCAGCTTCCCGGGTGGGGGCGCGCTTTCCTGTGCTGATGGCCCAGGGGACGGGCGCAGAGGGACGGGCCCACGCTGCTCCGCTTTCCCTGGGTTCTGGATCTGCTTGGTTCTGGTTGGGTTTGTTATGTATTCCCCTGACTTGACCCGCCCTGGTTTGGCTGGCACAGGGGGCACTAACTGGGTCTGGCATCTCCCGCCTGACCAGGTGACAAGCTCTTCCCTCTGGTGAGAAGGAGGTGGAGCCTTTGCTGCCTGCCCTGGGGGGGGGGGGGGGCGCGGGGATCAGATGTGGCCTTTACCAGGGGCTGTGAATCGCTCGTTTGTTGGGCCCCATCTGTCTAACCATCTACCAGAATCTCAGTTTCCTCAGTTTCCCTTTGTTGTCAGAAATTCTGCCCTCACCTAACTGCCCCGCCTTAACACGGGGGGGGGGGGGGGGGGGCGTCACGGCCTGGAGCATCTGTTCCTGTTGGTCCCACATGTGCCTTCCGACCAGCCTTCAGTGCCCGCTCCATGGACATCGGGGGCTGGCACAGCCTGTGTTGGGGGCTGCCCTGGACACGGTCAGCCGGGGCCTCTGTCTGAGAGATGTGGGCGGTAGCCCTCCCCGAGCCCCCCCAGCCCCGCCCCCTACCCCCACCCCGTACCCCCACCCTGGTGCTGACAACCAGAACCGTCTGGGTCATGGCCCCGTGGCCCTGGGGCGGGGTCAGTGCATTGAGCACGGGGCTAATCAGGTGCCCCCCGATATGCCCTGGGGTCCCCTCTCCTGTGCTGTGGGTTCTTCCTCTCAGTTTCCTCTGTGCCAGTGGTCAGCAAACTGCAGCTCGTGAGCCACCGGCAGCTCTTTGGCCCCTTGAGCCCCTTGAGTGTGGCTCTTCCACAAACGACCACGGCCTGGGCGAGTCTATTTGGAAGAAGTGGCGTTAGAAGAAGTTTAATCTTTAAAAATGTGGCTCTCGGAAGAAATTTCGGTCGTCGTCCCGTTGCCATCTGGCTGTGTGGACTGATGAGTTTGCCGACCGCCGCTCCGTGCCTCTGACCGCTGCTCGTCGCCACGGTTACAGGGCAGTGAGCAGAGGCGAGTCCGGGCCTCGCAGCCGTCCCCGCAGCCGGGCCCCGCAGTCGGTCCCCGCAGCCGGTCCCCGCAGTCGGTCCCCGCAGCCGGTCCCCGCAGTCGGTCCCCGCAGCCGGTCCCCGCAGTCGGTCCCCGCAGCCGGGCCCCGCAGTCGGTCCCCGCAGCCGGTCCCCGCAGTCGGTCCCCGCAGTCGGTCCCCGCAGTCGGGCCGTGGCAGCCGGGCCCCGCAGTCGGTCCCCGCAGTCGTCCCCGCAGTCGTCCCCGCAGCCGGGCCCCGCAGCCGGGCCGTGGCAGCCACCGGGCCTCACGCCTCCGCGGGAGTGGGTGTCCGGGCGCGTGTCTGTGCCCGGCCGTGGAGACGGTCCCCTGGTGAGGCCCTCACTGTGCTCTGCTTCTCGCCTCAGCTCCATCAAGAGGACCACCTCTTCGGAACGCGTGTCCCCCGGCGGCCGAAGGGAGAGCTACGGGGACGCCAAAGGCAACCGCAACCGCACGGGCTCCACCAGCAGCTCCTCCAGCGGCAAGAAGAACAGCGAAAGGTACGGCCCGAGGCCGCCGGTCCCCGTGCTCCCCAGAGGCGAGCAGAGACCCCGGCCTCGCCCCCGGGCCAGGGCCGTCCCGGGCGCAGCTCGGGCTGCGGCAGCTCCTGTCCGGATTCCTGATCGTGGGGTTGGGGGGCTGGCGCCCCGAGAGGCGGGGTGAGCGCTGCCGCGGCAGACTCCCCCGGGTCGGGCGGCGACAGGCTGTGCCTTCGTGACCTGTGGGAACCGGCGGCGGCGCCGGACTCGGGCCGGAGCAGCCGGGTTTGGTTCATTTACTGGTTTCGGGAAATGCGGTGACTCCTGATTCAGGTTTTCCGTTGAGGTTAGTGTGTAATGGAGCGGGACAAATGTCTGAAACGAGCAGAAACGTTCTGTGAGAGGGAGCTCGTTTGGGGCGCGTTAGCGGCTTTTCGTGGCGAAGCGTGTGCCGTGTGGATGAGACCCCCTTCCCTGTGTCGCGCGACCTGGTGCGCCCTGCCTTTCTAAACGTTGTGCTGTGCTTCTGTCCTCCCTGCTGAGCGAGGCTCGGGGAGGAACTTCAGCTTCAGAGGCAAAAAACTCTGTTTTTGCAAGTGCTCGTGTCAGGAAAAAGCTTAGTCACGGCCACCAGCTCCAGCCCACAGTCTGTAAAACGTCCAAGCGTGTAAACCCGCCCGGAGCGGCCCAGTCCGCGGCTTGCCCGTTTCCCGGTCAGCTCCGAGAGGGACCTTTTGCAGAAGAGAAGCGAGCGCTCCTCACAGCCTCAGCAGGTCAAGTTCACGGCCGATTAACAGTCCCTGGAAACCACTGGCAAGGGTTCTGTCTCCTAATGACGACGGTTAGGGCTTCTTATCAGAAGATTATGTTAATTGGGTGATAATACCCTGGAAATAAGGCCAAGCGGTTACAATGGCACCCGAGGGCGAGGCCGGCAGGCACACGGCGGCTGCGGGCGCCTCGGGTTCCGGGCGAGCTGGCAGGTTGGCCTGAGAGGTCTCGCTCGGCGGCTGTGCAAAACTTGGCCCCGTCTCTGCACATCTGCATCTTATTAAGAATTTCCAAAAGGAATCTGCATTGCGCAGACTCCAGATCGGTTTAATCTTTTAAATCCTACGGCTTTGGTGAATATGCTGGGTAAATATTTCCATAGAAGATATTTCGAAAGGGATTTTCCCCCCCAAAAAATAAATGCCACAGTAGGACATTTTGATTTGGAAATGAGGGTCTGAATAAATTTACTAGTCATGTTCTCAAAATAATGTCAGCAGCCGAATGTGTCCATTTAAAAATAATTCCCAGCCCTAACCGGTTTGGCCCAGTGGACAGAGAGTCAGCCTTGGGACTGAACGGTCCCGGGTTTGATTCCGGTCAAGGGCATGTACCTTGGTTGCGGGCACATCCCCAGTGGGGAGTGTGCAGGAGGCAGCTGATAGGTGCTTCTCTCTCATCGATATTTCTAACTGTCTATCCCTCTCCCCTCCTCTCTGTAAAAAATCAATGAAGTATATTTTAAAAAATAAAATAAAAATAACTCCTGTCCCGGAGAAGCTCCGCTCCACATGGGTCTCACCGCGGCGGCTGGCAGGACGCCGTGCGGGAGGGCGGTGCCGGGCGGGTGTTTCCCGCTGTTCCCGATAAATGTGACGACTCCGGGCACTGGCTGTAGAATGCCTGCTTCCCGGGGGCAGGCCCCGAGGCCCGGGACGGTCCGTGGTGGAGCCGATGGCAAACCCAGCCCCTCTCCCTCCAGAGCCCCGTGCCTTTCCCTCACGTCTTGCTGCCGGCGGGAACCAAACAGGACGTTCTTTTCAAAAGTGAGACCGCATCCCAGAGCCGCGGGCAAATAGAGTGAGTGATGGGAGGAAACCACGGAATCAGTGGTTAGGTGGGAACTCGTGTGGTAAAGCCTCGAGGTTCCCACGGCCGTTAATGTCACGTTAGAATGCGTTCAGGGAACAACATCAGACCGAGAAAGACGAATACTGTGGGATTTCACTTATATGCCGCATCTGAAACACACAGCACACGCACACGCACACGCACACACACATACACACACAGCACACAGCACACACTCACACACACACACACAGCACGCACACACACAGACACACGCACACAGCAAACACAGCACACATACACAGACACACGCACACAGCAAACACAGCACACACACACAGATACACACACACAGAGACACACACACAGCAAACACACACAGACACACACAGACACACACAGACACACACAGAGATACACACACACAGACACACACACAGACACACAGCAAACACACACACAGCAAACAGCACACACACACACAGACACACACACACAGCAAACACAGCACACACACACAGACACACACACACAGACACACACACACACACAGCAAACACAGCACAGACACACACACACAGACACACACACACACACAAAGACACACACACAGACACACACACAGCAAACACACACACAGACACACACATACACACACAGACACACACACAGAGACACACACACA